>JAOXNO010000013.1:83788877-83871880 GCA_028565335.1 Limnodromus scolopaceus
CAGCCATATTCTTTCAACAGAGACTTCTTATGAGCTTGCTGGAGACTCAGTTCTAAGTGCCATATTAAAATGGAGCAGTGGATGACTCCAGAAAGTAGAAACTCTTAGGACTTCTTGAGTTCATAATTTCTTGACAGAGAAGGATGCACAAACTAGTCCTTTTAGAAAACAATATATGTATAAAATAAACTTCAAAAAAGCATAACCCAAAGTCTGTTTTCTGTGGGGTTTGTTGGATTTTTTTTTCAGATTTCATAAACTATATTGGTGAAAATTTTTCACAGCTTTTTTGTTTGGAGTTTTATTAAATCAGCAAACTGCTCCATTTGGAAAAGCAGCATACTTATTTTTTACTGTTAATTTTATGTGATGGGCTGGTCTTTTCCTGTTACTCTAGAGACAAGTATATCTTCTGTAGTTAAGACTTGCCTGCTAGCACTAACCAATTTCGAGTAAAACCTGGAAGCAGGTCAGGAATGCGTTTTGGCCCCATGTTTGATTCTGAAATTGCACTTTCATCATAATCAGCTCAGGCATTCAACATATTTCTGTGTATAAAAAAGAGGCTCATGGGTATCTTTCAAAAGCATGTGAGCTACACTGGGAATAAGGCAAGAAGAAAGAACTGTCAAAACTAAGAGTTTCTGTTTTCCTTTGTTAGTACTAGTTGTTCTTAAGCTAAAACAAGGTCGAATACATTGGAGGATGGCAAGAAATTTCACACACTATGTGAAATTGGCTAAATTCCTTTTCACAAGTTTCAGGTATGAAAGAAAATCCTTTTCTCCAGCTGTTGTGTATGCTAAATTTTTGGCTGAAGAAGAGTGATTTTTTTTTTTTTTTACAAAAGTGAAATTATATTAGAGAAATAACATCCAAAGGATTTTATAAAGTGATCTCAGGAGTATAAGCTGTGCTGATAAATACAGTCAGAATAATACTTTTAAACATGTAGTAAATTACTGTCTTTTACAGATAGCGTATTTCTTTGATGCTTATTCTGAACTCCAAAGGATTTTGCCTGCTTCATTTCAAATTTTCTTATGAAAGCAGTTGTAATGCCACGTTTTCCTGAGAATATAGCCTACAAAATATAAAAGTGGGAATATTTTTCTTCTTGCGGAAGTATTTTTGCTAGTGCAACTCATGCTGCAGAGACTTTCCCACAGGACTGAACAGGACAAATACAGACATAATCTTTTAATAGAGGAGAAAAGTTGACACAGAAATGATGAACAAATAACCTGAATTTTAATACTTTAGAAATTGCTTGAAGAATTAATGTAGAGGAAGGCAATTAAGAACATCAAAACAGACCAATTTGTAAGCATTTGTAGAAAATAATCTGATAAATAATAGGTAGAATGAGGTTAATTGAAAACCATTTATGTCTGATCAATGGTTTTGTTCTGAATTAGATTACAAGCTGAGCAGGAAAATGAAGAAACAGGAGAGACTGTTTGACAGTACTGAAGTATCTGACACAATGTTTTTGCATTTTCAAATGAATGACCAGAGTAGATGACCAGGTAAGAAGAAATTAGACCAGTAATACTTCCTTGGGGTGTGCTCCCCCAGGCCACGCAGGTGTTTCTCTGGGTGCTAGTATCAGGGCATGATGTCTGTGTTTAAGAGCCTCCATGGCATCCATCTGAAAGACAGAAGTGCCTGAGCAAAAACTGGAACAGTTAGTTCAGGTGCAAGGAACAACAGTAGCTGTACCAGTGTTTGTGCTAAATTGGTCAGTCGAGCAGAGAAGCAATCAATGAGAAGCTGGTGAGAGACCCAGCAGCAATAGTCTTGTAGCTCTTCCAGAGCTAGCTTCTGTGTCTTCACTGGCTGCTCTGCTGTGCTCCTGTTCTTCCAGTACCAGCAGTGGGGGAACAGAAACCCCTCTGGACTGTCCACATACTCAGCTGTGTTTATTACTGTATAGGATAATATCATTTGACAAAAGTTAGGAAGTGTATGTCTCTCAGACCATCAGCTCTGAGTACTGATTCAAAAGCCATTGCTGAAATGCTGTACATTTTTTCTTTCTTCTTCAGCTGTTGGATACCTGTTCAGATTGCCTGTTCTCTCTAGGAAACTGAATGACACCTCGGTGTTTCACTTGTACATAAGATCAAAAGAGACCCAAAGCAGTTTTCAGAGTTAAATCCAGGATTCTGAATTTGTGCCTTTTCACATTCACTTATCCTCTTTCCCCTACCAACCTCTTGCTGGCTTCCAGTCTTCCTGAAATGGATGTGACTTCTTTGGTTTTAATAACTCTTAATAGATTTCTCTTCTGTGATCTTGCCTCTCTTTGAGCCCATACACACTTTTGTCTGTTCTTTTGGGCGTGTCATCTACAGCTTCTTTTGGGCATGGCATCTACAGCTCAGCTTCACTTTTTTGTTTCAAGTTTTCCTTGTCTGGTTCCAGCTGGTGACACCCAGTTTTCAACTGAGATTAAAAGTTGATTTATATCCAGCTTCTCCATGGCCATAAAGACTTCATACATTTTTATTATATTCTCCTGGTCCCATTATCTGTCACTCGTTTAATCTCCTGGGTTCTGGCTTACTAAATTCTTCCTAATGTGGAAGTATGTACCCCTCCTCTGAATTTTCCAGTTCTGTCGGATCATTTTTGAGATGAGGGGATCAGATTTGCACACCACAATATGTATGGTGCATACAGTGGTATACTCTGTTTCAGTTTATGTCGCCTGCCTTATATGCCGTACTGTCCATTTTGCTCATTTGGCTGCTGTTGAGTATTGAGCTATCTTTTCATAGATGTCTGTTATAATTCTGAGGTTTCAGTGGTCAGTTCTGAGCCCAACAAATTGTAAGTAAAATCAGGAATATATGGGATTTTTTTCTCATGTACATCACTTTACATTTACGTACATTAATTTTAAAGTCCTGCAGTACTTCCCTGTTAGCACTTGGCTTATTACTCTGAATAACATAGTATCTTCAACAAACTTTCATTTCATTGTTCATCTCCTGTTTCTGATAGGTTAAATAAATCACTGAAGACCACCCTCCATTGTGAGAACTGACTATTTATTTCCTATATTTTAACAGCTGTCTTCCCATGGTTGCTTATATTCATTGAAGTACGTTTGTCAGAGATCTTGTAAAAAGTCTTTTAAAAAGTGAAATAAATATTATCTATCAATCAATCTGTCCCTTATCTAGCATGCTTATTGCTTGTGCATTTCATATTTGACGTGTGAATTGGGAATCAGACCTTTTACTCCCCCTAGCATATCTTATTTATTCCTATGTCTACTACTTCTGTATTTTATTACGGTTTGTTATAGTTTATAGCATTTTTCAGCATGCTGTTGTATTTACATTCTTCCAGTCCTGAGATACCAGGTAGTTATGGCATAGTCAGGTAACAGTGAACAGTTCAGACACTATGGTTAGAGATTAAATAAAGGCCTCCTAAGATCTGCAAAGTGCTACTGGCTGAGTACAGTGTGTGTTGAAGCAAAAGTGATGGTTGAATTATACTTGATACCTTCTCATTTGAATTCATACAACCTCGTACTTTTCAGTGGAAAAGGCAGCCATTCAAAAGTCTTAGAGTTGGGCAGGTTTTGTGCTCCCTCAGATAAGGAGAAAAAAGTAAAGACTTGACTGGAAATAGAAGTCTCCTTTTCCTCATCCCTAGATCTGTTGCAGTCTCTGAGCATGTGTGAGCAGCTGTGTGGTGCTTGGCTGCTGGCTGGGGCCACCACACCACGCCACACCACACTGCATCACATCGTGCCATGCCACACCACACCGTGCTTGTGTGTAGTACGTCTTTAACGCGTGTAGAGCTCCTTTGTTGTTCAAAGCATCTGATTAAATTCTGGGAAAGAATTGAGTTGGAAATGTTATGATTCCAAATGGAGAAAAACATCTTCATGTTGACATCTTTAAACTGTTCCCATTATGATCTTCAGAGTCTGCACCGCAGCAGCTTCTTCCCAAGGGCAGTAAGTGGCGCGGTATTTCAGCTCTTATGAGCTGAATGAAGACTGGTCAAACTGACTCACCTCCTGTAGGTAGTGCATTAAAAGCAGGTATATGCATAAAGAGCTGAGCGTTAATGAGTTTAGTGATTTTTATGGAGCCAGATGCTACATGTCAGAGAAACGAAATATCAAATCAGAAATTTACTGCAGGTAGGATTTTTTGTACCGTAATTTAAAACATTTCCTGAATACACTATACATAATTCTGTGCACAGTATATAAGAAGAAGTTCAAATGAAAATACGTAGTGTGGAGGTGGAGTTAGAAATATTTTTATTTCTTTCAGATGAGGCTATGGTTCATTATACCATGAACTCTTACCATAAATAATTTATGTCATAAAATTTTGTGTGTTTTGTTTTAGGGAGACAATTTCTTTTGAGATGTTTATGGCAGTTTAAGTTCCTTTTCCATCACATATCAAAACATATCAAAATAACCAAAAAATTATGTTAGAAGTCAATTGCTTCATAGATCCCAGAAAACATTCATTAAAAACAGTGCATTTAGCCTAAGGATTGGACATGAAGAAGCACAGCAGTAAAAGCTACCTGTTGAGTGCTTGACTTGATAGGCTAATTGCTCTGATGTTTTGAAAATGAAAGGTATGGCTGAATAGTCAAAGCTAAATCACATTGTCATAGCATTTGATAGAAAGGTTAATAACCAAGACTGTATCCACATTAAACTGTCAGATGTTTGTCTAATTACGAAGTATGCTTTTAAAGTGAAGTCAGTACCTAAGAGATAAAGATCTGGGGCCAAATTCCTTGTTGATATAAATTGGTCTTGCTTCTTTAATTACAGTCGAGCTTTTCAGGAGAGAATTTGCCCCCAAACCTGTGTTATTATTAATCCACATGCAGAATCGATAAATTATTACTACTCTGAAAAGCAGTTTATAGGTAAAGAGGGCTATAGCTGGTACTAAGAACATTTAGCAAGAAGAAATCTTGTTAATCTTGCTAATACTGCATTGAAGTGTACGAATCAGGCAAAATTGCAGGGAGGATCTGTGGCAGTGGCTGAAAAATCTATTTTCATTTATTATTAATTCCAAACAATAAGCTGATTTTTTAGTCTCTAAAAGCCTAACTCACAGAAAATTGTAATAATGAAGATGAACCATCTTGTGTTTTCTTATTTTCTGTCTCACTGCCTTGTCTAAATTTGTATGTTGTCTGAGAAATAGCTACTCTTACCTCCTAGTTTAGTTTTCAGCAGTAAGGGATGATTCAAAAAAGGCTTGGTGTACAAATAATGATAAAAAAATAGAATTTGTCTAAAAGTTACAGCAGTAACTGTAACTACTACAGTTAATCCATTTATGGTATGTCCAACGGCTGTACTGAAAACTTACAGATAAGCCAGTATGACTCAAGGTCTAGTCCATTATAAAATGCCCATAAAATTGTACAGTTGTCAAGGGACCGCTGATGACTGAGCACACTTGCTGGATATGTGCATGGTGCTGGTTGCCTCTTTTTGCTGTCAGCGTTACTATATTAGACCCTCGCAGCAAAGAGCCTGAGTGCTCATAGAAACAACTGGAAGTACACAGAAAATGTAATAGCTTTTACATAATCATCTGCTACATTGCAGACCAGCTCAAGGGAATCATCACCACTCACTGCAGCCTGTGATGGGACTGGAGATGCCAGCTTGCCACCAAGACGAGGCTCTGTCCCTGAAGGAGAATGCAGAGTCAGTCAGACAGAAATAAGAATAGGCAGCATATAAGAGAACACATACATAGGAGGCCAGTATCGAGGATTTTTAATATTTTTTTTATGTATACACATGTTTTAAAGATGAATATTTACTTGCAGCTCAGTTATTTACTATTCTCCTGAGGGCTTTTCCCTTGCTAGTGATCCTTAGGGAAGCATAAACGTGGTTCCTATATTCATGGAGTTTTTTGAATTCTTGTTTATAGAAACTTTTCTCACTTTCTGTGGAAAAAAAAAATAATGCTGGCTATCATAGCAAGTAGAAAGATGAAAAGGATTGAGGCTGTTATGATTAGTCCCTCTTACACAAAAGTTTTTGGAATAAAGCTATATATTTGACACATCTGAAGTTTCATATCACAGTGAACTTCGGAGTTCGCCTGGTTTAGGATATTCTCCTTCCTGTGGCTGTCCATTCTTACATCCCATCAGTCTGTAGCAAAAATGCTACATATAGTAGATATTAAACGTGCTTCCTCTTTTTATCATGGGACTCTAAGGAGGGCCCATCTCAATTTCATCTGTGCTAAATAGGGATAATTGGTTCTCAGCTGTTATCCTACATGACTGCAGTCTGCAGACCTGTAACTGATACAGGAAAGTGACCTGAGGGTAGGTGCTTCTGTAAATACTTAGTTCTGTCTTTGAGATTTGTAGAACTGCCACTGGGCGTAATGTCAACAGCTGGCTAAATCTTCCCATATCCAGAGGAGCTGTGTCTCAGGACACTGGCTTTCTGGATGTTCTTTCCACAGGTAGACTTAGTCATAAGGATATTGCTCAAAGCCTCCCACAGTTTGTATGAGCATATGGAAAATTACTCTAAAGAAAAAATCAATTAGTTGGTACCACCCATCTTCCCCAACCTCAAATCCCACCAACTACATTAAGTGCCAGAGTTGACAGGAATCAGGTATGTTTTGCACAGTATGTTCCTTTATATCACGCACTTTGTATCCCTAGAACATTGGATTGACACCCCTTATGTATGTTTGGAGGGTCATGCCTGCTGTTAGTTATCAGGTGGTGACATGATAGCTGTGACACATCTTCCCATAAAACGGAAGCTGGATTATTGTGGTTCTCTTTCCATTCCTAGATTATTAGCAAAATTGGTCTTCCATTTGTTCCGAAAACAGCACTTTGATGAGCCATGGGTCTGAGCTCTTGTTCTGACTATCTGTTCTTGGTGTTCCTCTCCTGAGAAGCAACTGTTTACGTTAGCTGGTTTTCGGAGGTCTGAGTGGGACCTTCTGAGTAAACTGACTTATTGTTCAGCAATCTGTATTCTTGGTATTCCTGTGTGACGGGATTCCATTTGAAATTAATTTTATTGCTTTATAGAGGTCTAAAAGACTCTTTGTCCTGTTAGATTCAAAATGTCAGCCTATATTTCGCATGCAACCTGTGACTTGAGTTTCCACAAAGTATCAAAAATCACAAGGTAATCAAGGTTCTCCTGGGCTGCCTTTACAATGGAAAAGTACTTTTTTCCTGAAAACCTGTGCATTGTATCTCCACATCTTTTTCAAAAAATAGAAAACATGGTTTCACCTGTTTGGAGACCAACACTGGAGAAATACGTGCTTAATTACTGGGACATTTTGCCAACAGTATATACTACTAATGCTCCAGTTTAAGGTTTGCACAGTGACTTGTAAATTCACAAATGACAGATCATGTCTTACTCCCTGTCACACTGACAGCCACAGCATGTTCAAGTTAACAATGAGAAGTAAGAAAATTAAGATGGCAGTATATTTTCTTTGACAGCTCAAGCAATCTGAAACTTGGTTTGCTTTCACAGAACTGTGTAGTCTGAACACAGTGATTTTAGAGACCTTCTGTGAATGATCTGAGTTAAAGATGCCTTCAACTGAAGTGAAATGGGAATAGTTAGATAATGGGATGTATTTCTTTTTAAATAATCAAATTATTATTTCTGGAAAAATGTTGATGCAAGATTTGAATTTGTCTTGTTTTTTAAGCTATTTCCCATGTAAATAAATATACCAAATCTGGGGAGGGCTGTAGTAGCTATGAGTCAGTGAAGAAACTAGACAGAGACTTCTAAAAGGAAAGGAAAAGCAGTCATGGGAATTCGATATATTCACCTCTTAATTACAAAAGCAACTGGAGCATAATGGGGAAGGATGATAAACAGAAGAACTGAACTCAACAGCTCCTCCACGCAGGGCAAAGAAATGCATTGTCTGTGCAAGATGTGCCTCTAGTGTGTCTGTATTACTTTGTATAAAGGCCTCATATTCTTTGTTTGGCTGGAAATGAAAGCGGCAGACAGCTCACAGCTCAGGGACTATAAGGTTGTCTGCATTGCTGTCTTGGTGAGGAGGAGTTTCTGGTGAACTTGGAGAGGAGCTAAGAGGCTGCCAGTCTCTGTAGGCTCTGGAGAGTCAAGGTGACATGCATTTGGCCATGCTAGAGAGGAGGAGAAATCACCTCGATGAAAAGATCAGGGAGAATGTATCTCTGTTTCTACCAATGTCTAAGTCTATATATTTTGAAAGCTTGCACTCAGTATATGTAACTGCAGAAAATGAAGAAGCCTGGGCACATTGTGTTAATATAGACTGTTACATCTACTTCTGTTTAAAAGGATCCAGTAATATTTCAGCTTTTTTTTTGATAGTGGTTCAAGGAAAGGTGGTGTGCTGAGAACACTTCCTTAGCATCCTCCTATTGTAATTTGTGCAGTTATTCTTTTAGGTCTGGATACAACTCTTTCTCTCTCTCTCTCTCTATCTTTATCTTCTCGGAGGGAGGGAGAGTAGAATTTCAAATAAAAGAAGTCCACTAACCCCCCTTGTCCTCACTGCCCACCTGCAATGCACTTTTCAGATCCATGATTCTGCTTTTCTTACAGGTGCTGTCCATCAGGAATTTCAGGTGGAGCTGTTGCCTTTAATAAGGGGACAGTCTACTCAAAATATGCTTTAGGCAGAGTCCCCAGACCTCCAAATATAGGGCACAGGCACTGTTTTGGGAAAACCATGCACTACAATTTTACCTTCTGATTTCTGTCACCCAAAGGGAAATCAAAATATTTCCATCACTACAGAAACAGAACCAATGAAAAACTTTTTCCAGTTGGTGCTCTCTAGACCCCAATTCCTGGATGACAGAAGAGGATTTCCCCGTGAACTGGAGGAAAACCCCTAATCATCTGCTCTCATAGCAGCAGAGAGAGAGGGGAAGAGGTATGGAGTTCAGGGACCAGAAGAACAAGACAACACAAAACACGCAAGCCATTATGAAGGGCACTTCTGATGTGTAATGTGAAGTGAACTGGGGAGTCTCAAGGAGAATGGAAAGCATGGATTTGTGTGCTAGGCAGATAAAGGAATTCATTCTAATGCTTCATTTGTCGGGCTGTCTGGAGAGGTGAAGGAAACAGTATTGAATTAATTGGGGCAGCTGTGTGGGGGAGAGCAGAACTAATTAGGACTGTGTGGGGATGCAAGTACAGATGAAAAATCATGTGTGTTTAGGGAGCAGAATCAGTTGGGAACCTGCATTGGAGGGTCTGTGGGACTGTCCAGTTATAAGACAATTGGATTAGGAAAACTCGTTGATGCTTTGAGGGAACAGAAATGCTTCTTTTCAGATGATAGGAAAGCAGAACAGGATGAAGTAGGTAGAGCAAAGAAAGAACTTAAAGGAAACCTATCCTTAAGTCCTGTCATCTTCCTCTGTCTAAAATTCATTCCCCCTTCCAGGAGCTTCGTCCTTTTTCCTTCTTTAATGCAAAGGCAATAGAAAATAGCATAAGAGGAAGAAAATGCCCTTCCTTCTTCCCAAATCAAAGGGCCAATGGCCTCTCTTTCATTTCCATATGGTGGCATTAGGAACATAGGGCTGGCATGCTCTTCTCTGTTCTTCCTTTGTATAAGTTTTAGTAGTGGGGAGAGAGGAGCCAAAGAGGAATCACCTCAGCAGAAGGATGTCTTCCCCTACAGTAGGAGACTATGTGAAAAGTTTTACCCTGTTCCTGAGATTGCTAATGCACCCATTTCCAAATCCAAACTGCTGTGCAAATTTGAATGCAGTTTTTCTTAGGGAGACTTATTGTTAGCAAGTATAGATTCTATTTATATATGCTTATTCATACATATTTGTTTCTTTATATATTAATATTTTGAACTTTATGACACATTATGTTATGCAGAAGATTTTTGTTTTAATTGTGTTTTTATAAATGTGTTCAGAAAGCCCTCTGGCCCTGTCTGAGGAACACAATTATTGTAATAAGCTGAGGTTTTACATTTTGTAATGTAAAACAACTTGTGAGCAACTATGTAAAGAGAAGATTGAGGCATTAATGTTCTCTGAAAATGAGAGGGAAAAGGAAACAATCATGTAAAATGAGAAGCAAGCAATACCAGGTGTTTTATGTTATGCTTTGATAATATTTTTCTCTCAGGTTAAGAGCCCTAACTACTGGGCTCTTCAAATCCTAGGAGATTTCTTTGGCAAAACCTCTAGACTTTTCAAAGCCTGATTTATATGTACATATGCACATTTTTAAAATGCTTTCTCACAAATGCAAAACCTACTTTTGGGAAAAAAAAAAAAAAAGAAAAACAATCAGCCCTTCTCCAAATCTTAGTAGGCACTGGGTCTCCCAGCTCAGGTGGGCGCATGCTGCTTGGCCTCTCAGCCCTTTCTTGTGGACGACCTGATGACTTCCATTTGTTCCCCTCTGTGTTACATTTCCTGAGCTCATTCACAGCTGTCTTCATTATTCACAGCTCTGAACTGATGAAAGGAGAAAAAAACCCCAAGTGTTCTTATCTGTGTGTTAATTGTGAGATCGTTTGAGGAGGGGAGCTGGGGAGGTAGTGATCCTTTGCTGTTGCCTTGCAGGAATGTCAGCTCTGCTGGAGAGGAGGCCCGCAGAAGAATGAGGGAGTGTGATGGCCTGACGGATGCATTGCTGTACGTGATCCAGTCTGCTCTGGGGAGCAGTGAAATTGATAGTAAGGTTTGTCATCTTTGTCTTTTGAGGAGCAAGAAATCCAGGTATTCAGGGTATATCAGAACTATAAAGTGACAGGGTCTTTTTTTTTTTTTTTAAAAAAATGCATTGTGAGGGATGCCTTCACAAAGCATAATTTAGCCCATTTTTTTCTTTGACTTCTGTTTAGCTGTGTATTTTGTGTGCTAAGTGTTGGATTTGCGTCTGCCTGTGTAGTGTGCACAGGTAAGCATGTCATCCTCTCACTTGAATTATTAAGGGAGAAAATAGGACACTGATTTAAGAATAGCAAATATGTCACATTCCACATAAACTCCCTTACACTTCTCTGCCAAATTTACCTTAAAATTGATTTTCAATACCCAGTATAACATGAAGCTAGTAACAGTGAGGTAGGCTTACAAGGCAAACAAACCCCCCAGAAATCGCATTACTAATAGGCATTTTTGCAGTATTCCCAACAATATTTCCTCTTTGGAGATGCCCAATGAATGCTTTCAATAACAACTCTTTTAAGATGTATTTTTATGTCAACTTTACTTCTCTGAAGTACTAGGGTATGAACATGTTTCTCCAAAGGTGAAAGGCACTACCTAATTAAAAGGACTTCAAGCGTTTGCAAATTGAAGACTTGTAATATATTAAAGTATTCAAGAGAAAAAGAAAAAGGCTAGTTTCAAATACCCTTTGCATTCAGTATATGGTGCTAAATTAATTACAGTTGCTGCCTTGGGGCAACCTTGGTCTATTTGCAAACCCTTAAGAAGGAGAGCTGCCTTTTGCATAGCAAAATTTTGCTGTCCACTGGGTCTGTATTTCCGGTTCACTTTTTCATCTAGTTTCAAAAATGGTACTATTGTCACAAAAAAAAAACCCACTTTAAAGTTAATAAATGCTATTTTCCAACTGCCATGACTATTACCGTATTAGATAATTTTGTAATACTGTTAGTGACTAAAAACTGAAATACTGAAAAACAGATCCCTGTTCTTGCAGGCCCTGAAAGAAGGTGGGGGAGTTGCAAGCACACCAGAGTTGTTGTTAAAGTAATTCCTCACATTGATGAAGTTAAGAGGGCATAAATCTTAGCAGCATTACAAGCATCTTAGCAGCAATGTTTCATATAAATGTGTAGTAAGAAAAAGCTACACTAATTCAAGTTAAAGTGTTTAAAATGAGTGACTTGGATGTGGTCACCAGACAAAGTTACTCTTCATAATTTTAATTTGATCTATTGAAGTAGAAAGACTCCTGAATTCATATTTAGTCCCTTTATGAAGACACTGAAAAAATCTGTAGGAATGAGGAGTACAAGGACCCTTGAAAGTTCAAAGCTACAAGTCAAGGAGTGAAATCTGTCCAACCGCATGACTAGAGTCAGCTTTCTTGGCTTGTAACGTTCACCTCAGCGAAGAAGGTGACGGTTGCATTTGAGCCTTGGAAGTTTGCTTATCAGTTTTTAGTTTGAGCTAATGTTGTCCTTGCAGTGGATTCAGTTTATTTGTTTTCAACTTAATGGGAATTTTAAGTGGGAAAACTATTATTTGTAAAAAGGGAAATTAAAATTCCTTAACAAACACGAAGTTTCAACAGCATGTTATGGCTGTGCAGAAGTAAATATTAGCAAGAGTGAATAAAATTCACATATGGAAATCTTAATGAAAGGTAGAGGCAGCAAGCTTTTTTTTTTAAAAAATAAAGTAGGGTCACTACGAAGTCTGGAAAACTTTCAGGTATGAAAGGTGCACTAAGAACACTTTCTAAATACGCATAGATATATATTTCTACAAGTGTTTATGTATTTGGCTGGAGATCTCAAATTAGTACAAGCATAATGTAAAATTTCATCTGTGTTAAAAAATAAATAAATATTCCTCTCTGGGTGAGTCTGAGTTCAATATCATCTCTGGAACTTACTGTCATTGTAATAATCGTGTGCCAAATGCATACCTGGCATAAACTCATACAGTGTATGAAAGAAAATGAATCCCCATCTGTTTGCCTTGCTGGTGAATATGGCAGAGCAAGACAGAGCTGAAAGCCTCACAGTCATTCTGTTCTGAGTTAATGGAGCAACAGAAATAGGATGTAGCCACTATTGTTTTTTACCTCCATGGAGCATTAGGAACAGTTGAAATAAATATAGATAGATCCAGACTGGCTTTTTTAACCATGCTTACTATGCTTCCAGAAAATTAAGCCACTATCCTTCTTATTAGGGATAGTCAAACCAAATTGAACTAACTCAATGAGTAGGCTTCAAGTAAATCTAAGCTGAACATCTTTTAGACTTGCAGAAGTTATGTTGAATTATCAGTGATTTTCCCTGCACTGGGTCATGCTCCATTTCTGGATTCCTGCCAGTATCTTCTGCAGAAAGCACAAACTTTTAAGGGGACAAATGGATGAAAGGGAAAGGCTCTTCATAAGTTATCTGCAGCCTGGCTAGAAGCAGTAAAATCAGCAAGACTGAGATTTCTAATCTTACTTCTGGGACTTGGGAAACATCATCTGTCCATGTCACACGTACTTGTGAAATGGAAGTTTGATCCCATTTTTCTGGTAATTTACATAAAAAGGCATTTTACAAAAATGCCATAAAAAGGTTATTTCTGGTTTTAAAAACAAACAAAACCAGACCCACAACCTACTGCCATTTTCTGTTTGTAGCATTTTCTATTCACGGAGATGGGGGTTTACTGTCATTCTGTGTGTTCAGGTTCTCTTGCTTGCTTTTTACCTTGGTTTCCGTTTCACGTGGGGCTCCAGCATGACATTCAGAATGACAATAAAAAAAAAACCCTCACATTAAAATATTGTCCAGACTACTTATTTCTTACTATAAAAACTTCCAAATCTCTTAAGCTGTAGTAACAGGGGGAGCACTCAGAAATGAGCAGATAAGAATTTTACTGGGAAAATGTATGTTCAAAGATCAATTACGTTTCCTCTGCGTTGCATACAGAGTGAGCAAATGAAGAATTTTAACTTTTTTCTGGTTTTGTTTTCTGTTACGTTATTTTTTTATGTTGCACTTTTCAGACCGTTGAAAACTGTGTGTGCATTTTGAGGAACCTCTCATACAGGCTAGCTGCAGAAACATCTCAGGGACAGCAGATGGGAACAGATGAACTTGATGGATTACTCTGTGGTGATGCCAATGGAAAAGATGCAGAGAGTTCAGGGTGCTGGGGAAAGAAGAAGAAGAAAAAGAAATCACAAGATCAGGTAATGAAAGTTACTTGCAGCTGTGTTGTGAGTAGTTGAAGTGCCCATCATTTAAAATATGAATAATAAATGCACTGTATTAGAAATAAAGTGCATGATGCATAATATACAAAACTTGCCTTTGTTAATTAGCTGAGAGCTTAGAGCAGAGTATGGCTCTAGAGTAACGAAAGGAAATATGTTTGCTTGAGAAAGCTGCACATTATGTGGTGGCACCCGGAAACTGTAGTCACAGGTACCCTGTGAAAGCCATAAATATTGTAAGCTGCTCAGCCTATTAAGCCATATATAATGAAAAGTGGAAGTCTTAACATTCAGATGTAATCTGCATCTGCCATGTGTGTGTAGAGAGGCCTTGAGTCAAGCAAACATCAGGCTTATATTTGTATACTTACTCGCTTCAAAGTTAGTCTTGTACTCTGCTACTACATGCTGAGAGAAAACTATACAGGACTGAATCAGTGAATGCTAAAAAATCACACATGTTTTGGTATTTTTAATGTCTTTACCAAGAAAAGATTGAAAAATACAGTCTTGATAGTTTCCTCAAATTATTTGAGGTGCTGTGGGTTTTTATTTTAGGTGGGTTGCCTTTGAAAGTGTATTTATCCTCTTGTTTTCCCATTAACAACTTAAAATTTGGGGAATGGTGACAATGATATTATGGAGAAAAACGTTGTAGCAGTATACATACTAAATAGCAATGAGAATGACTAGTGATTTATGAGCTTTTTTCAAATGACCTGTGATGGTAGCATGTTGTTCCCTATCTCTTCCTAGAGAATATTTTCCATTGCCATTTATTTTTGTTTCAGATTGCTGGAATATTAATTTGAGTAAGCAATTAGGTGCACAAGGCATTTGAATAAATGATGTAAACCAGTATTGAAAATATTCCTGAGTTCATAAGGGCAAATTGTGTTAATGTGGAAAAGTTACAGGAACATTAACAAGCTAATTACAGGAACATTAACAAGTTAATGTTAATCATTAACAAGATTCAGGTACAGAAAAATGCAGTGCTTATGACTAGCAAGACTTTAATTTTACCTACTCTTCTAGTTAAACATTGCAGTCATCAGATAACTCAAACTTATTATGGCCTTTTGCTGGGATTCCTGTATTAGGCTACAGCAAGAATAAAAAGTGCCAACGGAATCTAATTTTACCCCTTAAAAAGTCATTATCTCTGTTCTTGAATTAACAGTTCCCAAACGCTACATTTGCAGTTATTCAAAGTACAGGAACAAAAATAGCATGTCTGGATATGAAAGGGTCATGTTGCAACTTGCCTTTCTCTTTTGTTGCTCTGTTTACCAACACACATGCATGCACATACACACAGAGTATATAAAGTCTTTTTTAACTCTTCCTTTTACATTCCTTCTGTGATTTCTGGATCTCAGGTTCATACTTTTAACTCTGTAGTGCTGACTGTGTCATTGTTCCTGTCAGACTTCTCTGTTCTTTAAAGGTTTCCTATAAAAGATCTTTCTCTTCCTCCAGGCCAAAGAACTAATCTCTTTTGGCTGATTTCCTTTACAATATATGTGCTTTTGCCTGCTCTTAGATACCTTTTGTCTGTTTCTATGATCATTTATTATCAGCATGCAGCATGGTAAAGGTCTCTTCAGATCTGCTTGTGTTTGTCGAATGGAAAGGCTTAACATATCTTTTAACGTCCAAAGAAAAGTAAAACTATGCACGTATTTTCAGGTTTATGTTCACTAGGCTTTTCTGTGGCAAGAAAATAAATTTACTCTTTCCAGAACTAATCTTGTGGTACTCTTTCTTACAAGTATTAGAAATATTTTTCTAATGATTTTTCTTCTTTCATCTCCTTTCCTTTAAATCTGGACAGCCTACCCCATCTTGCAGTATACCAGTTCTCATCTCTGGCTATTATTTAGTTCGGGAGTTTAAAGGAACCTTGTGAGCCTTTTGTAGAGCACGTTGTTCTCACCCCATGATCCTTGGCTGTTGTTGACCATTCTAAACATTTTAAAATATGTTATCAAGTTAACTAGAATGTGGCTGAAAACAAATGTGACTGAGCTCTATCAGCAACATCACAATGCCAGAAATAGCTCTCCCAAATGGAAAAGAAAAATAGAAGAATGTTTTTCTTGTAACCATGCCTTTATATTAACAACATAGAAGTTGACACCCAACTCAAACCAGGGTAAGCGTAAAGGAAATTTTTTTGTCCGTTTATCTTGCAAAACTGAGCACACAACTGTATTCAGTTAGTTTTCTTTCTGGAAACCACACAGTCCAATTATGGGGGGGGAAAAAAAACATTCTTTCTGCTTCTTTGGCTCCATCATTTTCTTGCAGTTTGTCAGGACCTCAGTATCTTCATTACTACTGAAAAGTAGGACTAACTGGAAACCCAGATCATTTTCTTTTTCCGGACTGTGTGACAGTCAGGAATATTCTGTTTACTGTTTCTCTGTGTGTCAAGAAAGATCAGTATTCTTGGGTGTTTTGTTGGGGTGGTTATTTTCTAGGCAAGAGTCCTTAACAACAGGATCATCTTGTGTTCCTCAGCTTAGTCAGAATTCACCCATTGAAAGTAAGCTTGTCAACACTCTCTGCAGCTTGCAGGGGAAATTTTCCACGTGTCCTTTCACCATATATCGTCTCCCTATGTGCTGACTGCTGCCCTGTGTATTACATGTGTACGTATTCTTTTACAATAATCTCATCGTTTTTCTGCAAGACTTTTAAATTTCTCCAGGTAATGCCTTTTGTAATCTTTTTTCAATTGCAGTGCTTAAGCTGTTACCTGCTGCTTGTTCTGTCCCTCAGAACAGATCTTGTGCTCTTCTCAGGATGCTATTTTTAGAGTGCTCATACCTTTAAGTGCCTCAGCAGGAAAGCTTTTATCTTCTGAAATATCTTATAATGTAGTTCTGAAGATAGTTCTCATGGTGGACAGTGTTTTGCATGTAAATAACTGAGGTGTAACTATGGGATCTTCAGATGTAATGATTTACAACACCTGAAACACTGAAAGTGCTGCATACCACCACGGCTTTGGAACCTGTGGAAGAAAACCTCAAAGAAATGGAAGACAATAAAGATATAAAAGTAGTCGGTTACCCAGATGCCCCATGAAGAGACAATGTTGAGCTTCAGGCTATTTTTAATAGATTGATCACATTAGACTATACAAACATAGTTACATATCAGAAAAGTTCTTCACAAATGTAAAAACAAGTCTTTCTTTAGGCTCCTTAATATTGTCATTTACAGATACACAAGGTGGAGCTCAGCCCAGTATTAATACACCAGTTGTTTACCTGTGTGGTTCCTTTAATACTTGTGAGAGTTTTGCTTGTCCTGTCAGGTAAAGCACAAGGCACAGACACATTTCTTCAGAGTTGTGACACCTCAGTGCAGGGGACTAGTTTCCAGTTCTGCAGCCTGCTACATTTTATGTACCCAGAACGTGTTGAAGTTATAGGTATTGCTCTTTTTACGCAGTGCCATGGTGTTCTCATATAAAATTGACTGTTTCAGTCTTTCTTAGAAGATAAGGTTCACAAAACAGTGTGGGGAAAAAAAGTTCAAATTTAAATTATTATAATTGTGGAATTTTCCTTTTACGTTCTCATTGTTTTTTCTCCATAAAGAAAACAGAAGTTAATTTCTTTATTTTATGATTTAGAAAACAATTATCACTATTTCTCTAGGTTATATTTCAGTTGTAGTTGCACGTTGGTTTCTTGAGGAGAAGAACAGAACTAAACAGTAACATCAAAAGTGCTTTTCTTTGAAAGGACTTTCAAGGACAAATTGGAATATATTTTTCTTTATTGACATCAGTTGTATATAACAATGGCAACTTCTCCTCATCTTGAAATCAAATAAGAGATGTTTCTTTGTTCAGTTCATAGTTAAGTCTAATGTGACCTTTCAAATGACTTTACTTAAAGAGTTCTTTTAGGATCACAGTTCTCCCTATTTCAGAATAAAGGTGGTTTTGTTAGAAGAGCCCCCAGTCCTACCTCTGGCTCTTTACCAGAGCTCAGACAGGTACCTGAAGCGTTTGCTTTGTCGCTCAAGTTTAATGCCTGAAGAAACCCAAAACTTCTGAAGATCTGAAATAAAAAACAGATGTAGCATTGGTATTATCTATGGAAAAACAGAAAGCAAAACTTCTATAAAGGCTTCAGGAAAGATAAGTGAGACTCACCAGTCTTCATTTCTGTCTCAGATCCCAAGGACTGTAGTTCCCTGCCATGGCTGTTCATTATATTCTCTCTGCTGCGCACCTGTTATCAGCTGTTACTGACCCTTCATCCCACAATGCTCCCAAGCTGTAGAGGCCTTCATCTCCAACTAGAATGTTGTAGATGTCAACCTCTCTACCTTGTATCATGTCACTTTTCCACTGGAATGGATTTTTCTACTTTACAAAATTTTGTCACTGCTGCCAACAGGTTTATTCTTCAAGCTGTATGAGAAACAAGGATTAGGACAAAAAGCAGTGTCCTGGTTTCAGCTGGGATATAGCTTTTTTTTTTTTTTTTTTTTCCCTAGCAGCTTCTATGTTTTGGATTTAGTATGAGAATAATGCTGATAACACATGTTGTTTTAGTAGTTGCTAAGTGATGTTTTCATTAGTCAAGAACTTTTTCAGTTTCCAAGAGAGGCTGAGAGGGAGCAGAGACAGGACAAGCTGGCCAAAGGAATATTCCATGCTGTACCATAGATGTCATGCTTGGTATATAGATAGGGGTTGGCTAGGAGGGCGGGAATCCACAATTGCTGCTCAGGATGGGATGGGCAGTCGATCATTGGGTGGTGGTGTATCACTTTATTTTCTATATGTTTTTACCATTATTATTATAATTACTGTTCTTTTCCTCTTCTGTTACTGTTCTATTAAACTGTCTTTATGTCAACCCATGAGGGTTTTTTCCCCTCTACTTTTGTCCTTCTTCTCCCTACTCTACTGAGGGAGGGAGGAGTGAGCAAGCAAGCAACTGCATGGTCCAAGTTGCTGGCTGGGGTTAAACCATAACAAGAAATTAGGGAAAATTACTTGTACAGTCCCATTTCAGTAAAAGAGCCAGGGAGTTGTCATTAATCCTTATTTTATTTCTTGTTATGCAGCCCATTATATACACATGTGGCACTATTTCATCTCTTTTCCTTTCTTCACAAAGAAGAAACAGGCTGACTCCTTGGCTTCACACTCCTCTCGAATTCCCAATCTGTGATCATTCTTGTCAGCCCAGAATCTAGCCCAAAATCTGATTTTTGATTGGAAGTGGCACTTTTGAAATGAGCCTGACCTTCTCTTTCACCTTCTGTCAGGAGCCTTAAGGTATAACAGCAACACTTCAAGTCATATATCATTATGAATTGACTGGCACACCTCTTTAGCATGCTAGCTAAATGGGCTGTAAATTCTTCTATCCAGGTGAAATAGGAGGCTTAAGGCAATAATATTTCAAAAAGAATAAAAAATAAAGCTGTCAGATATGCTTTTTCATGTGGTAAGACTGCTATTTTACTAAGTATATTTCAATACTCTACCAAGCCATACCAAATTAATAAGCACAGAAACTGAAAAATGGGGGTTGCTTCTGGGTTTAGCCAATAATCTAAACTGAGATTAGGGATGAAAGACTGTGTTGCCAGTATGTTCTGCTCAGGGAGGGTATTATTTCCACTTGTTGCTTCCTTGTCTTGTACACAGTGGTTATGTCAAGTATTGATTAACAAGAAATCATCTATCTTGAGCAGTTCCTTTCAGAGCTTCTTAGCAAACATTTCTAAATTCTTGCTTGCCTACACAGAAGCATCTCATATACCCTAGGAATCTCTCAGTATCATGTATAACCAAATTGTTTTTGAAGTCAAAAGTACAGGTTTTTTAAGTATAATTTGTGTTTGTCAATTTGTGGAATATAGTGCTAAGCCCATTAGCTTCACCTTCCTATGGAGAGGAGAGGGGTGAGGAGAAGGAGGTGTAGTGTTTGATGTCCTTGGATTGAACTCCATCCTGTTTTATTTGAGAGATGTCTGGTTTTAAGCAAAGACAAAATGCACAAATTGAATGATTTTTTTTTTCTTAGCTAAGTGTAATAATGTTAATAAGTTGAATAAAGGCATTGACAATTATTTTGAGAATGTAATATGTAATCTGAAGTAAAATTTACATTTATTCATGTCTCAGATTAGTAATAAAGATTCAAAACACTGGAATGTTTTGAAAGCATTCTGAACAACTTTCCCAAAATCATAAACATTGTTGCATCAAATGGGGGAGGTTACCGTTATTTATGCAATAAACTATCTGAAAATTGCCCTGGTTTTGTTGGGACTATATGTTGCTAGACCACAGCAGCTCTGCCTTCTCCCACCCTATTCCAGTAGTCTCTGTGCTAGTGGACACCTTCATTTATATTCACCACCTTTCTCTAGGCCTGGATGCCTAAACTGAAATTTGACTTGATTTAAATAGTGGCATTCCTGCCTCCTTTCTAGCAGCTGCATGCATTCCCATCCCCACTGAAAGCAAACTCTGTGATTTAGGTGAATTTTTGTTGCTTAACTTTGGATTTCTGCTCTTGACAGCATTGGCCAATGCATCTCTTGGACAAAGGCTTCCAAAAGAGGTTGTTGACATGCCCAGGGACAGCTGGCATAGACTGCCACAGCCACTAAGATATCCAGGGTGAGAAATCATTGTCCTCTTAGGGCACCTGTTAGTTTAAAGTCATTTAGTCATTTCTGGGTTTTGTTTGAGTTTTTTCCTATATTTACTTTTTTTTTTTTAGTAGTGGTATTTTGCCCAGACAGGGGAAAGAAAAATACTGATGTTTAATAAATGAAAATAAAACACTGTTTTTGGAAAACCTGTCATCATGTGATACTCCTTAATAACAAACACTACCAACTCGAGGTTGTTAGTACCAAAACCAAAATATGGAGAGCATACTTCCTTACTGAGTTGAAGCCTTCCTTGGTAGCCAGTACAATTACACTGTAAGCATGGACTTGCTTTCATTAAAATGAGAAAGAAGGTGGTAGATAGTCTGTTGTGTGGCACAGCGGAGCAGCTTGATAAGTGATCTTTTTCTCCTCTCAAAGTTCCTTAGTAGTGTGAAAACTTTGGAAATTTTATTAGAGTATTCTTATTCTAAAAAGTCTGTTGTTCTTAAAGATCTTTGTATTCGGCTTTTTATTCTTCTTGACTTTCATCCTTTCTTTGCACCGATTTCAGGAAATGAGAGATTTGTATCTCGCCCACGCAACAAACAGTTTGTCAGCTTCGGCCACAATATATGTGGGTAATTTCAGCTGAAGGAGGGAAGCCTGGAAGGAATATTTGTTTACGGCTTTTTTTTCCTCCTTAGCATAAGCTAGGAAGAGTAATTGCATGCAGTCATACTCCTTTTTCAGAGGCTCCTAATATACCCACAGCCTGTCTCAGACCTTACTGATCATTCCTGATGGTCTGCAGCAATACAGTAACTGTTCCAGTAATTCACTAGCATGCTGCTTTGGTTCATTAATGTTGAGCAATGTGAGCTACTAAGCAACTTCTGCTATGCCTTAGCTACCACTTGAGAAAATGGTAGTTTGGGGGGATTTTTTTTTTTTTTTTGCTTAGGCAATGGTTGTTTATATTTATAAAGTGCAAAATAAATGGGGGAATGGGGGAATATCAGGAAAATCTCATTTACAAAAGCTTCTTTTCTGACTTGTATCAGTCCTGCATGCCCTGTAACCATTGTGCTGCAGGCACTGGTCTCAACTATGTGGAAGATACAAGAAGTCTTTAAGCCCTTCAGTGAAGGGTTAGCTGAGATAATACATGCAGGAGCAGACAGGAGCTGCAATATGGGGGATAGGGAGTGCATGACAGGTCATAGAATGGTTAGAGTTTGAAAGGACCTTAAAGATCACCGAGTTCCAACCCCCCTGCCATGGGCAGGGACACCTCCCACTAGAGCAGGTTGCTCAAAGCCCCGTCCAGCCTGGCCTTGAATGCCTTCAGGGATGGGGTATCCACAACTGCTCTGGGCAACCTGTTCCAGTGTCTTACCACCCTCACAGTAAATAATTTCTTCTTAATGTCTAATCTAAATCTACCTTCTTTTGGTTTAAAACCATTACCCCTCATCCTATCACTACACTCCCTGTTAAAGAATCCCTCTTCATCTCTCCTGTAGGCCCCCTTTAAGCATTGGGAGGCCGCTAAAAGATCTTCCTGAATCCTTCTCTTCTCCAGGCTGAACAACTCCAGCTCGCTCAGCTTCTCTTCATAGGAGAGGTGTTCCACCCCTCTAATCATCTTTGTGGTCCTCCTCCAGACTCACTCTGGCGTAGCCCATGTAGTGGTTGCTTGTGCCCTCTACCTCCCAGAAAATGCTACGGTTGTGTCACCCTTTATTGCGTAACCTTTACGAGGCTGCCATGGGTACAGCATGTATGTTATGCACAGTTGGCAGTGACACACTCCTTACACGTGTCACTCGGCTGCTCTGGGCACACACACTACGTCTGAAGAACAGTGCAGGACATTGTCCAATGTCACTGGATTTACTGCGCCTTCACTGCAAATGCGGGTGCAGTAGCAAAGATTTCCATCACCCTTACATGGACCCTGAGGCATCACAGTGACTTGAGAAAAACATCTTCCCCCACAGTTGGTGATAAATTAGTACAATCATGTGCTAAAAGTGAGTAGCAAGAAGGGCAGGGAAATGCAGTAATTTGTCTCACATTTTTTTTCAAACATTTTCTCATTACTGGGGAGAACGGCAAAACCACATTAAATATTAATTTATCTGCAAGTATCATTTCTAGTGCTTTATGAGTACCAGCACAGCATGAACATATATACAGCTCTATTTATATCAGCTGATTTTCAGCAGTCTTTGGGATTGTAAATACCTGAGGTTTTTTAAAAAGTTACATCCCGACATGTGCACAAAAAATGCATTGGGTCAATCTGATATATTTGATATATGTACTTTGTGAAATAATATAATAAGTACCCTGTGTAAACACTGTTAAATTGCATGATGTATCCATAATTTGTGCAAATTGGAATGAGATGAATGAAGTTCTGAATTTGTGCCCTTTGACATCACAAGTCATTCATTAGTGGACTTACTAAGGTAGAAGGCCTAAATCTGGTGTGAGGTCAGATATGACCTGTAAGTTATGTTTCTCATTTGTTTTCAAAAAAATTCTGCCAGCACAAATGATTGAATTCCGAGAGTTAAAATAAGAAGCAGGTTTTAATGTATTTTTTATGAGCTGATGAGAAGTCATTTCTGGCAAGGATGGTAATTTATATGGAGAAAAAAGGAGAACTGAGTCACATGCAGTGAAATCAACATTTTGGTTTAAAGGGAAAAATGTATTAAAAAAATCAAAGGCACAGCCCTACAATAGTGCCATTTAAAGGGATTGTTTCTCTAGAAGGCAATTTTCCTGTAGTTTCTCAGTCTCCACTGGATATTGCTGTTCAGTTCTTTTAAACTCTGGTAACTTTTGTCCAGTGCAGTGAGTTTCATATCTGAACAGCTTTCTAGTTTTCAGTAACTGCTCATGTGTATTAAATGGTCCCACTAGCTTTCAACCTTTGTGGTTTGTTCTGGTTTAATTTAGAAAAAAACAGAGGTTTGCATTCTTAATGGTAGTAATCTAGCAAAACCTTGTTAAAATTAAATTATGTTAGTTGTTATTAGATAAGACTTGATTGATTGTCCCTTAAACTATGTGTAGGTTTTTAAAGTTAGCTTAAATAAAACGATGATTGATATTTCCTGAAAATGAGAGATTTGAGGTCTTTTCCAGTGCAAGTTGTGTTGTTTGACTTAAAACTAGTTAAATTAACTTTTGCAGATCTAAGCAAGGAATTAACTTGGCTTGTGCTATCTTTGTATGTCTTGTAGATGTTTAATGTTACGATACACATTTTTTATCTACATAATCACAGTAAGCTATAACCCAAGGCGTGAAAAGGTTTACTTTGTATTGTATCGTGCAATCTGGACATGTCAGAGGTGTTAGAGAAGAGATTGTATTAAAATGTCAAGGCTTGTTCCTAACAGTGGTATTAAGGCTATGAATTTTCTAAATCCCTTTATCAGTACAAAGCAAAGCAAAGTATACATTGCATATATAGATAGAAATCACATTTAAAATTTCATTAAAAATGCATTCCACACCTTACTTTTGTTTAAAAAAATCCCCCAGAAGTCCTTGAATTTCCTTGTTTTAAGATGTTTCATGCTTAGGTGCAAGTATTGTGCATTCCACTAGAGAAGTGAATCACAGTTCTCCTGGAATAAAGTTTCTCTTTCTGGTAAGAGTGGGGTTTGTGTAATATCCTGCTTGTTGTCCAGGTTTTAATATCTCCCATTTTGGATATCAGACTAGGGTTATTTTCATGGCAAAACTCCTCTGTATGCGATGAAAAAGAGAGAGTCTGTTTTACGAGATGTGGTTCTACTGACTACATCGGGGTCTCGGACCGCATGGCTGGCTGGCTGTACGGCCAAACGCCTCCAGCGCTTACAAAGTATGAAGCCAGAAGAAGTTGTGCGGTTGAGAAAAACTTGTCACACTTGGGCCTTTCAGGGGATGGAGGCTCATAGCCTTGAGGGATTTTGTTTTTCACAGTAGTGGTTCGTGGTGTTGTTTTTCCCTCATGAAAAGAGAGAGAACGCGGAGAACTGAGCAGGATGGGAAAAAGGAAAATCTCTTCTTCCCATGAAAGTTCTAAATTTGCCTCTTAAGATACATTCACATTCACTGGGCTTCTGTTGCCACCCAAAAAGATAAATGCAGTGAAAAGTGGCTTTGTTAAGTCAGCTAGCTAAAACACTGTGATTTCTGCCAATGCTGGAAATTTGGGTTCTCTTTGAAGAATCATATGATATGCTAAAATTGACAATGGCTGCTTGCAGGCAGATGCCTTCATGCACGCACACATAGACGTTAAAATTTCAACTGAGGCAATTCTCAAGTATTTTGCTGTTCCTTGCTGACAATCTGGTTTCTATTTTCCAACAGTGGGATGGCGTAGGACCTCTCCCAGACTGCGCAGAACCACCCAAAGGAATCCAGATGCTGTGGCACCCTTCAATAGTCAAACCCTACCTCACACTTCTTTCTGAGTGCTCAAATCCAGACACGCTGGAGGGGGCAGCAGGGGCACTGCAGAACTTGGCTGCTGGGAGTTGGAAGGTACGAATATTAACCATCTTTCAATTCGGAAAAAACCCTACAGATGACAATGAATTGGTGATATAAATGTTTCTGAATGCTCCTGGTAGTGGAATAACCTGTTTTCACAGAACTATCTGCAGTCAAATTTGAGGAAATGTTTTAACTCCTCTGAATTGATACAAATAGTCATATCATCACAAAAGTCAGCATACAGTAGTGAAAATCACATTGGTCAAGTCAAGTATGAAAAATTGCTGCTGAAAACCAATATCCAAATGAGGAGAAGCAGCTTCTTTATGAATCTGGGTGACAGAGCCATGAAAAATGAGCCAAAAATATCACCAGTGACAATCAAATGAAACCATATTGTTCTATTACTGCAGAAACTGGTTGACATTCTGTCTCTTAGAGAAGCCAGCCAAGAGCAGAGCAAGATATAAATGATGTGACACCAACAAACGTAATCTTACTATCTACTTTTTTAAAAAAGAAGACATTATTAAAATACGTCAACAATATGATTAAATATGTACAATGAGCAAGGAAATGCTCAATCAAGGCACTCTATTCCAGCTAACCCTACTTTTCAATTATATTCAAAAGATCCATTTTTCTCCCTTGTACTATTTGCAGTGAATTGAGAAAAAATTTTAGAACTCAATTTATTAGATTTTGATAATATTTCTAAATTTAGAGCAAATCAATAAAATTCAAGATAACAGTTGAGCCTGGTTTACTTTTTAGGGCAATTCCTTCATTGCTTTCCTGATGGTAAACTGGCTTGATTGGGTGAAAGTGTTTACTATCTAATCCTATCGTATAATTATAATGCATTGATTTTAAGCTAACTTTCAGTGGGTATTTTTCTCAGTTATTACGAAAACACGCACATAGGGGGAAATGCAGTTATCAAAGTTAAGTCTCAGAAGATATCCTGTTTGGTTTCAAGCAGTTGGGCAGTCATGTGATATGTAAATACCAATTTAATTAGGCATTAATTTTAAAATGCTAGCCCTGACACTAATATTTTCATATAAAGTTTTATTGGAAGTTGAGTTGGCACATTCAGTAGATCTTCAGAGGCATGTGATCTTTTTTGAGCACTGTGTTCCAAATCACAGAGTCACAAAATTATGCTTTTGACTATTACATTCAATGACATATGGAATAAATAACAAAGTATCTGTCCAGTGAGTTTTGTCCTACGAATTGCTACGTATACACTGTGCCTGAAAATCATTATACTTTTATTATTCTCATATTTTAGACCACATCAGATTGTGTAGTCCTGGCACAGAAACATGATAAATGTGCTTTATCCATCTGGGAATGGGTGTAGCCCTGGCCCAAATGAGAAAACAATGCATGCATATTTGCCAGGACTAATAGGAGTGCTACAATCCAAGTGGTGCCCCTTCTCCCATTTCTAATAACTCTGTATACTTGTCATCCTTTAGTTGGCAGAAGTGTACAGGGAGATGAAGAAAGGCTCCGTACAGCTCTTTGGCAAGTGCTGGGTTAGAAAAACTGATTGGAACTTTAATACCATCCACACTAATACCATGGGAAAAGCTCAGTTGTTCTCGTGTTGCTCTGTTTTTCTAAAGATTCACCAATTCCATTACAAGTGATGTGCAGACACACAATGAATATCCTTAATTTCACATGTTATACTAGCCATTTTTGTGAGGGGAATAATTCTCTTTGGGGATTACATAAGCATTGATGTTTCCACCTTTTGACCTCTCTTTTCTACTGCTGCAGTCTTCTGGATATAAAATGGCTGAAATAAAAGATAGAAAATTCTTAAAAGGAGAGGTTATTCCTAAGGGAGATTTTCATTTTTTTAGTTCCAAGAAATTGTAATTGTGTAAAGAATAGGAAAAGATTATTTGTTATTACTTGAAATCTTTCAAGAAGAACTTTAAGATGGACTGAAAGAGAGAAAAAGAGCAAACTGCTTTAAAATAAATAATGTTGCTATTAATATTAATAACAGCTGTGGGTTTTTTTTATAATTAGCATAATATAATATAATAATCACAGAATCACAGAATCACAGAATTGTAGTGGTTGGAAGGGACCTCAGAGATCATATATATAATAATATAATAATAATATAATATAATTATAATTAATAATATAATAATATAATTATTTTAATGCTAGAAGAAACCCAGGATATATGAGGCAGCCAGTGCACCAGGCATGCTCACACAGTCCTGAAGATACAGTCTCTTCTGGAAAAAAATACAGTGCAGTTGATATACTTGCATAATTCTTTCCTAGCTGTATCACCCTTTTGGTTCCTTAGGTATAAAGCTGTCTAATCCTCTTCAGTGACCGAGAGGTAACACTTTTAACACGGGCAGTGCTTAACCAATGCCATTATGAAGGGAAAGTGAGCAGATAAAAGGAAGCCTGAATAATTTTTAAAAAATAAAAATCTATGAGGAGGATTTAGATAAATGTCTGCCACTAGAATTAACAGATAATATGTGTCTAAATCCCCTAGACTGCTTTTCAAAATTTCAAACACAAAGAGGAAGCAGCAGTACATATCTTTAAGGATTAATAGCCGAGAGAGGCTGGAAGTTTTCATTATTTCAGTTTCTCATTGATACATACACATAAAATCAACACATGCACGTAATAAATCTTAATCTGTAGGATATTTTTAGCACTGTTTCAGTTGCAGAAATTCCTTCTAAAACCAAATGCTAACCAAAAAAGAAAAAAGTGTGACATACATATATTTGCATATAATTTATCTATATCAAATTAAAACACTTTTGACCAAAGTCTTGCCATATATTACCCATCTGCAAAGTAAACTTGTCTTTTTTGACTGTGCAATTATTACTATAACCAAGGCAATCTATAACAGATTGAAGAAGGAGCATATTGGTGACAAATACATTAAAAAGTCCAAATGAAAGTTTACCGATAAAACAGGTTACTGATCTGATGTATGAGGAAAGATATTTTCAATGCAAAAATTTAGCCTGGGATAGATCACCTCTGAGTATCTTGACTTTGATACATCTTCTGCTTCTGAAAAAGAGATTGACAGCTTATATATGAAGCAGAACTCATTTTGGAAGGGGCTGTTTCAGATGAATGTGGAAGTTTGTTCGTCTCGCTCTTCTGCACCAAGACATTGCTACACAGGGAGGATGCTGGTATTGGAAGCAAATCGATTCCTTTCATGGATGAACACATGCGTATCCTCATAGATCTCTCTTTTTTGTTCGTGTACGTACTTGATGCATCTATTCATAAAATGAATGGCCCTTTTCGAGTAACATATAGGGAGCCATCTAAATATGCATGCTTTGGGGGGAAAATTGACAAATTAAAGTGTTCCACGTCACTGCCAAGATATCACTTTGCTTAAGATCTGACTACTGCTTTGCCTATGACGCTGGCAGCTGGTCACTGCATGTCCCTCTGCTGAGGGGGCTGATGGCCACTAGCGGTGCGTACTCTGAGTACACACGAAGCCTGACAGCCTGGGGGATCAGGGTGCCAGCGCTGTACGTGCACACACCTACCCCCTTCTGCAGAACTCAGCTGCTCCCTGGGGCTGGGTGGGTTTCTGTTTGAGGGGGCTCATTGCTTCCCAAGATATTTTTGGGAATTTCCCAAGATATCAAATCATAACCAGGGTAATTTCAGTGTCCTAAACTTCCTAAGGCAGAAGGAGCACCGCATAAAAATGATGGCCATTGGTTTTGCTTTTGCTGCTCCAAAACAGATGATTTTATTTTTTTTTCCAAAAGTAGACTTTTTCTAATTATACTTAATATGAACTTGCATTTTAAAGCTGCTTAGTAGTATGAGATAAAAATCTCAGCAAATACATTCCTCATCAAGCTTAGCTGGAGTTTTCCCTGAGCAACTAAGGCTTGAGACAGGCTTTTGGAAGCAATGGAGATTTTTTACTTCCCATTAGGCATCTACTTTCATTGGGAGCTCTGTTAGTTTTCTTTGTCATTTAATTTGGGTTTTGCTAAGTTTGTGCACAAATGCACAAAATTAAACAGGATATTTGCTGACTCACTCAGCTATGTTCTGAAAACACTTGCCTGCTTCTTAAGAAATTTCTCTTGTTACAACACTTCAAATCTGAAGTCCTTTCTGCAACCTCTTACCATTATTTATTTTAATACCTTGGCTTAAAAAATTACAGTATATAAAATTACAAGACATCCTGTAAAAGGAAGTCTCCATAGATCTTTTTATCTATAATCTGGCATCAGTATTTCTCCTTAGATGGTGGGAATAAAAGTAGCAAGTTCTTTTCAGTTTTCACCTTGGTTAATAGGCTATTAATACATTAAATCTACTGAGCATGTAAAAAACTATATGCAAAATGTCCTAAAGTTAACGATGTCAAGAATCCAAGGTTATATCCCTTCTGAACAAAATTTCCCTCTCAGGAAGAAAGGAGATATTGGGATATCTGTATATTACTATGTCTATCTATATATATATATATCTGACAGCTAAATTTAAGCTCATGTCAGTTTATCTGTCAGGGAGATTTCTGCAGTACCTGTTGCTGTGAACTTACAGAATCACAGATGGGGTGAGGTTGGAAAAGACCTCTGGAGGTCATCGGGGCAAATGCCTTGCTCAGGCAGGGTCACCTAGAGCCAGTTGCCCAGGACTATGACTGGGATTTTTGAATGTCTCCAAAGATGGAGAATCCACAACCTCTCTGGGCAACCTGTGCTAGTGCTTGGTCACCGTCACAGTGAAAAAGCATTTATTGATATTCTCCAAACCTCCTGTTTCGGTTTGTTTCCATTGCCTTTAGTCCTACAATATTATCTTTTCTTTTACACGCAGTTAAAACACAGCGTTGTCACCACAAGTAGGATTTCCTTAGTTTTGTCAAACCCTTAAAAATAATTTCTTCATTCATATGATCCCGTTTTTGTTTTTAAATACTATCATAACTTATACAGGTAATACATACCGTTTAAAATCAGGAAAGAAGGCCTACTGTGTTTCTGTTGGCAACGTAATGGCTTACATTATAACAGGTAGCACACCTGCTCTGGGCCTTGGTCAGTCCCTTCTGAGTGCCCTGTCTTCTGTCCCAGTTGCTTTTCAGGCTTTACAAACTTCCCTCATCTGCTTTAATGACAGGTTGACCAGCTGCATTTTCCTGAGCGTCAGTTCCTTGGGCTCCTCAACATGAGGAACAAATGCTGCTCTGTTTGTCTTGCAGTCGCCTGAGGCCATAGCATTCCTTGACTAGTTCTTCTACCTCCTTTCCTTTCACTTCCATGTTTGGTCATACTCAGCAGAGAATGATAAGGCTCTTTGGTTAGACAACTCAATGTCCCTGCCTTTGATCCCCAAGAGGTACAATACCCCTGTGAATGGGGTTTATGGGTCATTGGCCTGATCTCTGGAGATAGCTAGATGCAATCTCCGTTTTTTGTTCCTTAGGCAAGTAACTACATTTATTTTCTTAATTCTATCCTAGACAAATCTGAGTCTCGTGGGAGCAAGAGCTCCATTAAGTAAATTATTAGATAAGGAAATTGAAAACATAAAAGGGACTGATTCAGTCACAAGGTCAGTGCAACTACTTCAAAGAGTAGTATGAAAAGAGTTTCAAGCTCCTTACTTACCATCCAGACACTTGCAGATAATGAGTAATTATTGTCTAAAGCAGCAGGTTATCAATCTTGCTCTTATCAGGCAAGGACATATTGTGGGTTCCTTGCCAGACTTTTCTGATGACTTTAGTTATTTACATATTAACCCAATGGAGTTTCATTGGGCTGTTCCAGAAGGAAGTTTTTGGATTACAGTGAAAAGGCTTACATTCATTTTCTCCAGAATATCAATATTATGGATCCTTAGGTGATAGGGTAGAGAAGACCACTTGTAACACATCACCTAATCAAGAAAGGCAAACTTTTTAAATATCTAGTGCATTATTCTGTCAGGAATTCTTATCTGGATAGAATCCCTGACATAGATGAGGCAGCATCAATTAATACAGAAAAATGTATTGGGTCTATAGGAAGCAAAACAAGATTCAAGGAACAGGACAATATACAAGAAGCAAGATCTGCTGCTGCAAACACCTGTATCACAGACATCATGAGGAGATCAGCATAGACATCAGTTAGTGGAATGGGATCACAGTAGCTCATGGTAAATTCGTGCTCAAAGTGCTTCCTTACTATACTCAGTCACTTTGCTTCCCATGAGATCTGTCACTTTTTTCTCAAAGCCTTTCTTTTTTAGATTATATTAGATACAATGTTTGGAAAAGTCATTGTAATGTCTCTCAGATAATTTTGAATACACAGTACATACTTGTACTGCAGAACCAAGAATGACAAGGTGCAACGGCAGTTCCTTCTGAGCTTTACCTTCCTCAAACATATCTTCTGTTAACACCATTTTAGTTTTCTCTAAGTTATTTATGTAACTGTATATCTTTACCCACCAGATTTTTTCCTTTCTCTTTAAGCTTGGCTAAGGGCACGGAGGAATAGAAAAGTAACTAGTTAATACTTTTCTTTTGTTCCAAAACAGAGATGTAGAGAACTTATTGGTGGCCTACCAGATTCTGAGAATATTTGTGAGAACAAAACACTGCAGTCAGTAAGCAGAAAGTCCCTGGAAAGTGCTTGCACTCTTCAGAGACTGCAAAAAGCTAACCAAGTTTGCAGAGCCGTCCTGTCTGTCAGGTGGTGTGACTTCACAGGGATCCCAGTAGAGTTATTGGAGTAAAGTAGATGTGTAATTTTCTAAGAGGAATGTAAAAATAATCTCTTTTTCCCCTGGTGCATGTATGATCAAACCAACTGGAATATTGATCTTTGATTACTCGTTGATCTTTGATTATTCAACATGCAATTCACTTCCATGGTCTATTGTTCCACTACTGTTAGCAGACAGCCCCTTTCTAAGCCTCTGACTAAGCAAATTCTGAGTTTCTCTCATCTTCCTGGTTCTTTTGGTAATTTAGTTTGCCTTGTCATGGTTGCTGCCCTGATTTGACTTTCATTTTGTAGTTTGTGTCTCATCAATTCCCTTTAATATTCAATATCTCAATAGTCCTTGAGTCACGGCGTTGAACTGTACCAATACAATGCAAATTCTAGTCAAAACTGAAGTATGGGGTGATGAAATTGTCTGGAGGTACTCCAATAACACTGGTGTCAATGGCAGGAAAGTGAATCCATTCAAAATATCAAGTGTGTGCAATTTTTGTGGATTTACTGTGGTGAGATTTTTTCTTTTTCATTTTGTGCTGGAAATTTCTTTATTCTTTTAATTTAGTCTTCTGTGGTGGTGCTTCATAGGAGAATAAAGAAAATCATATAAAACATTTTTCTGAAAAAAAAAGTAAGTTTTATCTAGATTAATTACTCTTTTGTTGAGTTTCAGCCTAATGTAATCTTAATCCCCAGAACCATTTAGCTCCAGAAAGGGTCCCTTATAATAATAACTGTGACAAACTAAAAAATAATTTTCCAGTTTACTGTATTTTTCTACTTAATTCCCATGACAAAAATAAAAAGGGAACTACTAATGAAAGTGGACATAGAGATGCACTAGGTACCTTCAAAGTGATGTATAGTAGTTATGCCTCCCGAATTCAATTATCTGTAAAGAGTATTCATGCACAGATTGTGGTTTCTGTGCTTGTCTCTGATAATTTAGCTGCAATCTGATGCAACAATAATGATTTTATTTTATTTTTTGGCTCCTTATTTCCTCCGAAGTGTTTGCTGTTCCCATAGGAGCCTTTCTCTTTACAAACTGAACAGTTATTTGATCGTTGACCCTGCCACTGATTTGTGGAGTAACAGGATGATTAAGTATATTGGCAGAGTGCCTCATTTACCTGCTGATAGGCAACAAATCCTTTGTCTCTTTTATTTTTTATGATTTTTCATCTCTTTTATAATTCACTGAGCTCATATTAGCAATTGACCTGCAATGTGGAAATGCAGGCGTTTCATGATGGCTTTAGGCAAACAAAAGGATCATCAGTATACGCAAGAGCGAATCAATTTTTCCATTCTCTGTGAGAATAAAATAGCCATTTTGAGGCATCTCAATTTGAACGTTCCTGAAATCCACACAGCGCAGCGTAATTGCTTGCAGAGTCTTGTCCTAATTGGCAGCTTAAGGAAAAAGACACAGACAGTTCTTACCGCTTTCCACTTGGAAAGTTCTCTGGAGACTGTTGAAACAATTAATAGACATTTCTGTCTTTCTGCCTAAGGTGCATGACTTGAAAACACAGATGAAATGGTAGAAAATCACACATTGAGAAGTCTGTGAACTTCTCCCAAAGCGAATGGTGTTCTCTGGAAAAAGAGAGAGCTGGGGGGAGAGGAACGCACAGGGGAGAGGAGAGGTTTCGTACATGCTTTTCTCTCTGTCCCCTGTTGTTTTATGTATGTGTGTGCATATGTGCGCCTGTAAAACATTATAGCTGGATTTTTCCCCTATGAAAACTTTGGAGCTGTATTTTTTACTATTGAGATCAAATTAATTGGTTCATTATGGGTGCTGAAGGCTTGCATGTCATTTATTCAGTAAGGGGGCTGTATTTTCTCTGTTTTTTCATACTGAGTTATTTCAGTTTTTCTCCTACAACGTCTTCTGCTCTTCCTAGGGTTAAAAAATACCATTTTATAATTTATTTATTTTTGACTTTTGTTTTGGAATGGATGATGAAAATACTACAACCCAAGAAGTCTGCTGTAAATCTGGGTTTCATAAAACAAGTGCTTGTGTTTTCCCTTGGTAGCTGACTAAAAAAAAATAAAAGGAAAACTGTTTCCTGAGGTTTTAATATGGAGTTTTTTATAATATAGGGAACAATCTGTAAGATCATTTTAGATTCTCTCTGGTATTGAATAAACATAAGTAAGATTTTTCTAGAAAACAATCGCCCCCACTGATTCCCCGTGTAATCCGTATTGGAGGTGCCACATCCGTGCTGTACTTTTGCAATGAATGACAGCATCTTCCTGTGTCCTGTCTGCCAGCCTGAACTCTCACCTTAGCCAGACAGGTTCACTCCTTTCACAAAATAGTCTCACTGCCACCATGAACTCTCACTCCGGCAGTCACCTTGTAATCACAGCAAACACAGCGGGGGCCTCCCCTGGGAGAGGGGTAGGAAATACAGCAGTGGGAGTTTTTCTAAGTGCAAAGAGCTATTTGGGTACTCCCAGCTGCAGGTGAGAGGGCATTTAACTGGCAGGTGAATGCATGCTTATTAAAACAGGAAGCTTGGAAAGATTAATTTGGTGATTTCATAGCATCCTTTATATTTAATATCCCATTAAAACAAAGGTATAGGAAATAAATTATTTTTTAGCAGATACTTTCAGTTAAACTCACTGATGCTTAAGATATGTTTCCGTTTTTTGTGTAGTGATCATCCTCTATGCTGTATCTAGAGACAAGACTGGAGGAGAGAGCATAGAATAAGATCAATCAAGAGTCTTGCTACCACTTCTTCTCTCACCTAAGAGCTATTTGCTTTGCTGCAGAAAATGATGGCACATTTACATGTTAGACATATTACATTACTGTGCTTAGTGATGCTGAGAATCCTGTGTCCCATTTACCTGGCTTGAAAGCTTATCGTAACCATTATCGCTTTCATCTGTAACAAAATCCAGCCAGCTGGCTTTTGTTATGCATAGTTATTATAGAGGAGAAATAATACAGTAACATTCTTTAAATGCTGGTTCCTTTTCCTTTTTCCCAATTTCCCCTGAATGACATCAGCTGGAATGAATTTGCACTCCAGATATTCCAGCCCTTGCCTGTCTCTGTATTTACTGTTCTTATCATAAAATACATTCTGGCTTTTGCTAGTCATGGCACCTCTCTCTAGTACAAACAGATGGTAGCTTTTAAAGTAAGCACCTCATGTGGTAAGTAGAGGCTGTATGCAGGGGTTAAGCATGGTGTGCTGACAGTGAGTGTGCTTACCTTTTTCTAATGCTTTATTTCTTGGAATTTGTTTTGACTCTTTCTGTTTATGGAGGAGGACTATTGTGATGTAACTGCTCTTTAAGGTGTGACCTAACTGTTCTTTAAGGAAAGTTTGTCAAAAGAGAAGGGTCATCATGATCTGAAAATCTTAAGACTTACCATTCTAGTTTCTGAAATACTTGAAATATTTCAAAGGGTAAGGGCTTCCAGCGCTGTGTCTTCACCTTCCAGGTACAGGATAAGTGTCCATGCCATAGCACTGAAAGGAGGGAAAAGCTCTTTTCAGTAAATTCCTTTCAGCTATCAGTACAAGGAGTGTGAATGGGAACTTTATGAAAATTCTGAGAAGAGTTCAGGATGTGGGAAGGAATATATATGCCTAGTAGATGGCTTGAAGTGAGCTGTGCTGAGACCTGCGCAACCTGCAGGTGTCCAAACATCTCAAATTTGGCAATACCCATAGATTTTAAAACCACAAGGTCACATGTTTGGTCTTGTTTACATTTTTTCCAACTTCTGGAGCTAACAGTAGAATGAAAAAGAGAGTAGTATAGTTAATCTTTCATCCCTTCAGGTGCTTGGAACCCCAAGTTGTGCAGCATTAGATGGACCTCCTAGTCACAGGACACTGCACAGGTCCCATTCATGGAGAGGTTTCACTGGCATGATGATCTTTAGGGCTCTTATAGGATTTTCTTACAAGTAAACAACATTATTCTTCATTTCTGCTGTCAATCAGAAAGGGTGTTCACAGGAGAATATGAGATTTCATTCATTTTGAGATAAAGGGAAGAGCATGCCAGTGGTGTCATGACCCGCTGCCAAGTGGGAGATGCCTCCAGACTTCTCCAATATGATCAGCCGCTGGGTTTGTCCTGCAGCCACGTGGTACATGCAGCACAGCACAGAACTGACCTGCACCTCCCTCAGGCCAACTCTTATGTGAATCCCTAACTCCTCAATGTACAACAGGCTTCTAGTAAGGACACTACAAGTGCCAAAACCAGACATAGAATTGTCCTCATTTTCTTTCTGAACAAGTTGACAACCACAAGAGAAATTATAACAACATTTTCATGTTTTTAGACTGAATAGTTCTTATGGTGATAACAAATCAATACTCAGATTTCTTGAACATGTTTTGTAGTATATATTTTGTAATATAAATTCTGTTGTTTTAGCAGAGAACAAGCATAATTAGGAAATGGTGATGCAAAGCAAGTTGTCTGCAGACTTGGGCTGTAAAAATGTAACCAGGTGTGCGAAGAGTAAAGTCAATTCATCATTTAATTTCTCTGCCACCATAAAAAATTAGTGCAAATTTCCAAATCAAGTGGTTGCCTAGCATCGTAAATGCAATTATTTCCCCTTGTTTGAGTTTGTATCCACATGCTTCCTTACTCTGTATCTGTATCTGTTATAACCTCATATGCCTTGCTTTCTATGGTGGATTTCTTACTCCTTCATGCTTTCCCTTGTGTTTTTACAGTGGTCAGTGTATATCCGCGCTGCTGTCCGCAAAGAAAAAGGATTGCCAATCCTGGTGGAACTGCTTCGAATAGACAATGACCGGGTGGTATGTGCAGTTGCTACAGCTTTACGAAACATGGCCCTAGATGTCAGAAATAAGGAGTTAATAGGTATGTTCTTTCCAAACAATCTATATATTCTGTGGGCTTGGGTGGGGTTTTTTTTTTTCAGTTTGCAACAAAATGAGCACAATGAGAACAATTATTCTCATCTTTCTAGCATAATTTCTTTAATTCTTTCTCTAATGTGTCGTATTCACGTTTTATGTGACAGCTTAGTGTTATATTGCAAGGAATTGTTAAATTAATTAAACATCATGCAGTGTTTCATGATCTGTCATACTGTAATCTCCAGAAGAAAAGCAATGGCTTTGTTCTGATTTAGCACTTCATTCCTGGGCTGGCAGTAGCACTTGCATCTTCCAGATTGAGGATCTAAGCAGAGCCGCCACTCCTGATCCTCAGATTATCAATTACAAGTAAATTTTGGGCTCATGAAGTGACAAATCGTAAAGATTTTAAGACAGTTCCAGGAATTTACTGGGCAGATTAGTGGCTCCAGCAAGAGAACCGGGAGGTACGAAAGGACAATAATTTACATAAATCATTGTTGCCTCTGAGTTCTGATGGTATGGTAAGCAAACATCTTGGGCTTTGGGTTTTGGTTTTTTTTTGGTTTAGGTTTTTGGTGGGGGTTTTAGCTGAAATTCATCCAGACATTGTGGATCATTGAACTTTTATTTTCATGTTAAGTCTTTGAAAAATAATCACTTCCTTGGTTTTGAACTATTTCAACAGTCACAACAAAATTACTTCTACTTCTTCCTGTACATTAAGAGCATAGTTTTTATTCATTTTTGCTAACTTGTTAATTTGTCATCATTACAGCAGACCACTTCTCCTCTGGTTTTAGTTATACAATTACACAAATAGATAATTTGACCATAGTGTTTTATAATTTGTGTCCAGGGCTGTCTCACGGTTAGTGATTCATTTCAGCAGTGCTCCTCAAGTTGTTAAAACAAGGCAATCACTCCTCTCACGTATTGTATGAACTAGAAAGACTTCACTGACAAAATGTTGTAAAGCAAATAGAGGTAGAGGTTGGTGAGTAATGTAAACCTGCTGCCATTGCCCAGGGATTGAACTCAAGACTAATGATTTACCTTCAGGACCAGCCTTCCTGTTCAGCTTTTGCTCGTTATAGTTGATAAAATTGGCATGAAATTAGATTTGGTCGATATATTGTGTTCAGCTTTCAGGAAGCAGGATGCTGCATATGTGTTCCTAGTGGGTTTTTTCTTGTTTTCTAGGAATTTTAAAGTAGAAATTACTGCTGAAGAAAGTATATCAGGCTATCTAATTGGAATTAATAAGAGACCTTTTTTTTTTTTTTTTCTTCTTCTCTCATGATCCACCTCCACATTCAGTTTACAGTATGTCATAGCATCTAACATTTTATTTTATTTGCGGGACTTCCTCTACAGGGTTCACAAACCACATTCATGCTGAGTTTTCTTCTGCATTCTCTTATCCCCACTTATTGACATCACAGAAAATGCTTTACATTTTAATTTACTGAGTATAAACATGGTTTGTAATGCCATGAATTAGACTATATATGGTTGCCCTTTTTGTGCTCTGTTTATTATTTTGAATTGAAATTTTTATTTCCTTCCCAAATTTGCAGATTTCATCTGGGAAAGTAAGGCTAAACATGTGAAAACAGAGCTTAGTGTGATATGCCATTCAAAATGTTCCGTAAATTATGGATAATAAGCTTGCATAACCTTCACATTCTAATATTTTGTGGAATTCTTGGAGAATATGTGATACAAATACAGATGAATTTTAAAAAGGTGGGAAAAATCTGTTGATAATAATTACCTAATAAATTTATTTATGTAGCCAACCTATAATGGCTGTATAGTGCTGCTCGGATTTAAGTTATTCATGGGGTAGTTCTGGAGAATTGTACTTTATAACTTCAGTACAAATTTGCTGCATTTTTTAAAAAAAGTCCAAACATGCCAATAGGACAGGGACGTTATGACTATAATTGCTGAACCATTTCAGCTGTGATCTTTATATGTTCTTTCTTTGGCTTTCATCATTGGACTTCAAAGAAACAGTAATAATGGTCCTGATTTCTCTTGTTGCTCAACATTTTTTAGCAAACAGGGTGTATGATAGATCTGATTTTCAGAAATGCTAAACACCTGCAGTTATCAAGGATTTCAACTCATGTTGTAGGCAGTCCATTTTTGTGAATGTTCCATATGTTCTAAGATGCCTTAGCTGTTGTTATGGAAAGGAGGACTCGAAAGAGGCTTCTTGAGGTTAGTCACACAAGCATCTTTCTGCCTAAGCAGAATCAACATCATTTTAATCTTTCCTCTTTGCAGTTTCTGTTTGTGCATCATATTCTTGCGGTGACAAGCTCTACCTCACAAACTGGAATTTCCCCCCTTAAGATAACCTTTTTTAAAGGTGAATTGTTGTACTTCATATGTAATAAAATTATATAAGTAGAATTGACTTATTTTATCAAATGCATCTGTAAAGCTCTCTTTTCAGTGGTGCTGTGTTTCCGTTCCCAGCTGACAGATTTTTACTGAAATGTGCCAGAGAATGAAATATTTATTTCTGCTGCTGCCAAGCAGTCCATAAATCGGTGTTGAGGCATCTGGCAAATACATCAGAGTGCTTGCTAAAATCCAGACTCACCTGTACTGAACTACAAAACAAACAAAAAGACTCTGTCTTTAAATGACCAGAAGTTTCTTTCTAGACTTCATTGAGTTGACTAATCTGGTTTGGTTTTCACACAGACCTATGAAGTGTGGTGTTATATTGCTAAAGGTTGGTGCCAGGCTTCCCTTACAGTTTACCTGGGCCATCCCCATACCAGCATTTTCTTTATTTACGGTGAGGTCTTCTTCCTGGGTTTCATTTCAGGCATGCTCCATATCCTTAATATAACCTTCTTATTTCTTCTTCTCCATAACTTTTGCATTGTTCCATATGTCTCTAGGCCGAGGCAGTGGGCATATTAATCTTCCTCCTTCCAAAAATTAAATCACACTCAAAGACATAGTGAACTTGGCCTACTTAGTCCTGGAACTAGGTAATCCAGCACCTGGTTCATACTTGGGCATACTGCCTGGTTGCATTCCTGGTCATATTCAGACTACATTCATTGTCTGCTTGCCTTTCAGGACCCTTGGCTGCATGGAACAGTGCCCACACGTGCACCCCATGGGAAGGTTTATCAGCCTTTTCTCTCTCCTAGCCGTGCCCCAGCTGAAGGAAATGGGTCTTGAAAAGGCCTGTCGCTGATGTTGCCTGTTTTGTTGTTCTTGGGTTTCAGCACTCCAGGCTGCACAATGCCTCTGTGTCCCTCTGGTGCCCCACTGTCTTCCTATTTCTTTTCACGGCTCCATAAGCATTTTGGGTCCCTCCCTCTCGACCAAGTGTGCTTGTTTTCCTTCCTCGAAGCAGGTTCTGTCTCTGCTTAGCTCCCTCCATGGGAGTCCATCTGGCAAAGGTCCCCATAGAGGCCTTTGAGTTGACCAAAAATCACATTTTTTTTTTCCCTTTGATCATTCGCTTTGACAGAAGAGATTTGCTTTTGTCACACAGTTCCTCCAAGGGCTTTGTTAATGACCTCTTTGCAGTTATGTCATCCCCATATTCCTTTCTTCTTCCTTTCTCTTTTCCTTTCTCCCTCAAAACGGAAAAGGGGAAAAAGTAGAATAACTAACCCACCCTTCTGTGTCCTTCAGCACTATATAGGTGCATTAATTTGAGGATATGGCATTATTGTCCCTCCTCCAGTAACCTCACTTACAAATAATTTTGAACTTGAGGATTACCTGCAGACCAGCTGCTTCTGGCAGTGCCGCAGCAGGATGGCAGTCAGGCCAGTTGCGCCAGAGCTGTCCCACTGTCTTCCCTGCAGACAGCACACCCACAGACTCCTAGTCTCTAAAGCCACACTTTGTTGGAGTGACGTCAAAAAATTGGAAACTTAGAATAAGGGGGGTTTGCCTTAAATAGAGAAAACTTGGAACAGCTGGGCAGGGCAGAAAGGCTTAAAAATAAATCCATCTCCTGTAAACAGCATCTTTGCAGTACAAATTGTTTCCTTTCAGTCTGCTCCAGCAACTTTCAGTGGCTTTCTGATTCAAACACCTTCCACGCGGTCCTCTGGGCTTCTAGGAAGCTTTCCCTGGATCATCTGAGACCTGTGTCTACTTTAGGTGAACTCTCTTTTCCTCGCTAGGGTTTCCCAGCCAGCACCAGTGCAGCAGCCTCCCTCCTTGCTATTCCCTCTCCCCACTCTGGATACGAGAAAGCTTTCTGAACCAAGATTCCCCATTCTATCCTGGGGAACGAGCCAACCTCATCTTTCTTTTATCTGAAACACAGCCAGCAGTTTTCCTTTCTGCCACCATCCACGACCTCTTTAACAAAAGAGAATATGAAGCATACAGTTAATTGAAAACTGTGACTTGTTATTCTGCCTACACACACAGGTATAGACTATCCCTGTCAGCGAAATTTTTGAAGGATGAATCTCAGTCCCCAAAATTTGCATTTGCATTGTTCTTGTATATGCATGGCATTTACCTTTGGTTTAAATGACAATTATTGTGGCATTTTAAAGTGCAGTAGGTGGTCTTTCAGAAGAGTTAAACTGATTTTTCAAGCTGCCACAGATGAGAAATTTGTCACTATTCATGTACAGCAGAACATATACAATATTGGATTTGCCCTCTTGAAGTAAAATTTGGAACTTGCATTAGTATTGCATTTCATACTATTTAGTGCTAAGTCCTCAGGGTTCGGGGCTTTGGAGTGAATGCAGAGCTGGAGGTAAAATTTCAGTGCACTGTGCTGTGCTTCAGGTCTTTCTATCAGTTTTGCCTTATTCCAGTGGTTTGTAATGCTATTCTGGGTCAATGTTGATTGAGAGAAGTATTGTACTAGTAATTCAAGAGCACTATTCTTTCTCTTGGCCTGTATTTTTGTGGTTGAGTAAAAGATGTTTTTAGAGACAGGAAGTATTTTGATCACTCACCCTTAAATAAAAAAGGAGGTCAATTCTACCTAAAGGTTTTTGTTGACTTCTTGTCCTGTGTACAAGATACGTCCTTATGTATCTCTTCCTTTAAAATGTGTAAAGAATCCATGTGTCTATTCAGGGCTCTAGATTCTAGGAAGTTTGATGGGATAAATTGAAGTGTTGCAATACTTATGACATCTTCTTTGTGGCTATCGCTGGAAAAGCATGATTCAGATAAGTGAATTAGTGGTAGAATTTCTGCTGCCTTCACAAGGTTTTGAATCAAGTCCTGAAACAGGGCCTGTAGCAGGGGTCATTTTTTAATAATTGTTCCTGAGTTGGGGGCTGCAAGGTGTCAGTATTGAATTATTCTCAATTCACTACTCATCTGTTGGTATTTCAATTTAAGATATGCACAAAATTCAAGGTAAGCATATCAATTAGATTGTTACTTAATGTGTGTTGGAACCCGTTTAATCTTGAAAGGTGTCTCAAAGTTCAGTATCAATAGAGGATAGCTGTATTACGCTCCCTTATAGTTGACTGAGAGACTCCCAGAAAGTGATTAATTTTATCAAACATGCAATAAAATTGCATCTTACCCTATCTTAATGTCTTACCATTGTTGAGCAATGAAAAATTATAGGGAATGTGATAATTGCCACTGAGTGTATGCCTTCCCATCTCACGAGCAATGTGGATCTATTTGGGTGCCTGAAATAACTGATGTTTATTTCAAAGTTTTATTGCTAAACTTGAGAAAGTTTGATTGAAATATATATCAGGAGTTCACAACTCTAATGAATTGTTAGACTCAAAGAATAATTCAGGTTGGAAGGAACCTCAGGAAGTCATCTTGCCCAGCCTTGCACTCAAAGCAGGGTCAGGTATGTTATTTCAAAGTGTTATATTGATTCACATTTGGAAAGATTTGCTTTCAGCTGTTAGGCTGAAAACATGTCACAAACAAGTATCTGCATTCTCACAGCAGAACTTATTTCTTTGGAGCATAACTAACTACATAGGGTTCTCCTGTCTTAGAATGTGGCCACATTTTAAAACCGCAACCTTGTTTCAATAGTAGTAATAAATCCAAGTGAAAACAGTGTCCACTTTTGTAGTTACAGGAGCAGCGGCTGTAGGAAATTCTATGTCATAGTAATGTACATTGATAGAGAATACGGGGATGGGTTGGGAAATGATTAAATCAAATATGCAGCTTTCATCCCACTTAGAGTGTCTACATGCAGTTATCTCTTCTTTTTAAATGTGAGCACTTCTGAATTTCTCATACATACATTTGCAAGGATCTGAGAAGCTGAATTTTTTTATTGAATTTTTAATTGACTTATAAAGTAGCTTAGTCACTGAAATGTTAAATTGACATAAATTCACAATGCACAAGATGCCAGAAAGCATTAATCAGAGATTGTAGACATTTGTTTGGAAGAAGGTGAAAACAGAATATATGCCGCAATTTGTTTAATTTGTGTCAGTTTTTATTGCACGTCATTTGTTGTGTTTAATAGTTGAGCTGTGCAAAACCTATATTACGAGAAGCAGATACCTGAGTAAGAAGAGCCTATCACCAAGAAGTTGATTTAGGAAATGGAAGATATGGTCATGCATTAATAACTGGTGCTACTTACTCTATATCAATGAAAAGAAAGGTGTTAGTTAAGGTGCATAATTAAGCTTTGATGTTTTATAACACCTAGATGGCAAAGTCCAGATTCCCTGGTTGCTAGTGTTGTATAAGTAAGTTAGCTGAGAATTCAAACTGAATAAAGTTCAAATATGAAATATTTTTTCCATTACAGTGTAAAAGCCTTGTGTCAAGGAGATTTTGACTTTTCACATGCCTTCAGCCAGTTGTGCATTGCCTTTTGCTCCAGTTTATCTCAAATATATTTCTGACAAGCAGACCTGGTAGTTACAGAGGTTAGGAAAGGTTTTCTTCCTCAACCATTTTGTATTAAATAACACTCTCAAGTGAAGAGATTTAGGGAGAAAAGCAGGATTGGTAAAACTTAATTCTCATTTTTAGTATTGAAGTCAAGATCAAGCATTTTCAAGACTAGATTAAGTTTCTTACATCTGAACTTCCCTATTGCCTAAGTATGGCTGTCTGGATTTGGAGGGATTTTTCTCTACTCTGAACCATCTAAACAAACTGGTGTTTCAGTTATTCAGGTAAGCTTCTGCTGTGGAAATAGGGAGAAAACAGCATCTCTAGGTGTCCATCCCACTTACTTCTGTCACCTAAAGTCTTGGATTTTATGGTGGAATGGGTCCTGTGTGAGAACCTAGAGAAGTATCCAGAGATTTTTGGGTGACTGAAGATAAGCAAGCAGTATCCCATCAGAAGTTGTTCTGATAATGCAGAATAGGTACTGTCCTGCTCCCCTTCAGTTAACTTAGTAGACTTTGCAAAGGCAATTAGTGAAAAAGCACTATATTTTTTCATTGTCACTCAAAACAACAGAAGTAACTGCATACAGGCTTAGATCCAGGATAACAAAGAATGCCACTTTCACAGATCTGTTTTTCATTGTAATGCCAAGTGAAAGAATAGCACAGCATTTCATCTCCATAAGATATGATCAAGATGCCTCACAATACTAAGCACAAACCAGCCCCAGGTCAGTTATTCCTTGTAGTGGAATAACTTGTGTGGAGATGCCTGGGAAATACCTCGGCTTCTATTTTAAATGCCAGAGTCTCAAGAAAATCATCTTCAGTATTGCACCATGACAGCTTATCTAGATGACAGCAGTAATTTTAAATGATTACATATAAAGTTTTAAGGTTTATAAACCTTAGAGCCTTTGTTAGAGGATTTACAGGTCTATATTCACACTCACTATTACTTAAAATTAAATTCTGAGTGCATGTCATAAAAGTTGCAGTCTTGTGGAGGTGAGCCAGGAGAGCCTGACATTTGGTGTGACTGCCAAAAACACCACCAACAAAAAACAAGCAGCCAACGGATGTGCCTTTTCACTTCATTGATCTGCATTTCACACATAAGAAAGTGCCCCAACCTGCACCTTACATTTTGTTTGAGATAAACAATTTCTGTTTGATTCAGTTCTTCTGCACAAGGTAGAAAGCAATTATACTGTAACTGTATCCACTTTTCTCACTCAGAAGATTGACATTTCAAACAATTCAGTATTAATTTTCATCTCTGTTTCTCAGTATGTTCATGCTGAGAAGCGCTACTTATCTTTTGAAAATTCGGAGTTCTGATCTAAAAAGTGCATATAATTCAGTTGCATATTCCATAAAACATACCAAGGTGGAAATGCAAATGTCAGAAACTGCCAAAGTAATTTTAAAAGTACTTTTAAATCCACAAGGAATTATCCTAAATCTGCAAAGCGGTTCTGAAAATACAAGTTTTGTGACAGCCTTACATTAACAGATAAGTGTATCAAACCAGATGTTTCCAGGCTGTTCTGCATTAGCTTCAATTCATGGAACAGTAAGCTAGTTTTATTCTAGGTAACATGCAAAATAACCTTTTCTCCTGAAATCCTTATCAACTGAAGTGGTTTTCAAATGATAGAAATTACATATATGGCATTTTTTACCAAAAGCACTGTTGTTTGAAGAAAGTAGAACTCCTATCCTGCTCATGACACGTGTCAGTGAAAGAGAGTAGAACATGGCAGGTGAATTAGCATTTGATAGAGGAAAGTAACATCCTTTTGTTCTCACATGTGAAGACCCTGGGAATAGGGCTGGGGCACTGCACTTGCAAAGGATGGTGGAGGTGGAGCTGAGAAAAGGAAAAAATGTAAAAAAAAAAAAAAGATGAATGCGTGTCGATTAAATTTAAGCTATCTATAGATTGCTTCCAGTCGTATTAATAATCATTTTCTCTGTGCATCTACATCCTTCCACTCCCTAAATTAGTACAGTTGTTCTTGCAAAATCTCATACAATTTAGTTAGATACTGATGGGTGAATTGGTAGTACACAATGTCCCTCTCCCCACACGTGGCTTTTGAGACATACTCGGACTTCTGTTTCAGTGTCCCCAGACTTGTCTTCTGCATGTTTCAGAGTGGTAGATGCTTAAAAAGGAAGAATGATAAGGACAAAACCCAAACACCCTTCACAAAGGTGAGACTGGTAGAAAACTCATATTGCAGGGAGCTAAAATATTTCTGTTTCCCTGCACAGGAGGACTATGCTGAGCGCAATGTAGGCCAACACAGAAGTAAAATACCTGTGGATATGCAACACAGGTGTTTGTCACCTGTGTTGCATATCCATTAGATAAATACTTACACCTTAAAATGTCTCAATTTCTCACAATAAAAATAGGACAAAGGTAAAAGATATCAGAGAGTTGATGTTCAAAGAATGGGAAGATTAGAAGACAGTACAGATGTCTGGATTCTCACAACTAGCATTCTAACTAAATCTCAACGCAGTTAAATTGAGAAAATAATTTTTCTTTCCATTCCTGACCATTAGGTGATTACACAACATTGCTGGTTGTTAGCAGTTGCCCTAGTATGGGCAGTAGGTGATTGCATTTCTCTATTGAGTTATATGTATTTTCTGCCAAAATACAAGTGATCCTTGTGCTATTTAGTCTTTGATGGTTATAAAAAGGGAACTCAATCTCATACTTGTTGATTTCTGCATGGCACCTTCAGATGCAGCTGTTTTCTTACAGAATAATTGTTCTTCATAAGTACTTTGATGTAGGATTTGCTTGTTTATAAGAACTTAGTCATATACTAGTTTCTGTCATTTATTACAGGTTTTAGTCTAAAAGGCTCTTGTTTCAGATACCATTACTAAAACTTCAAATATCCTTTTGATTATGGAAAGCAGAGTAAAGGTCTTTTGCTGCAGCCTTTACAAATGAATTCTTCTGTTTCCTCATGAGTATTGAACCTTTAGGTGTATGTAGCATCTCTAAAAATGCACCATCCAGAACTGGCTGGAAGTACTGTCACTATATATTAGCTTTCTGCTCATTTCTGGTGTTCTTCTTTTGGATACTAGTTGAATAGGTCTCAGACTAAATCAGCCTGCACCCCTACTTAACAAGCCATTTTTAAAAATGCTTATAACCACTGGGATTGAATAGCAACAGTTTTGTAATATGCAGTTACAAAATATTAAAAGGGTAACAAATTCTCATCATCTGAGATAAGTGAGGATATAATCAATTTGCTGAGGGGCCTTATTACCATAACTCCATAAGATAAGACTGTGATTCTGGCACTTAATATCTCGATGGGCTCAATTAAACAAAAATAAAGAAATTTAGTTTTCCTCCCAAGGAAAGCCTAGAGAACCCTTAGAATCAGCTTCAAAGCCCCATTGATCTCTGCATAGCATCTCTATGAAATTATTTGAATTCTAGTATTACTGATACAATCTTTAGTATCATTATGTTTTTCATTTTCCTTTTGCTTCCTCTTGTGGCTATGTTATGCAAGAGATTGTGCGAACATGAAAAAGATACAATGACTACCCCCTAGAGTTAGCAATTTTATATATGTATAATGTATAATACTTTATAATGATAGATCAGACTTCAGGAATTGATCTAAGAAACCATTTATATGCATTACTGCTTAAACCCATGGTTTTTTGTATAGAAATGTAGTATACTTAGTGCAAATTGAAAGATCAGCTTAAGACAAAAGAATACAGCACTTTGTTAAAATTTATAATTGAAGGCATTTCTTTTTTTCAAGGAAAGCAGATAGTTTCATATTTTAGATATGATCCCTCCTATGCTCCAGAATGAAGATTTTGAGCAGACTTATCAAAGAACCACCTCCAAAGAGATAATTTTGAGAGTTTTCAGTAGATTGCGGAGCCCTGCCCTACAGAAAGAAATGGAAATAAAATCTACCTTGTTGCTGGTGCTTGATAAAGCCCAATGAATGTGCAGGGGAGGAATCACCAATAAAATTCAAAAGTTACTTGTCTTTGTGGGCAGACTTAACTGTTAAGTAATTGCTAACAGTCTGGGATACATATACTGATGGTGGATACCAGATCATCTTGTACCAGTTTGCCTACTTTTAGTCCACGTAAGTCTAGAAAATTAAGTTAACTAGGTAGCTGAGGAAATTGCATTTAAAAAATAAACTCATTTTCTCATTTTGTAGGGAAGGCATCAGTCTGCTAGCGCAGCAAAAGACAGAATTTGGTTGTACTGAATCCTTTGGATTTGAACAGACCTCTAGAGGTCAGCTAGTCCAGCCTCCTGCTCAAGGGAGGTTCAGTAATAGCAGGCTGTTCAGGATGATGAAGAGACGGAGATTCCTCTACCTCCCTAGGCAACTCGTTGCATTGTTTCACCACCCTCATAGTAAAAATCTTCCTTTTATCAGTTGGAATTTCCTGTTTTCCAGCTCGTGTCTTTTGCCTCTTATTCTGTGGAACTCCCAGATGAACCTGACTCCATGTTCTCTACACCATCCCACTAAGTAGTTGTGACAACAGTAAGATCTCTCCTTAACCTTCTCTTAAGGCCCAGAAAATGCAGTTCCTTTCTGCCACATGTTCCACCCCCCTCACCGTCTTGTTCCAACATTGCAATGTCTTTCTTTTACTGGGGAGACCTAAACTGGATGCGGTATTCTAAATGCGGTCTAGAGACAACCATTTGAGTCTAGAGGAAGAATCGCTTCTGTGATTGGTTGGCTAGACTCTAATAAGCCTGGGCTGTGGTTGGCCACATTGTAGATTCATGCTCAACTTGTCCGACAGCACCCCTAGGTTTTGGAGTTTTTTTGAAAATCTGATTTCCAACTGGTTGACCCTCAGCCTGTGCTGATGCAGGGGGTTAATTTATCTTGGGTGCAGGACTTTACATTTGCATTGATTGAACTTGAGGTTCCTGTCCAGCTGTCCATCTGAATACCAGTCCTGCCCTCCAGTATATTGGCTGCTCCTCCCGACATCATATTGTCTACAGTCTTTCTGAGACTGCTTTCTATCCTATCATTCAGGTTGTTAATGAAGGTGTTGAACACTATTTCTCCCAGTATCACCACCTATGGGACACTGCTAGTAACCATCTGCCAGTTGGATTTTGAACTGGCAATCACCCACCACCTTTTGAGCCCAGCAGACCAGCCAGTTTTTCACCTACCATATCATCCACTTGGCTGGTTAAAATCTCAGTAAGGATACTATAGTGAGTAAGAAGTGTGTAAGCTGACATGTTTGTTATGTCAAGCCAGGCAGAGTAAACTCTGTAATTCCTAAATTAGAAGTGAATAAGCACGAGTTAAGTGTGTTTAACAGTGACTTCGTTGCATGTACTTAAGTTATATTCAGGACAAGTTTCACCAAATTTTAAACTGCAATTTCAGTGTGACACTCTATAAGGACCAGGGTCAAATCATCTTATTGTAGAATTAAGGTCATAATAGTATAATTGCCACTAAATTCACTTAGGCACAGAAGTTAGCTTTATTTACCACAGAGGGAATTATGCTAATATCTCAAAGTGTTGCGTTTTCAGTAAGGCATTGCACTTGCAGTTTTTAAAAGGGAAATATTGTGGAATGTCTTTAGCTTTGTGATTGGAGTTGGTTAATTTAAAATCAGTGGAAATAAATTTAGTTTCCCTAGTGTTCAGTAGTGATGCCTATTATTAAATTAATCTTAGTTATCACATGTAGACTAATAGATTCTGATCTGATCTGATTTATAATTCAATTATATAGTAATAACATGAATTTTAAATTATTGCAGATACATGGAAAAAATTGGTTGTAGTAAGAAATGTAATCACAAACACTTTTGTGTCCAAATGTATTTTCATTCTGTCCTTTATTGTAACTTTCTTCAACTTCACCTCTGCATATCATCCGCAAAGTTATCCCTATATGAAGTTGACATAGACTGTCTTTAATCTCATCTTTATATATGAATATATAGACACAAAATATATATATGTGTGTTTGTGGTTATGTATGTAAGTCTTAATCCTACCTTTTACCTGCATCAAAGAGGAATTTTGCTGGGGAGTACACATGGATATAGAAAAGTACCAATTCATTTAAAAAACCCAGATTATGGGAGACAACAACCGGAATAAAATCTTGTAGCTGTCAGCTTAATCTTATTCTCACAGAAGCTAAAAGGAATTTTTCCCTCAAATTCCTGAGAAGCAGGATTCAACTCAGAGTAACAAAGCAGCATTGTTAAGGTAGAGTGAGTAAGCTCCATAAGTGCTAATTATCATAATAATGTCAAACAATGGTGAGGTCTACTTTAAATCAATGAGTTAAGTATGAAAGCAGGCAATGTGAAAGTACAACTGGTTTTTACCATGTTAATAACATCTGGGTAAAATTTTTAGGTACTTGACGGTGAGTTAAGAACTGAATTTCTATTTTCAGCCATGACATAGGCTCTAAGCCACTGTTTTAAAGGGACTAATAAGTCTATTTTGAAAAATAGAGTTGGGTGCCAGATTATTCGCTTTGGTCCTTTTAAAATGTTCCACTTTCCCCACTAAATGTATTTCATAGAAATAAATCGATACTAAACTATTATATTATATAAAACAGTTCCTTTTATAATAGTGGAATTTCTGGTTTTGCTCTAAAACTATATATTCTCTGTTGTTTGATTTAGAATGTTTAGGAAATGACACTTCCCTACCTTAGACTTGGTAACACCCCTCGAGGCAGTCAGTGGCAGAAGATATTCCTGCTCCTAGGCTCCCTCCAGCCTCTCATTAACACATCACATCTACAGTCAAACCACTTCTGTGAGTCAGCACTGCCTGACAAAATGAGCTGGGTGAGCAAAATATCACTCTTCCCTGTTACAGACAAACTTCTGTTGAACAGAATGAACTCAAATAAGGAATGTGAGCAGCCAACGTGAAGGGTGGAAAACTCTGACTTGGCCCAGTAGCGCTTGTGAGGCTCAAAATGTGATCATTAGCTTATAAACTTCCACACTTGCATGCTGGATGTCACCCCACACCTTGAAAGTTGTTTTATTTTGTTAGAATCCAGCCACCGTGAGTCCTACCATAGTATTACTGCACCACTGTAAACTGTTACGTTACTACTAACCCTCCCTGCCCTCTCTTCCCGTCCCCCCCCCCCGCAAAAAAAAAAAAAAAAACAGTTTTGGTAATTCCTTCATGTCTTTACTAGAAAATTAGAATAACAAAACAGATAAGTGGCATTCCTCAGCCAGACAAAAGCAGGCTCCTTTGGAACATGATGATATCAGATAGGCTCACAAGCCAGCGTGTATAATTTCCCTATATAGGTATTAAATCTTCAGCAGCTAAAGGTGTTATCCTCTGTTGTACAACACTGGACTGCAATGTCTAAATCAAGCACCAAGGAAAAGAGCGTGTCTCCTTCTCTCTTGTGAGTCACTAACAATCTGAGATACCAAGTACATCACGAGCAAAGCCTTTGAGATGTGGGTTCTGAAGATGGATTTTTGTGCATTATCCACCATAGTTAAATCCATTCTTTTGCTTTGGGATTGAATATGTATATGCCTTATACTGAAGAGCTCAGCCTCTTCCTAGGAAGACTGAAATTCATCTCATTCACTTGTAGCCCTATTTAAGCATCTTTCATTCTCTGCGACTTTTCTGATAAGCTATCCTCAGCTTACAGAAACTTCAAAGCTGAGGCAAAGTTATTAAAAGAGAAAGAAAAAAGAAACTGCACCTTTAGTTCAAGCTTCAAACAAGACAAAAATTGATTAAAAGTCACGAGATTAGCTTGGTTGTAACTATTTCCATATTCTTATGGAAATCGGCTGTTGCCTCTTTCGTTACACTTTTTATTCTAAAATCTACTTATAACTTAAGAGATCAGTAACTATTAGCCTGGCAGTATTAGTAAGTCACTGCAATTAGAAGCCCTGTGGCTAGGATTTGTCGTAGAGTTGCCACTGAAGTAAACAGAGAGAATTAAATAGTTTAGAAGACAAATACAACAAAATGACACCTGGAAGTTGGAAGAATTAATTTGTTTTCTAGGTTTGTTCAATTATTCCTGATAGGGCAAACCATTAAGTCTTAAAAATGACTTCTTGAGTTGATTGTTGGCCTGTCTTGCCTTGGCTTCCGTAATTGCAAATAAGTAATCACATGTGTCTTTGTCATTGTCAGGGCCAATTAATGTGCAGAAAATGCCTAGAAATCATCAACTATAAAAGGTATTATAAGAAGCAAATAATTACTACAAAACTGATGGAAATACTTCCAGAAGCAGAGGTACTAATCTGAAAGCTAGGATGGGATGAGCTTTCTTTATTACTAGTCCTGGGGCACAGCCTAGACTAGATTGCAGCAGGAGAAAGCATCCAAGGTGAGCTGGTCACACACTGATCTTGCTGCAAAGGTCAGTGATCTGGAGTATTGGCCCTTCAGTGTGTGCATAACTCTTGCAAAATAGGTGAGTCAGAGGAGGCACTTACTCCATCTGGCAGTGGCAGCAGTGGACCTGGAAGTCATGATTGCCAAGTCACCTGAGTGGGCGTGAACAAAGAGAAAGAATATCCCCTGGATCATGAAAAGGAGTTGAAAGAGATAAGATGTCTCTGCTTTTTGCTTCTCCTGATCCTGAGAGAAAGGGAGCAGATAACAGGGAGAGTGATAAAAGAAGGATGGTGATCAAATGAACTTGAGGAATCATGTTTTTTGAAAATCTGAAGAAATAAGAGACTGAGAGACCTGGATCTGGTGACTCAGGTTCCTGAATCTGTCATTTCTCTCATCTCAATTGCTTCTCTTCTTGGACCTCTTTTTTCCCCTTCCTTCCAAATACCAGTAAGTTAAGCAGTTCATTCCTTTTGCAAGATCATCTTACGTTATCTTCCAACCAGTGTATTGCCCTCATTCACAAGTTAAGAAGGTACTTCATTTAAGAAGTTTATTTACAGGGCCTTGGATCCACAGAGACCTTAAGTGAAGGTCTGAAGTCATTATGATGCTGAAGAAGACGAAAAGTATTATTGAAAGCAGCTGTCATACTTTGATCACAGGAGTTTTGAAAATAAGCCATCTGCAGAGGTTCCTGCCAGCCGTCATTCTGAGCCAATACAACCAACACATTTGCAGAACGAGCTGAATTTCACCAATAATTCTAAGGGCAATGTTGGTGGAAAGCACTATGAGCCAATCCCTCAAGTTACAACTCCTCTTCCTGCTCCTTCAGTACGGTATGCACAACCTCAGTCAATTAATAGTCCCGTCCTGTCTTTCCCAGCACATCACAGGGCTGCACTTTCTGAAGTTAACTCTGTGTCTGACCCTTGTCCGCCTCGGAATAAGCCAGCAATTTTTGGGTGCTCTAGAGGGGACACTGTGCAGTCCACTTTTTGTCCTCAGAACAGCTTCCCTGACAAAGGGCCCTGTTAAAAGAACTGAAAAGATTCAGAAAACAGTCACTCCTCCTTACAAGTGCTTTATAATAAAACCTTATACTAGTGCTGCAAGGCCCTTTGAGCACGAGTTTGAAAGTCCTAAACTCAACCATAATCTCTGGACAAGCGAAGCTTAACATAAAACAAAGTTGCCATCAAAATCTCCAAATTCTCCTCAACCAATTTCGAAAGCACACAGCTCGTTGCAGCCTCCTGAGTTTGACATTGGAATGGGTATCTCCGCTGTAGAGGTCTGATAAGCCTAAATATCAACCAAATAATGTTAATGCTGTGCCTAAAACCATTCCTGTAAGCCCTTCAGCACTTGAAGGTGAGAAGTAAGACAATGGACACAGAGTTGCAGCTATGGCAAGAGGTGTATTTAGCAGCAATGGCAGTCCATTAAGCTCCATAGAGACTGGAGTTAGTATTGTTATACCACAAGGAGCCATTCCAGAGGGAATAGAGTGAGAAACGTATTTCAGTCTGCAAAGACAGCAGTATATTTCCACCTTAGGACAAAGAGAAAGGTGAAACATGTCTTAGCCCCTTAGTAATGTGTGGTCCTCGTGGACTAAAATTTCTGATGCCATTGGAGCTGCATCTGCCATATTGTGACCGCAAAACCTGGAAGAAATGTCTCTTTCTGGGGATCCAGACTATCTTGTTGGAGCAACTTGTGTCTCAGTCCTAATGGACCGCTTACAAATATTGTTAGCTGACTGAGTAAATAATGTGAAACTGAGATGGACCTTACATACAAACTGAACCACTCTATTTCAAGGCCAGAAAGAGAAGCTTGTGAGTGTAAATTCAGAAATCATTGAAAAATTAACCATTCCTTTAAAATTTTCTGATTTTGGAAGCTTGACTCACTGTTTTCTTTGTCGCATTTCTTTAAGTAAGCCATATGAAGGCCTCATTCTGAACATGCAGTGGGGCCATATGTTCAGGGACCCTGCTTTTCCTGTCTTGTCTTGATGATCTGCAACCTCCAATAGAAGCCTTCTCTGCTATATACTAGTCAGTCACGAAGACAGTAAGTAAGAATGATGCCACTATCTTGTCATACATGCTTATCTCGTGATCCTCTTAGGGTTCCTGGTCATTTTCTGCAGAATTCTTGCTCAGTAGGTTGTTCTTCATTCTGTATTTAAGTAGATAGTCATCTCCTGCCTTGGTATAATATTATCCATTTGCCTTTAATGAATTCCATCTTCCTAGATCAAGATAACTGAATTCTAAATCAGTCCTCAAACGTTTTTCAGCTCTTGTCTTTCTCTCTTTCACCATCTGTACTACTGAATAACACTGGGTGGATATAGACCCAGGATAGAAGACTGTCTACAGAACTTTCTCCATACATTTTCTACAGAATTCATTTGATACATCCTTCTGTTCCAGTGACAAACCATTGGTAACCGTTCTGAGTAGCACCATCAAAACGTTTTTTATCGCATTTGCAGGAGTTCCTGTCAGCTTTCTCAAGAGTATTGTTAGACTGCTTTTGTAGACTTTGCTGATGTCAAGACAAGTGAGATTCACAGGCTTTCTTCCATGAGAACTTCTGCTACAGGATATTTTCTTTTAACCACAAAATGCACAAATATACTGTATTTTACTGCTTTGTGTTTTAATAGGTGCAAAGTACCAATAGGTTACAAAAAAAAAAATCCTCTTGAAACCTTATGATGGACCCCATGTCACTGCTGTCATGATTTTGAGTAGTCTGCTCTTCATTCCTCAGTTCTTTCTGTATCATTCTTCATTTCTGCAACCTGCATATCTGCAAGGATAAAGGCCAATACCATGAGAGTGAATTCCTGCTCTAGCAGTGCATACTTTTATGCCCACTTTTCTCCCAAAATGCAAAATGTTTGAAAAGCAGCATCAAGGTTCAACTGCCATGGCAAATCAAAAGAAACGTAGGTTTTTGGAATAGCTGAAACATGGATTAATTTAAAAACTTAATGTACTAGTCGTTTCTGTTGAAGAAAGATTTGGGTTTTAAAGGCATCTGCAGCTGCATGGTAGTATGTGTATGTACTAATACACAGAAACCATCTTAATTTCCATTCCTGTTCTATCAATAAAGACATATTTTCTTCTCCGTATTAGCTAATATTTCCACTTACATATTCTTGCTGCCTTCATCTCCCAGAATCTATTCATATCAGAAAGAATGCAGTCCATTGTGGTCTTTGTGTAGGCAAAATTCTGTTTAAAAATTTTACTGGGAGAAGAGACTAAACATGCATGTGCACACATGAAGAGACACATTCATGATGTTTAAATATTTATTTCATTATGAATATTTGTTTTAATTATTAAATTTATTATATTTCATTATGCTGCTCTCTTGCCTTTTTAGCAAGAGAGCAGCAAAGGACTATATATGCCATCCAGTGTATTATGTCAACTACATCAGATATAATTTTTTAAACAGTCTTCACCTGTTGATATGCAGTTGTCTGTTGTGATGTTTTTGCATTGCATTGGTTTGCCATTTGGGCAGAGAGGACTAGACAAAATTCAGATGTCCTTTGTGACCTCAGTTATTCTGATTCTAGGTGTAATTATGAAATGTACTTGATATTACTACAAACAATTTTTTCATGTGTATCTCAAACCAAATACTTCTGTGAATTATAAGGAGAGCATTATCTGACTCAGTCTCTGAAAGGAAAAATAATTCCAGGACAAAGAGAACTTGAACATAAATGACAGATTTATCTACTTTAATTTGTTTTCAGCAGAGAATTTCATAGCTCAGAAGTGGGCCAGGTTCCAAGATACTCTCCAGGATGTTTACTTTTAATGTTTGAAATAAATATGTACTGAGGATATATTTCAGACATTTTCAAAGATAAGAATATGCATGTCAATAAATCTGGAAGCTAAGAAGTATCCAATAGAGTTTCACGTAATTGACAAGAGTGTGCTTTATATTAATGATTTTTAAAGAATCTTTTCAGTATGGTTTGTCTGCTATAAATTTCATACAACATGACTGCAAATATTTTTGTGTTGCTGATTATATTAGATAAGGAGCTCGTTTAAAGGAATGTGTAGCTGCACGATATTGCTGTTAACTGCATCTCACTCAAAAGCTGATATGCCAATACTAATATTCTGTCTCCTTCCCTCATTGTCACAAAATTTTCAGTTATCTGAGTAGAATTTTTTTGAAGAGTAGGACTATGATATTAAAGACCCATTGAGTTTAGTGATACCATTTAAAAAGAGTATTTAGCATAATTGTCAAAGGGAAGACCAGTGCCATTTGCTAGTGCATTGCATCAGATCCATCACTGTCCTCCAGCTGCTTTACACTGGATTTGATTCATAGGCAGGAATTTTAATTGGGTGTTTCTGCTAAGTCAAATAAGCTGGGAATGAGCTTGTGCTGCAGAAATACCATGGCTAACAGCAACAAAATCTTTAATTTTCTCACAGAGTGAAAACTAATGTTTGCTTGAGACAGTGATAAATGAAGCCTTACCTCAGTGCTCCTGCTCAGCGTTATGAGAGCAAGATCATGCCAAAAATGTTTGGTTTCTTTTATGACAATTATAAATATTTCTTGTGGCAATTGATTTTCTTCTTTTACCAGATTATTCATTATTGGTTTTTTTTGGGGGGGGGCTCAGATTTTGTGTTTGTGATGTTGGGCTCAGGTAAGAGTTTTGGATTGGGGTAGGGGGTGGGGGTAGAGGTAGGAGTTAAGAAACAGGCTTAGGGTTAGTGGTCAGAGTTAGGGTAACGGCTTAACAACTGTGGTCTCACAATTGATATTGCATCACCTGAATCACCCCTACAGCCACAAAATCAGCCTTCCTTGTTGGTCCAGCTCTCTCACACCCTCCCTGTCCTCACGTACCAGCCTGCAGCTCCTGCCTTCTCAAGTGCTGAAGCACGAGGACCCCCAAGATCCCCATCATGCCCATCTCTGCCTCAGTGGCCCAGTTCACCTCTTTGTCCCCTGCCCACCTCCTAGGCACCCTTTTGGGGGTGAGGGATGGGGGTTGTGCCAAGAGCTTGTGGTACACTGTTAGGGTGTTGGCTGGGGGGATGAGTCAGGAGTAGCAATGAGGGCTAGGGTTTGGGTTAGGGACGACAATTTAAGGCTAGAGACCAGGGCAAGTGTTTTGGATGGGGATAAAATAAAGGGTTAGGGGCTTGGACTTTGGCTTTGTCATAGGGCTTGGTGTTAGGGATTAGAGAAGGATACTGAGGTAAGGGTTAGAGGTGGACTTTGGGTTAGTGGCCAGAGTTAGGGTAAGGGCCTAACAAACGTGTTCTCACAATCACTGTACAGACTACATTCCCATCACTTTAATTGCCAAGAAAAACTAAAAAAAAAAAAAAGAGTCAGGAGTGTGTGCCCCAGCAGCAAGAAAGGCCAATGGCCTCCTGGGATGTGTTAGGAGGAGCGTTACCAGCATGTTGAGGCAGGTGATCCTTCCCCTCTATTTAGCACTGGTGACGCCACACCTGAAGTACTGGGTCCAGTTCTGGGCTCCCCGATACAAGAGGCATGGACAACATACCGGAGAGAGTCCAGTGAAGGGCGTCAAGTATGGTTATGGGGCTGGAGCATCTCTCCTGTGAGGAGAGGCTGAGAGAGTTGGAACTGTTCAGCCTGGAGAAGAGGAGGCTTAGAGGGATCTTATCCATTTGTCTAAATGCCTGATAGGAGGGTGTAAAGATGACAGAGCCAGAAGCTTCTTGGGGATGCCTGGGGAGCAGGCACAAACTGAAATAGGAAATTCCATCCAAATATCAGAAAACACCAAAATGACCCTACTTTGAGCAGAGGGTTTGGGCTAGTTCTCTAGGGGATCCTGACAACCTCAAGTGTTCTGTGATTTATAAGGAAATTATTTGCATCATTTTTTTGTTTTATTTTTGCTACCAGAAGCATCAAGGACCATGGTCAAGCATGACTAAGTTGTGCACCTCATTCATGCATGGTTGCACCTCAGTTTTATACACTCAGCTCTTTCGGAAACAGGAGCAGAGGTGGGGTAGTCTGTCCAACATAGTCTTTTAACTAATCAGTGAATGACCCTGTTAGTTTATGGCTGTTCTTGCATTTTATTCAAGATACAGGCTTTCAATTTCCTTTTCTTCTCAAAATCCTGAGAAGTCCTCTGCAATCCTGAGAAGGAGAAAAAAGCTCCTAGTCCAAGTTTACAGATTTTACAACATAAGGCAGTAACTCAGTGTCCCAAAAGAGTGTTCGGTGGTGATGTTCAGAGTTCACCTGCTGTTTGCTAGATCTAATGTGTGACATGAGGAAAATAAATTGCCTCATTACTTACTCCTCTCAGGAGAAAAGTTACAGGATCTCTTAGATTGTGTGCTACTCAGGGTGCTCTTAAAGTGATATGTTTTATACATTATTTGGATTTCATAACTCAGGATTTTCTAGCAAATAATCAGAGTGCTAATTTTAATTAGAGCAAAATGCATACTATTAGCATGAGTATATGCAAAGTCATATATTCGTGTGCAAAATTTTTCAAGGTGACACTGAGAACAACAGTTGCTTTCACAAAGGGAACATGACATTCTGTAAGTTTAATTTATCATTTGCAGTGGGGCATTCTATCAAGAAGCAGTTTACCTTTGGGAATATTGTCCTCTGAGTCTCCTGTGGCTAGGAGGTCAGCATTGTCTCGCCTGTTCTGTTTGACTGAAAGACTTTATTTTCCTGCTTTGCTTTTTTTGTCACTGTGGTTAAGTAAAGTCTTTTCTAGCACTTCAAACCTGATCTCCCATCCTTCCCCTGCAATGCAGAGTGTAGTTTGTAATCAGCCGTGTCACAGAGAAGTAGTGAGGCTGCTAGGTACGTGTCACATTTTCACTCTGACTCCACCCTAGTCTTTCAAAGCACTCTGATCCTTTAGAATCCTCTGATCCTTTAGTTCTTTTTCTTTTCCCTTCTGTCCACCCAAACATCAACATCTGTGAAGTTAGTGTATGGTTTCACTGAGTCTTAGATACTAACCAGGATTTTGATATTTAATATAAATAGTTTTATTGTATGATGCACAATAAAGCAATGTGAAATACTGATATGTATCCCCAGTGTTGTTGTTTTGCCATTCTGCACAGATTAATAATCTTAACTGCTCTGTGTAGAGTTTTCATGGTGATGACTTAAGAAATATTTGAACATTACAGCAATTAAGGAATATATGTACATTGCAGTATGGCCTAGAGTGGTTTTGATACTTGTTGGAAGAGTTGTTTTCAAAAGACACTATCACTTCACAAAGATTTGTATTTATTGAGCTAACACATTTACATGTATGCATTTTATTTAATCATTAATAAATTAATATATCATGAGGATCCATTTTGGTTTTATTTCTCTTACTATTTTAATATACAACTCTAAACATAAGAATTTTTGTATGTTTCACCATGATATTGTCGTAACTGCATATAAGAGCATGCAAAAATAATCAGTCTTTCAGACCGTGCGACAGCGAAGATTCTGTGATTCTGTGATTCTGTGATTCTGTTGATGAGGAGTTTCAGGCAATATTATAGCATAAGTGAAGAAGAAGAAAAAGATAGTAGCAAATAAATAGCAATTGCTTCATGGGCAGTTAAAGCAGGATAATGTCTAGTTGCAATTCACTCTGGCTTCATCAGTCTTCTGTCAGAATTTTGTTCTGGTTTGGACACAAAGTAAAAACCAAAGTTGAAAAGAAAAGCTACTTCTTTATGAATCCAATTTAATACCTTCTGACATTGGCAGACAGGCTCATTAATTTCAATGGGTGTTGGATCAGGGCATAGATCTTGAAGCCTAAACTTATTTTTCCAAAAATAGATTACATTCTTATTTCTTCATTATGTCCCAATTTAAAGTCCCTTGAATCAGACTATTAACAAAATATTGTCCTATATCAGAAAATAATACAGATAAAACTAGAATTTCACTCAACGCTCACATAGCGCTTTCCCTCTTCAAAGCACTTTAGAAACACTGATTAATCATAACATTAATTAAATGACTATATTTTTTTAAATTCAGTCTTCCAAAAGCTCTATTCTCTGCAGGGAGCAGGGAAGAGGATAGCAAGGGACTAAAACCAGCTCCAGTAATCAGAAAACTTAGCCTGCAGCAATTAAACTGAGGAATCACTTCCCTTTGCAGAATCTTTTTCACTTTGAGCTAGTGGAAAGATGAAAGAAAAGATGACAGTGCAATCCAACGAGAAATAGATGTGTTGGTGTGTAAAGGAGCTGATTAATTAGAAATATTTGCACTACCTGGGTAGGCTAACAACTCCTTTCCATGCCTCTTCCAGTTTGTACACTAGGCAGGAAATGTAAACAAAATGAATTTAAAAGGAAATTATTTGAGTGAGTGCCCACATGGACTCCGTCCATTCTGGGTATAAAACCCAAGCATGCAAGATCAAATTTTTTGGGTCCAAGAACAATAAAGCCTGGGTTTGTCATTTTTGTTCCCAGCCAATCTAGCAAAGCTAAGACTGCAAGGGAGACAGCCAAAGCCACCACCCAAATCCTTTTTTCTGGCCAGAGGAGGGGAAACAATGGAAGAGCAGTAATATTTGTGGGTCTGTGACAGTTTACCTTAAAAAATGCTGCTTCCTTTGCTGCTGAGGGTGACAAATAGAAGCTTATTGGTTGAGATTTTTCTCCTTCTGTGGACTCGGTAATTCTTTGGCATATCAGGTCAACAGATAGTTAGGCTGGTCAAGCTGGACTTGAACTGACTCATTTTCATAGTCCCAGTGTGGGTGAGACAGTCAACCAATTAGCGCTTCCTCCTCTTTCCAAAGAAGTGTGAGTCAGAGCGTGCACCCTGAGTTGGGCTGCCTGTGTTTGATGGTTGGTTTGCCTCTCCAGCATGAGAGGGGATAGAGATTGCTCAGCTGATGTATGGATTAACATTCAAAATAGAAGCCACCCACTGTGGTGGGTGCGAGGTGCTGTTAAGAAACAGAAACTCCATTTGGCCATAGTACCCATAAATCCATTTCTGTACTAATTTTCTGGCTGTTCTGCTGCAAACATCTACTCCCCCAAAGGAGAGCTAGTTTCTCTAGAAATCCAGTTTTCTGTGGCAGCACACATCGCATAACAATTGCCAAAAATACAGCAATTTTGGTAACTAAATCAGATGAAAGAGGCAGAGATGTGCAGCAGGGTCTCAATACACTGCTCTAGTTTTGGCACTCGAGCCGATGGAGCCAGCTGAAGTACTTCTGCATGCAAAGTGTAGATATAGATTGAGCCTTTAAAGCACATGTTGGGACAGATATGCTGTATGAATTAGCAGTTTAGGGGCAGCTAAAGAGCCCTGAAAGTTCTTTAATCTCTAGGTTTTAAGACAACTGCTAATATAAACCCTGACTGCCTGCAGTCTTGCTGGGTGAAAGAAATGCAGACTATGAAGGTATTCCTTTGAGAGAGGAGCAAAATCAGCTTTAGGACTAACAGTAGATTAAATAGACAGCAGTCTGCGAAATTGGAGATACACAAAAGAGACAACAAGAGTAGTATGAGAGCAATAGCTTTTAAATACAGTATTTTCAAGTTTAAAATCTATGCTTGTAAGCTAGGTAAAATTTCCTTTAGTTCAGAATATTAAACAGCAGGAGCCTGGCGGGGATCATGGGCATGCAGGGGTGTGACAGAAACAGCATCTAGCTTAGCATCAAACTGAAGGTGTTCAAACCAATATGAGGAGAAAATGGAAAAGCTTGGCAGACAGGGCAGATGCAGAGATACGCACCTAAATATCAGACAGGCAAGAGATGGCGAAGGAACATGAAAGCTTCGTGGTTAAGACCCAAAGGGCTGAGGTGGTACAGCTCAAGGAAGAAAAAATGTCAGTCATGTAAGAGAGGGGAGAGGGTGAAGCCCTGAGAAGGTGAGTTGAAAGCAAGAAAAATGATCAACCAGAGGGAGGCAGGAAATACATGAAATTGAAAAGTTGCGTTTCTGGAATCCGAGAAGCTGAAGGAATAAGGTAGCTCGGTTAAAATGCTGCTACAGGAAAGAAAATCTATGAAGGATCATGGATCTGAGAAAGCAATTTCCTGAAAAGCAGTGATTGCATCGCACCCAGTTGTGATTTCCCATGGCATGTTCAGGGTGAAAATACCAAAATGCTTCTCTTTTGTCTCTATTCAATACTACTGGCTTATATACATACTACTCTTCCATCCCTGTTCTGGCCATACTCTTTGTCATTCCTAGTTCTCATGCCATACCTTTCTCTTGCAAAATATAGAATCATAGAACCGGCATCTTTAATCTTTTTTAAAAGATAAAAGCTATATCAGTTACTCTCTTCAATATTTAATTCTTTTACAGCAAATCTCAATTGACATTGCCAACACAGATATTGGTGGTTCTCGTACTTTCATCGCTTTATGGAAGTTGGAGGGTTTCTTCCCTGAAAATATAAAAGATGACTATTCCTGCTCCCTGTAGGGCTTTATATGCTACGCTACCTATGGCTGAATCTATTCTTGATAAAAAAGATTTTAAAAAAAGAAAACCAATGAATGGCACGTCACATACAATACATCAGGGAAGATATTGTTCCTCTTTGTCATGGTCCATACAGAATACCAATCTTATATCTTGAAATCTTGCTGCCTGTCATCAGAGGTGGTGGAAAAGTGAAAAGTACACATCATTTTTCTGAGGGGAAGAGGGAATCTGAGACCTCCACCTGATCTTTTGTTCTGTCTCAGCAGCCGTCAGCAAAGTGCACCTGGGTGCTTGGGGGCACAGGAGGGCATGTGTGTGTAACATTTTTTATTCTTTCTGTCTTCTCGTAAAATAATTTATCTCCACACAGTCTTAAAATTTAAGTTTAAATAAACCTGCAAGGAGGTGAAAACTGGCATTGTTCTCTAGCTCAAAGCACTCATTATCCCAACTTAATTGGCAGGCTAGGCTTAATGTGAAGCAGCTAAAGCAGTGGCTCCAGCCCACGAGTTTTGAGGTGCTTACTCAAACCAGTCTGATTTAACTCATCACTCATTCCCTTTCAAATGATTGAACTGAGTTGATAGTTTTTTGGATAGGGATAATTACAGTACTGTAGTCAGTTAACATTATGTAGTGAAATGTCTTTATATCTGTTTACTCTGAAGTGCCAGAGATCACAAATGTTTGTGCACATCCCTAATGTAAGAAGTAAAATGGCTTGGGTACCTAAAAACATTTTTGGCCAAACATTGGGAGTGAGATTCAGGTGCCTAATATAAGCATTAAACATTAAAGACTGTAGGACATCCTGCCTTGTCTTCACCTGCTTTTCCAGAAGGCCGTGTCTCTTCCATAGGTCTACTAACTCCGTGCAGACATCTCAGGTATCTAATGGTATTTGAAACTGTGTTAGCCCCCTATGTTTGGATACACGAATTGCCCTCTATGTACCTAAAAAATGGTTTTGACTTTCCTAAATCCCAAACTGATCCAAAATCCTCTGTTCTGTGACACTTGCTCAAAGTGGTGGAGCCCATGCTTTTTGGGTGCGTGCTTTTCACTCCTACTGCTCAGGGTTTTTTTCTACTTTTCTCATCCAATACTACTTCATGCACAGTGGTCTTAGGAACTTGAAACTGATCTGTTGTGATGAGCAACATCACAGACCATTAGCTAGCACTGGTCAGGCCATGTGGGTTTGACAGTAGCCACTGTATTTGAATTGCATAAGTCTGCCCTGTCACCAGCTTAAGTCATGTCAAACCAGAAGGCACCAGACAAAGGGAAAGGAGAGTAGCTGTATACAAACTGTAGTGACTTACAGTTCCTTCATATGCAATGTATGCTGCAGTTGGCAATGCTAGAGACTGTATTATCGGGAAGGGTGGATAGAAAAGTCACTGGCTCAGTGGTTGCAGTGAAAAGCCTGCCTGGAGCTAGTTACGTCATTCAGTGCTGAGCAAGAGGACATCAAACTTTGGGGTGGCTAATCATCCTTATTTCTGGGTCTTCTGAAACTGGGGTCCTCCTTTATAAACCAACATTGCCATGATAGATCATTTCTTGTTCTAGTGTCACTTACACCTTTCCTGGTGCCTCCTAAAGTCTGAGGAATAATCATCTACTCACAGGGACAAGTGTATCTCAACCTCAGTACTGCAGCCTTTCTTGTTTTCAAAAATATAACTTCTCCTTCCATCCACTACCTTTGCTGCTGGCTCAACAGCTCTGGCATTACCCTGCTTCATCTTCTTCCCACAAAAAGCTACACGTTTGGCTCTAAGACCCAGTCTGACAGCATTTCTTACCTCTTAACCTATTTTGCCTTTAAAATTTGAGGTGGTTTTTCCTCCTCAAGTGTTTCAGTGACAGAAGAGAATCTCCCTATGAAAACTAACAAACCTTTACCCTCTTAAATTACATAGAGTTCACAGCAGCTCTGATGCCTTCCAAATACCTTTTACTGACAGTCCGAGTACAGAGTTTGCTACATATTGTACTAAGCAGAATAATTTTTTTGTGGGCTCTTACACTCCACTCTTACACCTCAGTATGTACTGAATATTTCCAGTGTTCAGAGAAGAGACAGTGTTCCTCTGGTACAATGACACCTTGACTCTGAAGGGCACTTTCATGTGCTACACTAGTGCCAATAGTAATTATCAATTACACCTTAAAACAACAGTATCTGACAAGAGAAAGCATGGTGCACAAATGAACTCTTTATCCAATGCAGTAGTGGTGTTTCTGCCACTGCTATCATGTGATGAATACACTCTAATTTATTACACTGGTAGTTGAATATACTGGCTCGTGATTAAAATTTGTTCCATCCAAATTAAGTAGACAGTTTTGGCACATATATTAAATAATGATTGAAAGTAATAATACAAGCTCTCCCAGTAATATTCTTTTCAAAGAAAAGGCTGTGAAATACTTAAGTTGAATGGTTCTAAAGGGTGATGAAAATGCACAAAACCATATATGTCTGGAGATTTAAGTAGAGGACACATGTTCAAACCAAGAGAGGAAAATTCTATGTGTTGTACACTGATAGTCCTGGCATAGGGTATCTGTAGCATTGCAACAAAATTAGGTGGCATTTTGCTATTTTGATATTTTCTAGCTACAAGATGTGAATTAATGGGTGTCTTTGAAGGGAAAAAATGGTGATGTATTACTTTTATTAGAACAAGCTCTGCCTCTAGGACAGGGTTCTGAGTTTGAGTTAATATCTGAGGTTTCTTGTGTTTTCAGTGGGTTAATTTTCCTAGTCGTGTTCTCTCAAACTGGGAACCATGCCACAACTATTTAATAAATGTGCCATTGTGTCAAAGTCATTTTTCAGAGATGAGTGAAAATGGAAATGAAGTCAATGGGGTTACACCAGCAGTGAATTTGTCTCAAGGCAATAGTAGGGAAATATTTCTGGAAGTGGAACCTTATCTGTGATAATTTTGCTCCTGTTAAATCTACCAGAAGAATAGTTTACTCTACAGTTTGCTCTGAAGGCAAAATCTTTCTTAGGACATCTATCAGTTTGATCCTATGAAGGAAAAAGTTTCCTGAATTGAGTAACAAAGCCATGTACTAAGGTGCTAATGAGACTTTACCATGCAAAGGAAAAGATGTTAAATCTGCATTGTTGAAATGTTTAATAAGCAAACCTTGTCATCTTACAGTCAAAGACTTAGTGTATGGTGATAGGTGAATTCTACTCTCAATATAAAACAGTGATAAAAGTCTTATCTTAGAAAAGTAACTTCAAAATGTGTAGTGTCAGAAAAATGCTGTCCTGAACACCTACAGGACAACCCTTTTCCTATGACATTGCCCCCAGATTCTTTATGAATGAAATGGAACAAATAAATATGACTTCTTTTTTCTTGTCAAACTGGTGACTATGTTTAATCATATTACATAAATCCTTTTTTAAAGCATCAAATCAGTTTTTGGTCTTGCAATTTGTAATGTTGCTCAAATTAAAAAAAAAAAAAACAACCAATTTATTTGTAGATAAAAGAAGTTCTGTATGAACCCTAACAAAAATTAACAATGCTACTTATTTTTAATATCATTCTCGCACACATCCTCCTCTCTTCCCAGGACCTTAATCAGTTCTTACTTCCATAGCTCAAGGAGACTTGAGCTGCAAGTTGAAATCACCAGCCTTCCTCCTAGTAGTGCTAGATGAAACTTTGCTAACATTACAAGACTAGTTTCCATTTCTATGTTGCAGTCTGCTTTCAGAAGAGGTTCTTAACATTGAAAAAAAAAATCATTCTAAATGCAAACGCTCTGCATATCATAACATAAAGTAATGCAAAAGTCAAGGATCACATGTGTTGTCAGCTGTGTTGGATTGATGTAGCAGTAGCTGTGGTTTGTTTGGCATTACTAGACATTCACGTTCATAAAAATAAAGTAATAAAAATTCTACAAGACATTCACATGTCTAGTGGAATTTTTTCTACAGTATAAAGAATAATCCTTAACTTTTAACTTTCATTACTTAAATCTATATTAAAGCAAATTTACTACTTTTTCAATATATGTTTGTATGTTTTGAATTAAATTAATGATGCGTTTTTATGTCAAAGTTGGGGGGGTTCTCATCCCAAACATGTTTTCAAATAGCTAAGAAAGTGTTCAAAGTACTAAAATCACAGAAAATATGTTAACAGTTACACTTGTTAGATTTTAAGGTTTTAGGAGATGTAAAGATTTTAAGAGATTTATTAACTTTTAAGACCATGTAAACAATGGCTTAGATAGACCCTGTAGCCCAGCCGCTCCCCTCTTATTCTGGCTGGTGTGCCACCTTTTTCAGGTGAACTGGAAGGACAGTTTGAGCCGTGATGCCTGCCTCTCTGGTCGGCTGCTTTACCCACATGTGTGAGCAGCTCTGTTGGAGGTGGCAGTTCTGGCTTTCGCTGCATCTTGGGGACAGGGCAGAGAGGAGGAAGCCTGTCTCCCCTGCAGGCAGCACATGGGAGGACTAGGGGCCTGTCATTATCATTAGAGGTTCTGATGGTGGGGGGGGTGTCTTCAAAGTGGACACCGGCTTGTATGGCTGCCACAGCTGCAATACGCTGACTAGGTTTTAAGTCTACAAAATGTGCGTTGTGAGTCTTCTGGCACTTTCTATCCAAAGGCTAAATATGATTCAATTCTTAGGAAAAAATAAACAAACAAAAAACCACAAACAAAACAGCTCAGAATATATTTTAGTTTAAATATGCAGCAGATTAAGACTTGAATAGAGCTGGAATTACTACAGTCACTCAGAATAAGGGACGCTGTACTGTCCTGCTGTTGCACATTATCTGTAAAAGGTCTAGTTTACTGTTTTGAAGTGTCTGATACTGATTTGATCTTCTCATGCCTAACTTAGGTTTCACAGCAGAAACATTAGAACTGTTGAGCATCAACATGTCCAGAATGCTTATACCATGTTTGATGGCATTTAGTTTAGTTTTCCCACTTTCCTGATAGCTCCAAAGCCTTTATTTCTTGTAAGATGCATCTTGTGTGTCTAGGCATGCGTACTGGCACGGCTACTATTGCCTGGAATACCAGGCCAGTTTGAGGAAAGAATTCTGCTTTGGGCAGCTATCCAGATTTCCTTATACCCAGCGCTAAGGGACACAGTCTTTGGCCGCTAATGGAAAAATCACTGACGTCTGGTTCCACCAGAGGACTGAGATGGTGAGATGCTCCGTCGCACTTTAAGTGAAGTACGAAAGGAAAAAAGGAGTCTTGGTCTGTTCTGGATGTGTGTACGGGGTAAAGCAGAAAGTCTTATTGATCTGATTTATCTAGTTGTACTTACTCCTGACCCATAGCAGACACTGCACTAGAAGGGTAAAAGCTACGGCAAATCATGGTTTATTTTATTTTTTTGATACACAAGCTTAATTTATTATATGCTACAGCCTGAAGTAATCACCATAAATGATAAGCAACTATTAATGTGTTCCTGTTAGATAGAACAAACAGATACAGATGTAAATAGCATTTCAGGCTGTTCTTGAACAGTGTTTCATATATGTGTAGGGGAAAAAAAAGATTTTCCCTTTGCTCAAACAAACCATTTATGAAAGAGAAAGTGGTAAAATCTGTACTGCATCTGATATTAATAATATCGCAGAAAAGCTAATAATGAAAATAACCAATTAAATATTAAGTGCAAAGAAATAAAAATGTTTGAGAACAAGATTTCAGTTTATATTGCAGCACACCGGTGAGATTCAAATCCTGCTGTACACATTTTGTTGATCATGTTATGCTTTTTATAATCAGGAGTATTTTTACATGATACAGAGTGAGTAGTTTCTAAGATCTCACATTACCACAAGATCTATTTGATAACCTTGAAGTTTAACATTTCAATAGAGAGGTTTTAGTTTTTATCTGTACGATGAATATTCTGTTCCAAATGATTGGCTGTATTTCTACCACAGCAGGCAAAATTGTGAGAAATAAAAATGGTTTAACATTTTATAGTTAGAAGATGTGATTTTCCTCTTACCTCGGCTTTCAAATATGGACACACACAACCGAACCTATGAATTCAGAAATAAGATTTTTAATAAGAACTTATAAAGAGTAATTGATTAGAACTTTTTTAATTTATCAAAGATAACTGATTAAATTATCATATTGTATACAATAATCATACCTGATTATTTAATTCATAAAATGTGATGTAGATTAGATTACTAATTATATTTATTTTTCCCAATTTTCGTGTCCTTTTCATCCTGCGTGATACACTCTCATGGTGATTGCTGTATGCAAATTCCTAGCACAGCTGCATTGGAGGTGATTTGGAGTTGTTTCACTGACCTCAGCAACAACTCCATCAAGTCCTCACCCTCTCTGATCTTGTCTTCATCACGCTGAAGGATTGAGCTGCCATTTTACCGTAATAGGGACCCTCTTGAAGTGGTGCGAGGCTTCTCGTATGTCTGTGCCAGTGCTAATCCCACCGTACATTTATATATATTTGTAGTGCGTATAAATATATAAATTCTCAGAAGCTGTTCTTATGTTATTTTCATGAGCACTACATGACTTTCAGGCACAATTTTGCAAAAAAAAAAATCTTTATTCGTTTAAATGTGAAAAAATTTATAATAATCAACAGAACTTACTTTTCATGTCTTTAGCTCAATAGAACCATTTTAAAAATTCATTGCACCTTTCATTTTAGGAGATTTTTAGTTCTAGAAGTTAGTGTTATATAAAATAATCTGTAACTATCAGACAGGAATAGATGTAAGAAAGGCTTCCTTTCTGGTCGGTACCCTGCATACAACTAAGGGTGTGTAGAAGGGTGCAATGTCATCCCTTAGCACTAAATTAGCAATAGTCATAGAAACACTAATAAACACAGTTAAATTACTGCATGTAGTATAGAATTATCCTTGCTCAATTAAACTGGTCCTTCAGAGAATACTTTTTCACAAATAATAACAATGTCATTGGGTTTGCATTCACTGTAGTGTTTTTAACAACTGGTGCTCAGTTTATTTGTAGTAACTTGAGTTGTGAGTTGTGTGATGGGAGAGAAGGACTTGATAAGCTCTGTAAATTGTGGTATTCAGGTTACCTTTTTACATAAACTTGACCTGTACTGTCATCATTTCATTCTCATAAGGGCATGAGGTAGCCCATATCTGAAGTCTCCAACTGGTGTAATATGGAAATATTAAAAGTCCCCAATGTGTGAAATGCTTGAACATGCAATTGTATAAATGTGGCTTGCTCCAAAGTAGTATCAGTAGCCAATTAGATCACATGCAATGATGCAAATGGTGCTAATAGTCTTGCGTGTTTTCCCTGTACTTCTTCACCATCACCCTTTATTACTGTATCTTCTGAATTCTCCCTTCATTTTCTTTCAACAAAGGCAAGTATGCCATGAGGGATCTGGTCCACCGACTGCCAGGCGCTAACAACAGCAACAGCTCAGCAAGCAAGGCCATGTCTGATGACACCGTTACTGCCATTTGCTGCACTCTGCATGAAGTCATCACTAAAAACATGGAGAATGCCAAGGCCTTACGAGACGCAGGCGGCATTGAGAAACTGGTTGGCATATCTAAGAGTAAAGGAGACAAGTATGTTTTGCAAATCACCTTGCACCTTTTTTAACTTCTCCAGTAGTTATTACTAGTCCTGAATGTGTTTCCCTCTTCTGTGTAATCGTGAGTTGAATTCTTTAGTTTCATCAGAAATCATATGTCCAGTGTGAAAGGTGACAAGAGACAGAGAACACAAATAGCAAAAGTTTCTGCTGTGGTTTATTTTTGATGTACCATCAGCAGTGCATGGAGTGCACTGCATGTACAGTTTAAGGAAGAGTGATTACCTACAGTAACCACTACCTCTAAGCGCTTCCAGAAGATCCTGATAACCATTAGGGACCAGAGCTGTTGGATTGCACCCTGCAGAAGGGGTGACATGCAGGTGGAGGGATCCTGTGAGAGAACGGGACCTCACTGTAGCTCTGTTACTGCTCCTCTTGCTCTGGGAGTGAAGAATGTAAAGTCACTGTCCCTCTTCACAGCACCCTTTTCCCTGCCACCAGCTTGGTGGTAGGGTGGGGCATAGTAGAAAAATGGATCCATGGATTTTCCCAACACCATGCTTCTGAGGGAGCATTAGGATACCTGCAGGCTGCTTTGTGAGGCACCAGAACATGCAAAAATCTTACACAAAATGTGACATTTTCCAAGCAGCTATGGTTTCATCTTGTCTGTTTTCCTATGTACGCACTCTTCATGAAGAGTTCACTCTTTATCCTTCTTTTGCCTGAAACAGATAGCGTGGTTCTCATATTTGTCAACCTGCAGAAGTATAGTGCAATGGGACTTTGGCAGTTTGAAAACAAAAAGCCTTCACTGTAGTGTACAAAACCCATCAGTCCACCTACTCGAAGCTGTCATCACACAGCCTACTGCAGCATCAGAGCTCTAAAAGAGCCCCACAAAGCCAGGCCACAACCTGAAGGAAAGATTTATGCACCCTACATTTGGTATGAGAACTTATGCTCGCCTATGTGACCGGAGCATTGCCAATATACTTTAATCGCATTTCTTTTCCTCTATTGTCACCCGTTTCTTTTCATACCAAATTCATTATTGAAACATTCGCACATTCTAATTGTAAAGGCTAAAAAGTAGTAGCGTAACAAAATAAGTGATTCCAGTTGTGGAAGCTCCCCATGTTCTGCCAATTTATTTGCATTTACATTTTTATTATTATTAAATCTATATCAAATATACTGATATTGCAAGCAGGTTCATATCCATTTCTCTTAAGTTGAATGTTTCTTTCCTCAGAATAATGCATTTGTCTACCTGTTCATTATCTGGTAAAGGTTATTAATACTTATTGAGTCTGGAATTTTCCAAGTATCACGGGCAGTTTTAGGAGGATCCAAGAGTATAATTCCCTAAGTATTCCTCATAACTGTGAAAGACATATCTATGTTGAATGAAAGTATTTAGTCCAGGTAGTGTTCAGTAATTCCAAAATCCCCTCCCAAATCATGATATGTGTCACTTCTCTCAAGTACTTTGAGTTGCAGTCCTATGTTATTACTCTTCCAGGTTACACAGTTCTAGAATGAGAAAACCTGTCAACTCATAGTGCTATAAATGTCCATCTTAAGTGGAAGTTCAATTTTTTCAGCTCCCAGAAGTGCTAGTATTGTGCACCATTACTTTGGTCTGGTTTCTTATAGATAATCCACTGCTTAAAAATCAGAATTGCTGGTTGTTAGACTGATAGCAAATTCTGACGTGCTCACTTTAATACAGTAAAACACTTCAGTATGAATTTATCTTGTCCGGTGTGAAGAGTCTGCTTCTACAAGTGCAGGATACCAGCTTGGCCATGCATCCTGCTATGTATCGGTGCCAGGAGTGTGGGGCTGGCCCTGCTAGCCTTTGGAACATGCCCAGGGCTTGAACACTTTCCCTCTGTGACGACATGGGAGAACTGGTGTTCAGAAGGTCATACTGGCCAAGCCCATATTGGCTTTCCATAGTTCCTGTTTCTCCTCAGTACTCACAGCAAGGATGGCGCAGTTACTTTCCTGGTTGCTCCACGCTACCAGCACCCAACTAGCCAGTACAGCTGGGAGTATAATAAAAACAATTATGCTTGAAAAGGTTTATCAAATTCCAATTTATTCACCAATTACTCACCTATTGCTGTACTCTGGGTGAGAAATGGAAGAAAAGGAGAAAAAAAAGCACCAAATAAATTACTAGGAAGATACTGTATAAGTTATTTGAATCAGTTGTGTCATGAACATTGCTTCACCAGCTCGAGTGTCAGCCTACCAGTAGTCCTTCTCAGAGGTGACAGGATGCACCAGAGCATGACCCTGAGAAGATTTCCTGCCCAAACCAGTAACATATGCTGCTGGTTTTCTGGTTTCTCTTTGGTTTTGCAGTCCATATGCCTTTTCTGAGTAAAACATGAATCACCTCAGTGACTGCCCCAAACTCCATCAGTCCTCACTTCAAACTTTGGCCTTTGCAAGGTTTTGTAGCAGTCTGCTGCTTTACGTATGTTATTGGTACAGCACAGTGTATGCGTCCTCAATGGTCTGAATTATCTTCCCGGTCCTTTTCTATTTGACCCTTCTTCACTGAGCTGAATACACACTGATTAATTTTTTTTTCAGATTTTTTTTTAATGTTACCTATCCCAAGAGGAATATATGACTCCCAACTGATTGTTACAATAGTTTAGAACTTCTTTCAAAACCTTTCTGAAGAAAAAGTCCATGTGAAGTTGGTTTTCAACATGACATTACATTGCCATCATTAAAGGGTAATGGTGTGAGTAAGACGCAAGTCCTAATTTGGATTCCTAATGAAATTTGTCCTGACTTTTTATAAACAGTCTTATTTCTGCATCTTGGCTCTGCACTTCAAAAACTGTGCTCATCACCCATCTACAGCGGTTTTTTTTTGGCCACTGCTGAGAGACTCTTAATGTGTTGAGCCACTCTGTCATGAGTTGAAGTTTGGTGGCTTATGGACAAAGAATCTCTGGCTCTAACTTCTTGTCCTTTATGCCAGAAGTTGCAGCCAGGACATCTTAGATGTCCGTAATCTGGTTGGGTCCTCAACAATTTTGCCAGTTGCTGCCTCTCCCATTCCTCCTCTTATGCTCTCAGCATGAATCCTTGTTCTCAGTGTGCTGAGGAACACACATTTTGCTCCTCACTGAATAATTAGTACTACAGAAATAGCATGTATTGCCCTTGCTTAAAAACACATTGGTCTCCAAGATGCCAACCAAAGATCTTGTGGTACATTTAAAACACAACTTTAATTGTGGGTTTAAATACATGGCAGTGCATTTGAAAATTGGGATGAATGGAGTCCAGCAATTAACAGTCTCTTTCTCACTCTTTCTTTCTCTCTCTCTCCTTTTTTAATATATGTGTGTAACAGGCATTCGCCAAAAGTGGTGAAAGCAGCATCTCAGGTCCTCAATAGTATGTGGCAGTACAGAGACCTGAGAAGTCTCTACAAGAAGGTAAGGCTTGGGTTTTTTCTAGATTTGTCATCTTTCATATGGTTACCCAAATTTGGGGGCTGAGAGACTTTAGACCAAAACATTTATATGACCTGGAAATTCACCTAGAGTTTAAAATTTCAGATACTTGGAACTATGGGTTTTTCCCTTTTTTCTACTTTTACCATGGAAATACCTCTTGATTATAATTATAATTTTGATTGAAATACGTGTGGTGGTGAAAAGGGGATGTGAACTTGATTTTCAAAAGAATTTATACAGAAAGTGCTGGATCTGACAGCCCTGGAAAGTGAAGTTCTCTGTTCATAGAGCAAACCTATGCAAGCCCTCCTTCTGTACCGTACCTTCTTACACCTCCCCACTCTGTCCTGAAGAGATTACCAGATTTCCAGCCCTTCAGCTCCCAAATTTCCTCATGAGTTTGTAAACAAGAGTATCTGAAGGAGTGGTGCTTAGGGACCAGTTACATGTGGAGCTGGGCTGAAACCTGTTAGCTTCACTTCCAATTGGCTGGTAGACAGTAGGATCATATGCTTGGTTTTCAGTCTATGGAGTCTATAGTACCATACCATTCCCACAGGCCTGCTAATATCTTAAAAATGAATCACAATACGGTAATACGATCCTGTGAAACAACATCCAATATAGCTTTTAAAACTAAGTGTCTACTTAGTAAATGGCAATGTTTAAAGTAATTCTTGCTGAATATTTCCAAACTTATACGAGTATCAGCCTGCAGATTTAGTTCTCAGGCATCTTCTTGCTACATGGAATTTCACAGCTGGTCTAATTGATACTTGTGTTTGTAATCTCAGCAAAGAGAGCTAAGACTTCATATGGCACCAAAGTTCAGGTCCTAGTTAAGAATGAGGCATAAGAATTGCAAAATAGGGAAGGTTCACAGCAGCATAGTCTGTGCTGTGTATGCATTTTGCACAAGAACTTAGTTATGCACCAAATCTCAAACTGGCAGAAGCTGACCTGCTGTTCAAAATGCTGTTCTTTTGCATGCCTCAGCCCTGCTTGTGTCAAGTCTGAGGAGTGAGGAAGGTGATAATTGAGTCTCTCCCATTGTACACTTCCAGTATTTTAAGTCATCCTTGGCAGCCCTAGGGATACCATGTGCAAAGACGTTCCAAGTAACGAGCTGGTAGTCAACTGTCCCATTAAGAGGTGGAAACAAACATGAGCTGGAGTAGGCTTTTCTTGACGCAAGGCAGTAACTGACTGGGAGCGTGCATAGCCTGACTTCTGTGCACGTGAGTGGCTGTACTGTAGAGGCTGAACTTTATTGCACCCTGGTCTCTTTGAGGTTCTTACAACGTCCGGCTCGTTTCCAGCCTTCTGTTTGTACATATATATATGCTGTGATGGAAAAGCAGTTTCTGGGGTTGCTCCGTGCATGAGGTAGTCTATATGCTGTATGGCTTCTGAGTATACTGCTATCTAAAGGACATTCTATCAGTTGCCAAGTGTGAATGCCTGTAATGTACTTACACACTAAGCATGTTTGGGTACTAAGTATCTTGAATACTTAAAAGAACACTTTCTGTGGCCACAAATACATACCTGTGGTATGGAAAATAGGGCAGGCTAGCCTTTGAGGTAGCTTCCAGGACACTCATTACATACACTGATAAACATTGTATAAATACAATTATTTTTAATCAAAATGTTCAGATAGTTCATTTAAGATGCTCCTGTTTATTAAAAAACATATAGTGATCTTTAATATTTAAAGTCCATAATATTTATTGAACTTCCCAATAGTAGGGTGACTGTTATGCTGGATGGCTGAGTTTCGCCACTGTTGGGAAGATAACGATTTTATGATAGGAAAATTAGAAAAAGTTTGCAGTATAGTATTCAGCTAGTTATGTCATATAAAAACACTAGGTCAAGGCAATCTTTATTTTGTCCCATTAAAACATACATGCTAGTATAAACAAGTAAACATACAGTAGACAGTATAATATGATCAGCACTTTGCAGTATCTTGCACTTATACAGCCTTTTTGAAGTGCAGGTAAATCCTGTTGCATAACCATCAGCAATTTCTTCCTGTGTACTGAACTATCTATACAATTACTTTCAAAGAATTGGTGGCCTACAGAGAGGCACAATTTTGTATTGTAATACAAGGAAATTACAAGCATCACATCATATTTAAGAAAAAGCAGCAGTACTTACTGTTTGAGAGAAAGCGTAACCAGATAGTTTGAATTGTGGTATATTTTAGAGCTACGTGTTTACAGTAGAGTAGGTAAGGAGGGGGAAAAAGACTAGAAGGATTATCCTCTGTATTAGCAATGAAAGAACGGAATATATATTTACTGCTGATACAGTAGTAGTCGATATATTTAGTCTGAATCTGACTGTATCAGCAAAAACATGAAAACCTCATTCACTTTCCTAATTTTGCTCAACATTATAAGAATCATCCCCTAGGTGTTAAAATATAAACCACACCAACAGAAAGTCCATCCAGAGTTGGGGATTGGTGTGGTCACCTAATGAATTGCCACACCAGTGAAGGCCAAAAAGCCAAGAAGTACATAGGCACAATTTCCCACCTGCAGCACTGCCTGAGGAACTCCTGGCTGTGAAGTGGGAAGAAGTGCAGGAGTCAGAAACAAGTCCCCCACCTGCTGCCAGTAGCAGGGCTGCCCTGACCAGGGTATATGCAATGCTTCCTGCAAGCTCCATCCCATCGTGGGTGAGCAAGCTCTTCAGCTTTAACCAAGGCTAGAAGATTAATGTACCTATGTAGTGAAACCTAAATTAAGCTGCCTCTAAAGACACGGTCTCAATCAGCTATTGCATGAAAAATAGCCCAAATTTAACAGATTTCAGGGTGCCAGCTCCAGCTATGTTGCTTACGAAGAACAATAGTGTGCACAAATTTCATTGTGCCGTTCAGTGTCTGACAGATACTGCCTGTTTCTCTGGTCTGTTCAAAGTCAAAAGCTGCAGCAGCACCTGCCCACAACTCAGTTAACTTCACTGACCAAATCAAGCAGTATATCCTATCTCAAGGTCGTAGTATATCTGGCTAAGAATATAAGAATACAAACAGTATCTTTTGACAACACAACAATTTAAGGTCCTACCCATCTTTTTTATCCTAAAAAATGCAAAATTATTTCACAAGTCACTGAGGGCGAAAGTATAGAAAATTAAATCTAGTAAGCCAAGTTAAACTAGCAATATAAGTGTTTCTGGAAAAAGAGTTTTGTGCTAGCCCATGTGTTGTGTTTAAAAAGAAAGGCAGAGCAGATGGACAGAGCAAACCCTGCAAATAGCCTTTTATTCTCTAGAAGGCATCCTCAGGTGGAGACGGGCTTTTCTGGTGCAGGAGAATGACGGGTAGATTTCCAACTTTTTACAGGTTGAGCTGCAACTCAAGGAAGAGAAGGGGGCAATGGCTTTCTTGTCTCAGTTTCCACTTGGAAAGCTCTGGAAGTCCATGATACCTTATGCACTGTGTTTGCAGAGCTATGTCACATCCTGTACCCTCCACTGCCAGGTTCTGTCTGCGCACTAACATTTCTAGTTCGTAGCTGTGTTGTGGCTGTAGTGGGACACATAAACTTGTTAGGCTGGGCTGGCATGGAAAATGCATAGAAAGTAAATTGTCAGCGTTCAGATCTGTGAGTGAGGTGACAAGTGTTTACGACCCGTTGTAGGCTTGTGCCTAAAATGAAAAAGAAGATTTCACTCCCTGTTATGGTTATTTTGGTACTATCCTAACGCAGTCCAAAAAGAAAAGGTTGTAAAATGCATAAATGTTTCCGGTCCTAAAACTAGAGAAAAAAACCAACTTGACAGACCAAGAGGAAGCAATGACTTTAGTGTGGAAGTGAAGGAGTTGTCAGCCATCCCAGAAGTTTAACTTGCAGGTACTTCATCATGGAAAAGTTCACAGGAAATACTGATCAGTTTGCTGAAACAGAAATCTAATCTGAAAAAAAAATCCCACCAGGAGGAAAACAAGGTTCAGGTTAATTCCCATATAAACAGTATTTAGATCATGTAGTGTGATTATTTTCTAAATACTACTAAAGCTTATCAAGCAAAAAGAGGTGATCATCACAATTTTTCATCAGTAGGTGGAATATTGTCTTCCAAAGAGGCATGTTAGTGTCTCATTTTCAAATGTCTTTGTTCTCTACAAGTAAGATTTACATTTTCATAAATGATCATTTATCTGCCTCTGTTTTCATGTGTCTGTTCTGAAATACTTAAAATCTGATTTGCAAAAGTGCTTAGTGGTGACATGGTGCCATTGCCCATAGCCCCATGGACAGGTCCAGCACTTACAAAAAACAGGTAGAGGAGCTATCCCGCTTGTCCCTGTGCTTCAGACTCATTATACATCCCTCTTCTTCAAGTATCTTGGTAACCTGTACAGTCAGCTGTAGAATTAAGTGCTGCTCACAGTCTCCAGAGAGGGGTCCTGTCGCAGTTATGCTTAGCCACCTAAGCAAGGTGAAGGAGCTAATACAGTGATTCTTTAAGGACAACTATTTCCAAGAGAGGAACACTGGACCCCAAGCCAATCTCACAGTTTGAAGATTTGGGGACGCCTTGGAAAATACAGATGTGACTGTAAGAGAACAGATTACCATTAGCTCGTAAACTCTCATCTATCTCAATATTCAAGAAAATAATCAACTACTCTTAAACACAGATAGCTTGTTAAATTACATGAGGAAATTTGAGCAAAAGGGTTGTGCTAAATGAGCTTAACATGAAAGAAAATTTATTAGCTAAAACCAAGCTTCAATTAGTATTAAATATGTGTAATATTAAAGATCTGGAGGTACTGCCAGGAAGAATATGTTTTCTATTAATTGGTTTGCTTTGCCTAACCACTTAGGCTCCAACAAAATATGTTTGCATTCTGTCATTATGTTTACACTTACTCTGTCTTCCAGTGTATAAGTAGAGATCACAATGAATTTGTAGAAATTATTTTTCTTTTCCATTTATTATCATAGGTTTCTGTTCTGCATGGAATAATAGAAATGTTTGTCCTATTCACCTGCCACATGAATAAAAACGCAACCAATTATTTGAAAACAAGGAGGCTGTAAAAGGCAGTCGTCCTTCAGGGTGTAGTGTGCCATTTACAACAGGGAGAGTATTGTGGTAGGCATTTAATGAAGTCACAGTACTCACTGATGATGGCCTTGTCCATCATTGGCTAGAAAAGATATTTAGAATTGCCTGAAGCCTTAAAAGCAGTTAAGCCAGTCCAGAGGATTTTCTTTTAATGTGACTTACAGAGTAATAAAATGAGAAGATCCTTTATCGCTAAATGCTCCATGAAAATTGTCAGCAATAAACTTCAAAACTCTAGTCAAGGAGTTTTAGAATCTAAAGTTCTTTCTCAAATAAAATATACCTAATGACCCTTTAAAAATGTTAATTACATCATGCTATAATGTAGACTTGGAATACATCATTGGGATTTTCATCTGGTAAGGTTGTCGCCAGTCAGACATTCCCCCAAAAGGTGCTGTCTTTAGGTTAAATTTCCCTAGTGAAAAGGTCTGTGCAGAACTTAAACCCTACAGTAATGATCTAAATTCCAAGTCCAGAACATAATAGTTCCTCAAAGAAGTGGCTTGAGTTGAAAGAACTATTTATGTGCTCCTATTTTCATGAGCTTATGTACTTTGCAGTGCTGATCTTTCAGTGGGGCTTAATTTGTTTCTATACAATTGGCAAGGCCTTGTTAAGATTAATATGTCACCTTTTTAGAAAAAGAATGGATTCATTTAAGGTAAACACCCCCCACTGTAATATAAAGCTAGATTATCATTATAGAGAAGGCGTTGTCTGGAGCCCATTTTTATATTAACTATGAAAATGCAAGTACCTGATTACTAAATAATTGACTGATTGATTGATTTATGGCAGTGGGCGGCCCCAAGCTTCAGTGTGACTGATGACAGAGGATTTTCACCAACCCACCTCTCTGGGTCATGGCACGCTCAACATACTCTCTCCCAGAGTCAAGAAACCAGAATCTATTCCCCAACCCAGGTATTCTGGCTGTCAGCTGACCGGCGTTGAATTGTTCTGTTTCATGCATACTGACATGTGCACACAAAGGAGTTCTGCAGGAGACGTTTGAATCAAAAGTAACAAAGCCTTTACATATCTTAAAATGATACAATTTAATTTACTGAACCCTGTTGTAGGTTCTAGACGGAAAGAGTCTCACTTCATTTAGGAGAGCGGTCCTATTCATTTCAGCTGTGTGAGGAAGGTATGCAGAGTTTTGCTCTCTCCAAGGACAGCATGTACCAGGGAGAGGGACAAGGGCATTACATTGAGTTCCCTGACAACCTTTCTAGCATTTCTGTAGTCTCTTTTTTGATTGTCTGAGCCTTTCAAACAGAAAGGCAGTTATTGATAAGCACTATGTTGCAACAGCAGATTAAATTTATCAAGCACTTGGCTTTCTTTTTTTGGCCCAATGGCATCTCTAAGAAAAAAGCAATAGCTGCTTATTTCAGTAAGGGGATCCCAGGTAAACTAGGATACCTATAGACAAATCCATGTCCAGGAGTCAATTAAATTCTTTAAATGCTAATTTTCAAAATCTTTATAAATAAGAATAATGGAGATTTCCTTCTGCCATAAGTACACTTGATGAGAATTAGCGCAACTAGGCATTTTTTAATTAGGGGCACTATTTAATTTAGGTACTAAAATTCTACTTCTTTAACCAAGTGTAGTGTTTTGGTTTCCTCCTAATATTTTTTTTCATAACAAAATGTGACTGTGGCATTATTTCAAAAACAAAATACCTTCTACATATGCAAACATTCAAGTAAATCCATGGAGAAACCTTTATATATGTGTGTATCTGTGTATTATTTCTGATAAAATATTTAGAGAAAATAGGAATTTGCATGGTTTTCTGGTCACACAAGACATAGTAGTGCTATTTCTTTCCATTTCTTTTTTTTTCTAGTAAGTTTGCCTGGTAGACAGGAGACATCAGAGAAGATCTCGCTTAAATACTTTAGACATAAATATCTTTCAGTGTTTGGGTAAATCCCTTTAATCCTTAGCTAACAGGAATATGATTTTTAAACAACCAGCATTTTATCATCTGATATATGACACTACTTTCTTTTGTTAATCAGGAATTAAGCAAATTCCTAAACTGATTTTAAATAAAGCAAATATGGAAATTTTCTGTGGAATTAACATATTCAAGACTTTTTAAAGCATTATCTGAGTAATTCTAGAAGACAGAGATTCTATAAGCAATACAGCAAAAAAAAAATAGTCTTCAAATATATACTTTCTTTTTTTTCTGCCTGTTTCGGTCTTTCTTCCCTAAAAACATGTTATTTGCATTTAAGTGAGCATTTTAAATTTGGCTTTTTATCAAATGACAATCTTGTTAAATACTCAATCATGAAATTGTCATTGGTTTCAGAACTATAGAAAAAGTTGATATTACTGATTTTTTGGTGTGTGTTGAGTTATTATTAATTCTACATTTTATGCTGTATATTCGTTTCCAGTGTTCATGTAAGATAAGCTTGCCTTTCCCAATGCACATGCAAATGTGAAGTATTTCTTCATTAAAGCAAAGGCATATTTTCTGTTGTGCAGGAAATAACATGTAGTAGCTGCAGATCAAAGAATAATTACTTAATCTTTTTACACTTTTTCTTAGAGACACAAAGCCTCTAGTGAGGAATGATATGTTAGTTTGGAATTTTGTTTTTCTTTTTACTTTGATGCTACTTTTTTCAACGTAATTAGCACTAGGCAGCATCACTGTATAGTATAAACTTATTATTTAACTTTCCTCCTCTTTTGACTGCATATGCCTTCCCAGAGATTAATTTTTAAGAATCATTCAAAACTTTGACACGTAAATTTTAACATTTGTAGCTTTTTCATTGCCAGTTGCCTGCTTAAATAATATCCTGTTTATCTCTACACTAAGAATTTACATGTCATGAGCAAAATCATGAAGCCTAAATAGCAAATTGTGCAAATAAATTGAACTGACCTACACAGGTAAACATTTTGGCCTATGCAGAACTATCCAGAAGTATTCGCACATGCGAAATATGGTGTGTAAACTGTTGTTGAATTTTTGAAAAGAAAAGAGAAGCAAGGAGAGAGAGATTCTCAACATTTGGCATAACACAAATATATTGTGTCCTCACCTAGCTGTATTATTATTCTAAATCATTTGGCTAGTTTTTAAGAAAAAATTAGAAAAAAAAAGACAAAATTTATATCTAAAATATTACAAAATACTAAGTCAAACTGAATGTTATTTCCATTTTATATTAATGCAAATAATTATAATTTCACTTGTGCAGACAAGTAGATCATGTTCTGATTTTCCTAGCTTATCCATCATATCAAGTAATATTTTTCCCAGTTCCTTCTAACTTCCCTTGAGTTTATTAATAGTATCAGACAACGCTAGAAAGAGAAAGGATTGTCATTATAACTTTTTTTTTTAATGTTTTACATGGCCTAAAGATGGTAGAAGGTAGAAAATCCAAAATATTAGTGTTCTTACTTATATGACAGTGACAACACATGAGTATCAAAATTTGCGTTTCTGCATCAGTTATTAGAGGGAGATGTTTTCACATGTTTTGTGCTTCTGAATTCCATAATTTATTATATAATAAACTTAATTTGTTTTCATCATTTTGCCTTTTACATAGTTAAATTCTTTGTGATACTCTCAACAAAGGTTTATTTACTATGCAGTGTCACCTACCATTCCTTTAGTCATGTTTCATTTACTTCAGTATTTATATGTTTCTTTCCAAAACATTTTCCATATTTACTATGGTATTTAAAATATTAGCAGTAAGGTAAAATACAGTCTGTGCTTAACTGAAGATTCAATACTGGTGGTAGTATTTTCATGAAAACAGTCCTGTGTAGCTGAAGCAAGACCTTGCCCATCCTTACACTATTTTGCAGCAGGCTTTTTTACTGAATGGTATCAAAAAAAAAAAAAATATATGATGACTAAGCACAATTAAAGCCAAACTAATGGCCTTTTTTTTGCACTCCTTTCAAATACTTGTATGTCTGTGTGATGATGTATCTGCATTTTTGCTGGTAAATATCTATATATCATAGAATCATAGAATGGTTAGAGTTGGAAGAGACCTTAAAGATCATCAAGTTTCAACCCCCCTGCCATGGGCAGGGACACCTCCCACTATATGTGCATAGATGTATACACAAA
>JAOXNO010000013.1:83871980-83899868 GCA_028565335.1 Limnodromus scolopaceus
CAATACTGGTGGTAGTATTTTCATGAACACAGTCCTGTGTAGCTGAAGTAAGACCTTGCCCATCCTTACGCTATTTTGCAGCAGGCTTTTTTACTGAATGGTATCAAAAAAAAATATATATATATGATGACTAAGCACAATTAAAGCCAAACTAATGGCCTTTTTTTTGCACTCCTTTCAAATACTTGTATGGCTGTGTGATGATGTATCTGCATTTTTGCTGGTAAATATCTATATATCATAGGATCATAGAATGGTTAGAGTTGGAAGAGACCGTAAAGATCATCAAGTTTCAACCCCCCTGCCATGGGCAGGGACACCTCCCACTATATGTGCATAGATGTATACACAAATGGGAGTGTGAGTATGTAAAACATACACATGATACAACATGGGCCTAGAAGACACTGCCTTTAAGCATGATGTCTGAACAAAGAGAGCTTGGGAATTCCTAAAGGAATTAATTTTAATGGTTTGAGCTATGAGCATAGGAGCTGCAGCTATGCTTCACTGTTGCTTTTCTGGTGAGGGCCTTAGAGACATGATAGTCCCTTCCTTTAACATTCAGCATTGTAGCAAGAGGTAATTCAACAACCAGGTTTAGCAGTAATTCTTCTAAATAATCACTATGAGATGTGTGGAAGCTGACACCATTCTCATTCAAAGCCTGCTAGACTCAAGAGGTGCTAAACAAATAAGAAAAGAATCAAAGTTTGTCCAAACAGTTCTCTAGGATGAGCCATACATATATATGATGCTAAATCATCCTCAGCATTGATAGAGGGTCTCATGGTAAGCTCTAGCTGACTTATGTGGAAACCACTAGGTATATTTCACCTAAAAATCCAAGTCCATTTTAAGGTTACTAACAACAGAATTAGAAGAGAGAAATTTAATCTCGTAGTTGTGTAAAGTCTGTCTCTATAGTACTCCATCTTTTGAACTTCACTGAAGAAAAGAAAATTTAAAATGCAGCCCAGGAGTCAGTATCTTTGACTTAGAGTCTTCTTTCTGAAGGGAATTGTATAACTGAAGTTTCTGAAATATCCTTAGGGTAGAGGTATGAGTAGGCATCCAGAATCTGGAGGATTATGCATAAGCAGAAGGTCACATCTACAAAATTTTTCTTCCCAAAGTACAGTACCTCAGAATAAAAGTGGATTTTAATACTTGAATACAAAGTAGATACCTAAGAAAATGATCTTCATGTCTTTTGGGACTGGGAACATTTTTAGTCAACTTAAATAATGTATTATATTTTTAAAACAAATATAAGTAACATTGATTAACGGCAAAGGAAGTTTAGCTGGATTCAGAGGTACAATACTGAAAAGAATCCAAAAGTCTTTCTAAAGATTTTCAAAAGTCTTTTAAAGATACATGCTAAGAGAAACTATTTTTAGTTTATGCCAGTCTTTTCCTCCAAAATTCATTCAAGGAACATGATTTCTACCATTCAAAACAAAGTAACATTTATCATTAACTTGTGTGCTTGATGTTTGCATATCTAGATGCAGATACAGGTAAAAGCACACATATAGAAAAGAGTATGGGTGAGAAACTCAGTTTCTCCCAACAAAATTGAACCAGTATGTTGGATGGCTGCTTATAGTTTTGCAAATGAATTGGATCTGTAGAACTTTTAGTAGTAGTAATAGCATATGCAAGCAGCACAGAGGGGACAGAAATCAAATTACATTTATTATTATGGCAATCAGAGCATGTTGTCTTTTCAGAGATAAATAGTCTAGCTGTGATGGTCTGCTGCATAACACTGGGCATCTTTTGCTGATGCTCCTCTGCGTTATTGTACTTAAGCTATCATAATCCTCATTCTTCTTCATCCTGTAGGGAGGTTAAAAGTGTTTAACGTGAGCAGTACATGGAAATTCAATCAAAGTTTGATGAAATATTAAGCTGGTGCATCAATATCCTACTTTCAGTTCTTTGATGTTCTATGTGATCTAATAATGGGTGGGGAAAAAAATTACTGGGAAGTCCTTCTCATTTCTTTCCTCTTCTCTTCCTAAAACTGCTAACGGAATTCAAAAATGGCCTAAATACGTCTGCCGCTTCAGACTCAAAGAAAGAAACCTCTCTTTGAAAGGAGCCTCTTTTGTACTATGTGTGCTTTGTTCTGAATTGTTTTACTTCATTTGCTAGCTGATACAGTTCGTCTTGATAAAAGAGCTATACCTTCTTCTTCCTGCAGAAAGTAGAAATGAAAAGTTTCACTGGTTATTTCCAAATTGCTTTTTTTACTTTTAATTTTACAGAATGCTTTTAGAGAAAGTTTTGGTTCGTCTAAAATGAGAGTTGTAGACTTTGGTGCAATTGTGTGTTCCTGTTTGAGTTAACAGTACTAGAGCTCTTATTTACCGAATCAAAAACTCTTACAGGTATTTCAGTAAAAAAGAATATGCGATTATCATTATTAATGTCTAAATGTGTTGTAAAGTACATGTTCAAAGCAGTATATCCTTAAAACTCATACAGCTTAGCAATAATCACTGGGATCTCTAACTCTCTGGTTTAACAGTATTTATGCAAGAACTTTAGACCTAAACCCAAGGACGGCATGAGTTTATCTAGTGATTTTTCCAAATGGGCACTAATTCCTTGTTTGTGAGGCAGCTATACATTTGAATAAAATGATCCCCAGTTTTCAGCTAGTGTGTACTGCTCTTCAGGAAGCAGAAAGCCCTAATGGCTCTTGATCACAATCAGTATCATCAGTCCTTCCATGTTCTTCACCATAAGAGACAATGGTGCAAATTTAATGATTTTTTTCCATGTTTTACATTCACAGGTATAATAGGAGAGTTGTATTTGGTTGATTTTATGGTTTAATGCATGCAAAGTAAGAGTAACTGGTGTTGAATAGTTTCTAGTCTTTGTAAGGACAGTAGGCTTTACAAACTGACCCTGACCATAAAGTAGTACTTGTCCTGCCCCTGAGATTTTGTGGCCAAGAGCCAGAGTTTGCATTTCTAGGGCATAAGCATGTTAAGATAGGTGAAATTGCTAGAATGAAAATGACAATGCAAGTCAAAAAATACTGTAAACACTTTCTTGGGTACAATTTTTTTTGTGCATACAAGATACAAGAAAAAATAGTTCTTTGTGATTCTAACAATTTAAATTATATCTTATATACCTTACGCAGGGGAATATAGAAGAACAGAAATTCTAGCTGAAGGGCCAAATACTCCCTTCATTTCCTCTAAAATATATTAAAACATTTTTATTTCTGTTTAAGAGGCAAAATGGTGCTTTGAAAAATGAATTTATTTCATTTTATTGCAGTGTTTTGAAAGGTTTATTATTTATCTGCATATAACCTCAGCAAAATGAATAATGAACTCTGCTGTATCTGAAGTCTTGTCCTTCATGCTTTGCCTCACATACGATTCTCTTTTCTTATAGCTATTTTATTCATCAGATTAGGTCTTGTCATCTTCGCAGCTCACACAACAGGAAATCGATAATTAATTATAGATCGGTAAAGCAATGCCTCAGTGATTTCCCAAAATGTCCCAGACTTGTGCTAAATAAAACAACCAGGGATAGCTACCTAGCTGTTTCTCGCTCAGCTAGATTTGGCAAGTAATTAACATATCTCCCTTATCACACATACCCCTTAACGTGTGTCCCTTCATAGCTAAAATCAAGGGATGAGATGTAAATTAGGGTAGAAGGTATGTGATTAGAAGATGATAACACTGCACACACGAAAAAAAGCATTTGAAAAAGACAAAACTGGCCAAAGCCATCTGTGATATTTTGCAAAAAAAAAATAGGGGATTGTCTCAGAAGAATATGGTCCTTCAGGCTCTGCGATGACAAGAGAAAAACAGGGAGAGAAAATATTCCAAATGATTTTGAGGTGGACCACTGACAATAGGAGAATAATGTCTTTGCTTTCAGAGAAACTGAGATGGAGGCTGGGAGGTACACATCTTGTTTCGAAGAGAATGAGCTTAACCACTGATTCTGAAAATGTCACTTTAAAGAGCCTCCAGAAAACTTAATAATCCTCATCCAGTGCCAGACGGTTTTTCTGTAGTTAATGACTGACTGGGAGCCTTTTTTTAAGCTGCATACTCCCCTAAATATGTATTTCTCTTTCAGCTTCTTAGGCAATTGAATTTCTGCTGCATCTGGGATGCAGACACTTACAAGCAAAAGCCATTTGTACGTTGAAACTCAGAGTAAAAGGGAGAGAAGTGCTGAGGTCAAGCCCACTGTGCATCATAGGAAAGGAGGCTGAAGCAGTGCGTGTGTGTACCACACAGCCACGCCAGCCAGGGAGCAGCAAGTGGGGCAGTCCACAGTCATCAGGCACTAAGGCAGGGACCGAGAGCCCCTGGGAGAGATGGCTGCTCTGGTGGCAGCTCTGCCACCCAGCTGGCTTGATCTTTCCCTGCCTCACTCAGCCACCGCTGCTCTTTGCCTTGGCTCAAGTGACGGCCCTGGTGCTCCCCGTGGGGTCTCCATCCTCAGTTATATCTCTGCAAGGAGGGAATGAGTGGCATTCCTCCCAGGTTCCCATGGTGGCACATGTCATACTCCCAGCATAACCTGTAACCAGTAAGTAACTGGCATCATCATCATCAGAAGGTGTAGGAAGTAAACTGTATTTTCCTTTAACCACTTCAGCTAAGTGGTTGTACTGTGAGCAACTCCTGCACTTTTATCCAAATTATTACAATATTTTTAAATCCCCAAACTTGAATAATTTCTCTGTTTTAAGTAATTTTATGGCTTTCGTTACCTGTGGAAATAGGACTATGAACATAAATACTAAAATCCTCAAATTAAGGTGGGCTTCCATGAGCCATGTCTCATCATGGATGATCATGATTTCGAGGGCCTGGCACAAAACTCTTTGGGAGAGGAGGGGAGACAGGAGAATTGGAGTCAAGCAGCCCTTTGTCTTTTGAAGCCAGTGAAACTACTCCATATTTCCACTTGCGGACTTAAAGCAGAATCAGTTTGAAGGATTTAATCTGAAGAAGTCACTGGTGTTTAAACCAGGCGAATGCCGAGATCTTCCAGGCTCAATCCCTAGTACTCTGTTGAACAACATATCTCAATTTCCCACTTTGTAAGCAAAAGACAAAATCCTAGATGTAAAAATGTCAATATACTGCTTATAGTTGTTTGTAACTTAGCTGATGGCAGTAAAAAAACATCAGTGAAGTAGATTTATTCAGAATACATGATACCTGGGAATTCTCTGCTGGTTTTGAGTTTTCCTGGAAACAACACAAGCAAATCCAGGAAGGACAATCCTGTCAGGAATGGTTTACTGGTACTGATGGTTTACTGATTTGGCACTGTAAATTCAAAGGAAAAAATGAAAGAACACCTTTTTTTTTTTAATACAGATAGTTTACCTTAAACTAGTTTTTCTGTTTTTGAGGAGTGTTTCTATAGTTGCTGAAGTTGTAAGAATTTAGTTGAGATCCCTCTTCCAAAGTAAACACACTTCAAGTATCAAGGCAGGGGCTTTTGTTGAGAACTTTTTTGTTCCCTAAAGGAAGGAGTCTCTCTATCTCTCTTCAGCAGCTGACATTTCCTTGCCAGCTACTTTGATGGCACACAGGGAGCAGTCCTGCTAGCAAACTCAGTATTCAGGTGTGTTCATAGCCCCTGCTGCCATGGGGCAGAGGGAGAGAACTCAGACTTGGTACCTCTGTTGAGAAGCACTGGGAAATGTATTTATTCTTCCTATCATATTAAAAAAAATAATATGGTCCCAGGTTATAAAGCCTAATGATGTGTGGTGGTTGGTGAATGTTTAAACCATTTCAAAAATCCCATTTAAGAGCTCTGTGTGATATGTATGGACATCACCCCAACCTTGTTACCATTTTAGATTTCTCACCACAGTCAAATCACGCACGTAACTTTCATATGTCAAAGTATGTAGATAATTTGATCCACTTCTAATTTCTGTTATGTCTTATTAGCGTCATGACAACAAATTCCCAGTGAAGAATTGCCCAGACCTGTGTAAGTCTGATGAGCCTTGACTTAATTCACATCAGATTTATCTTTTACTCTAGACAGTGTCACACTGGTGCACACCAGTCAGGATGTTTCATTTAACCTGACAGCAGTGCTTCAGCTTGCAAAAGAAGCAACACCAGCGACTCCGAGCAGTGTCTGGCTGAGATTCAAAGCGAGTAGATCCTACCTTACGTACTTGGAGGCACTTTGCCTTCTTGCTGTATCACCTACTTCTAACACCATGGTGGGTCTAGTTACCAATTTCTGCAAGTGGGTGCATATCAAAAGTTCCATTACTACAGCTTACTACCATTACAGGAGCAGTTATTATTACAATTAATTCCCGGTAAATGCCAGAATTAAATTCCAGTAAAATGCCGGCTTACAGAAAGGAAGTAGGATGACAAAACAAGCCTGGTCCTGTGTGCTTCAAGTCATTCAGAAAAATGTCTATTAAATCAAGTCACAAGAGGATTGGGCCTGAAGCTAGAAGTAGCATGCTGGAGAGTTTGTAAACTTGGGGGAGCAGGATACAACATTCTCTGGAGTTTCTCAGTTTTAGCTGTTTCCTTATTGGATTTGTAGCAGCATTTTGTTTCTTCTCCCTGGTGAGATTCCTCTGCTTCCAAGAAGTTGGCTCTCTTTCTTCCTGACAATGTTAGGACATCAGTGGCCAGGCATCAGGGCAGACTCTGCTCTTCAGCATTGAAAGGTGTTTGTGGGCATGCAGCTACAGTACAGTTTTTCTAAACCACTCAGTGCTTTTTAAGTTAGTATCTTCTTAGCAGCTGATCTGCGTAATCAGTTAGAGGGTTGGGCATGTTCTTATTTTTGCTGCGTGGCTCTTAGCACATGAGCTGATGGGGGAGTTTCTTTCTGAGCGGATGCTGTGAGGTCGTCCAGGCTGGGCACTGCACTGAGGCTGGCAATGTTGGTGCTCCTTCCCAACTCCACCACACATTGCTTGGCCATGTCTGTGAATCCTTCAGACAGGAGCTCTGGTTTCCCGTTGTGTCAGCATGGTGTCAGTTCCCATCAGGGCTTAATTTCATTCAGTTCTCGTAGTGTTACTGTACTACAAGTGAGAGAATTGTGTGTCTGATACCACCCATCTCTGCAAATCATCTCCTCAAGTCAAGAACTCCACTACCAAAGTTCTGAAAATTTGAAATTCTTGCAAACACAATAGAAAACTGCTTTCTCTTTCCCCCTACATTTTAAACACAAGAATAATGTGGAAAACCCAAATTATATTTTCGTAAGATACCTCAGCAATAAGTGTTTAGTCACATGTTAGGACAGTAAGTTTAGTCACCATGACAAAATAATTATTTCCCATTGGTCAGAAGAAAAGTATTTATTTTCAAAATAACTGAAAGTTGAGCAGGTGGACAAAGGACCTGTTAACTTCTTAAGCCCAATAAAAGATGATCAGTGAGACTACAATGTCACTTTTGCTTTCTACAGTGGTTATCCATCCCCCGCCCCAAATCTAACCCTTGCAGCTTTCCCTATAACGTACTATCAGAAACATGTCACTGCCAAACAAGCTTTAACATTTGGACTTTATGGAGTATAATTGAGGGAGAATATGTATATTCATTATAGTCAAAATACAGAGAGATGCCCAGTAGAAGGTACCTTGAAAGAGGTGATAAGGACTTACAATGGTATTTCTGTAGTCTGGTTGTTCTGTGCCCTCCTGTAGTGTGCAGTTGCCACCTATTAATTAATTGCTGCCAGTGAACAAATGCATCCATTCTGTAACAGAATTGCATTGAATTTCTTTCCAATTTGTCAGATCTTTTTGTCTTACTCTTCCTTTCCTAGATCACGTTTGTGGCTGGTAAATTGGTTTCTGAAATGCAGTCTCACACACTTTGCTTTTGAGTTAGCTTTCTTCTCTGCAGGACACTGCTATATACTGTACCTTTAAGTACCCAAATCAATTTAATTAAATTTCATTACAGGCACTAGAGCTGAAACAAACTAATGAAAGCAGCCATCACGTCAGGTGGTATTTATCTCGGCATTAAATTGAAAATGCTCCCTTTAGGCTCTTAAAAATTAGTTTCAATATTTAACGCTAATAGCTTTTGGAATTGTTGATGGGATGGTTTTAATGAATTTGTTACAAACTGTTTACCTTTCCAAGGAAAGAAGCTTGTTCCTTCCTCCGGCAGAGGAGACCTAAAGACAGACGACTTAAAAGTATTAGGGTTTTGAATACAGTGAGGTCTGGGAGCTACCTATAATGCCGTTGAAAAACACCATGAAGGTTGTCAGACAGTGACAGCAATATGCCTTTTTAGTCAAAAGCAATGCCCAGTCACCACAATACTTGTGTTAGAGTTTATTGTTTGCCTGAGTTGTTTTATAGAGCTGATGGAGCTTGCAAACTTGAAAGTTTGTAGCAGATTTTATTTGACAACCTCTTTATAGGCACTGCTCTCAGCAGGGAGAAAAATGAAAATTTACAGGTAGGAGAAGAAGGAAAAACATCTGCCACATAGAAGGATGCTACTGTCAGCACCCCAGCTACAGCTGGATTTTGCTCCCTCATTGTTGGGGCACCTTGCAATGCTGTTTCTCAGGAAACAATGTTCACAAAGTACCTGGTGATATTCTGCAGAACAAAATTCTTGCCACTCCCTGTTCCTGTGGAGTCCATGGGACCGTGCAGATAACGGGGATTTATTTCATCCGGTTCTGTTCAAAGCAAGGGTCCAGGTATTAATGCAAATGATGTGGGTGGAATAGACAACAGGAAGAAAGTTTTAGTGGAAGATTCAGGTCACTTCTTTCTGATCCAGATGCCAGGGATTTATTTGAGGGAAGCAAGAGTGCAAAAGGAGAGTATCCCTGGCCAAGCATCCAGATCAAAAAACCTGGAAGCATTTCTGACTTGCACTATGTAAGCATGGCTGATGTCCCCTTGTTTTGCAGACAGACAGTAATAAATAGTCTATTCCTTCTCCTTTTATCAGATCTAGGCTCTGTCCTCTTGGTATCTTCCTCTTCAACAGTCTGCTTAAAAGAAAATAAATGATCAGAAAACTATAACAGAGTGAATTATAGAGTCACTTTTCTGGTAAGAACTTCTGACCCCAGAGAAGGAAGAAGAAGGGAACCATTTTTCTTCAGCAGGATAAAGGCATGGGCTTCTCACGTTTGTTACTTCATTTTTATAGTAGAAAAATCACAGGAGACAGGAGATCACAGTTAAGAGGAGATTTAGAAATAATGTTTTGTGTGTTATTTACGGTCTTGATGTTTGGATAAGACTCAAGCTATTCATTGTAACTATAAACTATTAGTTATTTTAAAATATATATATTTATTATATATACAGATTATATATGTCTATATTGAAAAGTTTCTAATGACTTCCAATTTGACTTAGCATTAAGAAGTTAGGGCTTTACAAATGGTTGTGTTTGCATTCTCATTGATCCTCCTAAGTTGGAGGACACAGCTTGTGTAGAAGCTTGGTGGAAATGAAAGATTGGATATGGAAAATTTTGGTTTAAGCAAGTGGTATTAAAGATTAGCTATTTCTTTTCTCCAAGTTACTCTTACTATTTTTTATTTATTAACTGTGTTTTTCTCCCTTATATTTTCTTATATGACTGTCATGAAATATGAGGTGCAGTTCAGTGAAGTGTCCTAAACTTGAGTGACCTCTGTGGACAAACGATCCCTGTCATCTGTAGGGGAAGTCATGAGTCTACTATGAACGCTCTATGAATGCTGTGGCCCAGTCTTCACTCTTTCTTTTGTTTCCCTTTGACATTACAACTGAGACACATGCATGTTTATACAAATGCATTATGTAAGAAGTACAGACATTCAGAATCTGTAGTTAGGTGTCACATCTATCTATCTATCCTAATTTACTTATAACATTTCCTTCTACATCAAGTATAGGTATCTTCTTCCCTCATAATGTTTTTAAAAGAGAAAGTATCTTGCTCTTGCTGAGTTCTCTTTGTTAAAAGTTTAGTGGAAGGGGGATTTTCAGGCCATTTTCTCCTGCAATTCTGAGAGCCAGGTGCCCATGATTTCTGTGTAGGGAAGATGCCTTGGGCAAAGGCAGAGGATGGGAGGGGGTGGGATTCAGGGTTGGGTGCCTGGAGTAGCCTGAGGTAGGGGGTGGGAATATTCTTTACTATTCCAACAGAGAATTATTTTTCTGCAGGCAAGAAGCCTGCTGTTTTTTGGTAATATTATATTGTGTTCAGTTTTATTCGGCATTGTATTGCAAAAAAATTGTTTAGCGCCATTAGGTGGTTGACTCAATTTCCACTGAGCCCAGCAGAAAGTAGGCATTTTTAAAAGGCTCATGCCTTCTATGTGGCACTGGGAAAACTGTGATACTCATAAAGACAGTTGAAATCTATCAGTACTTTAAGATACTTGAAATACTGTCCTTTAATAAGAGCACTAGCAAAAGTCAATTTATTCTCTCATGGTACTTCAAATTATTTTAATATCCTTTTAAAAATCTGAAGTACATTATTTTGGATTATTGGATTATATTATGGTACAGAAACAAAACGTGAATTATTAAAACTCTCCTTTTTGTTTCTGAAGTAGCTGCTTCTGGTGTTTGTATTACTTTGTTTCTTTTTTTAAAAATAAAATACATCACCATTACCACAGTTTTAAATACAAGGACTAGAATTTCTTTCTGTACATCTTGGAGAAAAATATGAGGAAACTGCATTGATTCTTTTTCCCTCACACATGAGCAAATGGGTAGTTAATATAACTAGACTATAGGTACCCAAATAGTTACAACAATTTTGATAATCCTGGAGCTTCCCCATCTACTTACTCCAAAAATTCCTTATAAGGTAGAAATTATGTAAAACAAAAACTGAATTTCACTGTAAAGACAAGCAGTCTTATGATTTGGAATATTTTCATAACCAGAACGCTGTTTGCAATGTGAAAATACAGGCATGTAAAAGATAGAACTATTAAACCAATAGCCTAAAAAGTTGTTCAGCTTCTTCAGTATTTGGGTCTTTCTGAAATGTGTTATTTTACAGAACTTTCTGCATTTTAATTTTTCCCCTGGCCTGTCAGTATTTGCCATCCAGTGGCAGGAAAAAGATAGTAGCCCGCTTGTGTATATGTAGTGAAAACACCAGAGGAAAATACTCTGTACTTACAATGGGGAACTGTCTGGCGTTTTCACTGACTGCTGTCACAATGTTTGATGTTGCAGGACGGATGGTCACAGTATCACTTTGTAGCCTCATCTTCAACAATAGAAAGGGATCGGCAAAGACCGTACTCTTCATCACGCACGCCCTCCATCTCTCCTGTGCGCATGTCTCCGAACAACCGCTCAGGTAAGACCAGGCTTTCAGGACTAAAGTGAAGACAGGCATAATCCATCACTGTCATTTTCCTTCTTTAAGCAACTTCACTGGTATCTGGATTTATTGCTAACAATGGTGGAAGGGCACAAAATATATTCTTTACTCTTACCTAAATTGTCTGTTCAAAACAGGGATATTTTCTTTTCTTCATGTAATGTTGATGGCATATTTACACCAGTTATCATTAATTCTGTATGTTCCATACCATGAGTAACCGTAAGTATCTCAATTTATGCCACAATCTTAATCGATTTTTCTGTTCAGAAATCTGGGCATTTTCCCCTGCTTATTCTAGTGTAGAACATACCTTGGTTAGATAAAACCATTCCCAGTGGAAATCTTCTAGGATGAACAGCATAAAACAGTCAGCCTTTCAATGTGTTTTTTACTACTTGTTCAGTCAGATGCTGTCTTTCGTAGCCATACCAAGAGTTTAGGATTAAAATTGGCCAAATTAATTATTACCGTCAGCATTGCGTCATTGTTTTGTTTTTAAGAAAATTGTTTTGTTATTTATCTAGAAGCTGCCTATTAGTCCTGCAGAACAACCACTGAGGAAACTTGAAAATGTAGCCAGAAGTACAGTGAGAGCTGCTATTCAATTTTCAAAATATGTCATTACACAAGTCCGTAAAGAGCTCTTGTTCCCTTTTTTCTTCTCCTAAATCTCATTTTGACTGTAAGTGCAAGGCACTTGAAATGTCTGGCCCTGAGATCTTAGTTCTGTCTCTTGCCAGAACTGTCTCCTCAACTCTGTTACTGTATTGCTTAAAGAACATACTTAAAGAAATTTTGAATTAAATCTTACTGCCATCATCAGTTATCATTAAGACTGGAAAAGGACAAATATAGTGGCTGTGTCTGCAGGAAAAGGAGCCCATGTAATTACAGACCAATCACCTTAACTTCATCCTAGAAAATTTCTGGAACAAATAATCACAATCTGAGCACCTCAAAGAGAGTAGAAACATAAGATGCTGGTTAACTCCAGGAGTGTCTGTTTCGACATAGTAGTTTAAGTTACTGTCTTTATGGTAGTATCCATATCAAATCCAAACATTGCTTCGATACGATTTGCTCTTATAAAATCCACCTGAATTCCTGCTACAACATACTTAAAATGCTTTGTGGAAAGAATAGTCAATAAATGAAATCTACTGTAATCAGTAATACTCTTTCAACAAGATTTTTATAGGCAAGGTAGAGCAAGCTAACAAACAGTCCAGAAAATGTCATGTGTGGTGAATACAAAACTGTCTGAAAACGATTCACAAAGAATGGATATTGCTCGTTGCCGAAATGGAAGAATGCTTTGCTTGGAGTTTGCCTCGGGCCCAGTGCTCTTCAGTGGTTTCATGAATGGCCCAGATAATACACAGATAATGCCTATTATCTTTGCAGGTGACATAAACCTGGGAGAAAGTCATGTACCTTGAAGGGCATTACTGGAATTCAGAGTGATCCTGAGAAATTTGAGATACTGTCCAAAGGCAAAAAAAATCCAGTCCTTCACAAATAAATTATAAGGAGAATATCTGTTTAGAGAAAAATCCTTTAGAAATGATTTAGAGATTTTTGGCCGTTGCCAACGTGGATCGGGAGATGGAGAAATCAGGATATGAGGGCATACTGAATGGACTGTAATTGTTTGACTCAAATAAGAGAGACACAGGATGGGGGCAGTGGGCAGAGGTACACATCAAGTATTCAAGCACATAACAGCCAGCTGTGAAGAGGCACGGCATGAACTTTCTTTACTTTCATAGCAGAGAGTTACAAATAATGAGCAGCAAGGAGTCAAGCTAGACATCAGGAAACAGCAGGGAAACAAAGCACTGGAACAGACTGCTTGGAGCAGTTACGTGGTCTCTGTCATTAGAGATCTTTAGTTTTAGATGAAAAACTGTCAAGAATTACTTTGGTATGCTGGATCCTACCTTGGGGTAAAGAGTTGAAGTAAATGAACTCACAGTGTCCCATCCATCCCTAGGACTTGGTGGTAAGACGCTTTAACTAACATAGAGAGCTCTGTCTTCTTTTCTGTGCTCTTTAAGAATAAGAGCAGAAAGCCTCGATACCACTTTTCAGTCTAATGTCAACCAATAATTTTATGTCTGCTTCCAGTAAGAACTCTGAAAGAGGGCACTTCTGGATTTTAACACTTGCCAGAAGACAGTTGTTCTCACATGGGAGGAGAGAGATAAGTCCCACAGGGAGCAGAGAGAGATGGTTTGTCTTTATCAGTCAATTTTGTTCAGAACACCAGAGTGCTTAAAAGCATTGCCAGCGTACATGAAACAAAACGCATCCCTGTGTTAGCAACTTTTTCAAGGTTTGCATTCTCTTTTGTTCCCTATTAGATTCAAGTTGCCATTAGCTGGTTTGGTAATTTAATATCGTGTTTCTTTGTATGTTCTGGATGATCAGCTTTAGAATTACACCGCTATTGACAAGCAATTTAAAAACAGTCCCCAATTCTAATGGTTTCATCAGAAAAAACATCTGTCCTGCATTTGCTCTGTAAATTCAGAGGCCAGGGCCAGCAGAATGAATCTAAGCAGAATTCAACATCACTTGTGCTTCTCTGCTCTTTAACTAAAACACTCAAAAGTGAAACATTGTTTAGAGATGCTGAAAGACATAACTCATGATCAAGCTTCACAAATGAGCTTGTCTTACATTTTTTACAGGTTTTTTTTTTTCCTTTTTTTTTAAGCAAGGACATTTTTGAGGTTCTTTTGACATATCAACTATCTGAGTGGAGGCAGGGGAAGGAGTGTAAGCACCAGCACTGTAGTTATTTTTGTACCACTGTGCCTTCATGAGGCCCTGGGATGCTCTGCCATTCACCTTGTCATCCTTCCCCTGCCTTCCACAACAGGGAAAATGAGTTGTATCTACCAACACACAAATATATTGAAGTCAGTTTATTTGAAAGCCATTATTTTTTCCTCTGCTTTTCTCCTTTTCCTGAGCATCGCAAACTCTAAGTCTTCATGATCAGCACCAGTGATCACCTTCACATCCTCCAGGATCAAATGCAAACCCAGTTCTTCTCTCTGTCACCTCATACTTTCCTCCTTTTTGGCCATACTACTAGTATCAGTGTTGAAGGATTTAGTTTTAATGATAACTTAAAGAGCAGTTGTTTTAATGGCAGTTGTTCAAACATAGATATTTAAATACAGAGAAATTATTCAAGTTACCTTTAAGTGTTAGGCATTCTTTGATATGTGTTTTCTATGAAAAATACCTTTCTTTTTTTTCCTGTCCCCATTAGAATCATTTAACAGTCTTTTCAACAGAAAGGAATTAACCATTTTAAGAAAAAATGGAAGTGTCTAAACCAGAAAGATTTGAAAAGTTAAATTAATTAAAAAGCTAAAGGGGAAGAAAAAAAATCATTATTGTTATACTTTTTTCTTAATGGTCATCTTAGATGTTCAGTGTAAATGAAAAAAGTAAAACATTCGGAGTGAAAATGATGTTTGGAGTTGATTGTCCTATAAATATGTTTGTCTGTATTTGAAATAAGAGCATCTTTTCTTTTCTTCCATAATGGGGTAGTTTTTCTTCAAGCAGCTTAATGTTAGTATGGTAGCAAATATAAACTTTACTAAAATGTTTACTCTAGAGTTAAGCAGTACATTCAGTCATATGTGGCGAGAAAAAATAAATCCATTTTTATGATCTAGCAAGTGCCCCAGCCTCACCCCGGGAAATGATCAGCCTAAAAGAAAGAAAAACAGACTATGAATCAACTGGAACAAACGCCACATATCATGGAAATAAGGGAGAACACACTTCTAGGAAAGACACCATGACAGGTGAGATTATGCTTGCGTGGCATATTTAAAATCAGCTGTGATAGACCACTGATTTTATAAGCTTGACTGAGTTTAGTGCACTAGAGAAAAGAGTCAGCCTGCTTCAGTTGATTCCAAAGTTTTAGCCACCTTGAGAAATACAACTGAAGAAATATTTGATCTTAATGAATGCAATGCTGTGTGAAAATGATTTGTGAAGACCATGTTTCTTCACAGAGGAAAGTGCAATTTTACATTTCAGTTTTAAGTTTCTTTTAATTTCAGAAGCAAGTAAGTCCACCTTGTATTAACTAATGGTGTTTCTGAAGCATGGCAGTGGTTGAACACGTGCGGTTATCCCTAACATCTCTCTTTTGCAGGCAATGGCTTTCCGGGACCAGTTAGCTTATTTTGCATGTCAGTCATTCCTAGGAAATTCAGTAGCAGTTTGTAAAGTCTGTCCCTGTTACTTTCTCAGCTGGGCTGATGTAAATAGAACAATTTTCTCTGTGTATGTTATGGCATCTATTGCAGGTTTCACTGAATGAAAAAGGTTTCTACCTTAGTGATCTCATTAACCTGTTAGCACTTCAGTAATTATAGAATTTTGAGCGATTTGCCTAGTACTTCACCTCTTTGTTAATTCTCTTCTAAAACATGTGTTGCTCTCCATCACCATTGCACAGGCTTATATAACCCCTGTTGGACATTTTCGTACATTTATACAGTGCTGAGCATCATGGTGGCCTCTCCTCCAAATGCTACTGCAGGGCAAGCAAAAAATCATGGTGAGGAGTCACTCTGCACTTTCTGAATGCCTGTTAGCTCTTCCCATGCCCTCTGTAGAGATCTTGCTCAGAGGATGCCAGCATGGGCTGTCTTTGTGTTCCTCAGCAATCTGGGGACACCAGTAGAATGATGATTCAGCGTCAAGCCATTCGTACTAGCTTTCAAGACTCAATTTAGGATATGATGATATTCACACTACATCTACTGTATTACATGCTATTGTGTAATCAAAACCTAACGGCCAGCCTTTGAATTTGTGTGAAAATGCAATACGGAACATTAATTAGCATGAAAGTGAAAATCTGAAGAAGAGGAATGACAGTCAAGAACATTTGGAAACCACAGAAATGAGGAGTGTCCTGAACAGCATCTGCAGCACACCTCATGAGTTTGCAGCAGATTCAGTAAGGTACTGCATTTTATGTCTCTGTAATATTTTGAGTGTTTCGTAGTCGCTGCTCAAGGTGGTTTTCTAAAACACTTCAGTGGTCCTTACTTGTGTGATTGTGAAGGACAGGACTGCATGTTTTTTCACCACTTTGTACAAGGATCCATGAAGAGGGAATCTCAGGAGTAAGAGCAGCAGGCTGAAAAGGCAGAAACATTAGCTGTATCTGCAAGTTTAGGCAACCAAATTGTATCAGAAGGTTCACCAAAGAAGAAGAGTTTCTATGTGGAAAATAAGTGTGTCCTTGTAAATATTCTTGTCCATCTCCACACTTTGAAACAACTGAGGCTTTCTTTTTCCCCATCCTTTTTCATTTTGTCTTTTTACTATAGTGTTTTTCTTCTCCCACTCCTGTTTCCCTTGTTTCCTTTCTCTTTCGATATAATTTTCAGATAGAGGTTTGTACTTCCCCAGCAACCTTTGCTCCACTTTGATTTTTGCATCGTGTTTTCCTTTAATATCTGCTTGTAATTCGTCTGTTCTTATTGATCTTTTGGGTGGGCTTTTAGTAAGGAAACTCGAAACTCAGCATCGTGCTCAGCTATCGACTGTTTTTCCAGCTACTGAGCTCAGTGAGAAAAATCAAAACCAATATCGAATTGAAAAGTTTAATAATATTTCACAATCTTACATGACCATTGTACAAATGAATGTGAAATTAACAAATCACTTTCTCTCTCTTTCAGGTCACCAAAATTTGGTCACTCATTTGGTCTGAGCTTAAATTAAACACCATTTTAAGAACAAAAGAAAATGACAGTTAGAAGGAGTCTTACTTGTCGACATTCAACATCAATTTTTTGTAACATATTTGTAGCTTATAAAATAAATATTTCATTACAGAACAATATAAAACCAGTGTTCTTTATTTTAATTGTGAGACATTTTGACTTTACTTGGATGGTCTAATATAAGTTCATGTAGCAAGTTCATTGCAATGCCTGTATTTCATTTTGTGCATCAGACAGTGCATTGCAGCTATACATCCACAGAGCCTATGGGACTTAGATAAATGTTTTTTCAGGTTCCACCTGGCATATACGTATTTTGAGCTGCGCTTGTATTTTGTGCCAAACTGATGTATTACACAAAGCTTTCTTTGACATATGGATTTACACAGAATGTAGGGGCACAGATATAGTCCCAATTTATCCACAACTGTCTCCATGCTCTTCTCCAAAGCTCTTCTCAGTTTATAGTTCAAAAGTTTTATGACCTCTTGGCTGGGACCGAAATGAAGGTTTTTTGATGGATTTTCAAACTAGAAATGTTGGCTTTTTGCCATTGTGGGGAGTTGTCAGGAAACCTCTGGGAAAAATGGAGAGTCTATGAAGTAAACAGTTTGGCTGAAGATGATAACTTATATTGATTTCACAAGGACAGCTAAAAAATAGAGGAACAATATCAAAGTTCTCATTGCCCTCTTCCTTTCACAGGTTTATGATGCCTTGTGTATTTACTGTCCATCTTCTCTTCTCTGTAGAAAATAATAACCAATAATAAAATTTTATGACCTAAAGTATATTTTTAAGACAAAAACTATTATATTCCCGTTAAAAAAATCAGGAACTATAAGTGCATGTGATAATGTTATTTATGCCATGGTGCTTTCTTTCAGAACAGGGAAGATAAGGTTACTGTATACTATCATGGGACTTCTACTCCAAAGTTTCTTTTACTTTGTTAGTTCCCCCACTGAATGAATACGTGCATCACAGTCTGCACCCTGTATCCTCACTTCCACCAGCAGAAACACCTTCTGATTTATTTCTTTTCATTATCAAGAGTCAATCATCTATACTTTTGTTATTTAAATTACTTGCAAGTCCCTGCACATTCAGAACACAATCACCATCATCTGTAACAATAGCCACAGACGCTCGGGCTACTTGAACTTAATATTACTTTAAGAAACCATAAGGCACTGTAGTCTTTTCTCATGCCCTTACCTCATCTTTCACCATGCAGGAAGGTGGCAGTGGTAGTGACAGGTAATGATCTCTGTTAGCTGAGATTTTTGAGACACAGAAGCACTTTCCTTAACTGTCTTGAACTACATTTTAGAAAATGAAGTCCTGCTGCTTATAGCAGAAAAAGCAGGTTATGCAGTACCAGATGAGGATGACTAGCTGCGCAGCTGAGCTTTCCTTTCTTACTATCAGTCTATGTTTGTGAGGGCAAAAGGCTAGCACCTTGTTATTTCAAAGTGTCTGTAAATGTGCTCAAAATGAGTACTTATAGGAACTGAAAGCTGAATGTTAAACCATAAATCAAGTGACTGGGGTATACGGGGAAGGCTTCGGTCAGTAATACCTTTGTCACATAAACCACTAAGTGACATAATTTCCAAAGCTGTTGTCAGCTTTGCAGAAAACTGCTGTGGGGAACTATATGTTGTGGTTTTTTTTAACCAATATCACCTTGAAAACTGAACAGGGGAAAAAAAAGAAAGGTATATATGTTTTTATGCAGTGCAGCCACAAAGTACTACAGATTGATCGTAGTCCTCATCTTAGAACCTTCACAATTTTGCCAAGTAAGAAGTACCTCTGCAGTACTATCATGTACTAATGTTTAGATACTGCATAAAATACACACATACACACACAGTCACCACTCCTTGAATCATTTCATCTGCAGCTACAATTCTCACATCCCTGTAAAGAAGTGTGGCTGCTGGAAAATCTCCATCTCTTACTCCTTGTACCCCTTTCCTTCTCTCGCCATATTTTAGAGAAGAGAAATTATTTCAGTAACCTTTCTTTCTTTCTGATAATTTTACTGTGATGGTACGTCTACAGCATTAACAGCAAAAATCAGATACTAACCACACAATATCTGTCCATTCATCTAGCTCATTCTCTCCCTTCTTTCTTTTATATTTGCTCTCTGCTTTTGGACAGCAAGAGTCAACTGCTCACTGAAGCATGGCAGAGTGGGAATGGAGTTCCCAGGGATGCCGCCTGCGTGTTCAGAAGCAGGTACTGGAGCCGGGCTGCATGCACTGCTAGCAGCTACATTGCTTGACTTACATTTCCTCCAGAGACAGAATTATCTCAGCCTCCCAGCTAGACTAAGCCAAGATTTCTTGTTCTTGAACTCTTGGCATTCATTTCCAAGCATTGGATGTGTCATTGTTTTTATTACATTAAGAAAGGAATGCTACATTATTTTTTTTGCATTTTAAACTTGTGAACTTGTGTCCACGTCACTGCAACGCAGACCTTGCAGCTATTTTCATAAGCTGATACTATCCATTTTCCATCACAGAATACGTGATCTGGGAGACTGTAAATCTTCAATCTGGCACATGACAATTCTAAGCACATCAGTGCAAATGTCCCAGTAGTGCATTGGACAGCTGTGCACCAACTCTGGACTGTTTCTGTTTTTTAATAGCCGTGCCTATTAGTGGCACATGTCTACCATGTGCCTTTTTATATACCTGTAAAAAGATTAATAGGTCATGACCCTACTTAAAGTCTCTCTGATTGCCTGTAGGTACAACATATAAATTAGCATGTGTCCAGTTTGCTATTTTTCATCAAGTTCTCCATAAAACCCTCAGATGTTGCGCCATATACTAGTCTTTTATACTTGACGTCAATCAACCATGAACAGCGCTGTCCTATTGGACTGAATATGTTCAGTCATGCCTGACTGAAAACTTGCACGTATGAAACTTCAACCCTGCTTATTTTGCAATTTATATACATGAAAACAAAAAAAAAAAGTTTACAAGGAGTTCTTCTCCTACTTAGGGGAGTGCAACACATTGAATATCACTTTCATTTTTTTCAACAAGTAGCACTTCACAAAATGGGTAGCTGAAACGCTAGCTCTGAGTATCTCTAGGTCTTGAGAAGAGAAATGTATATAACTCAGCTTCTCTAGCACTTTTTGAGGCAAGCAAAAAACTCAGAAAAGCAGCATAAAAAAGATGCTACCGAGGAAAGATCTGGTTGTTGCACTAATGAGCTCGATGCCGTCATGAGATGCACCATAAATAGCAATGCTGATGCAGACTCCTCTAATACCAAAGACTGTCATCAGGAGGGAGAGTTTCAAACACCAAAGCAGAGGATGCAGCTGGAATATAAAAAACACTGAAATAGCAGTCACGTCTCGTGCATCACTCAAGTTTGGTGATAAAATGCAGCCTGAGTAGAGAGAACCTCTGCAGATCAGCCCTTCAGCTCTAACATCTATGGCCAAAGACAAACTACTCAAGCAGTCATCATTTTCCATCTGCTACCACCACACAGGCAGAATTAAGAGTACCTACCACTGGAAAAGACCAACCATCATCTGTTACTATTCTTGTATTCTTGTATTCTTCCCACCTTCAAAGAAAGGATCCTGCTGCGCTCCTTGGAGACATCCAGAGCTCTTCACCATTTCCTAAACAGGACTATGCACTGTCTCAGTAACCACATACAGCTCTTCAAGAAACAAGAGTTTTTTCACCCCTATTAGTTAATGGCTGTCAAGTGAACAAAAACCTTTTTCCAGGTGTTAGGGCTCATCACACCACCATATAAGCCCTGTTTTTATCCTGTTTCAAAAACACGCTGGAGATGTTTAAGAACACCATCTGAGATCTGTAAAGCAGCAATATGGAACCGTACACCAAACTTGGCAAAAATTCTACCCTCTGCATGGAACCCATGGCAGATTTGAAGATCAGAACTGGCGTATTACAGTCAACTTTGACTAAAGACCATGCCCTTCCTTTCTCCACAGAGGGTGCGGTGGCTGGGGGAAAGATAGAGGCAGTTGCACATGGTGGGGTCCATGCTAGCAGGTTGCCAAAGGAAGAAAGAGTGGTTACTTGTCAGTAACTGTGGTTCTTTCATAGCGACGTGGCTAGCATGGATCCCAGACCCAGCTTTCGGCTCTGATGCTCAGTCCTCACCCTTAAAGGTTTTGAGTTGTGATGGTATTAAAAGCAGCTCTTGGTGCCTCCAGTTTTTATACCATTGCACAGAGACCTGAGAGAAGTTGCATGAGCAACATGTTTCAATTCCAGACTGATTCACAGCTACTCAATTTTTACTTCAGGCACATGCTTTTATAATGAGAGTCCTCATGACAGCATGAAACCATTGGTTATAACATCTGGAAAGCTAATAATAGATGCCCAGTAAGAAGGGAGTGCAGCAGTCACACAAAATGCTACCCTCGTATTCTTTCAAATATGAGAAATGACTACAATCGTTCTAGTTCTACCAGCAAACTAAGCTTCAGCTGGATAACCAATCAAAGTGATCAGTGACGTCAGCCTTGCAGGGAAAATCCCTAGCTCTTTTATATGTTTTTTGGGATAGGGTGGGAAGTAACTTTTTGCAAAACCGTAGGATGTTATCCTTGTCTTTAGAATGACTTCTGATTTCATGCTCAGCTCAATTTTGTCCGTGCATTTTAGTAGTGGGACATCTGAGAAGAAAGTGACAGCAGTTCGTGAAATTTGAGACTATCTTGGTGAAACCTCTTCAGTATAACTACACATTACTTTTTTGCATAACTCATCTTTCAGTTGCATTTAATCACTTTACTCATGAATAATTTCACCATACAGCAAAAGCACTGTAGGATAAATAATCCAGGATTTGGTGTAACATCATCCAACTGAAGTGAAAGGAGTGAAATGTTTCTTAATCTCAGTATTTACAACTGTTACCTGCTTAATTTATGTGTGATATGAAATCCCATATATAACCTGGAATATATTACCAAATGCTATCTGTATATGTAATTATTTTGCTGATTTATATGTGGAGTGCACAAGACTGGTGTGAACATGACATGGCGCCTGGTACCATTAATAAGTGTATACCATGTACATGCATGCACAGCAAAGCAAAGATTATGACTATTTGGTAGGACGAAGAGAAAACAGAAGGCTGCAGGTGCTTTTAAAGATTTTTGTGTATGGGAAATGGGCGCTGTATAATGTATTTAATGAAGCCTTCAGAATTCAGTTTGGGGCCAAAGAGGTATGTTTGGTAAACCTGCTTTTTCCTTCCTTTTTTCTCTCTCCAGCTCAGAACACTGGAATCTCAACTTTGTACAGGAATTCGTATGGTGCACCTGCTGAAGATATCAAACACAATCAGGTAAGTATGGATTCTAAAATGTTACTGTTCCAGATGGCAAAAGACCAGTGTAAGATCTTGTATGGAAACTAAGAAAATCACAAAGGCTGATAAATCTAGATTAGAGGAACTGAGTCATCTGCTTGCACAAATGCTAGCAATTCAACTGGCTTCAAACAATCTTCGTTCTTCATGTTAATGGATAATTTCAGCCCAAGTTTCAAAAGTATTAAAGAGGTTATGACAGCATATGTACAAAAATTATCTAAGATGTTTAAGCCTAGAACTCATAATGAAATCAAGAGGGGCTTGAGACCTGAATGCCTTTAATGTTTTGGATATGTATGACACAGACTACAAAAACCAAGCTAATGTTAATGGGCACTTCTGCTGTTCCTGGTGTCTCGCAATGTCCCGTGACAATGAGTTTGGCTAAGTCCAGTCACATCTTATTACTTGAGTATAACCATCATAAAATTCAACACCAGTGCCAACACCACACTGCTCGCATTCTAAGGCATCCTAGCAGAAACTCAAGTATTGAACAGGCTTGGAAATTAAATCCTCTGTATCTTTTGCAGGGATGTGTACAATACACTCAACATGTCGTAAAAGCCCTCCATTTTGCCATTTAGTCACTCCAGAATCATGATTGTATCAAGGCTTTTTGCTTAGTTGTTTTTTTCATCTATCCATTAGTGCATGGGCAAGAGAAAATCTAGCATTTCATTGGCAAGGACGCTTTCTTGTGTGTATACATCCAAGCCATTCAGTCTAAAACTTCGGGACTCTTAAAATGTCCTGTCCCTGAAAACCAGAAAGCAATAAGTATGTCTGGATAAGGTGGGCATTACAAAACTGTAATGCACATCGTGGGTGTGCTAAGGTAATGCACTCACAGAAAAAGTTGCAATATCAACATATATGGCATTCATACAGCTGGTATTTCCACTATAGCATTTCCTCAGTCCCTGGGAAACAGACATTTTTCTGCACCCATAGGCTTATTTTAATCATTATGTGTAATGCTACTTCATCACAACTCCGTAATATTTTCACAACTTCTTTATGTAACATGGAAAAGTTACAGCATTTTTTAAATAGAGAAATGAGATGAAAAGCCATTTAAGGAAAGTACTTAAAATGATGAAGTAGTATCAGATAGGTAAACGAACATTTAGTAAAATTGATAAAAAATACTTTTCTCTGAAAATCTTACTAGATTATCTGAAATTTCAATTTAAGAGACTGGTATTTCAATTTTAATCCAAAAATTAAGGGGAAGAAAGTTTCTCATATTCTGTGCCCCCATTTCTGATTTTTGGGTTTGCTTTTTAATTAGCCAGTATTTCCTCTGCTGCACCATATTCCTTCTTTGTGTGAGCCAGTTCAGTGCATGAAGTTTATCTGTTTTTATGGCATTTAAAGAGATGAAGTCCTTCTAATTAACAGTATTTAGAGAAAAGGGTATGAGGTACTATAACAGCAGTTGCACTTTTAACTCCAGCCATGAATCAAGTAACTTAATTTTTGGGGTGAGAGTTTGAGCAAAAACAAAGCAAACAAACAAACAAACTACAAAAAACAAAAATATTTTTTCCACCTCTTCGTACTTGCTTTCTCAATGAAATGTCAGGTTTATGATTGACATATCAGAAGTAATGTTTTTAGCATAAAAGAAACAGAAATACTACTTCAGTCCCCTATTTTCTACTCGAAAGTTGACCGTCTCTAACTTTCTGGCATATAGATAGGTTGCTTACTTTAAAATTTTCCTTCTGTGGCCAAAATTAAACACCTGTCTTTGACTATGTGAAATGGAGCGGGGGGCTCAAGGTCCCGTACACCTTGATAGCTGTACTAGAAATAGAAACTAGACTGTTTATGTTCCCTTTCGCTGTTCTAATATTGGGCCCAGTGTTGTAAGATCACTTGTAGGATTGTTAAAGGACATAGACTTTTGCTCTCTAGACATTGAGTCTGATACAAAGATGCTTTGAAAGAGTATCACAGAGCTTGGGACATAGCAGTGCAACTGTTCCTCTCTTCTTGAAGGAGCGTGACTGACTCTTGCAGAGTCAGCAGGATCTGCAGTGTCTCCTGACACCAACAGCTGAGCATCGATATTCCCAGTAACAACCATGTGAGGACTGAAAGGCTCTATCATTTTGCAGTCACAAAGTCTGCCCGAACTTAATAGAGGTAGCACAGAGTGAAAGGTAGCGTTCCAACTATAAAAACAGAGGCTCACTAGGGCTGTCTGAAAAAAACTTTATGGCAAACTTGGGTTAGGGGACCGCCTGAGATTTTTTTTTTTGCATATCATAAATATTTCAGCTTTAAGGCAACTTGCTGGAATGTAGCAAAAACAAAAGATTGCCAGCATGAAGTGTTGAGGAGGTGGTAAGATGATGGTGCAGCTTAACAGTAGCAGAGGAACACATTTCAGGGCACTTAGCTTGAAATTTTCTCATGTCAGTGCCCTGAAGACTATAAATGGTTCTTAAGGATACAGTGTCACACTAAATCTCACTTTTGGCAAAGGCAGCTGCAAAATGTTAATGTTTAGCATCTTTGGAGAGTATGTCACTTCCATTCAAATTTGTCAAGGCTGAGTTTTGGCCACCAATGTTTGCATTATATAGCTGCAAAATAGTCAGAAAACAATACACAGATTATAGTTATGAAAGTAACTGTAAGGTCCGCTTACAGTAAACCAGCATCTTTAGCAGCAGTAATATTAAATAAATAAATGGGAAGAAATGTAATGACAAAACAAAGCTGTAGAATTAATTCACTACCGTGCAATACCTTGAGCAGATGTTAAGCTGTTGTATTTGAAACACAATAAACGTAGAGTGAGATTTACTCCTCCTTCCATCCTGTTGCCCACAATAAGTAGTATCTAACGAGCTGTGGGTATTACTGCCTTTCAGGTTTCAGCACAGCCAGTTCCACAGGAGCCCAGCAGAAAAGATTATGAACCATATCAGCCGTTTCAGAATTCAACAAGAAACTATGATGAGTCCTTCTTTGAGGACCAAGTGCATCATCGTCCACCTGCAAGCGAATACAACATGCACCTGGGACTAAAGTCAACTGGCAACTACGTCGACTTCTATTCAGCTGCTCGTCCCTATAGTGAACTTAACTATGAAACAAGCCACTATCCAGCCTCTCCCGACTCCTGGGTTTGAGACTTGGGCAGATACAAAAGCTCCAGGAACTGTGCATGTGCATGCATACCACAAGACATTTTTTTTCCTGCAAATTTAGTTTGTTAAAGCCTGTTCCATAGGAAGGCCCAGATAACCAGTATGGAAAAACTAAGAGATTTTTTTAGAAGGCTAAAAGATATGAAAGCTAAACCGGAGAGTACTTAGAAAGAAATATATGTATACTTATATATATTTTACAGTGTGGGGCAACTTTACTGTTGGCCTGTAGAGTCTAAAGTTCAGTGCTGTATATTGAATGTGGCTGAAGGAAGGAGGGAGAACATGAGAGTGGATGTGGGTCAAGAGTTAAGCACAAGTAACTGAGCAGCGTACATACTTTATGGGGAACAGCTTCTCACACTTTGTTTAATATCCTCATTCATTGTGAATCTAGGCTTCAAGTTGCATTTGGGGTTTCCTCTGTACAGCAAGATGTTTCTTGCCTTTTGTTAATGCATTGTTGTAAAGTATTTGATGTACATTACAGATAAAAAAAAAAGATCAAGTGCATTGTGTATATTACACCAATGCCACAGTGTTTCTTCATCTATGGTTCTAAATATTGCTTCAATTTCAAATTTTGAAAGATGTATGAATTTCCAGTTTTTTGTTTTCTTTTCCCCGGTGCGTTTTAACAAAAAAAAAAAAAGTCAAAAAAAATCAAAAAAACAAAAAGGAATATTTAGCAGTATTGTTCGTTCTGATATGTGGATTTGTTTGTGGCAACTAAAAAAAAAAAAGGCATTCAGCAGTTTCTGACAATTAACATTCATCATTCCACACTCCTTGTCAACGAAGTGCTTTTTCACTGCCTAAAATTTTAGATGTAGATATTTGAAATAGATTTTTTTCATTTATACCAGTTTTCTTTATGATGATACAGTGTTAAAAGAAAATAAATTACAATTGATCTGTCATCCATATTTGCTAAGAATGTCTATTTCCAAGAACCTACCATACAAATACACATTCTTACTTGTGTGTGTCCACGTATGCATAGTATTCTGTGTGCGTGTGTGTGTGTGTGTTTGAGTGTGTGTGTTTGTGTGGCGTAAGACTTCTTTTCATACAATGTTTTCCTTGTTCAAGCTTCAATTTTTGTTTGATTTTCAGTTTTTTTAAACAGTGGAAACTCCAGTATGTGCTTTCTCTTACTCACTTTCTTAACCATTGATAGCAATTCAAAATCATTAGGCCGCATACTCACAAAGGAAGGGGTTATTGGATTTTTTTTCACTGACTCCTTCACCCTTAGGTGCCATTTCCTTTAAAATAGTATCTCTTGATCTTCTATTGAGGAGATGTCATTACTCTCCAGCCACAAACCAGCAAGTGCTCAAGGAAGGCAGTTTGATCTTGCCATCTCCCTGAGGGAATGGAAAAGAAAGACCCAACAGACTTAAGTCTGGAGTCTCCAAACTCTTCGGGCTGTAGAAGAGTCCAACTTGTGAACCATTAGGACAATCATTTATTTTAACCCATACCAAAAAGAAAACCGAGACACATTCCTCAAATACAAAAGATACTGACCATTTCTGTGCATTTAAAGTAAAATCCTGAAAAATATAAAAATGTAAGGGACAGAGATTTTTTTAAAAAAAGATATTTAAGTAAAAAATAGAAAAGGAGACTAAGCTCGGAGACCAGAAGAGCTCGCATATTCATCTTGGCTCTTGGGATTCTAGAAGTAAAAAAAATAATCTAGCATTTCTGCATTTCTTTGATTCGGGCAACAGTTCAGCATAGTTTTCACAGCATAAAAGCCACCACAAATGGCTTAGTTGTAAGTTGCTTAAATTACAGTTAAGGAATTTGTTTTAGGTTGCAAACATTTCTGTGATTAGTCATTGTAATAGTCTTAACATCACCTGGCACACTTCTGGCTGTGCACAGGGGGAGAAGTCCTCCCAAGTCATCGCCTGCTCTACAGGACACAGCCCGAGTAGTTCACGCAGGCAGGTATTGTGACGTAGAATTGGTTTATCGGTAATCTAGGACTATAGTTTAATCTTTTTGGCAGCTTTTCCCAGTGTACGATATGTAACCTTATCTGCTCTTTGTAGTAAACAGGGGGGAAAAAATCGCATGCAAAAAAATTTTTAAAAAATTTAAGAAAGGGTGGGCGGG
>JAOXNO010000013.1:83906901-83986027 GCA_028565335.1 Limnodromus scolopaceus
GGTGGAAGGAAAAGATAAGTCGAATGACCAGTGGGTTGGCCTGTGACAGGCATAGCTGCCACTTGTCATTTCACTTTCCTTATTACTTTTGGAGTCAACCGTAAAGTGAACAAGCTATTTCAGGAGTGTCCTCTGTGCAAAAGGACTTCATAGGTCCTGCACAATATATCCATTTTGTGGCAAGGTGAAAGAACAGAAATGGCTAGCAGAGCTGGCTGGAGTGGCTGGCAGAGCAAGGCACAGCATGGGGCACAGTTAGTTGCTGTGTTCGTCTCCTTGTTAGGTTCTCATTTTTCTCCATTTTAATAAAATATTTTAAGCCAATGAGTACACCATGGCAAAGAGAGAAATTTAACTTACTGAATGCAAAAAAGTTTTCAGCTTAACTTTTTTCCCATGCCTCTGAAGAGAGCTGAAGCCAGTGTTTTATTAGGAGCCTCCTTAAACGTACCTGCTGCTCCTGTTTCTGCCAGTCAAGTCCCTGGAGACTTTACTAGTTACCGTACCTGGGTCAATAAGCAAGATAAGAAATACTGCCGCCAGGAACTGGAGTTAACTGAGGCTTAATAAAGTCAAACCAGTTTGACGTAATGGAAGAGTCTTTCAAGGCAAAGGTCCAGAGAACGTTTAAAGTGTCCTCCCGAAAGAGAGCGCCCCTAATCACTGAAAGGGATGAAAGGCAGTGTGCCTGCAGGAGAGGCAGAGGTGCACTGAGTTTGTCAGGTCTTTGCACAACACTGTACAGCTGCCTGCTAAGCCGGGCATGCAGTTTGCTGTGTGTTTTAAGTGACTTTTTGCTCAGGGCAGGAGGCACCGGCCACTCTTACTGCCTCGGAGGAGATGGGGCTGACCAGGGCTTTGCAGCAGTTTGTCCCGGGGTGCAGTCCCAGCCAGTGGCCACGTCTGGGTGGTGGCAGGACAGAAACGTGGCTCATCCCAAGCATGGGTTGCACTGGCAGAGGCACAAGAGTTAAGGAGAGCCACTGGGGAACCAAGACTTCACTGAGTTCAGTCACTGTGACAGAGATAGCCAAGGTCAGTGAGGCTGTCAAGCAGTAATAATAATATTAATGGAAATGATGCATTTGTATTAATAGTCAGTTTTAAGCTTTATAACAATAACAGAATGTGCTAAGCCTCAGGCCTTGTCTGGATTTGTCTGGTCTTGGACCCATTTTAGCAATATTTGCAAAAATCATCCTAGAAACTTTTGTAAGAGCAAGTCTGTTATCCATCTTTCTTTGGCTTAGTATTTATATGTCTTAGCTGAGGTTTTGCTTAGCCTTGCACAATTGTGTGGTGTCAGCAGTCATAACTAGCAAAAATATTCATCCAAGTACAGGAGGGATAGAGTATAACCAATTAAACAGTTGTAGATTAAGGCATGACCAGCATGTGATAAGAGAGGAAAGGAGGACATGAGCTGCATCCAAGGCCAAGCTGATACGCGTTACAGAGCATGGATGTGCCCACAAATTGATCAACCTGAGGGGCAGTAATAGGGGTTGGATGTTAACCTCGTTAACAGCAGACATGTAAGGGAGATGCTGCTTTTTTCCCCACTGAAGGAATTCTGGAAGAGGATGCTTTGGACAGAAGGAGCTCCTGTCTGACATTTCTCAGGCCTGGCAAGCTCAGGGAAAAAAAATTAGCTCAGGTCTTGAACATGTGTCTCTTCTTCACATGTGTAAGATCTTGCTAAAATTACACCAAGAATTGGGAAGTTTTGTGAAGTGGTTGTTGTGCAGCACAGACAGTACCCAAGAGCTGTAAAAGGGCTTTAGCATCTGTGCCCATCCCAGAATGAAAACTCACCAGAAGGAGAGTTGCTTCTCCCTAGCAACCTCTGGCTGTGAGTTTATAGGTAAGGACCGCAAAGATTATTTTAATAAGGTATTGCTTCAGTTGGTCCTCAGCTATCAAAATCACAGAGCTGCTTGATTTTGGTTTTGGTACACTTTGCTGGAAATGAAAAATTCCCTGTTAATGCAGGGTCAAACTTCAATAAAATCAAAAGCTTTCAGGAGAGAAAAATGCTGCCTGGCATTCCTTCAGGCTGGAATATGATGGGAAATGACTCAGTAGCCTGTGGAGCAAATGCCCTGTTGAAGGCTAGGTCCAGCTGAGGGGATCTCCATGACGCAATGGAAGTATCATACTGGAGCAGGTGGAGATTTTTCTATATTCAGCCTTTCTTCTTGACGTCAGTTTTCTTAAAGAGGAATGAGAGGACCCATTACCTATGGCTTGCTGAAGCTGAAGCTGGTTAGTCTTGAAATACAGACAGAATTTAGTGTAGATGGATGAGATCAAATACTGCTTTTCTTCTTTTTATTCTTTATGTTGTTGTTATTGTCCCCTGAAAGGATGATGAATGTTATTTTTATGTGTTTGATAATTGATTTACATTATTTACTTATTTAATTTCCTTAATGTTGATAGAGCTAAGTAGTAAAATATGGATTATATTGATTTTTCTGGAAAGAAAATATTTGTCTGCAATTTCTATTAATTCACTGAAGACATTTATGCCTTACAGTGATAATCAAATAATGCATAAGTGGCTTTCTATTGCTTTCAGGAAGCATCAAGGATGAAGTGTGATCAATTCATGAAGTTCAATAGATAGTGGAGCTCTGTTCTCTGTAGAACTGTCCTAATTGTCTTCATAAAAGTAAAAATGAGAACCTAACACTAGATTTACATCAGAGGGTTCCTAAAGCTCTTCATCCTGGGCAAAGCTTGGGTCCAGAATTCACTTGCTCATCCAATCGATAAAAGTCAATAAACATTTTGTGTTGCAGGGAGCATCTCTTGTTTTGGACTCCCCAGACCGGATGTAGGCCGGAGGAATAAGTTCTGAATTAGGACAAACATCTGTTTTACTTGAGCTTTTCAGCTAGATGTGTGGTTTTTGAAAAACACATGCACAGGACCTTGTTAAAGAGAGTTTTTATAAGTTTCAATAAGTCAATATTGCTTTTCAGTCCTGAAGGAAAAGCATACTCATTAGAAAAATCTTCCATGGCTGGATAGGCATTGCAAACGATGAAGTATCTGTATGGCAGTATCCCATGTCAGGCTTCAAAGCCTATGGTCCACTGTCCTTTTATAGCAATGTAATTGAAGTCAATTGTATTTGCCAATTCTAACATCTGTTAGCATAGAAAGACTTCCTTTGTCAAGATATTTTCCAGATGGATTCCTGCAATGTTTCTGTGAGGACAGGTTGTTTTACCATGTGGATTAGAGTTTTAATGTGCATTTTGTCCAACAAAATAAGAAAGACAAGGTATTTGTCAAAATTGCAGTTCAGTTACTTCATATCATCTCTTCCACTAATTTAGCTCTCTTTTTTTAATTAATATTCTACAGAAGAATAATTTCTCTTCATGAGGAAACAATTTTCCCCCTTATGTGCTCTAAAGGGTTAAGTAGCTTTTTCATCACACTTAGGAACATAACTGTAATGTTGAGTTTTTCATAAAAGCCTTTATTCTCTTCAAGGGCATGCTGACTAAATTCATCCAACTTTGCCTTTCTGATTTGCATATTAAAGAATTGTTTCTTCTTGCAGAAAAACAATGTGAGTGAAATCCATGGCTTTTGATGCCAACTGTAAGCTAGATTAATGTTAGAAAATATAATTGAAAAGACCAAAATAATATATAACTTACTAGAGAACTAACAAGGTAGTAGCTAGTCACAGGGTTAACAGTTTGAAGAGAGAGTTCCGTTTCAAAGGCTTTTATCTTTCTACAGATGTCTGGGAAAAAAAGTTGTAATGAGAATACTTAATACTTAAAAACCACACTGTATCTGTAGAGCTCAGAGGGCATGAATTGCCCACACGCAAACCACATCACAAAAAACAAGCATCCCAAAGCCGATATTTGGTGGCAGTATGCAGAACAAGTCAAGGATTCAGTAAATGCTGTGGCTTTTATACCCAGCCTTCAGCCCCTTTTGCCCAGCAGTAAAAGTGCACAAGTGGATGATACAACATCTGTCTTATGAAGGATTTAATCGAATTGATGTGGTTGTAAACTTGAGCATCAAAGATGTTGGAACAAAGCTCTTTGACTGCTGCAAAAGTAGGTGGGAGAACCAAAGAGAAACTCTACTGTCTGTCTATATGTATGCTTTGTGTACATACAGGCTGTGTTTTTCCTATGAAAAGATGAGAAAACTTAACACGTCTATAATACAGGCTATTTGCTTGCGTTTGAGGAGCCAAATACATTTTCACTGTGTTTTGTATTCCCAAATGGTACAGTACTGTTTGATAATGATAGACATTTTAGAGAAGAGGCAAAAATCAGGAGAGTTCATGTCATGCAGTTTCCCTTGGTTGGAGTTAGCAACATTTGCAGGTTTCTTCACCATGCCTGTAGCCAACTATCTCCTACAAATTTACCTGCTGCTAAATCCCATCTGAATGTGAGTTCTATGGCCTCCCCTACAATTGTCTCTTTCACCATCGTTTTAGGACTGTGCTACGAGTACAGTCCCAAGGTGCATATATGCCACCCAAACAAATTTCAGTTTTTTTTTTTTTTTTATCCCCCCACTTGTCTTTGCCTGGAACAACCTAAACTAAAATCCCCTATTCCTTCCTTTTTTCCATTCGCCAAGCAGCAGTGCAATGAAAAAGCAATCAGAAAGATATTAGAACTGTTTCCTCTAAGGTCTTGTCCTTGGCTCTCATTTGTGGAGGACGCCTTTCACCCCTTGTCAAGGCTTCACTCTTACCAACAATCACTCTAACTCATTCCTACGTAAGAAAGTGTTGCCATCGTTAACATTTGGGTAATATGATATCACAAGCTTTTGCATCTTATTAAGTACTAGCATGTTCTGTGGTAGTTCTCTTCATATTTTCTCACTTTTAAGCACGTTTTTGGGCAGAGGTGGCACATATACAGTTCTCCAAAGCAACTTGCTTTTCTCATTACATGAGCCCATGCCTTTTCCATTTCTACAAAGACCGTTCCCGTAGCTGTCTCTTTTCTTTAATTTTCCAAGAAAATACATAAAACAAGCTTTCCGTTCTTTCCTACCATGAAATGTCTAACACATCTAAATTTTTGTCTCTCTGCAGATGCTTCCAGTAATCTATGCCAAGGCTTCATATTCTGCAGCACCATTTCACTTTGATAATTTGTGCTGAGCTTAATACTTCTCCACATTTAAATATATGCTCTGCAGAGCATTTACAACATTGGTTTAGTACTTTCTTAGACTTAGGAAAGCAATCAAACGTGCCTTCCATAACAAGTCACTTCAGCAAATGTATTGGCACTTCATCAAGAGACTTTCCTTGCTTTCATATTCCTACCTGCTTTTATGACTTGCTCCTTCTAAATACAGCTGATCTCATCCCAGTTGGATTTACATGATTTAATCCCTCTCTTGCATTCTCTTCATGTGGTACTCTTACAAAATAATCACTCCAAGCCTTGCTAATTAATTCTGCATTCATTTCCAATATGCCTTATTTACCTCTAACATAAGCAAGTGTGTTCACATCCCTTATCATTTGTTCTCTTGCCTGGATGCGCTTGCAAATGATTTTTTTCTGTCTTGAGTCTTCCCCTCCCTGGGGAGCTATAAAATTCATTGCTAACTCCAGTTTTAGCTGACACTGCTTCTTTGGCTTCCTTTTTCGCTTGTCTTATTTTCACTGTTCAAGTGATTGTCCCCATCTTTTCAACTCAACAGACACTTTTACTTGAGTTTTTCATCTACTCTATTATCCAATCCAGCTCCAATATTACTGCTGGGGACTTTTTGCAGAAAGCTTACTTGTAGTTCCTAGCCTGTCCCATTTACCTTAAATGTATTTAACAGATCACAGATCTCAGGAGCGTTGTTAATATCGCCTGGAAAATAGGGGTTACATATACACAGTAGGATACATTCTTGCCCACCCAGAGGGTTTGTCTCAGTGATCTTCCTGAGGTTGTGATGGTATTCTAGACAGCAATGAATTCCTTTGCCCCAGATGTCTCTAAGGGACAAACCACTGTTACATGGATGAAGAATCAAGGTAATGCAAAGCACACAGGTAAACCTAAACAGCATTTAACACATTTCATAAAATGTGTTAAAGCTTTAAAAACATTTTAAAGCTTCAAATATAATTTTCACAGACAGGTGTGGGTTTTTTTCAGAAGGTCTCATTAGCAAACATGAGTTCCTTTTGAAAAATTGGTCCTTGATCTTTGTTCATTAAATACATATTTTACCAAACAGCTGATGGCTGCACAATATGTTTGTAGTAAAGCCAGAGAAACTGGGCACCGTATACTGACTCACTATGTTGTGTTTTTACTATCCAAAATCCTTCCGCTGTGCAACCCTTGTGTTGTCTGGCTACTGTGCCTAAAATTCAACAAGAAAGCAGAGAAAAAAAATTGGCTTTCTGAAGCAGAGGAATGATTAATCATCTTTGCAATGTCTCAGTGTTGCAATGGAAAATAATTTCAGTGGGGCAGCAGAAAGCATGTGTGCAACAGCCACTTGCAGCCAAGACAAGAGAAATGGGATAACCTCTAGCCAGAACATCTAAAGCTCTGTCATTTCGCTTGAGTGTTAATTTAATTTTTTGACAAGGTTACCTTAATTAGTTGGCAGGTGATAGAGAGAAACCTGACAGGTAAGCATAAGCTGACAGGTCTTGAATCACTGCTGTCCCCTCTGCCTTTTCATTCTGAGGTGAAATTCGGGCTAAAATATGCATTGCCATGAGGCTAAATATTGGCATGGAAGTTCTGCACCAGATGTTAGCTTCACTTTTAGGAGATTTTGGAGGCGTACTTAGAATATTTTAACAACCTTAATTTTTAAAGGACTGAAGTCAAGGCTGACCATTCCCGGTCTTAGTCAGCAAATAGGAACTGTGCAAGTCTTCCCAATTTGAGAACTCTTATTTTTCTCCAAACGGGTGAGAGGGCTTGACAAAACATGACTATGAAACAGCTTTCAGCGTCAGTGAAGAAAAAATGAAATAAGATGCATTCCAGGAAAAAAAGCTCTGGAAATCTGGTTTTATTTTTATTATGATTTAAGTAATTTTACAGTGATTAAGAGCACAATTCACTGTATAATTAGTATAGCAGGTTTGCTTATTTTTAACCTGCCTTCTGATGGTCTGATGATCAGAACTAAGCCTGAGAAAATGGATACCGTGTCTGGGACTGCTGTTGATCATTTGGGCTTGATCCTGCAGATACTTCTGCATGTGAGTATCACGGTTTACATGAAGAGACCCACAGCTCAGCAGGGCCATTCATAGGTGTTAAGCTGTACAGGGCTGTGCACTATTTCTGGGATCAGAGTTCTAACTTCTGGGTTGTTTTTTGAGGTGCAAAATGTGCCTCTGTACCCTGAAGATGAACACAGCCTGCAGCTTCCTTTCTGCCATGACTTCCAGGAAAATCAGCAGAATTTCTGCTTAAAACTGGTTTTTTCCACTTAAGTTGATTCTGTTCACTCCCTGGAGCCTGAATGACAGACATGGTGCTTAAAACCTCAGAAACTTATGTATGATGTTCCTGTTTTACAATGTTGTTCTGTCTGGTAGAGAGCATGAGCGAGAGATGGGACAATGAAGAAAATCTGGCATGGAACAATTCAGGGCACTACAGCTCAGCTGGGTTTATATCAACATGGTGGGGTTTTCTTGCATTGCTTTTATGTTAGCTCAGTTGTAATATTAGACACCACTCGGTAAAGCAGCTTGTAATTTCTCCACGGACACTTTTATAGCTTTCAGGCTCACCAAGCAGTCCTGTCTCTGATATCAGATGTATATTATACTGGCAATAGATAACGTCCTCTTTAAGCAAACAGGTTTTGTCTGAAATTTTGAACTTCTCACATGTTTGATCACAGGGTGGGAACTTTTTATATTGAGCTTGAGAAAATATTTTGCTTCAAATTATTCACTATTTATGAGTCTCATCCAGTTTGGGCCAAAGGACATTCCTGTTTTCTATGTATTATAGAAATGAACTTGCTCAGCTCTAGGTAAGAGTTGCTGACTTTTCCAACAGAACCTGCAGTCAGAGTTTAGCACCTCGGTCATAAAAACATCTGGTATGGCAAGCAACGTCACTTCTCATGGAGGATACTATTTCCTTATGGAAACACTGCATTGTAGACTGGTCTCCACTTCCAGTTTTCCTTTTTGGCATTTTGATAATCAAATGGGATTTCTCTTTGAGAGAAGCATACAATGCATGCTGCTAAGACTCCCATTTTCAGCAAAAAGGCCACTCCTGCATCTAGCAACTGCCACTGTTTTCAGGCTGCGCGGAAAGGTCCATCTGACTGAGCCTTCACTTCTTGTTTCATCACTGAGGAGAGGTGTTGTACCTACACACTGCCAGCCCACGTCTCCTACAGGTGATGTGCTTTGCACAGGTCTGACCTTTGGTCCAACTGTTATCAGTGACAGCCCAAGTCAGAAGTACCTTCAGTGAAAACATTTGTGGAGAAGCTGCAGATACATAAAACAAGGACATAGTCTTGGAGTTTCTTTTGCTGGGTAGGAGGGGAAACAATTCCTTTCTCAACTAAAAACTCTGGCAACCACCTTGAATCAAAGCCATAAGGAACTTGCAGGAAGGAAACTGATTCTCCCCAGCCACCCAAAGATGGTTGTCTCCTGATGATAAGATTGGGGTTAGTGTTGTAAAATTAGCATCATTCTATTAAAGGAACGTCTGCTGCAGCTGAGGGGTTGTGGGCTGGTCTCTCATACAGCTCAAGGGTTCATTACACCTTGAGTCCTGACTGGGTGACACTTAATCATTGCAGAGTTTCATAAGGGAAAAATAATGACTTAAACATAATGGTTTTTTGGTTATAATATGAGCATAAACATCAGAAATGCTGGCTTTTAATTATTAGGCTTTTACACTTCAAACCAATAGGCAGGCTCCCCATGAAGTCACTAAACAACTATATGACCAACATACAGGTGCATAACTTTTTGCTGTTACCCACAAAAAATGAACTTTGAAATATGTAAAAGATTTAGTTTCTAGTCTCTGTGAACAGTTCCTGCTCTCTCAAATTTCATTTCCATTTTATCATTTCCATCATCTTGATGTCTATTTACAGCACCTGCCTTGGAATCTATAAATAATAACCTCACTTTCAAAGGAAAATTGCCTTTCTAATAAAAAAACCAAACAACCCCCAACTATGTTAATATTACAACAAAGTCGTAGATTTTTTGAAACAAAAAAAGCCAAACATTGAAAGCCAAGGTTAGAGCTGACGTTCAGAGATCAAGTTAAAATAAAATTAAGTAGAGAACTTTCAAAGAGTGTTTAAAGAGTACTATTAAAGAATTGTGCATTGCAATTCATATATATTTTGTAAATATTCATAATTCATGTGTGTGTCTGTTTGTGTGTGCCTGCGTATTTGGTACTTAAGCATTTATTTCAGCAGCTGGCTTAGCACAATTCTGATGTTGTTAATGATCCAAACCAATTAGATCTTAATGCATGTTATCTACAGTTTCATAATAACATCACAGGCAGAAATTTGGACCTTTGAGATTGCAAAGATTAATACTAGAACAAGAAAATGTTGATCACAACACTCAGTCTAACCTCCCAACCCCGCAGTATGCTCCAGTCCTGCTCCCCAGGGTCACATCCCTATTTCATAGTGTTTCAACATCCTGATGCCCTCCCAAAACAAGAACCCTACACAAAGGCAGGGAAAAATCCACAATGTGTTTCTGAACGACCCCTGTTGGGAGCAATAAGAAGAGTTTGAAAGCAGGGCACAACAGGAAATGCTTTTGCTTGACAAGGTAAACACACTCAGTTTCTCTTGCTCACTTAGACTCTAATTTAAAATCCTGATCATGGCAAGGTATCACACTCAAAACAGAGCAATTATTATCTGTAGTTTCAACCCTACACTCAAAACTGTTCAAACAGTTCTTGACAGTAATTAAGTCAATGAAGTTGTGGAGACTTGTATAATTGTGAGAAGATAGAGTCCTCAGCCTTCTTTTCTAGTTAAATATTTTTTCAGCACTTTGCAAAAACCTCACATCATTTGCACAGAAAGATATTACTAACCTCTCTGAAGGCATACTTTGAAGAATTAACTACTGTGTAAAAGAGAACAATTTCTATTTCCAGAAAAAAATCCCATGGTTTTTAATTGACAGATCCATCTGAGCTGGCTGTGAGCTTGCTGCCTCTTTTGGTACAATCATGTGTGAGAACTGGGAGAAGTCACTCACTGCCCGCTCTTAGTGCCCCAGGCCACTTCAAACAGATAGGGTTTTTCCTTTTCTCTTTGGAGAAGAGTTTGGGCATTGCTATTGCTCCATGCACAAGCCCAAACATTGTTGGCTAAATTAAGTTCAGGAGTGTAGTCGTGCTTCTCCTTATTGAGCCTGTCAGTAAAGAAGTGAGAGGCCACAGGTTTGGGTGGGTTTCACTTGGATTTTACAATCTATTTATCCAAGACACATTTCTTTCACATACAACAATACATAAAATATTGCCCAAATGTTCACTAATTCTGTTGGAAAGCAGATGAAAGTCTTCCCTCCAAGGCATTTTTCTTTATTGGAAGGAGGAGCACTGATGTGATTTCCAGCATAGCTAATTAACTAGAATATTATATTGCAAACCACAATCACCACGCAAGTTGTGCAGGTCAATATAATGCTTTTCAGATGCTGTCTTAAGGCCAATTCCCCCACTGTAAAATATTAAATACATATTTCTTCACAGGTGGCTTTATAGTAGAGCCATACAAATACGACAGTGATATACCGAGAGTAGAAGAACTGTGAGAACTCTTACAAGCTATTTTTCAAATCAACTACTGAGCTGCATGGGAATTGGAGAGTCTAAGTCTGAGGAGGGCATGATTTGAAGTCTGTGTACACATCGCTAGAAGGCAGGAGCAATTGCACCTCTCCATCATTGCTCTTAATAAATACCTAACTTAGCTTTATGAATTGACTCTGTGAGTACATCATTAACCAGCACAGGGTAAATTCATCATGGTGCCCAAGACAAACTTGGAGAATTCCACCACAGGGAAGAGAATGTGAGTAATGGTTGTAGAGGGTGGAGAAGAATTTAAAACTACAAAACATTACAGGGTGTTGGCCTGCCAGGAATGCTGTATTTCCAGAAAAAGAAAAACAAACAAAAAAACCCCCAGTTCAGAGTAGAGAGCTGTCAGAACTCTCTGATTTTGGAGAAAGAGACAGAGGTGATTCTTTGAGAAGGTAAATAAAATGGAAAATAAAGAAAAGAGACTGTGGGTTGTCTGGCAAGATAATGTGTTTGGGGGAGGTTCAGATGGGAAATTGCTTGCTTATTTTCAAAACAAAAAAAAAAAACCACATGGAAATATTAGCAGTGAGATCAGAGAAAACTGTTAAAAAGAATGTATTAGCTGTTTAATTTGGGGTTTTATTTTGAAGATCTAGAATATGCATGCTTATTTGCTTCTACATGCATGTGCACACAGAAACAGGCATATATGCATACACATTTTTATGTATACGTGTGTATATATATATATATTTATAGACATACACACATTTGTTTCCACACACAGCAGATGTGTGACTGTCATTTTCAGACCCACTGAATACTTTGAGTACCAGTTGGATCTGCTTTAAGAGTAAAGTGGGATATTGAGCAGGAGATTAAGCAATATGCTCCATTAATCCAAGTAAAAGGTAAATCATGTTAAATAGTTAGTCAAGCCATGCTTATTGCCCCTTTTTATCTGCAGAGTATAACAATGAACATGGTCATAAGGCTTAATGATTTCTCCTTTTACCAAGCAGCCAACTAAGGGAAGCTAAGACATATAAAACAGTAATTGAAAGGCATTTGTTTTGCATCCAAAACCTTCTGTTTTAAAAAGATACCTTATCACACACCAAACAATTATGAAAATAGAAACTTGTCATTCCAGTTGCATGATAAATTTCTCAGTGTGCCAAGAACTAAATATAATCCAAGGTGAAGTTTAGTTGTTCCTTTATTTGTATTCCATTCCCAGGTTTTATTCTACTCAAACAGTTGTGAAAACTGTATACTGGAAAATAGCTCTAGAATGAATCACTGCAGAGAAGTTCTCAATATACTGCCTGAAAATTTTATCAAATAAATGCTTGAGCCTCACTAGCCCTTTGCAATATCTGTGGATCACTTTTACTATCTTTTTATCAACATTTTTTTCAGGTAGAAAATCCTCTTGAAAGGTTACAATGAGACTGAGTATCTGTGTGTCATTACCAATTCAAAGTCAGAAAAGCCTCACAATTGCCTTATGATTTCTTTGTGGGCTTGGGAGATATAAAAAAATAATTGTGTAAGCAGCAGAAAAAGCATTACACTCAAATATCCTTTTAGTTAGTTTTTCCCTTGTTTTAAAATATAAAACAAAATATCTAAGTATAGTAAGAAGATAGGAGGCAACTGGAAAACTGGCAACTGGAAAACTGAAAAAATCTTGTTTCTAAAAATCTATTTCCATTTCAAAATCTATTTTCATTATTACTTTTCTCTATCAAGAAATTGGATAATTAAATCAAAATCATCGGCATTAAACATAATCAACACATAATCCTCATTATGCTATATTATCTTGAAATCCCCTTGCTAACCTTGCCTTTAAGAGCTTTAGTTGAAAACTTGCATCGTAAGAGTGTAACGCTTAACACAACCACGCCTATAGGCAACACAAGATGGCTTACCAAATCTCAAATTATGTATATTATAGGTTATTGAGTCTATGAATAAACTATTAGATCAGTAGTTCAATATTCAGCAGCCATGCAAAGCTATGACTGGAGTCTGTGCACTGAGGTGGCAACTTAAGGATAATGGCTTAATGGAGTTTTGTCAAAAGCCAGTCATCAAAGGCACTAACACCTACTTTTGACAGTGTCTGGATGTAAAACTTCCTTGGTGCTGCAATGCTCTTGGTAGACTTCAGATCAAAGATGTATTTAAAAATTACAGATATTCAATGGATTATTTGCTTATATGATTGTTGCCAAATCAGTAGAGAGAAACATCATTGCAAATTTGAATGAATATTCATATGGCACAAATAAACAATGAATACTCATCATGGCAAGCGGACAAAAATTATGCTAAAATTATGCTGAGATTGGTTTTGGAACACATTCAAAATTCATAGCCTGTTGGCAAATAATTTGCTGAAAGAAAAAGAGCTACAATTGTCATAAAATCATTTGCATATTTCACTTGTTGCACTCAGTTATTTTATTTCACCTTAAGGACTCTAAGACTTTCAAGTCTGAAATCAATTCCTATGTGGAATAAACAGGTTTTAGAAGATACACTGGTAAACTGTCTTTGGCTCCCACCACTAACCCTCTTATCACGACAGATGTACGAGCCTGGCCTACAGACTCTCATATCCTTGGATATCGTTACAGGAAATTAAAAGATATTAATTTTGAATTCCTGTCCCAATACCAAACCCGAGCTGATCTTTCATCATCTTTCTTTCCACATGAGCTGATGCTTAAGACGGAAGTTAAGCAGGCAGTCATCCCTATCCTGACCTGACTTTTTCATACCTTTTGGTTCAGAAGTCACTGCAGTTACTGGAGCCCATTAACACCTGGTATCCTCTCAGCCAGACTGATTTGCTCAATCCCCATCAGCTGCCTTTTATTGCAAACATAGCCACTTCTTCTTGTGCTCTCATTGTGCCCCTTCCTGCACCAGTATGTTACCTAATCTATCAAAGTGTTTTACTTTAAATAGTCTATGCAGACAGCTGCATTGGCAGATGCCAAATTTGCCTAGGAGGGATTTGTCTTCCTGAAACTGCACTTTTGATAGGAGGAAGCTGAAGGCATTGTTTCTAAAGACCTTTAAGTTTGTGCTTTTACTAGTAACACGGAATTTCTTTAGTTTTGAAATTCACAACTTACTTTACTTTGTCTGAATCACTACTGAATAGAACTGAGAAGGCAGATCCTTTTATAAAAAAAAAAAACAAAACTAAAGGCAAATTTGAACCCACAAAAAGTGGTAACAAGATGCAAATATGTGAGTTTAGCCACAGCTGGGCCCTGATAACTTAATTGATGACAGTGTGTGCTTTGTCATGTAAACTGAATGGCATCTACTTGTCACCACATCTCTGGTCTTCCTACCCACAATGCCACTGTGATCCTTAAATAAGGGACTGTACTGTACACCTAACTAAGAGAACAACTTGGAGACAATTTTTTAAGTATCTACAGCCATCACATTGTCAAACTCTGTTTCTTTTATCAAGCCAATAATCTTGCAAATAAAAGCAAGAGGCTGAAACACTAAACTCTATTATAATGACTTCACTCACAAGATTTCCACAAACTCAGCAAAACTCCAACTAATTACCACAGTCTTACAATGTGGAGATGAAGGCTGCCTAGAGGAAGATGTCTTTTGAAAGGCAGTATTGAAGGAAGGCAGGAGTTGAAAACCAGCCATGAAGCCAACATTTGAGCTTAATTAAAGCAAGAAACTTTTCTCCAAAAAAGCCCCTACTATTGAGACATTGAGAAGTAGTTGGGGGAATATTTCCAACTCCATCCCAATTTATTTGATTGAATACTCACTATTCCTGCTGAATCTTTACCCTTCTCTATATGTCCTTGGTGTTGCCCTTTCTGGTGTTGCAACCCCATCAGTACCTTTCTGCTATCTCCATTCACCAGTGTAAATGGCAGAGTTTTGTACTGCAATGAACCTGGGCTTTTCGGAGTTTAAAAGCTGCTTGGGGAATTCACTGCAGGAAAAGGTCCAGGCAAATCCTCTTTACATTTGTACACCATATGGAGTCCTGTCACATGTGGTTTTGGGCATAAGATGGTTAATGCTGAAGGGCTTTTGTCCCATTAGACTTTAATTTACATGTTTCCACACCTTCCCCCGCGCCCCCCCTCGCCCTACCCCCCAATTCTGAAATTGCTTAGTTTTGTTCCAACTGCTCAGATTTTGCAGAAATGGTTCAAGTTTGTTGAGGCTACGGGGGAAACAATTACATGTTTTCCAGAAATGTCGGTAGCAATTAAAGACTCTCTAAATCAAAGTTCCAGCAAAACATTTCTTATAGTTGTGACTTCACATGGAAGTAATATGGTAGGTGAGTTTTCAGTCATTCCCTTTTAATTTAGACATTTGGCACTAGGAATAGCCCTTGGCAACATTACTGTGCAGTAACTTCTAAGGTCCCACATCAAGAATGTCTTATAGTACAATATCCAAGTTTAATAAAAGGGTCATGGAGAGGAGGAAAACCAGAACAGCAAAGCATGTCTAAATCTTCAAGGCTTTATTAAACTAGAAACTCGAAGTTTTTTAATAAAAGTCTCTTTCATGCAGCATCTAGAACTGCCATCTTAGAATTTACTTATCTTGTTAAATACAATCGTAGATGCAATTTAGAATCAGAGAGAAAATAGCAATAACCCCCTATAACTTCTATTAATTTGGCTGTTGAAAGCCTGGGTTTTCTATCAGGGCAAAAAGCTGTAAAAATTAGTGTATTCATAAAAAACCATGTACATTGTCTCAACCTGGGATTTCATTCCTGTTTTGCAATTCTAAAATGTTTTCCAACCATTAGATTGAGAACTTCGCTTGTGCAACTGGAGCTTTTACTGGTCATGGTTCATTGTCTCTCAGTCGCATGGTGCTCAACTCTGGCAGTATGGGTCCTCAAGATGCTCTAATATAAAAATAAAGGGAAAATGACTCCATACAGTGGCAGACAGTAAGAAGAAAGAGCAAAAGTTGGCAGACGTGACCATTGGAGAGATACAGACTCAAGAGAGATACAGACTCAAGAAAATGTTTCCATGAAAGACGCTTCCAAATATACCTGCTTAATGAAGTCTGTCAGCTTTCTCTTGTGAGCCAAAATCTGTGCATTGAAGGAACTGAACAGAGCAACCTTTCCTGAATTAATAATTGCCACAGTTAAGGAAGCAGAAGTAAATGCATTTGCATTTATGGAAGTTACCTTCCACTGCCTGTCCTTTAAAGCCTTAGCCCTTGTAGGAAGTGACAGCAATATACTGTGAATTAATTCCCTTCCTCCACATGGGCAAGAGAAGAACAGTGCCAGAAACAAACAAAGCAACCCAAGTCATCCTGTCTTTAACAAATTATACACAGAAAAAATCTCTTCCTGTCTTCAGGGATTAGCTGACAAATATTCCTCTTCATGTTACCCTAATTGGTGGATAGGCTCGTGTCTGGGCTGGATGACCTACTTAACTCCATGTCATTCACAATGATTTTCATGAATTTGGAATATGCAAAACAATTTCTGTTTTTTGTTTACATTTTGCTTATTATGGAATAACTAAAGTGTCCCCTTGCCTACATTTTATAGACTGGTGGCAATGAGATCTCAATGAGAACTCCCAATTACCCTTTAATATATTATGTATTAAGAATATATGAAATGCCCGATGGGTTCAGAATAACAGTCTACCTCTTAGAGGCAGCACGTAACTGTCTAACTATCTGCAGTCCACCCTCCTTGTACCCCTCCAGCACCCAGGTTGGTGTAAAAGAGATTTTAGAGGGTACATAGCCTTGCTCGCTCCCTTTAACACATGTGTGTGGACCTGCAGACGCTGAATTAGACTGCTCCACTCTCACCTTTGGACGTGCTGACAGTGTCTGCCTCCACAACGTCCCACAGCAACAAATCCCAGCTGCTCACCACCCACAGTGCCTGCATTTCTCTGCTCTCAACCAGTCTCCTCCTAGTTTCCTCGAGCATCCCCAGTACGAGTACTGGTTAAGCGCCCAGTTCTGCATTCGCTTCATCTGCTGCCTTTGTGATTTTGTAAAACTCACTCGTATCCCCCGTCCATCTCCTCCTCTACACACAGAAGAGCCGCAGCCTCTTTAGTTGCTGCTTATGAAGCAATGCCTGCATCCCTTTGATTGCTGCAGTTTCTCTCCTCTGTACCGTCTCTAACACCACCATGTCCTTCTTGAAATGTGGCATTCCCAGTACTTTCCCTGATGATGCCCAGAGCCTTGTTGGCTTTTCTGGCTGCTGTTACAGAGCAGGTCAGTGATTTTGGAAGACGACCAGCAACGGTTCCAAGATCGCTTTCCTGAGTTGTATCTGTCTGTCCTAAGTTGCAACAATATTTTATGTTCCCTTATCATGTCTTCTCTTAATAGTCTTTCCAGTAGCAACCATGGTTTGCAACTCCCTTCACATAGGCAGCAGCTCCAGCTGTCCGATCTCCTGTTGCTCTTCTCAAGCCAACCACTTCTATTTTGCTTATATTCCTTTTGAAACAAAGTAATAAAGTCTGGTTAGGCTATTCAAGGCAAAGCAGAGCAAGATGTGGCATTTCTGAAATATTTTTTGTATTGCAGTCTTGATTTTTCTTTGTATATTCTAACTTCCCAAACAGAAATTTTATTTGGTATAGAAACTGTGTTGTTTGACATACAAAGTATGCTCTAAGTAGCTTCTTCATTTTATGGTTCAAAATGATTCCTAGTTTTTGAAGAAATTTCAGCATATCCAGAAACAATGGAGTATTGCATTCTTTGGGTGTTACCAAATGATAACATTTTGTAGAGTCTGGAGTTCTTCCAAGCATTTCTAAAATATGAAATAAAATACTGCACTCTCTTGCACATTTCCATTCCTCTTCCAAACCAATCAAGACCTCAACCAGGTCTATCTGGACCAGCTGCATACATGTCCATGTATTTCTACCTTGTTCTTTAACTATAGAAGTGGTTTTGTACATGTTAGAGTTTCTTGCAAACACTTATCACAGCACTTATCCTTTCAAATAGTCAGCTGCTGGAACAGATGTGTGAATGCATGAGTAGGTTTCAATAAGTATTGCCCCAAATAAGCTCCTGCCTGGCCCAGCTACAGTGTTTATATCAAGACAGAGTAGGAATATGCAAAAGTGATTTTACAAAAAGAATGGAAAGTGAGCCCAGAAACAATTTTTTATCTAAACAAATAAGAAACATTTTTAAGGGCTAGGGACCCCTTTTGGAGAGGGGAGTAAAAAGGGGTTACAAAAGCACGCAGAATATTGCCAGGGGAAAGAAATAGAGAAGAATTCATTTGAGTCTTAGAAATCATGGTCTTCGGTGAACTTATTATTTATTAAGTGAAATTCTTGTTTTCCAAGGAAGGTTGAAAGCAGTAAAAGCACTGATAAAAGATAACCTGAATAACAAATCAAAGGTGTCTGGGTTTTTGCTGGATTATTTTCTTCAGTAAAGCTTTGCAATTTCTTATCATATATATAGTATATCACATATATGTATATTATATACTGCATATTACATATTTACATAAATGTAACTCGTCATGTCTAATATTTTATATTAATAATATACATTTCATAAAATATTAAAAATATATGCAAAATTTTCCTTTAGATGACAGTCTTTCAAGAGATGTTAAGCAAGAGAGATTTTCTACCTACTTCAGGAGAAAAAGTTATGAGAAGAGCAGTTCAACCAAGTTCACAGATGAAGAGACCACAAGCCATCAAGAGGATCAGGTTCATGTCCCACACATCAAATTTAGACAAATACAGGCCTGAAGATATCTGGGAATATGGCCTACTTCATACTCTTGGGGGCTCCCTGACACCCATTCCTTGTTAATAGTGAAATAGCATCAAGAATAGTAACATAACTTTCCAGTTTGAGCTGTCTTACAAATCCTATTGAGGAAAATCCTTTCTCTGCTAGTCATTCCACATCACAAGATTTCCCCCCAACTTCTGCTCATCAGCTGCTCTTTTGCATGAAGGAGTGGAAGAAATACTGATAGCCTTGCTTTCCCTAAACAGCAACTGCAAAAAACCCCTGAACTCTCAAATGAGTTGCCAGCTGGACTTCTCTTTTGATCTGGGTCTGCTTTTTGATTAGCAGTTGGCCTTCCTTTCTCAGCTTGCCTGTGGCACCTTTAAACATCTGTTGTATTAAAGGGGTCACATCATGGACCATATTGGGGATTAGTCTTAAGCCCCACTATCTCTTAAAAAAGAAAGCTTGCCTGCCCTATTACAGGGATAAAAGGTGTTTGGATTCGTATTTCAGACTACGTTAGGAAACATTTATTTTTAAACCAGTTTTCTGTGGAAGAAGCAAAGCATGATTATATTTGAGACAAGTATAGGCCTCCTAGTCATGGACCAAACAGATGCACAAGTCAATGCTTTTGGCAGCTACATGTATGCTGTGAATGCGTGTAACTACGTCACCTATTCACTTCGAAGGAAGTTGTTTGTCTAGTCTAGAATTTCATTCAGTGCCATGCAAGAGCAAGGCAAATGGCGCTGCTCTGTCTCGGTGCTCTCCTACACATTTATCATGTCCTCATTCTTAGTCAGTAAACCAAGGTGTTGCATATGATGTTTGTCGACAGTGCAATGGCTCCTGTACCATTAGATGCTTTCTAATAGCTTGTCTAGGCTAGCTACTGGGCCGTGTGCCTTCCACCATCTCTCTGGCAACTGACTGGCTTCAAGGGAAGGCTTGCAGTTTGTAAGAGCTCAGACTACCTCTCCACATTTTCCTGTCACCCTGAGTAGCGGAGCAACTCTGGTGGGCAGGCTCATTCGGGTGCCACCTGTGGGGAACGCAGTTACAGGCACAGGTGCAAGCATTTCAGGAGGCAGAGCCCAGCCCCAGCTGTGATGGGTGCCTCAGAGCACAAAACGTGTTGCCGTCTCTTGAGACACTTCCCTGCTGTAGATCTGGACATACGGAGCAACAGATTGGTGGACAGGGAAACTGGTAAGGTTAGTCTGTAAGTTTACTGACTTTAAGTTAAATCAATCTTCCTGAATGATGACTAACATATTTGCAGTTGAAAGGGTACAGTTTCAGGTCTACTTTCAAGCAAAGTGTCATTGTTTTGTGATCTCTGGACAGATTGTTATATAGGAATGTTTTAGCAGGCTGCTAGTAAGCTAATGTCATTGCTGCTAAGCATTCTGTCTGGGTGACATTTAGCATATTTTCTCTTTAAAGTGCTCTGTTGCTGCAGGCCTACTTGTTAGAAAGATGTCACCTTTCTGTGTCCCTGAGAAAAACAAATGACTAAAAAATAAAAAATGGCTTTCAGCAGCGCAAATAATACTTAGCTCTGTCATGCTATGAAGGAGGTCAAAGCCAAGACCAAGATTCGGCAATGTAGATTCCAGGACTAATATTTGTCCCCTTTTGCTTGTTAATGTTTGAGGGTTTTTTTTGTTTGAGTACACTTCTACTATTCTTCATAGTAAATTTTAGGACCATGTATCAAGCAGTAAAAATCCAGCTGTTAATAGCTGTTAATAGCGTCAAGCATACAGTTAAACCAGATGAGTAATATTGAATTCTTTCTAAATCTTTTGTTTTAGCAAAAAACACCTTTTACCGCTAATGCTAAGTAGAAATGAAGAGTATGGGCACTCATTAATAATAAAAAAAGAAACTAGACCCATCTCACAGACTTCCTTTTATATACTTTTTTTTTTTTTTCAATCTGGGATATTGTCTTCCATATTTGCTTGTAGCATGATAATCTTGTTTGGAAATTGAAATTCAAAGCTATAAGCATATACTGTTCTGTAGCTACAATGACCAAGTAAATAACCTGGCTAGTGAGAAAGGGAAATGAGACATGATCTGAAAAATGCTGTAATTTACTGTCTCATGTGCATATGCATCTGTGCCATGGAGTCACAAAAATTATGTACTGCTGTAAATCTAAAGGTTATTCCCCTTATGTCCAGGTGGCAGAGTCCTGTACATTAGTAAAAGAGGACTTGTCTCTGTCTCCCACTGCTGCTGTGAAGTGGCTCCTACATGCAACAGCAGCAGGCACGAACCTGCACGTGTTTATACATTTACGACTCTAGTATCATGCTGGGCTGGTGGACACCAAATGGCGCATGGGCCTTTTCTGATTAGAGTGATTTACTAGGATCTGTGCACAAATAGTACATGCAAAATGTGGGCTGAAAGGAGAGAGGGGAAAAGTGAAGAAACATTTTAATGTCTTTATATATTTACATATTTATGTAATTTGGTGCATGTTTGCTGTCATGTACGAGGGACAAAGATACACTGTGCACATGTACTATAGCAGGTGGAATACAAATGGCTTAATACATTTGTAAAGCCAACATACAACAGTGATTTTTTTTTTTTTCATGTCAAATCATGAGTCCTGACTCGTTAAAGATCAAGGATGTGGGCTCTCACTGAAAAATTAAAAGCTGCCATTCAATACAGGACATTGGAAAACAGAGCAGTGTAAGGTCACAGTTTTTTTCCCAACATGACTGGGTATTTGAAGTTGTTATGAAACATATTTGCAGATGCAGAAGAGCATAACCGTAGGGTGTTTGGAAACAATCTAAGTCTTCAAAATAATGACCAAAGGAATTAAATAAAAAAATACCTGAAAAGCATCCAGAGATATGGAAATCTTTATTATCTGACTGATTCCACTCATATATATGAAGTAACATACCCAGGTCCTGGATGGGTCTCCTGAGAGGTGGTAAGCAGGAGGACTTCCCTCTGAACACACAGCACCTCGAATATCTGAAGATCAGACCCTCTGAGTACAGCCTATAAGCAGCTGGTAGAAACCTGCCTAAACTGTACAGGACAGGAATGAAGTGCCTGGAGTCAGGAATTCTCCATTGATCCACAAAGCAGAGAGAATGTGGACAGCATAATATCTGGGCAGCAACTGGAATCTCTATTTTCTTAACGATGAACAATTACCTATATAAGCTGCTGTTGGAATAACATGTTTCAAATTTGAAACTGCCTGACTAGATTATGAATAGGCCCCATGTGGCATACGATTTGGTTACTTTTATATATGCTTTTTAAAAATGGAGGAGTCAGGCTTGAAAAGATTATGCTGCGCTTTTAGTAGTTTACCTTTCGGCAGACATTACAGAAAATAATTTGCAGAGTCCACAGAGACTGCATATTACACAGTGCCTAAGACAAAGAAATGGATACAGTTTAAAACAATACAGGAAAGTGTAGACAGCTGATCTGAAAATAACAGGAACTTATTTTTCTTTTACACTACCTACTCCAAACTGCAGAATAGGGAAGAAGCAAAGTGAAAATTTTGAGGAATTAAATAACAGAGTGGTGTGTGAGATGAAAAAGAGTAAATGCCCTTATAAAATTAAAATATCAGTATTATTTGTAAGCCTCAGGTGTGCTAACCTGTATTTGTGTGAAAAGTATAGAAGAGAACAGGTTTACATATTAAAACCACTTCTCGGGAATACTAGTAGTGTGGAAGGAAAATATATTTTGGTGGTATTAACAGGGCTGACTTTAGAGACAGGAGACATCAGATGATGAGCAGATTCCTATCCTCTCATGGGTGAAATGTGCCACATATGGTCCGGCTGGAAGGAGTCTGTGCTGTCTTTTCAGATACTGCTCTATCCTACAGCTCTGGTGTCAGGGTAAGACCATGGTGGTTTTTCACAGCAAGCATGGTTTTCAGATAACCTCTCTGGAGTATTTGAGAAGATTTGCAAAGGTTCACACACCCAAGAGCCAGGTGGGAAGCATATTGAAACTTCCTTCCTATTTTGTTGAACATTAGGGTCTTCTACTGAGAGCCCTGGAGAAAGCTTTATGAAAAACAAATAGCCAAATATAGCCTCTTAAGTTGTCCTTTGTTCCCAGAAGTGACTCCTCTCCTCAGCAGTGCACAAGCCAGGTACATTTAAAACAGACAGTTGGACTCAGGGAATAAACTATGCTTTTTTGTGTCCTGCTGTTTTAGTGCTTCCTCAAGGAAGCTTCTGCTGAGGAGAGCAGCCACTTCTGGGAACCAAGGATGCTTCTGTGTATGTAAAGTCTGACTTTCAGGCTGAGGTTTTAATCATAAGTACTAAATTCTTTCTTGGCGTCAGTTGCAATCAAATCTTTCTACGTCTCTGTTCTCAGTGCCATTGCAGGCTGTGGTAACTGAATAAACTAGAGGTTTCTGGGATAACCTTCATGTCTGCTTGGCTGGGTTTCATGATTACCTAGGAGCATTTAAAGAAAACTTTCCCCCTTAGATATTTTTCCTTCTCCAGTAAAAAGCATCAATTATTGCAGACAACCAGTAGGAAAATCCAATTTGCAGAAAACAGAAAGTTGGTTTGGGATGGACTGGAGGATTTAACTGGAATCCTGGCTTGAATAATCAGTTACTGCTGTCTACGCACAAAAAGGATGTGAACGTCTACATGAAGTTACTGTCAACATGCACTTCCACCCAGGGCTACAGGTGAAAGAGTTAAGCTGTGACATCAAGTGGCCCCCTGCAATGAAGTGATTGCAGCCTGAAAAGAACAAATGGGACATTCTGCAGTTACAAGCTGCAGTTCTGGAGAAAAGTCATATGACCATTTTGAGATCAGATATAATGTGCAATTAGCTAGAAGAACTTTGTCCTCTGCGCTGAGGTGTTGAGAATATAGACATTTATGACTAAAGAATGCTCAAAAACGTCTTCAATTAAAAAATTACCTAAAAATAGGGAAACTTAAGGGTAAAAAAGTTCTAGCCCCATGATGTTTCTGGTGGTTCACTGGCAGGATTTGTTTTCTTATGTTTATGTTGCATTTAAAAAACTATAGGCAGTTGTACACCAAATGCCGTCACAGGAAGGGTGTCATTGCAGCTGCAAGGTCATGCCAGCCTAAGTCAGCAAGAGCCAGAATGCCTCATCACCTTTGCTTGTACCACTGTGTCTATGTGTTTATCTATGTAATCTATCCATTATGTGGGAAATCACATCATTTTATAAAAAAAATAGTCTTCCACAGTGGATAGAAAGCAACAACTAAATTTGGTCTGCCTGGGATACAGGGGGAGGTTATGTTTACTTGACCAGAATGAAGGAAGCTCTCTGCAGTGTACAAGGTTTTATGTTTTCTATATCTGTATCTTTATAACTATATTCTGGGTTGTGACACCCTGCCCTGGAAGCTTTGTTCATGGTGCTAGTGATGGAAAGAGAAAAGAAGAATTAAAAAGAGGGGTGAAAAGAACAGGAGAAGCTTTAGACAGCAGCAGCAGGGCTATGTTGAAGCTGAGTAGCTGCTCCATTCTTTAGAAAGTGGGACTGTCAGTAACACCTTGCTGTTGACATTGGGTGACGGTAAAAAGCCCAAATGAAGAGCTAGAGTGCTGTAGCAAATAGTGCTTCTACTGCTCACATTAACAATCAGAGCATGTAGCTGGACTCCTTCCCTTGCCAGAGACTAGGCAATAAATGAAATTTCAAGGGTCTGATGAGCAAAAATTCCAAGGTCACTCAACCTGAGTAGGATAAATGATAATAAGCTTCGCTATAAATAGCAATTCTGTGACCTGTTGTTGCAATTCTGGGTGAGTTATCAGTGATGAATTTTCAAGTATTCCCCATTAAGAATATTATGCACCATGTTGAATTTCAGTCTGTAGAGGTTAAAGCTCTTTTTCTTCCTCAGATGCAGGGGTGAGACATATCCCATCAAATTGCAGCCTTTTATGAGGCATCTAGTTTAAGCTAGTTAGTTAGGCTTCCTTTGTAATAAAGAGGAATTCATCTTAGTATTGGATGAATTGACTTCTGGATGTGCTGATTTTCTTTTCTGCTAACTATGAAGGGAGCGTACATGACCACCCTTAAAGCAAGGATCTGTCTTTTAGAACGATAAACATTTCTTGTTTATATATGTCACTAGTCATGACTTTTCATCTCACCGTACAGGGTTAAAATTTAAATAATTTAAAATACAAATGTTGCTAAAGTCACATGGGAAGAAGAGGATGAGATGATGGCAAACACCTGGCAAACAAGAAGGCATTTGAGTGAGCTTGGAAAGCATCACTGAGTGGAGGCAGCCACGTGAGCTGGTTCTCCTTTCCTCCATCAGGAAAGATCAAGAGGTTATGTTTGTGTGGATTGTCCTTTGTAGTGTTAACTGCAAACACAAGTGACACAACAGGCTACCCTTGATGTCCAGTGGTCTCCAAGACTTTAAGAATAGACTTAAAAAGAAAGTAAAACCCTAGTATAGTCTCGTGATTCCAGGAGCTGCGGCTTTAAAAAAACTTCTGAGGGGGAAAAAAAGCAAGAAAAAAACGCAGCAACGTGACAGATGACAGCCTTAACTGCTGCTTCTCGTTAATCTCAGGAATGTCAAGGCCTGATGCTTCCCTCATGATAATATACATCAATGTAATTCCACTGTAGTCATCTTTATTTTTCTTCAAGAAAAATTAAGGTACACTTTACAGTATCAGGAGTGTGGGCCTTCTTCTATTGACTACAAGCTTTGCATCTCAGCAACCACAATGAATTCAGTGTAAATGTTCCTAACTTTTTTTGCAGTACAGGCAAGAAGAAACTGATAAACATGGTGATTTATTCTTTGCCAGTCAGAAACCATTTAAGTAAGGCACATTCTCTATTGGGTTCTCAGTGATACTGTATGAACATGAACTTGCATTGTTTAATAGCAATTTACTGCTAAACAAAGCCTCTTCTGACTTCAGTGTGACTCATGAATAGCAAATTAATCAAATTTGGAGATGTTTGTTTGATCTTTAAAATTATTTAATCAGACATATCTCATTTAGAAAGTAATTTAATAACAGAGGTAAAGTAACAGTTAACACTGAAAGAGTCATGCTTCAGCGTGAAACAGATTGTTTAGATCAATTGGCTTATTAAGCCAACTCGTAGTATATAAAAATGCAGACCTATCACCCTACTCTTTTTGGATCAATAGCTTCAACAAGTTCTAATGACTTCTTCCAAAAAAACATATTCCAAAAAAAGTATTCAGACAGAAATTTCTTATCATTTTGTTTTATGAACATAAATGTTTGGATTCAATACAAAATTTTAATATACAATGTATCAAAAGGTCAGTGTGGGTCAGATTAATGCTGATTTGCACAATCTGAATTACTGATGTCACTGGAGCCACTCCCGATTCATTCCCATGATGGATGTATCCCAAGACATGTGAATGCACTGTAAAATAACAAAAGGGCAACATGAAAATAATTCTCTGTGGTGAAAAGACTTGAAAAGCAAAGTAGTAACTTGTCAGTGCCCTAACTCCATAAGGAAAGGATTGCACTTGTTTAAGGAACAGGGCAAAGATGTCCTGCCATTACTGTAATGTTGTCACAGGAGGAGAAAGGAGACAGGTGCTAAGAAGATTTGGGTTTCCAAAACCCAGTAGCTTTGTCATCACCTTCTAAAATCTATTTTTTTTAAAGTGCACTACAATTAGTATAGGAAAGGTGAAAATAACGAAGGCAGGCTGCCAATAATGAAGAAGTATGTCCACATTGAAATGAATCATCCTGCTATATAGAAAGCTTTCATGTTTCAGAAGGCACCAAAAAGGACTCAGGTGGGATAAAACGTAACTTTTTTTTTCAGGTTATAATTTTTATTACATAATTTAGGGTTTACATTTATCCCTCTTCAGCTGAGATGGAAACTCCTGTTGGACACCTAAACAGGAATTCTATGATGAGTCAATCAGGCATACATTAAAGACTACTAAAATTTGTAGTGGATCTCCTCTTGATATAAAGTGATGCTGACCTGAGGTATCATTACCACCTCCGCTCTCCCACATTCCTTACCTACTGCCCTTCTGCTAACCTCACTCTCCCTGGCCTCCTACCACATGTTCGGCATCATACCATGCTCCTCATCTTGCCACAAAACGCCCTCAGCTCTGCAAACTCTCTCCCACATCTCACTAATATTGCCCTTCATCCTTCAGATCCACTACTAGCCTTTGTTTTGCTGAATCCTCAGACAAAAGGAAGCACAAACCAGGATGCTTTTCTGCTAAAGATGTGCTTTTTAGGTGGTTGTTGAATAAATGCAGACAGCCAAGAGGCACTGGTATCATGTATAGTTGATAGGATACTGGTTCTCGGCTCCATCTGTATTTATAGAGACATAAAGTGGGTCAAGCCAAGTGTCTGTCTGGTCCAGGATCCTGAGTTCAGCAGCAGCCAACAGCAAATGTACATGGGATAGCATATAAAGTAAGGTAACGTACAACAAGGGAAGTATTTTCTTAAAGTTTTCTCCTAATTGTAGCTCTGTAAATACAATCTTTGACAAGAAGAAGTAAAAGGCCACAGGCTTTAGCTGGGGTAGCAATTCCTTGGTGGTCACCTGCTATGGCCTCCCTGTGCTGGCTTCACTCTGGGAGCACCCAGGGCAGGGGGCTGGTGCCCCTGCATAGTCACTGCCGGGGACAAACAGCCCCCCTGGGGTCACAGGGCTGGGGGAGGGCAGCGTGTGGCTCCCAGAGTACGCCTGGGAAGCAGGGAAGAGGAGGCAGGCTGTGATAAGACATTACATAAAAATACCTGCAAAGAGAACCAAGGCTGAGGAAAGAGGGACCCTCATACTGTGAACCTCCCCCAGCAAAGACCCCAGGACACCGGTGACTTGTTGCAAACCCACTTCATTTTTCATGAAGAAGACTCAGGTTCTTGACCTTAGAACCTAAAGGGAGCTTGGAAGGTCTCTCAGGCCATCAGAGAAAAGTAGGAGGTATATGTAAATCTTCTTGTAAAACAATTTTAATTGTATTACTAATGATGCTTCTCTATATTAATTTTGGACTCAGAGTACACGTTATTGTAAATGCACTAGTAATTTGGGCAATTAGACTGTTAAAAAATCCATAGGGCTGATGCTAAACAGTCTCCCCTTTTGGCAATAACAAGGTTTTGAGTGTAAATACATTCTGAGTGCAAACAGCTTCCAGCAAATTGCCATCCCTCTAGGGATTTCCTGAACCAGAACTGGTGTCTCTATAGTTAGTAGCTGTGAATGGGGTGTTTCTACCACAATTTTGTGCAGTCACTATTTAAACCCACACTGGTCGGCCCTTTTGCTAGGCTGGGCATACATCATACATTATCTTGCAGTAACTAGTGAGCTGAACAAGGGCTTTGGGGCACATGTATTTCGTAAACCTGTTCTGCTTTACGTTACAGAAAAATGGAAATTCCTATATTCTCATTAAGCTTTGCAGAAACTTCTCCATAATTGCGAAGATGTGTGAGAATATATGACTGTGCGTATCATTACATTATCCACACCAATATCTTTCCAGTGTCCAAAAAGCTTTATCTATGCTGTTCTCCAGCTGTGCGGAATGGTTGAATTTGGTTTTATAATGTACCTACTACTGGTAGCTGAAGTGCACTCAGTTAAGCTCTTTGTAGGTAGCACATCACTATGATATGCAGGAGCGAAGAGGTGGGCTTTGAACAGAATCCGGAATTCCTAAGGGAGGAAACAGATTTGAGACATCCAACCTTGGTGGTCACTTGTGGTTTATGGAAATCACAGAACAGCACAACAAAAATTTGTCAGATCAGCTAAACCCAAGAAACACAGCCAGCACAGGACTCACTGGGGACTCTTGCCTATGTTTGTACACTGCAAGCCATAGCTTTACCTCCACACGTTTGTTTGCTGAGGAGATTGTTTCTTCCCTGTTATAAATCAGTCAGGCATGACTCTGCTGTTCGAATATCCAATGAATTGTGGCTTCAGTAATTTGCCACTGAGTTGTGCCTCTGCCCTGGGCAATATGTGTACACTCTCAAAGGCAGCGAATGAAATGAAGCTGTCACCAAAACTTGCCTGCAGTTCTTTATGAAACAATTTGTGGGAGCTTCTCTGTGCAGCAAGCAGCAGGGGCAGAGGGACAGGCAGAGAACGCAGGACACTTCACCAAAAGCACTATGAAGATGCCTGTGTTCCCTGGGAGGCTGAAGAATATCGTTTTCCGAAAACTCCACTCTATTCATTTTTGGGAAAAAACTCACTGGTTTCAACAATTATTGGAAGATAGCTATGTTGTGGTAGTACTGAGCTACACCTTAGGAGAATACCATTTATCTGATTGCTCATCTTTCCCATGTTCTAAATAATCTTTGATGAATTGCAGCATATCCCCCTATCTCAGTTTTCCACTATATATACTCCCTTTCTTCCATTCTTCGTCTGCCTTAGGCTTCCCATTCATTATGGCAATGACTTGCTCTTACTGTGGGCAGCAACAAACACTGTAGTGAAAGATTTTTTGGCGCTGCTAAATGTTATGATACAAAAGCCCACCGGTGCTCAGCCAATCTTGTTCAATATAACAACAATCACCAGAGAGTCTATATTAACTTCTCTGTTTGGAGAAGGTAGAAATGTAATTGCGTACTGCCTTATTTCAGGGAAGTGCCATTATTTTGGACATCCTGTGCCAAAAGTGCTTAAAGTAGAAGGCAAATTTGAAAAGTGAACTGTTGGAATAATCCTAAGAAGGAAAAATGCAATACAGTTCTTCTGGGAAATTAATATTGTGCTTATAGCCCATGTGGATAGATGATTTAGAATGGCTTTGTGACTGCTGATGGTACAAAAACTCTCATTTGTGCTACAGATTAGTGAGCAAATCAAGGAATCAGTTATGTTGGTGGGAAGGGACCTTGAAAGGCTATGTAGTCCAACACGTCATTCACAGCAAAAGTATTGCTAATACAATATCAGGTCAGCCATGGCTTTGCCAGGCTGGTTCTTGAAAGTCTTCAAGGTTTCCCGCATTCCCAGGTAAGGTGTTCCTATGCTGCACTGACCTCCTAGTGAACTAGTGAAGTTTTTCATAAAGTCCATCTGAACCTCCCAAGACACGACTGGTGTCCTTTGCAGCTCCCTCTTTCATCTGTGATTGCTGTGCGCAATTCGGCGCCCTCATCTTTGTGACTTTCCCTGAAGTAGCTGTGGGCAGCTATCACACGGCCCTTTGTTTTCTTCTCCACCAGACTACATGAGCCCAACTCGCTCTCACTGTAGTTCCCCGACCATCCTGGGCAAAGAAAGCCTGTCAGCACCACAGCTTTATTTGATTCTCCTAAACTTACGAAAAGACCTCCTAGGGAAACCTAGGAGGAGAAAAACAAACAAAAAGCTCCAAACAACCAGAAAACAATGTGGGTGAGTTTTTTAAGCTTTTTGGAATAATCTCTCTCACACAAAATCAGAGGTTTGTTTCTTTTCATATGAAAGCTACGTTATGTTGAACTTTAATTTTTTGAGCGAACTCTGCACAACCAAGCAGCTTCACAGTACTGTCTCCTGTAATAACTGTAACCGCAGTTTACATTTTAATGGGTTTGGTAGTATTGAAACAGTGCATCATTTGCTATTTGCATATTAAGTGTATCCAGCAAATCTCTCCTAGCACACCAGTACAGCTCTGCGTTATACAGGGTTCAGCATCTACATAATATGTATCAAAAGACATATTTACATGCAGGCAACCAGCCACATAATACAGGTTAAGAAATCCAAAAGAATGGTGGGATAAAGTGTTCAAATATGTACAGAAATGATTGAGTCAATTCCAGCATTGGCTTAGTGACCTGGAGCCGTGCTGATATACCTTAACAATACACCTCCTTCCATCTGCAACAGAGACTGATTCTGTTCCTGCTCAGCACAAACACATCTTCATGTACTTCACGTGCTTTAGGTTGGACTCTGTGGAAAACCTGATCACAGTCTCTGCTGTTTCTGCAGTATTTTCAGGTTTTTCGCAAGACATCTGCAGTAATTGACAGTATACTGCAGCTGTAAAACAACCTTTTTTGGGGGTGTGTTTTAGATTTGATGTCTTGCAGCTCCACATGTGTTACCTTTGTAAATTTTCACAGGTCATCCTCTGAACTATGTCTATCAGTGTTTTTATTCTGAGAGGCTCTCGCTGCATGGCATCTACTCTGTTTCCGGACAGGCACGTGATGATCAGTTCCCTGGAAAAAGTTGTGTTCTGTTCTTTTGACTGCCTGATCTTGGTCTGAGGAGCCCAAAGGTATTCAATTAGAGACAACATTTGGTTTAGATCTTTAATGCTATGGGAGCAACATGATGTTTTTCATCCCTAAAGAGGGGCATGTAGAGTACGTGCTGGGCTACTGCTCCAAGGCAGTACACAAGCTATGCATACCTTCATGCTTCAGAAAGCACTTTGTCACTGACTGCAGGTATATCATTACAAACACCCTGATCCAGGCACGGAAACTGCAGGCCCCAGCAGGCACGGCAGGGATGGTGACGTGAGACTGAGGGTGCATCCTTGTCAGCAGCTAGTAGTATAGCCAGGAGAATTCAAGGAGTGGATTCTTGGAAGCTTTTTACCTAGGAGAATTTCTGGCAGTACCGCACTACCAAGGCAAATGGCAGGGCACAGCATCCGAGGTCACTGCATCCATCCCCTGCTTTTCACGTTGACACGAAGAAGTGTTGCACTCCCTTGTCCAATACCAATCCTGCAACGCTGCACAATTTCCCATCTTTAAATAGCTAGTTATGCAGGGTAGATCACTTTAGCCATCCTTGCAAGAATATTGCGCCTGCTGTACTTTTATTTCACATTTCATAGAATGGTTTGGGTTAGAATGGACCTTAAAGATCTTGTTTCACCCCCCCTGCCATGGGCAGGGACGCCTCCCTCTAGACCAGGTTGCTCAAAGCCCCATCCAGCCTGGCCTTGAACACTTCCAGGGATGGGGCATCCACAACTTCTCTGGGAAATCTGTTCTGGTGTCTCACCACCCTGACAGTAAAGAATTTCTTCCTCATGCCTAGTCTAAATCTCCCCTCTTTCAATTTAAAGCCATTACCCCTCATCCAATCACTACGCTCACAGATAAAGGTTCCTCTCCCATCTCTCCTGTGGTCCCCCTTCAGGTACTGGAAGGCCGCTGTAGGGTCTCCCATGAGCCTTCTCTTCTCCAGGCTGAACAACCCCAACTCTCTCAGCCTGTGTTCATAAGAGAGGTGCTTCTGTGCTCCGATTATCTTCACGGCCCTCCTCTTTACTTGCTCCAACAGGTCCATGTCCTTCCTGTGTTGAGGACTCCAAAGCTGGACACAGTTCTCCAGGTGGGGTCTCACCAGAGTGGAGTAGAGGGGCAGAATCACCTCCCTCGACCTGCTGGCCACGCTTCTTTTGATGCAGCCCAGGATGTGGTTGGCTTTCTGGGCTGCCAGTGCACATTGCCGGCTCATGTTGAGCTTCTCATCCACCAACAACCCCCAAGTCCCTTTCCTCAGGGCTGCTCTCAATCCATTCTCCACCCAGCCTGTACTTGTGCTTGGGATTGCCATGACACAGGTGCAGGAGCTTGCACTTGGCCTGGTTGAACTTCATGAGGTTTGCACACACAAATACTTATTCCTTTATGAACAATCTTCTACGTAAGAATCTGTCTGACCAAATGAAAAGTAGTATGTTGGGGGGTTCATAAGCTGCTCTTTCTAGCTATGTGCAATGAGCCTTGAGTAGCTTGGCTTCCTCTAGTTGTCAAACATGATTCTCCATTTCTGGGAAGGGTACAAAGCCTAGCTTTCCTTTTAAAGATTGCTGAATCTGTAAAAAGTAAACACAAACCATCATAAGACAAAAAGAAAAAATAAAAGGTAGTGTTAGTCTTCCTGTTAATGAAGACCCTGTTGAAACCAAGATATATTTTGTTCTCATTGGAGACTGTCCAATTTCTGATAAGGAGGAAATACCTTGGCACATCTAACAAATGCTTTCTAGTGCTTTCATTTTTTTTGAAAATTCCTACTGAAAAAGTGGAGGAAGACTGCGAGCTGAGATTTCATAATCCCCGTCTGAGGAAATCTTACTGAAGTGGTGCATTTTTGCTAGCAGGGAAAAGAAAGGGGAGAGAACCTGTTAAATGAGGTAAAAGTAGGGGGGTAGATTTATACTGTAAGACTCTTGAATTTTGTTTTCAAACACAGAACTTTATCTGCTCTTCAAAACAAGAAAATAATTTCCTCTGGTCTCAGTGAAATCCAAAAACGATGGCAACCTGCTGCCTGCTGCTGCTTTACTTCAATGGCAGCTTCTAAAAGCAACCCCCTTTCAGGAAAGCTCTTTTATCTCTGAGGTGGAGAGGAAATAAGCTCATTAGCACATTTTCTTTGTACACTAGGGATGCTCTTCTGTGTCAGTCCAGGATGCAGGGAGAGGCACTGTACTGTTACTGGAACCTCAGGCTAGTCCAGTTTCATTTTTCCTTCCCTTGTGATTAGGAAACAGTCTTAAAAGTGAGGATACAATAGGCCAAAAAGGGCAGAATGACAGAATTAGGGCTTTATGTTCAGCCTCTGAGAGCTTTATCGCACACAAGATTTGCAGACTATTTGTTTGCTATTAGTTTGACCTTTTTCCCTTGCTTTGCTTGCTTCTCTTCAGCCTGACAGATCCTAATGTCCATTACCAGAACTTTTTCTCTGAATTTTGCTGCCAAGCTAAACAACCTGCATTGAAAAAGTATATTGATGTTAATGATAATCCCACTTGAAAGCATTCCCTAAAAGAAAAAAGAAAAAAAAGCATGAAGAACAGGGCTTCATAAAAACTGGAGGCTTCTGTATTTTTGATGCAGAAATCTTTTCCTAAGATGGTGAAAGACATTGGCTTACAGTAACATTTCCCCACCCCCCAATAACCTTAGTAGGCTTGGGCTTGTGACTTCTTTAAATTGGTGTCACAGTCATATTACCCCTTTCTTGGGCAATAAAGCACCAGAGTACTTGGTTCCTTTTGGCACAGAAGGATTTGTTGGGGCCTCTTTCTAACTCCATAAAGTTCCTCTAGTCTGACTGTAATTCAACGAATTATTGGCTAGGGGAAAGTTATTGAAGCTCATCATGACAACGTTGTTCATCACATTAAACAGTCTTGCTGAAGGAGGAAAAAGTTGTACTTCCAAGACAATGCACCTGCAGAGAATTAGCTGATAAATGAATAATAGACATGTGGCTGAAAACATTAATCGGGAAACATATTTTTGAGAAGAACTTGTGTTTTTTGCAACAAACTCTAAATGCCTCCTCTGTGTGATCTGAACAGTTAAAATATTTGGCAGTCCAAAGATGCAACACTACACTTTGTACCACAGGAAACAAATTGCTCAGACATTTTTCCCTCTTGCATGCTGTTTGATGGTTCTCCTCCCTGTCATTTTGCCACTGACACTAGCATTGCACAAATAAATCATCATGGCTGGTGATTCTTTTCTACTCCCACAGAAAAAGTGGGAACATGTAACTACATGCCCAAAAGGGCAACCATGTCTGTCCGATTTATACATCCTTCTTCAAGTATTGTTAACTATACTCTGCAAGTTTATGGCAATTATTTTATATTTATACTACAGTAGCAGTAAAAGATAGCAGCGTGTTACTGCTAGACCCTCAGAAGTATTATTTTGATGTCCAACTCCTTGACCTTGGTTGTTGTGCAGTGCCTGAAGTGAGAGGAGAAGGCTGTGTGCAGATGGAAGAAGCAATTAAGCATCAAACTGCACCATTTCTTATAGCACCCTCGATTCCCACATTGCAGCTTTTGGGAGATATAGGATTAGTAAAGAAGGAGCCTGGCTCATTCCTTCTTTATAAAAAGAAGGAATGAGCCAGTGGAATGTTGCCATCGAGAAATGTACTTTATCACTGAACCTCCTGCTGGAGAATTCCTACATGGTCCTAATCATTAAACTTTCCAGAGTAACTAGTTCTTTGGTACCCAAAACCAAGCACAGTGTTGGTCTGAGATCAGTGACTGAGAAATCTTGGGGCTGTGCAATGAACTGCTGTGAGAAAAAAAGGAAGATGAAAGTGATGAAGGTCTCCACCAGTCAGTTTCATGATCATTCCTGAACAGAGAAGAATGCAAACAGCGTACTTTGTGGAAATGTCTGGAAAGCATTGTGGTATGGAAACATCTAGGAGGCAATAAATCTTTCTAACCAGCTTCCTGTGTCTATACCCCAGACCCCTAGTGGGACACAACTAGGATTAGATCTTCTGTTTCAGGTCCTCTCTTTCTTGCCTCTATCCTCACCTTTTTATCTTCCGGGTGCATCCTTCCTTTCCCCTCACCACCTTAATTTATTCCCCATTGCTTCCTCTCACCTATTGCCTCCTACTTCTCTTTAATCTCTCTTCTGTGGTGTTATTTACTCTATACTCCATACCTTTCCTCTCTACACATCACAACTTGTATTATTTCCTTCATTTCTTTCATTCCCTGGCAGCAGTAGGGTAGCGTCAAATTCAGTAATTGTCAGGAAGGTTTTGATCATTCCCCGAGTCCCCATTATGTGCAGTCCCCTTGCTGAGATAAATCAACCTCAATTGACTTAAATTTTCTTCTTTCTGTGGGAACATGTAGTATGCCTGATATCCAGATGTCTAACCTGAATCTTTCCTCCCGAGTTTAAACCTATTACTTTATCCCCTGCCTATTACAGACAGAGATAAGAGCTTATTCACTTGCTTTTAGCAGAAACATCTTTACACATCCGAAGACTGTTATTATGCCTCTCCTTGACATTTTCTTCTCTAGATTAAATAACCTCAACTGACTTAACTTTTCCCTGTAGGTGATGTTTTCCAGTGCTCTCATTGTTCTCTCTGCAATGTTTTTTTGCACATCCTTTTTAAAGCATGTCACAGAAGTGGACATAGTCCTCCTGCTGAGACCCTGGCAATGCTGACTGCAGTGGAATTCAGTCTTTAAAGCTATAATCCCTTCTTTCTCCACCTATATATAGAGATACAAAAATAGAAAATATCTTTCAGTATAGTGGGTTTAGTACTTCCTTTTTTTTTTTTAAGCAATAATGTGACACTGCTGACTTATCTTCTTCACTATATTTTTTTTTCCCTGCAGAACGATTTCTTGCCAGATCTTGCTCCTCCTCTGTTTACAAAATGGACCGTTTCTGCCTAAGTATGTTACTTCTTATTACTGAATGGTACTCTGTCTTCTTTGCACAATACTCCTCCAATTGAACTAAATTATCCAGAATCCTAAGCTTGCTCTCTAAGGTCCTTCCTAGTTTGACACTATCTGCAGATTCAGTAGCCATACTTTTCCTTCCATTGCTTCCACTGTCCCACTTTCTGTTCCCAAACTTCCTGATCCAGAATATTCATAAAAATGTTAAAAAACCACTGTATACAGATCAACCCTTAGTGGTACGCTGCTTGACTTGTTTTCTCCCATTTTGACAGTGAATTGTTGTTATGACAATGTCTCATTTTCTAAACAGTTTTTCCTTGTATTACATTAATTCATGTAGTAGCACATGCTTCTTTTACTTACAGACTGTAATGGAAGGCAATGTCTTTCTAAAGTCAAGATATACGAAATCTGATGCTTCCTCCACACAGAGAAGACCTGTAATTCTGGCATAAAATAAAAACAGATTGGGAAGTCCATGTCGCATGTGGCACCTCGCATCATTATCTCCTAGGTATTTATGCACAGTTTGCTTGATTATTTGTTCTGCTATTTTTCTGCAAGTGAAGTATCTTTGTTACCTATGTGTTAACACAGGTATTTATTGTAGCCTTTGTTCGCAGACTCAGCATTTCTAACAGACAGTGTTAGTATTAATGCATGCCACTTCTTGCACACAGACCCACAAAAGCAACGGAGAGACAACTGAAGGAAGTGAGTAGCTTTGGCAGTTGACATCTGCTGTGTTTGTGGTTTACTACGTAATATGCATTGTCTTATCCCACAGCCTTGTCCTGGCTGCTGCAGTCTGAGTCAGGAGGAACCTCCGGATGGGGCAGAATATTGTCCTTCTACTGGGAGCCACTGAGCACGGCCAAGGGAAGCATCAGGGCACAGGATGGGCTCAGCTGAAGGGAGGCAGGGAGCAGGCACTCAGGCAGCAAGGAGCCTGCAGAACAGTCAGGGAGAATGCCGGGAAAAGCAAAAAGCAGATGGACAGGTGACAGCAATGTTTCCTACAGAGCCACAGGAATTGGCATAGGTCTTGCTACAACCAGAAGTTAGCAAGGAGCAAGCCTATAAGAAGGGACTTGTCCTGTAAAGGCATGGTGGGATAATGAAGACTTGTAAAAAAGTCCTTTCATTTCTGGTTTTTCTCATCCTGAATTTTCGTTGTTTGAAAAAGTTTAGTCTTTCAGTTTATGGTACAACCTGACTTCAGCTTTTAACTGCCCTTTTGATGTCCTGACCTCAAGGAGAGGTCCGATAGCGCTCAATGCTCTGGGTGATATGAGGTGTCATTGTAGTAGTCATGAAACCTCAGCTCCTAATTTTTCATCACCTCATACCAACACACTCCCTCTAAGTATTTTGGGCAACACTCTTATTTCCATTGTCTCCAGCTGTGACATTTATAAGCAGAACTGGCTCAAGGCACAGGAAATACAAGCAAAATCAAAGTTTTCTTACCCAGGGCTGACAGACTGACACCAATCATTAAAAATCATTGTCATTTAAAAAGAGTCCTGCAGAGTTGGGCTTGCTACTCATAGGGCTGCCTGGGAGCAGGAAAAGGGGAGTTGGCAACCACAACTGCTGGGAGGAGCAGGGGGCCCCATCTCATGGAGAACCTGCTACCCGTGCGATAGCAGCAGCGGCCAGCCTAGCATTTCAGGACTGCACGTCCTATTCTCCTCCCCTCCCACCCAGTGACCATTTTACCTCCCCATGGTTTGAACCATAAGGCAGATGATTAATTTGCCTAGGGCCATACGCAGCACGGGACTTTATGGGTGATTTTACAGCATTTTTATGGAGCCTGTCATACCCAAAAAGGGTGTATTAGGAACGTGGATCCTATTAACTTGCATATCTTCTGCCTTGTTGATTTTGAGAAGTTAGGAGAAGGGTTAGCAAGATGGAAAGTTCCACTTGTAAAGCTTTTCTGTGCTTGATACATGCAAAAAAAAAAAGAAAAGAGACTTTAGTAGCAGAAGAGTTAAAAATATCTCCTTTTCCTTCACAAGGTTTCTCTGATTTGATGGTCCTCACACATTCTCTTAGATATATATTTATTTTTTTTACTTTTAAGCTACTTTGAGATCTTCAGATATTAATGTGTACTAAATAAGACTCTAGCCACAAGGACATAAAGTCACTGTTAGATTGCAACAAGAGTCTGATGGCTTTTTGCTGGGCAGGGCTTTTCTCCAAGAGAACTCCCAGGAGTCTGTGAGCAAAGCCTTGTGTAGCAAGGCAAAATCCAGGTAGGTCAGTAAGTGCCTAAAAATGTGGCCCCTAAGCAATGAGCACAAAATTAAAACCTCTGTACCTTAGCAAAACACACCAGATCTTTCTGTTATTATTTGCACCGCTGTTCAAACCTTTTCCTTCAGTGGCAGCTCAGAAAAGCTTCAGTCCTGCAAACTGATATGTTTGGAAGACCCTGTGCCATGCATAGAGTCCTCAAATACTGTAGCTTCTGGAATCACAAGGCAATTCTTCAATTATGATCAGGTAGAATTTACTGTTGAAGAAGGCATTTTTAAACAGGAATTTCCATTTTGAAACGTGTGGAAACTGCAGCAAATAGACGAACAAACTCAATGGCAAATTATCACTTTCTAAGCCTTACGTCTAAGAAGACCTGCTCACTGATAACCTTGAATTCATTTTACTTCTTAGGGTCACAGCGTCTGAGACCATCTGTCACTATCGCTTACAGCTGTGATGATTACTGCATTATAGAGGCTTTAGAGTTTCAAAAGGGATGATTTAATTCTTTCAAGAGGAAACATGGACAATATCCCTCCAAGCAGAAAGTCCAGCAACTCACTAAGTTCTCATTACAGGGATTTTCTGTTCGAAAGAATTTTACACGTTGGCCTGAAGCTGCCTCAGATGTGTACTTTTGGTCCCTGGCACTCTCTATCAGAAACAGGACAGCTGAGAGTGCAGATGATGATTGCATTCTGGTTGCAGATGAGCTTGAAACAAGATTTCACTAAGTCATGGGTGCTAGAGGGTTTCTCTGGGTTATTGTAGTCATGACTTGTGTGTGTACTGCAGGATGCAGATTGTTCTACACAGGCTCCCAGGCATTAGCGAGGCAACAGAAAGTAATCTTTTTGGCAGCAGAAGCCTTTGTTGATTGCAAAAACTGTAAATGCTAGGGGTTACTCCAGCCAAATAGCATATTTTATCCTTTGGAGTCCTGAGAGTGCAGGCAGTCTTGGTCAGGCCTCAGTGACTTATTTCATCTCAAATAAGGGAAGCAGAGTCAGCACTGGTGCTGTTGAACTGGCCATCATCTCCTATGCCAAACTATTCACACAAAAAAAATTCTTATCAGCAGAGAAAAAACTGTCACTATAAAATAATATTTTTAGCTTAAAAGTATGACTTTACCTGTGAAATAAATTATTTAAGCTTACGGACACTTTGACTGTGTCCTTTTGTGATTTTGATGTATGGGCATGATTCTTGAAACTCAATATCTGATTTGTTCTTCTAGCATAAGTGTGTTTTGGCTTCAACCCCATGCATATACAATGCATTAAATAACTAAACTAATGATATCTTGCAAAATAATATAATTTATGTATTAATGATTTATCAAGCATCTACCTGGATTTTCTTAATAACAAAGGAATGCTGAAAACAAAAACCATTTAGATTGTGGAGATGAAACAATTTAGTAATTACTTTGTAGTTCCTTCTTTGCTAAGACACTTTTTTTTTTTACACTAATCATGGATGCTATTAGGACATTGTTTATTTAGTGTGAGGATTTGGTTGTATCATGGGCATTGCTAGCCTGCGTGAGTCACATCAATCTATGTTATTATTTTTGGTTTTCAGGCCTAACCTGAGAGTAGTATGCCTAGTAAATAAGGAAGTAACTGAAGTTTCAAACTCATGGAGTGCTTCAGCACCTTTGTTTAACACATTGACACATTGAGTTTCTTCACTACATTTCACAAACTGCAGTTTATATTAATATAGTAACTACTGATCGACTAAAAACATGTCATCATATTAGCTCTACCAAATGACTGAGGAAAAGACGGGGAAGTCATTACCCATCATTAAGCCAATGGAGGAAGAGGAGGATTTCACAACTGTTCTGTTCCATCCGCTCATCTTTCATCTGCTCTTTCTTAGCCTGGGCTAGTTCAGAAACCTGTTTCATGGCTGGAGTCTTCAGCATAAATGGAGCTGTTTATAAGTTTCTTAATATGAAACACACTCACACACACACGTTCTCGCAAAGAAGAACAGTAGGGAAGAAGGTCAAATAACTGTAGAAACAATAAATATTTTCTAGTTAATAAGTGGGATGTCGTTGGTGCCTTGGCCTTTGCATATCAGGGGAAATCACACTACGCTATTGGCAGACTACAACCTGTCATGGGATAGAAGTGGACTGACTTCCCAAATATAAAAACCAGATCATGCAGCAATGACTCAGAGCTGAGTACAAACACACGCAGAGGGTGAGAGGGATTCTGAGGGAGCTGTCGCTTTACAAAATAATTGTTGAAGTCTATTGAACAAATATATACATGTTTCACTGCTAAGATGATCAACAGTTGGCAGGTCCATGTCAAAAAGGTCTACTTAGCAGGGAATGTCTGTCTCTCTCTACATATTTATAACCTGTTTAGCAGAAATTGGCAGAAATTGTCACACTTCAAAAGCCCTTACCTGTATCATAAATAGACTGAAAGTAAAACTTGCTTTTGTTTTTAGAAGCCTGAATTTGTTGTTACATCCTGACATCAAGGAATCTAATAATGGCATGTGGTGATAATGCAAACAGTAGAAGAGCTCTCAAATTCACCAACTTGACTCGGATGGTAAAACCACAATTAATTCTGCTCATATTTGTCATCCTCTCTATTCTTTCCCACATATATACAATGCAGTCTTTAGTTCCACCCATAGTAAAAGATCTTCTATTCTTGTTCATCAGATTACCTCATTTAAACACCTGGGTCACTAATGTTTTCTGTACAATTAGCTTTACTCTAAGTGAGAGTTGGAAATGTAAATTGCCTGGAACTCTTGTTAAAATTTCCCGAGACATTCAAATTAGCTGGGAATACTGGGAACATTTCCTGAAATTATGCTTCCAGAAGGTCTATAACAAGGACTTCAAACCTTAAGAATTTAGGGTATCTGTATAAAATTTTGAAATCCAGCTGGGACATCTTGCCTGAAAAGGGGCTGTGACTTTCAAATCATTCCCCCAAACCTCTTTCAAAGCCCATTTCACAGTTCTTTCCTCTTTTTTCTTTGTGTGCCTAACAACTGCCAGGTCTCTGCACAGTGCCATTCTCCCATGCTTCTCTTCTCTACTCCTTTATTATCCTCTGATTTCAGCATTGAAAGATAAGCTTCACTGAGACTTGCATGCCTGGAGTTAAGTCTTTAAATAAGGACCTTGATTTTCAAAGGCACTGGACACTTCCCACTTCCACTGGAGTCAGTGGAGTTGCTCTGGAATTACTTCACTGGTGTCCAGCATTGAGAAGATGGGCTTATCTCTAAGGACAAAATCAGAACATGCGAAGATTTTAAGCATGCGTATGAAAGTGAGAATCAAACGCATGTGAAATATCGCGTAGTAAAATTCCGAGTGTTTAATTTGCAATGCAGTCTTGCACATCTCAGGCATAATGAATTACTTCCTGTTTGTCCTTTTATGTAGTAAGGTCTTTATTACTTTTGCCTGCAGCTTGGCTATTCACCAGTATTTTTTCAGTGAAGTCCTAAAAACAGGGAGACAAAATAATCTATTCATTAACTCCAACCACTGTAGAGTGGTGTCAGCCTCTGACCGCAGTCTAGACGAGGGCTGGTAACTGGAAAGAGCTTACAGCAGGTCAGTCATTTGGGCTCTTTGCTCAGTGTTGGGCTAACAGCTGTTCATGGGATTACTCACAAACAAGGCTGTAAAAAGAAGACATTCAAAAGGTAATCTGCATACTATTTTAGGAACAAAACTAAATCCCCCAATTTTGAGTAATCTGCAGTGCTCGTTATGCTGCCTTTGCTCTGGCAACAGTCTCAAAGTTAATTACCTTTTTTTATTCCAGTTTTTCACACATCATTTCTAGTGTTAGTAATTTTACCTTTGATGCTCTTTTTAGCTGCTCACCAGTTCCGGCAGCCATCTTCTGGGAATTCTGAGATCTGGCTGCAAATTACAGTGCTACAGGCAGACTGATCAGAAAGAAAGCGTGGTCAAGGAATGCAGCGTTAGGCTATGTTCTTGACAGGGATTTTTCAATAGGTTTTGACTTAGGTTGGGTGAAACATTTCACTCTCTTTCCTTGACTGGAGCCAACATTTTTATGATGAGATGCCTTAAGGAACTGTGCTACACTGAAAAAAAATGCATGGTTCTTTGATGCACAGAAAAAAAAGAAAAAACTGTCATGTTGGCTGAGACTCATTAATAGTCCTACTTTTCAATTTTTTATAACTTTACTGTGTGTTTTGGGAAAATGGGACATGAGGAAAAAAGCATCAAGGCAAAGCTGGTGGCACTGTGTTCGGTGTCTGCTTTTTAGACTAACGAGTTTGTTGTGACAAAACAATGAAAAGTTTATACTGAGATCAGAACATCTTGGCCTCTAGTCATCTGAACACTGACGCACTAAAAATCGCATATTGAATTTACAGGCTATGTATATATGTGCTAAAAGTATAAGATAGATTGTAAAATAGAATAAAGATAGTGTTTTTAATTACTTAAAGGGGGCCTAGAGAAAAGGTGGAAAGGGACTCTTTATCAGGGTTTGTGGCGATAGGATGAGGGGTAACCGTTTTAAAGTGAAAGAGGGGATATTTAGATCAGATATCAGGAAGAAATTCTTTACTCTGAGGGTGGTGAGGCACTGGAACAGATTGCCCAGAGAAGTGATGGGTGCCCCATCCCTGAAGGTGTTCAATGCCTGGTTGGATAGGGCTTTGAGCAACCTGGTCTAGTGGGAGGTGTCCCTGACCGTGGCAGGGGAGTTGGAAATAAATGATCTTTAAGGTCCCTTCCAACTCTAACAATTCTATGATTCTATGTGTTCTGTACAATAGCCTTAATTGGACTACAATATTTCCAGCCAGATTTAGGTAAGCAAGAACCTACATTAAACCAAAGCCATATATATATATATATGATCTCTATCATCAGCATCCAGAAATTTTTAAACTAGGCTACACTCTTTGTCATCTGAGGACCTTTTGGTAGAACATGAAGCAATTCGACTAACATTTGTCACAACTTTTTCTTCTCATATTCTAAAATCTTGCACACTAATGTCATGAAGCCATCAACGAGGTAGAATATAAAAGTTTTTTTGGGCTTAGGTTCTCTGTATAATCCATGGAGATAGAGATAGATGTGCCTAAGGGATCCACAGAAGCCAAGGGGCTGGCTCTGCCAGGCAAGTAGCTTACTTAACCAAAAAGGGGAAAAAAAATTGCTGAGATGTCTGTCTTATATTTTGCCCTCTTTAGAGCCTGGATGCCTCACCCTAATAAAGAGGAAGGTGCCTGGCTACCTTCAGGCTCCTGCATCCTCTCCCACAGTCATGTGCCAAAGGCAGTATCTCACAGAAAAAAAGAGGACAGAAATAGATTGTATGTGACAGCTCAGTTACTGAAGTGGGAGATTCTTGTTCAGCTCTCTCGTGATATACCTCTTATAAAGGAAAATGTTTTGACCATCCGGCTCCAGAAATCCCAAAAGAAGTGCAAACTTTTCCAAAGCAAAGTGTTTTGTATTGCATTGGAGATGAAGGCTATGTAAAAGGATAAATTTTGCTACAGCAAACTTTTCCCCCCTTCTTCTTGGGAAGAAGCTGGGCCATTTTTTTTAATTTTTTTTTTTTTTGAGTGCAATAATTTGAAAGTCACCAGGCTGCAGCATTCTGGTGTAAAAGACTGTGGGACACACACTCAGTTTCTTCTCTTACACTAGTTCCACTTCATGTGAAACTACTAGAGAGAGAAGACACATCCCTCTCTAACCTTCTAGCTTGGCTACCTGCTTGGGCAGAAAGAAACTGCAGGTCATTATCCACATTTTAGCGAGGATGCAGTTGAAGCTGAGTTTTTTGAATCCTGGTCAAGTGCTCCAGTGAATACCTCTACTTCTTGTCCAATATTTTAAGTGGTTCTTTGTCCCTCCTAATATCATAACCTGCACCCTGATATTTTTTAGACAACAGTCATAATCCTTTTCCTAACAAGGCTCTTCTGCATGTTAACCTCTCTTTTTCTCATAATTCTAATAGACCCTCTTTCCAGCATCAATTCTGGCTAGAATTCATTTTTCTCTAACATAGGTAAGTAGAAGTCAGACATTATCAACACAAGCTTCTTCTCCTGCTGAAAGCATTCTGGGATTTTTTTTTTTTTTCTTAATGACAGAGAATTGGGACCTTGTTTATTTCAAGCTGGACTACATCAAATGATGGAGCATGCTGCAGTTATTGAATTGGATGTCTTTTAACTGGGTCATCGCCAATGTCATCTGTTTTGTAAAAGGTCTCTGAATGAGTAAAGCCTCAGCGTGGCTGCAATTTGCTTCATGTATCTGCCAAGACCTTAGAAAATAAAAATATGAATTGTGTTAGAAGGCGGCCAAGTATTTGCAGCAACTTTTGATGAAACTCAGAGCAAAAATCTGCCTTTCATTAATAACTTCTTTTTTCTGCTAGTTGTAACATTTTCTATAGGTTACGTATGGTATTTTTCAATTAAATTGAAAATAAACCCTAATCATCTTACTTTTCACAGATGTTTTCTCTTACCACATGCTTATATTTTTGTTCTGACTGCCTTCCCCACCTCTCTGTTGATTCCCCACCTCTTTATGCTTATTCTTGGCTCTTACCTGAGATCGGTCCAGTCCTTCAAGCACTCCTCCATGTGCTTGACATAAGGGCCCTGCCAAAGTAGAAACATAAATCCCAATGTGGCTGGAGCATTGGACTAGAAATATTTTTAGGATATAGGATGTACTTCTGCTTCATAAGCCTTGTCACAAAGTAGATCCTCACTCTAACCTGAGTGCCTGCATGTGATTTAAAAAAGAAATGGTTTTATAAATAACCTCAAAAGATGAAAGAATTCTTGCCTGATTCTCAATGTAGGAACTGCTTTTCTCAGTTACGAAGCAGGGTGCCTGGTAAAAGTAGATGGTTCTTGCCATGTTAAATGGGTAGAGCAAGACATTTCACAAATTTATGGATTTGCTCTAAAAAAAATTGTATGCAGGCACATTGGAAACGAGGGACAGATTTAAAACATTAATGTTCATATAAACAACAAATAATTACTGGAAAACCTTAAAATGGCTTTTAACAAAAATAAAAAGATATGCAGCTTTCAGCAAGCATAAAGATCAGTTAAAAGAAATGCAACTGTGTTTGTAATTTCAAAATATTAAGGAAGATGTTGATTCCAGAGAGATGTATCAACTATCAACAGTTAAACCACTGTGATAGCAGTAGCAATGGTAATAGTAGTACTCCTTTGTCTTGTGAAATGCAGGACTTGTTGGAGTGCTATTGTACAAAGTTTACACATTAACTGTAAGAAAAAACTCTAAAGACCACTAGGAATTGCACTTTAATTTCTCTGCACCCTTTACAGGCTGGGAAATTATCTAGACAGAGTAAGGAGTTCTGCTTTTAAGGAAATTCACTGCTGAGCTTCTCTCAGCACTGTTAAATATAGGGCACAATTTCAATCACTAAAACAATTCTCTGTCCTTTCTACCAGGCACACACCTGCCCCTGAGCCTTTTCTCTGCCCATGCTGTGTGCTGAAATGGAAAGATATTTGTGTGCTGTTAAGAAAAAAAAAAAAGAGGAATTTACTGCTGTGAGAAGTGATGAAGGTTACTTAAATGTATATTAGGGGCTAGCTTCTGCCTTTAAAATCAGAGACCATTTAAACTGGGATAAAAAGGGTGCCGCAGTTAAGTTAGGGCTACGGGAAATATTTCAACTGTCTATAAATAAACACATTGTGGCCTTTTGAGTACTCTTCAGTGTCTTGTATGCAGTCTATCTGTGACACCTCTGTGTAAGGTAAGAAAGAAAAATGATCATTCTGCAAATAAATTCCTTCTATACTAATTTTTATTTTATTTCCCCTTAGTCAAACATAAACCTTCACTTGAAGTTGTCAGATGTGATTATTGATCTGGGCCTGACAGCATAAATCTAGGCAAACAGTCCAGGAATAACTAAAAAGTCAAATCTTTCCTTTTTCTTGCTTTTAATTGAAATATGATTTTAAAGAAGAGTAGCAAAAAATGGAGAAAAAAAAGTAGCAAACTACTGAGGTTAAAGCGTATTATCAAAGCAGAATCATGCTCAGAAGTCTGGGAGCCCTCCTGGAAGAGCAGTGTACATGTGGCCATAGACCTTTCTCCACCTGTAGAGTTTGACATACTGTGTTGATTGAATAAAGACAAAAAGACAAACGACACTAAAATTGAAGAAAAATTGGAGCACTGCCAATGTTAAATGAAGTCTGGTAGGAGCATCTTTTGCCATGATCTGGTGACTTGTCCTGCACATTGGAGGATGCCGACGACCTTTCCCTACCTTCTCTATTTTTGCCAATTATTGCACAATCAAAATTGTGTATTCTGAAAGTTTTATTGATGAAGTTCTGTACCTTGGTTTAGTGCCAGGCTGTAGTCTTTTTTGTCATATGACCTTCTGCAGTAGAGAAAATATTTCTGCAAGTTTAGTATAATGAGGAAAGACTCATCATTTTCAAAAGTGCTGTGGATGTCCTGAAGGCTTATTTATTAAATGATATTTTAATTGCAACTATTGCAAACTCCAGAGCTTTTACTCCATTGATTTCTGAGGGTATTTGCTTGAGTGAAATATATGATGAAGCTTGAATAAAGATATAATATGAATCCCACATTTCTAAGCTGAGGCAGAGTTGACTCAAGGCTTTGCAGAAGTACAGGCATGCTTCACCTTTTCTGTCCAAAGAGGAGGTGGAAAATTATTTTGTTGCCATTCTGAGGAAAAAAATAATTTTTTCACCAAAAAAATACGGTTTTGGGGAAGACTAAAAAAGGCTCAAAAGTGACTGAAAGTGATCTGTAGAATATCTGTTGACTAGGGATGGAGAAACAGCAAGATCCAGTGTGAATTTTGGAGATCTGATTCCCCCTTCATGATACCTTCCCTCAGCCCTAAACAGAAAGAGTCTTGCATTGGCAAATAAGAGCAGCTGTACTAGATTGATCGAAAAGTCGAACAATCTGTATCTTATTTGTGACAATGACCAAAACTAGGAAAAACTGATCAAAACTTAGGTCAAAGGAGAAATCAAGGCAAGCACATGGCAACCCACTGGTTTTGCCATCACTAGCACAAGGCCAGAGGCTCAGGGGAGAGCTGGCAGCACAGAGTCTCAGCACGTGTCTGGCCCTGTCTTGGCAAGAGCTGGTTTTAGCTGGGGCAGCAATTGCCTGGTGGCCACATGCCTCTGGCTTCCTGTGCTGGCTTCACTACTGGAGCACCTGGGGTAGGGGGCTGGCACCCCTACGTAGTCACTGCCAGACAAAAAGCCCCTCTGGGGTGATGGGTCTGGGGGAGGGCAATGTGTGGCTCCCAAACTTTGCCTGGGAAGCAGGGAGAAGGAGGCAGGCTGTGACAGGAAAACATGAAAATGGCCCAGAACAGGAGAGAGGAACACCCCCATGATGGACATTGCACTGCGCGTGGTTGAGACCTGAGGATGCTGATGACTTGTTCTGACTCCCACCATTCATCTTGAGGAAGACTCAAGTCTTTATTGTGTACCCAGAGGGACATCAGAAGGGTGAACACAACACCAGAGAAAAAGGGTAAGTATCAATAATTTTTATTGTATAACAATTTTAACTGCATTATTAATGAGGCTTTCTTACATTACCTATATACTTTTTACAAGTAGACTGTTAAAACATTAGCTGGGCTAGCAATAAATTCTTGGTTCTACATACATGCCTATAAGGAGATTCTGGTTGTAACAATGTGCTCTGTTTCCCCAAATTCTCTCCCAGCATTCCACAGTTTATGACTCAGGGACCACCTGAGCCAGATGTGCTGACAGGGTACTCAATAACTTTTCAGTTAATTAATTTTCTTCCCCCCAGAATTGTCCAGTTGACCCTTAACTCACAGAAACTTCCAGCATTCGCACCATCTGATGGAAAGACGTTTGGAAGGTAAGCTACATATTGTATGAGAAATTGCCTCCATGTGCCACCAGCTCACTTTGATGCCTCACTATGTGAGAACTAGCAACCACTACCCTACTAGTGGTTCCTTCTTTGCCTGCCACCAGCTGACCTCCTTTCCTCTGTCTCCAGCGGCTTTTGGTTTATACCACATCTCTCCCATAGGGACCTCTTTTAGGACCTTGCTGCTTCTTCACGCCTGGCACAACCCTCTTGGCTTCCCTTCCCATCCTTCTCTAGAGGATGCAGGAGGGTTTGCCCTGCAGATATCTGTGCTTCCTGCAGCTGGTCTATTATTAAGAAGCTGCCTTGCAAAAATGACTGGCACATCTGGGATCCCTGTTGCTACTTTTAGCTAGGAGCTCAAGGCTTGAGATGTCATGGAAAATGACCTTCCCAAGAAAAACAGCATTTGTGAATTAGCATAGTAAATTGGGAATAATTCCTGCTTTCAGAGAACCTTTTTGGATGACAGAAGCCTCAGGTTTTCTGGATACATGAAATACCAAACACGGGAAATCATAAAATCTGTTAAAAATCTGCCATTTTCAAACATGAAGTGCTCAATTTGTTCAATCAACTTCAGGATACTTTGGAGAAGATTTAAATACAGAAAAGGCGCAACTCGTACAATGTGTGTCTCGCCAGAGCTGGATTCTAAGAACCAGCTTATGCAAAGCAAAAGTGAGGACAAATTCAGATTGCCTGAGCCCGAGCGCTGACTGTGGAGGCGCTGAGGAGAAGCGAGAGGAAGTGGGGGAGAATGGCAGTTCCGAGCACATAACCAGCCATTAAATGCTCTTAGGCAGTGCCTGTTGACAGGGTCCCTCTGGCAAAATAGGTGGCCGAGTACCTGTCTAATGGCTGCTAACGGGGCTTATGCATGACCAGGTTTCCAGAGGCTCTGCCCTGTCAAGCCTGAGACAGGCAGAAGTGCATGCGCAAGATAAATATTTAAAAAAACCCCAAAAACCACACACACAAAAAACCCCTCTGAGGGAATAAGGCATGAGCAGAGCACAGGGCTTAGAGGACTGCAATGTTGGTCTCAGATATCTAAATTCCGTCCAAGTGGTTACGTGGGTCTACTTGTAAACATCTTTTCCCAGCTTTCTAGAGTGGTAGGAGTAAGGATAAATAATACTGCTGTGTAACAATGAGGACTAATTATGTATTTCTTATGAAGAAAGAAGTGTCACTTTTTAAAGACACAAAGATTTCAGGGAGTGCATTGTGCCAATTAGATTTAGTAGTACCATTAGGAAATAAAATTGCATTATTCAATTATCAGTCACATTTGTAGCCATTAGTTCCCCTGGAAACTTGTCAGAGCTTTAGAGTACAGCTGTCAAGGCAAAAACCTCAGAAAAGGAATACTTCAAAAACAATTTGCAATTGACCTTTAAATGTTATATTCATCAATGAAACTAACAATGTGGAAGATTTCTCAGAATAAATATCTTATGCCTCACTAAAATTATGTAGTATTCTGCCTCTGTTTTATTTGATATATCTACGTGTGTATATATACATATTTACTTGATATGCATATGTATGTACATGTATTATATCTATATATTACATTAGATATTTCTTTTATCAGCAGTAGGTTTCCAAAAATTCATTTTGAACAAAATTAGGACATAAATGTTAGAAACAGGGGCATTCATGTCTTTTGCTCCAGATCTAATAATGATCTTAGCAAGAGCAAAGGTGAAATTTCTCCCCTAGATGTTCAGTAATACACAACCAGATAGCTGAAAGACAGATTTTGTTTTGTTTGTTTGCTGCACCAAGTGTTGACCACTGACAGAGGCATGATTTCAAACTTGAATTGAAATATATTTCATATAATCTTGTAACTGCTTGATTCCTATGCAGCAAAAACACAGTAATAGGAAACTGAATAAATAATTTAATCTGAGGTTTGCTACGCTCAAATAAATGAGAGTTTCATGCATGGAGGAAAGATTGGCTCCCAAGTGCATTACCTAGGATGTACACAGGACATATATAATATAAATATGTTTTTATACAAGATAAATGTAATTCACAACTTTTTTTTTCTACTTCATCAAGCAGATGAGAAGCTAGATATTTTGCAAGTATTGACTGCTAATTAAAATTGTTTTGTACATTATTTTAGAGACTAGTATAACATTATAGTGGGAAGCATTCAAGAAGACTTGCTATTTTATAATCCTAAGGAGTTTCAGTATTGTAAAGAAATCTGTACTGTCCTTAAATCTGTTCTTCTTTTTCTACTTTTATTCAGGACTTCTCCTTTCCACACCTGTCTTGTTTCTGTGCATGGTATCAGAAAAGGATACACATAACTTTTCTAATTATATCTTTATAGAAACACTAAGAAGAAAGATTTGGTGTTTAGTACTTTAGGATAATAATCTAAATTGCCTGGTAAAGCATTTATTCCAGCTTGGGTTCAAAATGCAGCCATGGCTTGCTAGTCAAATGAGAAGAAAAAAAAAAGCTTATAACACACTCTCTCAAATACACAACAGTGATTGCATTTTTAATAGCAGCATCATTTGCTATTGATTATTCCCAGGGAACATCAGTCTAATAGATAGAGTGGCAATCTTCTAACCACTGCGAGTGTATAGCTTAGGTATATTTAAATACATGCTACAAGGGGAACACATTATGGGGAACACTGCAATGAACACAGGTTCTTCAACTCTACTGATAAATGTGACAAAGAGTACTTTACAATTCATGTTTCAAAAACATCTAGTAAAACGTAATAAAAGAAAAAGTAAGGATAATAAAAGCGTAGGCACATGATGTTACCAATTTAATGACGTTCATTCCTTTTATTAGTAGCAATCCCACAGATGCCTGAGGAAGCACATTTGCTTTTGTTAAAACAAATCCATTGTAGAAACTGTTCTGACATCCATCATTAAAGCATTTTATGTGAGTAGTCTTTCTTACTGTATTATTAAACCATTCATTAACATGGTAGATAAAAACTCCATTCCACCGAGAATCTGCCATGGCATTACAGAAATGTACCCTGCTTGGCAATGATGAAATATGCCATGACAGGAAAACAATAACACAATGTAACTTAACATTAGGCTTTTCAAATTGTGGAATATTTCTATTGTACTACTTAGAATACATACCAAACTCAATTTCCTCTTACAATAAATAAATAAATAAATTCCGTTTGTACCAGAATTGAATCTTGGCAGTGCAATCTACAAAATGATCACTAAAACATGACAGAAAACAAAGATGGAAAACTCTTTGTAGAGCACTCACTGAACTGACTTCATGTCATTTTAAGTTCCTGATACAGTTCTTAAATGTGCCTGGACAGCCTGAATTGTATCTCTGTTACTGAGCAAATAGTAAATGACTGTACTTAAAACATCTGAAACTGCACAGGGTTCAGTGAACAGTGCATTTAGGCATGAAGGAGAATATCACCAGCCTCTTCTTTCTTCAATATACTACAGGAAAAACTGCATGTTCAAAACTAGGATTTATAGGTAATTTCTCATACTATTACTGCAGTGTTTAAGCACACTACAGCCTTCCTCATCTCTTGTAGTGTCCCCATGAGATAGAAAAACACACCTTGGAAACTGAGATAAAACACAATCACAGAATCAGACAATCATTGAGTCTGGAATGACTTAAGAAGATTGTATAGTCCAAACCCCCTCAAAACGGATGCTCAGGGTCATGCTTTTGATATCTCCATGGATGAAGACTTCACAGCGTCTCTGTTCCAGTGCTTAGTCAGTCTCACAGTAAAAAAGTGTTTTTCTTAGGTTTAAGTGTGTCAATTTATGCCCATTGCCCCTTGCCCTGCCACTGGACACCACCGAGAAGGGTTTGGCTCCATCTCGTTGAGCCTTCTCTTCTCCAAGCTGAACGGTATCAGTTCACTTACCCTCTCCTCATATGAGAGATGCTCCATTCCCTTAATCATCTTTCTGCCCCTTCACTCTTGCGCCACTATGTCCATGTCTTTCTTGTCGTGGGGAGCCCAGAAGTGGACCCAGCACTCCAGATGCAGCCTCACCAGTGCTGACCAGAGGGAAAGGATCATCTCCACCAACCTGCTGGCAATGTTCTTCCTAATACAGCCCAGGGTGCTGTTGCCTTTTTTTTTGCTTCAAAGGCCCACTGCTGGTTTGTGGTCAACTTCTTGTCCACCAGGACCCACAGGTCTGCCAAGCTGCTTTGCAGACAGTTGGCCCCTTGCTTGTACCAAAGCATGGTACACCTCCCAGGTGCAGGACATGGTATTCTCCTTTGTTGGACTCCATGAGGCTCCTCTCTTCCTATTTCTGCAGCCTGTCAAGGTGCTTCTAAATGACAGTGCAAGCATCTGTAATATTAATTGCTCTTCCCAATTTTATGTTATCTGCAAACTGATCACTGATCACAACCCTTTCAGCTCATCTATTCAGCCAGTTTCCAATACACCTCAGTCTATTGACAGTGAGACGGTGAGACACTGTCACCTCACTAGACAACTCATCTGAGTTAGTTGTACTTCATCCACTTGTCTATGAGCTTGTCTAATGCCAAAAACCTTATTAAAGCTGAGGTAAACCAAGTTGGTCGTCTCATCACAGAAGCTATCAGGTTATTTAAGCTTCTTTTCCTTTGTGCATCCAGAAATGTTTTTGGGGGTTAGTTATTCTACCACTTTCCTAAGGATCGAGGTGAAGCTGAGTGGTCTGTAGTTCCCTGGACCACCAGTCTTAACCTTCTTGAAGATAAGAGAGACATCTTCTTTCTTAGGAAAGACTCATCACCTTACTCTTCCTGACCAGGCAGTTCACAGCAGACACCCACAACAATGTCATCGACGTTGGTCTGCCCACTAATTCTTATCCATAGGCTGCCACTGACTCATCACCCAGCTGTAGGCATAGCTCCATGCATTCCACCTGCTCTTTCACATAAAGGACAACTCCTCTTTCTTGCCTTCCCAACCTGTCCATCCTGAAGAGTCTTTGTTCGTCCATCACAACAAAAGGCTAACAAGCTGTATCTGGGCAACTGTGTGAGTTCTCACCATGGAAACTTTGGCCCCATAAGATCTTCACTCTAAGAAACTTCCAGGTCTGAGAAACTGAGATAGTTCCATGAACAGGAAACAGATTAGCAGAGTTTTGAGAATGTCAGTATTTGACTTGGCACCTTACTGCCCACTGCCATACCAGGTATGACAAAGCCTGTACTAGCCTAGTGTTCTGCCCAGGCTGTTTGGACTTGCTTATCACCTGAAGCTGTGCTGGAGCAGAGGGCAAGACTTCCCATTATATTACAAGGAAATACTGGAGGAAAGCTAACTTGTAGTTTCAGAGTGTTCTACAACTTAGATGCAAAAATTAGATGTAAATTTAGGCTACATTGTGTATATATGAGGGTGACCTTACGTGGAGCAGACATACATGAAAAACAGAAGTATAGAGCGAGTACTTTGAAAACTGCTGATACAAATCTTGGACATGTTCAGTTGGGATAAAACATCAGTTCTTTACTGACTTTTGAAGTTCTTCAACAATTTTAACAAGCTGAAGCTCTGTTCCTCCCTATCTAGCAAAAAATAAGCCAAAATGTAAAAGCTGAGCTTATTTTAAAAGATTTCTAAAAGCAGAAACGTGATTCAGTAGTACCTGATGAAAACAAAATTACGAGTCTGGGGTTTTTCTCAACTTCTATCAAACATTACTATCTATTCCATAAAGGCCCAGCTTTTAGTTACAAAAGATTCCATGGGATCTAATATTTGTCATATTATAGCATGTAGACCTATAATAACCTTAAAATGTAAACAATCCACAGTGTTTATTTAAAGGGACTTTTACCTCAATTACTGTTTGCAAAATCCTTAGAAGAACATCTTGCATTTTCATTGAAAACACCGAAAATAACAACCACAGGTAACAGGCATCAGATTTATCACCATTTGAGGGACAATTCTTGCAATAATTATCAGAGGATTGATGAGTTAATCACCAGACAGATTCAAAAGGGAAAGCTAAAGTGCATATATTAGACTGCATAGAATTATAGAGAACAATACATAATTTTTTATATTTTCATTTGTATACTGGTGCTAAGTTTACCAAGTATCATTATAGTATTTTTTCTCACTGTTTACAAAATGTAGGACATGTAGAGTAGTAAAAACCTCCTGTCACTGTAGCAGAATTTTGCTTGTGGCAAGACTGTAACTCCATTTAATGCCTTTAAGTTATCTGCAAAAATAAAGATACTTATATGCTTCTATTTTACTTGGATTTCCTGAAGTTGTCTAGAATAATGATATATAAAATATAAAATATTACTAATTAAAAATTTAAATGTGCATTAAGTTGATGGGCAATTATCTACATTATGCCAAAATTGCCTTTGAACTCTAAAAGCCATGTCACACAGTTTAATGGTAGGAAAGTAGCAACTGGTACGGGTCCTGTAGTAGAACTGTTAATATTAAATCTCAGAGAAAAAACTACTATGGAATCTTTTCTTCTTTTTGTTTCAGTCAAGGGGATTTTTTGGGTGCAGCAGGGGACTGAAAATTTGATAAAATTGCCTCTGAGTACAAAGAAGTTTTGCTCACAGTTGAAAAAAAAAAACAATAAGAATGAACTCAGTGTCATATACCTTTGATTTCTGATAGACTTAGTCCACTGAGACCTAACTATCAGTTATCTACCCACAGTTGCCTAATCTGCACTGCTGAGGCCACAACCAGACTTCACGGTCTATTAAAGCACAGTTTAGAAATTTAGCAGAGGGCAGTTAAACCTCAAAGCTGCCAAGTCTTACAATGGGAAAAGGATGAAAAACATATCAGCTGATGATCAACCAACTGATTGCTAAACAATTTACAGTCCAGATGTCTCTACTGGAGCAATAATAGTTCTCTTCACAAAGTCACATCACCAAACAACTCCCATTTGCAGAAACACAGTCCAGAGTTGCTATACGTAATCTTGCTCTTTTAAACTACAAAGCCAATCTGAAGCTAGTCCTTCAACTTCAGGGGAGATGGGAAATCAAAGCATTAAAAAATTAACCTCAGAAATTATGGCTGTTGATGCTTAGTTTGCAGGGGCAAGTTTCCAAGAAGGTAAGCCAGTCTGTAACTGCAACGAATCTTCCCACTGCTACAGATGTCCTGGGGTCCCCGCTCTCTATTATGTGTCAGGTCACGTTCTGGGGTTGCATTACATACGTACAGGGACTGGAAGGGGTGTGTGGGACACATGGCAGGGAGACTGGTTCCTTGAAGCATGATTTGGGCTAGAAGGCACTCTCCCCTGATGCCAGGCCGTTCCCTGTGTGGAAATCAACCGGCAAGGTCCCTTTCAACTCTATCTTGTACATGGGGGCCAGAAGTGAGGCCACATGAAATGAAGGACAGATGTACCCCTCACTACAGTGTCAGCATATTCTCCATCAAAGTGCAGTAATGACTCTTTCTCATCCCTGAATCCTGTCATCACCTAGATCCCCTCTGCTCTGAGCCTGAGGGCAAATGTCATGGTACAACCAGTATACAGACAACTGAACACTTCCTTCCCAAAACAGTGCATCCAGACCCTTAATGCCAGCTAAGAACAGTTCCTGATCCTTGCTAATTCTGAACTCTGTCCTAGCAGCATCTTGGGGAATACCAGCCAGCATGGGCCAAGGCTGGGTGGGGAACATGCTAGCAATTAAACAGTCTGGATGGCCACCAGGCAGTGTTCTGTGAACCTGTGTCCTTCCACTGTTTTGTTTACCAGCAGTAGTTCCATCCCATTTCCTGGGGATCCCTGTGGGCTTGCTCCCTGAGGAGTTCTGGGTGGTGGCAGCACTAGGCTTCCAGCAGGGCTGAGTCTTTGCAGCATTTCTCCATGAAGCTGCAAGGCTCCTGGGGTGCTTAAATTTGAGGGAACTTTAAGCAGAGCTGCCTTTCATCAGAGGACAGGAGGAAAGGTCTCAGACCATGTCCAGGTCCTTACTCCAAGTCTGGTCCAGCATTAGAAGCTTTTGCTCCTATGAGGAACAGTATAGAGCATTTTTACAAGTGAACTAAACTGTACATCACCTTGGAAATGTCCACACACAGTCCACACACTCTAGTTCAAACACTAAAGTTATTAACCCTTTTGTTACTTCACAAAGTTGCCAGTGACCCTAGGCAAAGCCTTAACATTTCTAAACCAAAATGTTGCCATGTTATGTTCTTGGGCAAAAGACCAAACTCTTCTATGTCCTTCAAAGGGAATGGTGGTTGGAAGCAGTAATACATTACATGAACAGCACCTTAAGCCTGAAGGAGAGGGGCCCCATAAAGCTCAGAAGATTTAAAGGCACTCCAAAAGCAACACACTAGAGAACATTTAAACTATTTTCCCAGGTCTAGAGAGGGAAAAACAACTAATTGGGATTTCTGCCAGCACTTAACAGCACTCAAATGCTGGCATCAGATAGACTGCTATCCAGCATACAATAAGGTGAACTAAGCCCAGCCTAGGAAGGGGCGGAAGCATTACTCCGCAATGAAATGAACCTCCAATTTCGGGAGGGTGAACGGGGTTCTACTTCATAGTGTTGTTCTGTAGCTTATAGTGTGAAGCGGAGAGAGCTGGCCCACCTGGGACCTCAGTGTACCTCAGAGGCTAACATGCTACACTTTGAGGACTTTGTTGTGTAATGTAGGAGATTCAGATGAAAGGAGAGAGGGCAAGGATAATTACGTATATCTACTGTCGGTATCCTCATCAACAGTCATATCAGAGGAACCAGGTTTTGGCATGTACTACTGCTTCAGTGACCATCCAAATGGCTATACAGGTATCTGGAATTGGAGAATTTCAACACAATACTATGGTCAATTTACAATGCTGCAGTTAATTGCAGATGACAGAGCTGAGATAGTCTGCAACACTGAAGGATATTACTGCAGTCAAACTGCATTACTGTTCTCACAGTCAAACTACTCAAAGTCCTTGTTTGGCCCTCATTATTCTTTTATTTGAATCCTGTAAAATCATTATGTTATTCATCCTCACAACACTGAGTAGAGGGGCATGTGATTACCCTCAGTGCTGATAAGCTGAGGCACGGGAAAGCCAGAAATCAATTTAAGCACCTAGTTCTTAAAAGCTCCTTTCTACTCCAATGAGCATTTGTGTTTCCAGCAGTCAAGCTACTTAGATGCTTAAAGTTTTGCTCTTATACACAGCCTGATCCTTTTTTTGGCTGTGCTCGTGCACCTTGCTAGAATAGGATTTAGAGACACGTCCAAGCACTCTGTAGCTGTCTAACTCTGTTCTTACTGTCTTGTCATTAGCACACTCCCTAGCATGGGTTTGCCCATGCTTTGCTGCAGTCTCTGAGGCAGCTGAACCAGGGACCCAGGACACCAGGCAGCACGGACAAGACTGCACCGCATTTGTCTGGCCTGCACTGTCCTTCAGTGCAATGGCAAGCGACTGTGTAATCTCAAACATTTTTATATGTCAGTGTGCCACACCATGATGCATGCAACACAGACCTTCTTTTTCAGCAATTGCAAGCTGTGTTACAGCGCTCTCATTGTTTTGGACACTACAAGCTAAAAGTTAGGCAGAAACATAATATTTACATCCTGGAGTCACAGAAGCAGCCCATGGAGGAGACTTCAGGCTAGTTGCTGTGTCAGGGATGCACTCAGATCAAGCCAGGCCAGGTCTACAAAACAGGGCCACCGAATACTCTTTAGCCCTGTTTAATGTATTGGTAGAGATATCATTGTGGCTGAGCAATTGTCTCTAAATACTATACGGATCCTTAGGCTAGGTGTCCTCCAGACAATACAGACAAGAGACATATCCCAGAAGGAACCGTTTTTCTACTCCCTTACATTAAGTCAATGAACTGTTCAGTGTTGGGAATTTTCTCCTAGAAAACCACTGATGTGGATTTGAATCTTCCTGAAGCACCAGAGGAAGTGGGATCTTTGATTTCTGTTTCCTAGTGAGAGCTTCCACTCTGGTGACTGCATACCTCAAGCTTAAGAGCTATGACATCCGGTAACATGGCACATAACTGATTCTCTCCAAAGAATTATTTTTAAGTAACTTGCTTAAGGCCACCTCAGATGTCATGGTGCAGAGAACTAAACCAGACTCGTAGGTCCATATGCCACCCACCCAGCTGCTCTTCTTTCTAACCTGTTGGGATTTGCCATGCAGTGTGTATCAAACTGATAGTCAACTACTATCCAGTTGTATTTCTCATTCATTAATCTTCCATAAAGCATGAAGAGCCTGTCTTACTAGAAGCCAGTGCTTTACAGTAGGAATAACGGTTTCAGGCCCCCCTCTTAAAACTTGTCACCCTTGAAATTATTTTTTTAACCAGTAAAAGACATATTATTTGTCTCACCTAAGGACTGGTTTCATGAAAAACCTAAGTCATGCCACTTGAAGCTTCTGCTCAATTTACCAGACATATGACTCAAGTACCAGGACTTATATATAGTAGGAAATGTCATGAAAGCAAGAAAAATATCTGGCAAGATGTGAAGACTAACAGTATTTACTACTTCTTGAAAACAGGTAGGGCAATCACTATAAAGAATTTTCTGAAATAAAATAACTAACTAAATAGCTACTTTGCTAGATAATAACTACTTAGCAGAGTAATATGAGAGCAAAAGGCCCATTTATACTTTCACAATTTAAATTAATTGGGTATTTAATTAAATACTGTGAGACTGTGGTACTATGTTAAAAAATGCAGCTGGTCAATGCTTTCCTGGAAGATAGGGAAGTCCCTGCAGATCTGTAAATGTTAGTTATTGAGGGGTGATTAAGCACGACAATGAAATATTCAAGTACAGAAACTCTAAATAAATCAAATGTCAAAGGCTTAATGAGAAAAGATACAAATTAATTTTTATCACAAAGAGTGAATTTTTAGTAAATATCACAGACAGATGAAGCTATGTGCAGCAGGGAGGCATCTCGGCCTGACCACAAGGTACTGCTTATCAGGACTGCCAGAAGCCATCAACATAGCTCTATGTCCAAATAAACTTTTGGACTCAGGCAAGAATACACTATTAGGTTTGTACTCCTGGGATGAAAGTTAAAGCTGCTATCACGTCAGGCCTCTGGGCAGCTTCTGTCCGCACATTATTTCAGTCACACAGTGAATCCTGCTGCTCTCAATCTTCTTCCCAATGACACCCCGCAACCAATAAACTTAACTCATGAAAAGATTACATGATACCCAAGGGGATGGCTCACTCATTGAAACATTCAGAGCCCTGAACAGCAGCTTGGTTTGATCTGAACATACACGCAGCATGAGGTGAAAGAAACGTCACAGAATCAACCATTAAAGACTGTGAGGGAGAAGACTGCTTGCTGCAGCTCTGGCCACCTTGGGTCAGCTAGTGAAGCAGCAAGGACGACCTAACTGCGTTAGTGGAGACAACGGGAAAGCAAGCTGGGCCTCCTGGCTCAGACAGGCAGTTTCTACTAATCATTTGCAGAGGGGCTTTAAGCCAGATAATAAACGTGTGGGTGCCATCATTCAAGCCTGGTCACCAGCAGAGGAGCTTCAGCACCCCCTGAGGGAAACTGGCAAGCCCAGCCCAGCCAGCAGCTAGTGACTGGGCTGTGCATTGATGAGGCACAGAAAAGGCAATCATTAATCCAGACCCAAGGGAAGAGCCAGCTGTGAAGTTGGACACGGCTGACCAACACACCACCACATTGTTCCAGGGCAAAAAAGATACAATAAGATATATTGTCAACTAAATAAAGTGAAACAAGTAAGAGATTCCTGTAAACATGCAAATCTTGACAGAAAGAACTTTAGATAAATGATAAAACACTAGGAAAGATTATAGCATTAACAGTGATTGCTTGTGCAACACTTCTATAACATTATTGGGGACAGTTCTGTGTGATATCTTTATCAACAATCTGGACGAGGAGATGAGTACACCCTCAGTAAGTTTGCAGCGACACCAAGTTGAGCGGGAGTGTCGGTCTGCTTGAGGGTAGGAAGGCTCTACAGAGGGATCTGGACAGAATGGATCAATGGACAATGATATAAGGTTCAACAAGGCCAAGTGCACTTGGGCCACAACAACCCCATGCATCACTACAGGCTTGAGGGACAGAGGCTGGAAAGATGCCTATCGGAAAAGGACCTGAAAGTGTTGGTCAACAGTTGGCTGAGTATGAGCCAGCAGTGTGCCCAGGTAGCCAAGGCAGCCAATAGCATCCTGGCTTGTATCAGGAATAGCGTGGCCAGTAGGACTGCAGAAGTGATCGTCCCCCTGCACTCAGCAGTGGTGAGGCCCCACCTTTAGTATTGTGTTCAGTTTTGGGCCCCTCACTACAAGAAAAAACATTGAGGTGCTGGAGTGGGTCCAGAGAAGGGCAACAAAGCTGGTGAGGGGTCTAGAGAACAAGTCTTATGAGGAGTGGCTGAGGGAGCTGGGGTTGTTTAGCCTGGAGAAAAGGAGACTGAGGGAACACCTTATCACTATCTACAACTACGTGAAAGGAGGTTGTAGCTAGGTGGGGGCTTCTCCCCAGTAACCAGTGATAGGACGAGAAGAAAATACCTCAAGTTGCACCAGGGGAGAATTAGGAAGGATATAAGGATGAAAGTGTTGTCAAGCATTGGAACAGGAAAGTGGTTGACTTGCCATCCCTGGAGGTATTTAAAGGACATGCAAATGTGGTACTTAGGGACACGGTTTAGTGGTGGACTTGGCAGTACTAGATTAACAGTTGGCCTTGATAATCTTATAGATCTTTTCCAACCTAAACAATTCTATGATTCTATGTTTTTCTTATACTCTGCTCTGCCAAGCAATCTCCACCTTCCAGCCAGCCCTTCAGGAAGCTCAGCTCTTGCTCAGCCAGACGAGCCATGGTTTTAGTGACTGTGAGAAATGTAGCCTGTTTTAGGCTTAGTCTGTTGTAGGCTTAGATGGAAGAATGCATGAAGGTGTCAAAGGTTGGGAGTCCCTAAGACACTTGTCAGTGAATACTAATTAAAACCTCTCCTTTGCAGCCACAGTCCACATGTTTGGAGCTTTGTCATACCAACCTAAGCACCTGGTTATCAGACATGGCTGACAGATGCTTAGATATTGCAGCTCAGGCAATTGATTTTGGGGTCCCTTCCTTGTGTCTTTGGGTCCTTCCTTGTGTGTCTTTGATGCACTTGAGGAGTTTCTCTGACTTAGAACAGAACAGTTGCATTTAAAGTGATTTAAATATTTAATATCTGTCTTTTACAGAGTGAGCAGTAATGCTCTCCAAACTTTCTTAGTTATGTACACACAGGAGTGCTTTTTCAGTCTCTCCTGCTGCTGGCAGCTAAACATAAGAAATGTGAATTATTGGTAGCAAGTGTGTGAGCTTTTCCCTCTGACTTGTGAAGCCTCAGACACGTTCTTTGGTGTATACTGCTCTGCCTGACCTCCTCTTTCTTCTAAATGATATTGAAACTATTATCACTGGCTCTATCTCCCCCTCCCTATTGTTCCTTTCTTCTCAAGCTCTTTTTTCCCTTGACAATTCAATTTTCTGAGTTTCTGCGGTATAATTTTAATCTTTCCTGTGGTTTTCTAGAATTTTCTTCAAAGGCCATGAGGTCCCTTCTTACAGGTTCCTCCTGCTGCAATACAAAGAGTTCCCCAGGCTTATCTAATTAATGTGGCTTGCATAAGTTTGTAGCAGTTTAGCCAAAATGAATGAAAATTTGTGTTAAATTACCAGGCCTCAGGGGCCTGCAGTTCCGGCTTTTTATTTGGGTAACTGACAGAGCCTAAAGAAATATCTTAAACGCCTCAATGTTGCTCACCACACAGTAGTATTTTAATCTTCAGATTTAAATCTATCCACAAGATGGCTTTTGCATTTTCTTTCTGCTTTTATCCAGCAGCCTCAAAGCATTTTGCAAAAAAAATGTACTAGTTTTGTCAGGGTGTTTCTAAGAGAAAAATAAAAATAAAAGTGTGTGCAGTAAAGCTGATTTACCTGGGATGCGGAGATGGAAAGTGAAGCAGCTCTCTAATAGACTCACGCTAAAAGTCGCAGTCATCCTGCTCAGGGGAACGCACTGCCAAGTGCATCTTATGATTTCTCTAATGAAGGGTAACACGTGTCCTTCAGCTGCAGAGAACGACGTGCCAGCCATCTGGCCCAAAGGCTGCCCAGTGTCTCTGACTGGCAAATCCGTCTGAACTGTGGGAAAGGATGGACACTAACTGGCAAAGATTTCCTCCCTGGCATATCTCAGCCATCTCCTACTATTTTGAGAACTAAGTGGGACTCCTCTGTGTTGCTTGTGCAGCTGGAGTTGGAGTTTTTATGCTTTATGCTTTCCCTTTGACCAATACAAGATTTGCTGGGAGCTGATGTAACTTTCCAGGAATGACGCAATAAAATCAGAGCAGTTGTGAATAATAGCTGTGAGTCCCAGTTGCCACTAGGTGTACTATCAGTATATGAAAACCAGATACAAAAGGTTGGTATGGGCTTTTCTTTTTCTCCCTTTTAATCTGGAATGTATTCAGATCTCTGAGGAATTGTTAACTTTGATATCAGCTGTTTCCCCAGCTGTTTCTACTTAGAAAAAGCTTGTAAAATCTGGACTGTGCCTTCGAAGGCATCCCAGTAAGAGCTTGCAATACCACAGCAGTGAAGAAAATGCAAAATACTCTTTTGCAGAGCCACTGCAAAATACAGAGCCACTGAAGCTCTGCAATCAGCTCTAGCAGATCTTCTCAAAACTACATTCTGTTTCAAGGAAGGAAGTGTTATGTTACTTCAGTCAGTGGCAGACTAAGAAAATCTATCTCACTGGCTAAGATCTACCTCCTTCCTTTTTCCCCCAATCACCATCCTACATCTCTTTTTGATAGAAAAAAAAAATCAGTAAAAATTAATTAAAAGAGCTGCTAAAGCAGAAATAAATATTTTAAACATATGATCTTCTGAGTTCTCTCCAACAACATCATTTTAGGTAGCGGCTTATCACGTAACATTTGCTTTATTTTCTCTTTAACAGTAGGGTATTTCCAAACTTGTGCATCCCATCTGTATCCATTTTCACAATGACTGAACAAATGCAATTAGTCTGCAGTCAGCCATGTAATGGTCTCCTACTACTAGCACTAGGTATTTTTAGTCCATGGATTCTCTTATTTCTCAGCTATGCCTTCTTTCTTTTCCTAGCTTACATTTATTATCAGAGTTGCTTTTTTTCCTTCACTGCCATCCTGTGTTACTGAAAGAATCTCATATGCTTTACTTTTTCATTTGTTTCTCATGGTTGCCTCATTACAACATACAGATGGTTGAAAAAGGAGGAAATTTTTCAGTAAAGTTATTGCAAAATTTGCCCTTTATTTCTCTCAAATTCTGTACTTTGTACTATTTCCTAGATTTGTACAGTATGCCTTCTACCCAGACTCCCTTCTACTGATTACTGTGATTTTACAAAGATATATACACTGCTGGAGAAGAGAAAATCTCCATGTCAACCTATTGAGAAAGGAGTTCTGTTTCCTTCTCCCACAACAGATTTTCAATGATCCACCCACCTCGTAGCAGGATGTGACATTGATTTTTTTTTTAAGTCCAGATTGCAATTCTCTTACGTGCTGAACAGAGCAGGGACGAACGTGACTTTGTGTGTGCTCTTCTTTGCCTATGACATGCAAACCCAGCAGCCTTTCCAACTTTTCTTCAATCCATTAAAAAGAAAGACATGTCGCTGAATCTTCCTTCATCTTTTGGAGTGTTAAACATGACATGCTTTAAATTCTCTGAATTTGTCAACTGGTTTCTTCACCAAGCTAAATGCAATGTTTCTCTGCCTGTATCAACGATCTTAGTTTTCCTTAATGCTGTTTGTTTAACAGGCCTTTCTGTCTTTCAGTGTCTTTAATTCCTGGTTTTGTGGTCCGATATTATGCTGTGTATTTGGAATTTCCTGTTTGTGGTTTGTGGTGGCAGTCAACTTTTCTTAATTCTAGCTTCTTTTTCAAAGTACTACTCCAAACGATGGTCAATCAACAGTTCTACCTCCTCAGCAGTGAAATAATTTTGTCAGGTTTGTCTCTAATGTGGATACTGTATATGCTGAAAGCTTTCTTTACAACAGAAAGATGTGCTGTTTTAATTTAAACCAGGTTTTAAACCAATCAAGTTTAACTAATGTAAATTCTTGTGTAGGCCTTTTTACAGGGTATGGCATATGCAAGTTTTTCATTGTCCTGGATTAAAAATAAAAGAAATTGGTTAAGCTCAAATAGGAATTTCTGTACTATTAATTTAAAATTGCATACCTAAATAGAATGGTGCAAATTTCTCATAAAGACTTTAAACCATACACAGAAAGATTTTAAAAAAAAGTATACACAGTCCCCTAGAGGATTTTTTTCTTCTATACTGTCAGTTTCCCATCTTTTCTACACTTCTATCTCTGAGTGCAAGCACAGTTTTTCAGTTGTTTCCCAAAACAGAAACTTGCATAAATTTCACTGCAGCTTCTGGGGACCTCAATGATCTCCAAAAATGTTCTTGTGCTTACGCTTTCTATTCACCAGTTCCTGTTTCCCTTTTTACCCTGTTTTTTCCACACCATCTCTGTGGATTGGCTCTAGAGCAATTTTGAACATTTAGACTACAGCATATCCCTTCAAAAATGTATCCAAGCTTCTAGGAATATCTTCAGAATATATATATATTTTCCCCTGACACACTCTTACTTTTTAATAGAGAAAGAACCATTAAAAAGAAATATTCTGACAGCGAATAGAAAATGAAATGGATTTCTACCTCTAGGTTTGCCTAAGTTATATTCAGAAGCAGGATATACTGAAGAAGTTACAGAAATACAAGCCTGAATCTTTCATTACCTTAGAGAATAACCAAGCTTAGCAGCAGTGATTTCATCTCTAAGTCCAAAATCTTCAGCTGGAAATACTTTCCTTGCTTTCTTTTGAGCAGGCTCAGAAATCTTTTCTGCCTTCATCTCGCTTCTCTTCTCAGCAAAAGAAATTATTCTGGTTTCTCAGTCAGCCTATTTTCACTAGGCATTTCAGTTTGCACCCTCAGCTCAGGTTCCTGTGTGTGAACCACTTAAGCAGACCTGATAGGATGTTACTATTGTCTTTTTTTCCCCCTTATGCATAGGCATATTTGCTATTACATTTCCTTCCCTTTGATATCAGATTAGTGAGGCTACATTAATTATTCATTCCTCTAGGCGACAAATGCTCTGTGTTCAATAGTTGATTGACCCGGTTCTTTAAACTCAATAGAGATGTTAGTTTTAGCTATTCCAGGGAGGACAAAGGAGAAAAGATACCTCAGCAAGAGTTCAAATATTTATAACAGATCATTTTCCTACTGCTTCTCACAGTGCTGCATGCCTTTCACTTTATGAAACTCGACATTTAAAAAATCCTTTCATTCAGTTTTAGGAAATACTTTGACACCCAAACTGGCAGATTTCTTAAGTATTCTCCTCCACTATTCTGCTGCTTCCCTGACCAGCACCAGAAAATGTATCTTCTGCTTAAACCCTATATCTGACAAGCTCCAGAAAGGGAAAAAAAAAGTGTATTGGGATGTTGGGCATTGCAAGAATATTCCAGTATTCCAGTTAACTGGTTCTAAAGTCAGGTGTACCTACGGGATTAAGTCATTAGCTATTTACCATGAAATCATCCTTAATTCAAGCCAGCCTAAAGTAAAAGGGAAGAAAAATGTTTGCCTACAGAATTTAAAATAGGTGATTGCAAAATTTTCTAAAGTCAAAATGCCAAAAGGAAATGGAAAACACACGCAGATCTTTGGTCATTACTTATGTTGGTTCTAAAGTTTCTGCTCACCCATTATGAGACAGCTGAGATACTGTTAGAAATTCACATCCTCTTGACTGAGGATCCACTCTTGAATTAACTACATTCTCAGGTTGGGTTCATGGAAGGGGATCTTGACTCAGGGAAGAATGTTACCTTCATAATACGTTTCTTTAAACACATTTGAAGCATGTGTTCAAAATGAAATTTCTCTTCCCACAAAATTTTGAACCTTCACTTCTTAAGTGAAAGATGATCCTTCACTTTATCCTTCACTTGCCCTTGGCTCTTTGAAAATGTTGCTTTCTTTATAGCAAACCAGACATAGTAACCTGCTTGGCTTGAGTATTAGCAAAATGTTAATCAGTTTATACAGCAACTGGTACACTTTTCTTCCTACCTCATCAAAACAGAAAATACTTCTGCAAGTCAGTGTGTATTATCTGTTTAGTCGGAAGGTTTTATTTCACATAAGGCTTCACCCATGTTTTATACAAACATGACAATTGACTGTGTCACATCTGTCTATCAGATATGATCACTGGATGTAACTGAGCTCTACCCCACAGGGTAAGTCTGGCATGGGGTGTCTGAAAAGTATCCCCAGCTGACAGCTACATTCATAGCACAGGGTTTGATTCACTTTTGGTCCATGGTGCAGCTAATTGGGGTCAGTGCAGCATGCAAGCTCTTTCTCATGCAGCACTTCTCAGACATTGCAGCAGCACCCGAAGACCACTGCAGGAGCAGATGAGTCCTCCAGGCACAGGCTACCTTTGCAGGTAGCAAGAGATGCCCAGGTGGGACAAGAAGAGTGGAAGACAGGCCACAAAACCCACTCCAACTGATTGAGTGGAAGTACTTGAGGATTATGTGAGATTATTTGTTTGGGATTTTTCGTTTCATTTTTTCCCTACAGACTCGGAAGTCATGAGATATGACAAGTGCCCGTGACACTAAAAAGCAGCTGGGTTGTTTTCATATATATTTCATTTGCTGAGGGTGAGTTTGATGCAGCACAACTTTATTCCAGGATTGTCTCCAAATGACAAGAAATTGTATGAACAGAAGGCAGGCAAAACAACAGGTATTTAACTGACATATGGGACTGAGCAGAGCAAAGAAACAGAGCATTTCTTCCTGAACAATCTATTGGTAGAGGGATATCCATCAAGTGTTCAGAGTTGGTAACAATATGGAGGGCTAATTTTCCAGAAATACATTTGGAACAGGACCATATGAAGCTATTTTCATTGCCACATTGGGAAAAGATATCAATAGAGTAGAGAAGCTAGAGCCAACAACAAGCATTACAGAAGCAGAGGGAGGCCATTTGAGTCTTTTGAAGGGTGCACTTTTAACCTGTAATTGAATTTAGACAAGAATTAAGTGATGGACAGGGGACAATGGAGTGAAGTGTGACTTGGGGTTGTTGATAACAACAGCAAAAGTGCAGTTCAGTTTCAACATAGAGCACTGTCTTTCAGACAGCTTGTAAACTTTCATACTGCTGTGCCAGATGTAGATTTGGAAACTAAGATTAAGCTTGTGCCATGGAAAGGGCAAGTAGGATGATAGGGAGTAGATGAAAAAGGCAAGGAAGGAAGACTAGTCCTTGGGCAGAAGGATGAAGTAGTTTGGGGAGCCAGAACTTACCCAGTTAATCTGTATGAACTGCAGGCTCTGTTTCAGGATGACCGTAAGAGACAATATTTCTAGCAGAGTTGTCCTTGAGGGGAGAACCAGGAGTACTGTAACAGCCAAGAATTTAAAATCAGTAAAGGGTTCGAAAGAAATTGCCTATAAAAAAATAATAAATGAGGTGGCTGCAAAGAGGATTATGGAACCCTTTACTCCTCTAGGACAGATATTGACAAAAGGATGTGATGAATTCAGAACAATCCATTCAGTCCTCCTCTGATCCTCGCAGACCGTCCATAAATGATGGTGGTGACCCTCGATTAGTTCTTTGATACACATTTTCCTTGACCTAGCAGTACCAGTCATTCTTCCCTACAGCCTTGTAACATGGCTTGCAAATTGTGACACCAAATTGGTATTTCAGCTATTACTAGCTCACCATCATGATTTCAATTTGCTGGGATTCAAGATCCAGGGACAGTATTTCTTCAAGAAAGCAATGTCAATAGGTTTCTTGGTGGCTGGTACAGCCTCTGGTAATTCATCAAAATGCAGTACAGGCAGTGAAAAGGGAAGTGGAAAGCCTCCGGCAGTTTACTGTCCTCAGGACTTTGCTGGAAAGGGAGGGAAGAAAGGACAATAGTACACAACAACGTGGTAGTGGACTGTGGTAGCAGGGAGGCAAGAAGTCCCTAGGGTCACATAAGAGGACAGAGAGTTTCTGCGCAGAGGCTGCCTTGGGGAAGTAAACGGGCTAGGTGCCTGTACAGGACCAACCCATGCTGTCACAGGAGGAGTGGATAGAAATTAGAAGGGCAAGGGGGCCAAGAAGGATCATACAAACAATTGTAGGTGTTACTGGGGGACACTTAGGTCTTGTATGCATAGTGGTAGCAATTGTGCAAAGGCACAGTGCGCTAACCACTGCAAAATTTGATGGTCATATACAAAAGAGGTTCATCTGTTAATGAGCAACATGATCTACCATAACATATACTTGTAAGTAGTCTGTGATACAGTGCTGGTGGTATTACATTTTGTTCCAAATAAGAGCATAGGAGGCCGGAGTGAATGTATCTGTCTGAGACAATTCATTTCAATTTCAGGTTTGTTTGGGAAACTAGCTCCTCAGACAGTAGATTTGCTCAGGGGAACACCTTTGAGCCTATGGATCCTCAGTAAGGGTCAAGTTGAGGGATGCAGGCTTATTTTGCATCAAAGATATGGAGGGCCTAGAAAAACACATTCTGAGGAGTTTTTGAGGTTCTCAGGGAAGGTAAATCTGGAGGAAAATTACCTCTGTGATGCATATGTTGCACAATATGGATTTCCTCATCAAGCAGGGCCTGACAATATCCACTAGTAAAGGTCAGCCCATAGCCATTGCTCTGAGTACAGGGCTGATGAGTTCTATGTAATTATGTAAGAGTCCCAAGTCATAGGTTGGGACTGAGAGATGGTCAGACCTGGATTTCTTGGAAACAAGTGGAGAGAATACAGACCCCCTATTTATGGGCAGTTATAGAGCTTCACTCATTAGGCTGGACAGACCCTTGCCTTCACACGACTATTAGTTATATACCATGAGATGCATTCAAAAGTATGTCTTACTGTTCTTTTAGAGTTTTGAGAAGAAGCTGAATTGATTCCTGATATGACAGTCTGACTGATCTATCCATACTTGTTATAAATGCAAAAAATATACCTCTATGTATTCTAATTTTTTTAAAATAGAAAAATCTTCACCCTGTTTGATGACATGATGACATACTCACTCTGCATTTAGCTTTTCACCTTGTATAGTATAGTATTTTTAATATATTTTATTAGATATAGCTGTGTATGTGTATATACATGCTACCTAATTACATCTTTATACACTGTAATACGTTATACTTTGTGCAGGGATGGAGTTAGTAAAGCTAGAACCTAGTTGGATGAGAATCTAGCATGGGATAGTAAGAAGGACTTCTTTAAGTACATTGTCAGCAAAATGAAGGCTAGGGAAAACTCAAGTCTGCTGTAGGTCCACTACCTAAGGGACCTAGCGACAAAGGACACAGACAAGGTGAGATACTCAGTGCTTTTTTTGCCTCAGTTTTTACCAGTATGTTCTTCCCTCATGTGTACCAGGAACCTAGTAACAGTCTGTGGAGCTGAAGCATTAGACATGGTAGGGAAGAACTACCAGAGTTAGGGATCGCTTAAGCCAGCTGGATATATGAGGGGTCTCTATGGGGTGCCTCCAACACTGCTGGGACAGCTGGCTGCTGTCATTGCACTGCATTGCACATATCACTTTTGAGAGGTCATGGCAATCACAAGTAGGTTTCTGAAGACTGGGGAAGGCAAACGTCACATCCCTCTTCAAGAGGGACAAGAAGATCTAAATAAATACAGGCCAGTCAGCCATGCATGGAAAAGCTGGGAATCCAATTTTCCTGGAAGCCATTTAGGATTGTAGGGTTGACTGTTACAGGTGCTAAACAGCTGCCATCAACACGGGCTCATCATGAGTCGGCACCTTTCAGTACCTGCCAGGGTGGCTGTCTCAGAGCTTAGGCACAAGCAGCCACTCTTAAAACAAGTGAAGTGTTCCCCACTCAGTTTCCCACAGTACAGCAGTGTGGTGGGTTGACCCAGGCCAACAGCCAAGCACCCACACAGCTGCTCACTCCCTCCCTTTCTCCCACCCACTGTGGGGCACAGAGTGGGAAAAAGAGAAAGCCTCCATGCCCTGCAAGCGTAGCTCAGCAATAGCCAAAACACTGTCGTGCTATCAATGCTGTTTTGGTCACAAATCCAAAACACAGCACCATATGGGCTGCTATGACAAGAATGACCTCCATCCCAACCTGACCTCCATCCCAAGCATGAAAAACCTTCTAATGATATTTTGATAAATGCTTAACACAAGATAATTATTGAACGTAAAACCAGACTTTGGTGAAAAGTATAAAAATTGTAATACTAGCAACTAAAATTAATTTAAATTCTATAGTCTGGACAAGTGGAAAAAATTGAAAACTGGTAAACAAACTGAATCTTTGTGCAAAGAAAAATAAAATATAGATGCATGTTTTAAAAATGTCTTATAACCTTTAGCTGTCAGCCAGCAAGTATTTTGAAAATATTCTCATTAACACTGACATAATTCTGGAACGCAACTGAAAAGCAAGACAACCCTTCCACCATTGTTCAAATGCTGCAGTTTCCTAAGGAGAGGTCATAAGACTTCCCAACCCTAAAGAATGCTGATACTTTGCATTCTTTTCATGTAAGAAGAAAGAGGACTGGAGAGATAACAGGAGAAAGAATGTGCTAGCCTTATACCCTTGAGCTGTGATGAAATACCAGTCTACTTACATTTAATTATGTTCAGTTTATAACAAAGCATTCAGCAGAAAACATCAATAAGAATGTTGACACACTCAGACTCCTTCTAATAAGAATGAAGAAAAATTATAGTTGGAAATCTGGAATTGAGAATTCAACTGAAAATGGATTTTTGCTGTTTAGCAATTAGTTCTCTCTGTAATGTAAAAAGTAGTGTTTCTAAAGGAAAATTATTGGGTAGATTTACAACTGAGTTATGTGTTAAGATCAGTTCAAAGATTAAAAAATGACTACATTACTTTAGACAAAGACATATTTGGACTAAATATGCACCACAATATATAATTTCTCGTTGTCTGTTACTTAATGTTCTCTGAAAGGAACATAAATAAACAAACCATAAACTTTGCAATTGTACATTTGCTGCAAAGTTAACAGAAATCTTTGGTCAACTACCAAAGGTCTGAAACTAAGGCTCTTCCAGAAGAAAGAGTGTTTTTTAGAACAAGTCTGACTACCTCTTGGATGGATAAAGCAGGGCCAGGTAGAGCCAATGTCAGGTATTGTGGGAAGTTAAACACCAACTTCATTCTTGTCTTAGAAGTGGCTGCTTGTGCCTAAGCTCTGAGACAGCCACCCTGGCAGGTACTGAAAGGTGCTGACTTATGATGAGCTTGTGTTAATGGCAGCAGTTCAGCACCTGTAACAGTCAAACCCTACAGTCTTAAATGGTTGTTTTTCTAAAATCTAGGGCCAATTGTCCATTCATGGGTACACGCAAAACTCCCTTTGAAAAAATAAAAAGAACCTGAAGATGTTGAAATTAATCAAGTTCAATGTTATTTACTGTGAATGTGGCATCTGACCCTAAATATGAAATGTGGACATTAAGTAACCGTCACTTCTGCAATAAGCGCTTAGTTAAAAACTTGCAGTCAGCCAGGTTCTCTGTTCCCATCACAACCACAAAGAAAAGTACTGATGTTAACTGTTTCTAGAAATAAAATGTAGAGAAAAAAACCAAACAAACCCCAAACCCAATGAGCTTGGAAACATTAAGAATTTAAATTAATTTTACAATTGATCATTTTCACTTTTAAACCAACATGAATTTATTTCTCTACTGAAATAGCACAGCTTCCACAGGTCCAACTCAGTTGCAATCTCAAAGACAGAACACAATGGAAAACGTAGGAACAGAGAAGTGGTAAGACCAAAAGACAAGCACACCACCTAATTCTCTTGAGCCTTATTTGGGAGCCATACCAGTAGCTCCCAGGAGCATTCACGGTCCCCATTCCCACTGACACTGAAGCTTCCATGGGACTCAAAAAACCCAAGAGGCTGTGCACGCTCACACTCATGTGGAGAGAAGCCTTGTCATCTACAGAGCTAGAAGAATAAGACCCTTTAGCTGAGCAGCAGTAATGTGCCCATTATCTCTAATGATAAAATACTCAATGTCTTCAGTAAGTCCCAGAATAATGAGATTTAATGGAGAGAGAACAGTTTCTCAAGAGGCCTGGCTTCTGTTTTCGTCTCTGCTGCTAGTTTGGCTTTGGCAACTTATATTTGCCTCTCTGTACTTTCATTTACCCATTGTAAGGCAGGGGATAATGAAAATGACTGCCTTTATGCAGAACATTTTGATCTTTGGATGAAAAAACTCCGAAGGATGGCTTTTACTTTCCCTGTTGCACTAGATATCTTCCTTCCTCCCTCTCTCCCTCCCTTCCTACTTTCCTTCCTTCTCATTCCCTCTCTCTTTCTTCTTCCCTTTCTCTTCCTCCCACCTTCCTTCCCTTCTGTCCTTTGAATCTATAAATTGCTTTATTAATCTTCCATATCAGAATACTTCTGCAGTGTTATCACTGTGAGTAGTGTCCTAAGGCAGAACTGAATTGCACTGAATTGGAGGAAGAACATTTTGTAGAGCAAGGTCTCTTTATATTCTTTCTTAGTATATAGTGGTAGAGACACAAAGATTTTAATGAAAACCACTAAATTTTAGCTTAATGTGAGGCAGTATTGTGATAGTGGTTTCCATTTGGGTTTTCCTTAAAGGCAGAATTCTCCCATGAAGTCAATATAAATTTCCACTTCAGCCGCATGGCAAATAACAACCAGTAACTGTTCTTGAAAAAAAAGAAACCTACTACAAAGTATGTCAGTCTAGCATGCACCATGTCTAAAACTGAACAGCTAAAATAATATTGTAAGCAACAGTGGGGAGAAGCAAATGTAATAGTAATTACTCACATAGTAATTGCATCTAAGATAACTATTAACAGAAAACCAGAACGCTTTTGTGAAAAAGGCATACAGAGCAACTTCTTAATTTGCTACAAACCTCCTGAATTTGATTCACATCTCAGCAGTAATCCATCATACTGAGAAATTGCTTTTTGTGCTGATTTAACATTTGATAACAGCTCAGAAGCCTGAACTTTATGACAGTATAACGTAAGAGTGGCAATGTAAGATTGCAACATTTTTTTATGACAACATCATTCCCCCTTTCTGATGAGAAAGTACCAGTTGTACAATTTTTTTCAGAAACATTTCCAAAGAAATTTAATAAAACACTAAGATAAAAGAACATTTGAGTTTTATAATTGCATTGTGATTCAATTCAGTAACTTTAAACACTTAATAGATATATATGTTTGCCACAGTGGGAACTTATTCTAATTCTAAAGAAAAAAATGAATTATATAGGTTGTCCTGGAAAACTGAATTAGTAAATCCAGGCAGCAAATAAATTTCTGTTCCTTGTCAGAGTAACAGTGTGGTTAGAGTAACTACATGGAATCAATCAGATCAGCACGATACGGAAAAACCAGCAAACTCTGCAACCCAAGTGACTTCAATGAGTCAATGCAATAACAGTCAGTAAGCGAAGGGTGGAAAATTGTTACCAAAGCACATGTTACTCCTTGCCCCTGATTTGTCTGCTTGTTTTTTTTTTTATACAAACTGTTTTCCCAGATCTGCACATTCTAATAAAAACACCTTTTTGGATGGCGGCCCAGCGATCTCTGAAGATTTCCAAGCAAACCGTAGTCTTAAAAACGGCACCCTTTCCTTAATCCAGAGTAGCAGCGGACAGAACCAAAATGACCATTCTTTGGCTTTTGCTAAAAGCTTTACATATTCCTATGGAAGTAAAAAAGCAGGGAACTTTTCCATCTTGTGACTGTATCAGACTGTAAGCCCACTGTTGTAAGCAGAGAGTAACGACATATGCAAGTGAAAATCTCCAAACTCAAAAAGTCAAAGTGAAGGATCAAATTCCAAAGGAAACCCTTTGGTTTGTTTCTCATTTCTCAGAAACTATCATGCTACCCTAAAATTGTCACAAAGGATTAGAACTACATGGAGAACTGGTATTTTTATTAACTGTCTGGAAGAAAAAATATTTAGCTTCTCAGTGGTTTTTAATCTTTAAAAACGGCAAAATCTTAAAATATGTTGTTGAAACAAAATAGCCCAACTTTCAAATCAGTAAATTGTTTTCAGGTGAAATTATTTTGGATGTGTTATCAATAGTTTTCATTGACTTGATGCTTATCTATAACCTTGGCAATAATCTGTTCACTGAGGGAGTTTGTCCACCCTATAGCTAAATATAGAGCAGTTTATCCTCTTCCCCAGGATTTACAACATGCATGTGCATATGTGTGCTGGAAATGACAGCAGAAGTCGAGTGGCAAAATATGTAGCTGCGTTTTATGTGTTGAGCGACCTTAGGTTGCACTGTTATAATTTCCCCCTGACTTGAACCCAAAAATGGCTTTTATATATGTTTCAATATTTTCAGAAAGAACACAAAGCTTTGCTGCAGGCCCTGAGTGAAAGCACCAAAACTGTAGCTGTCTGCTAAGTACTGGGGAGTATTTTCAAAACAGACAAAAATGGTGTCCTAATCATAGTTCCACAGACTGCCTATTTTTAAAATAGACTGCTTACTGAACATACTTTGGTCTATAAAGCACAAAAATAAGAACCTAGTATTACTGTCAAAAGTGCTGTGAAGGGCCAACTGCCACTGCAAATAGTTTTTATATGCATCCTATCTGTTCTCTTCACATTTTTTTTAACTTAGCCTTTAGGATCTGTAAAGGGCTTTTTTCCTATTTTTGGTTGGTTATTTTTTTGAATGTGGGAGCTGGGTTTTTGCCTGCACCGTCACCACAAAAGATGTAGCTTCTTTCTGCTTGCTATTTTAGTTTAAATTAGTAGTAGCTGAAGAGTACTCCTTCTTGGTCGTGCTGGACAATGTCACAGATACTTGAGATGTCTATTATGAGCTACTAATTGAAGAGGCGTGCTGTGGAACCCTTCACAAAAATGCTCCTATTCTAAAACATCCAGCCATCTTCAAAACACATTACAACATGGAATAAAAACATTCTAAGCAGCCTGATCAATTTACTCTTCCCTCACGGTGCTGCTGCATTTCAGTGCTCTGCCTTGTGATGCTGACATTCACTCATTTTCCAGTAGAGACTTGCCTTTGCTACAAGCTCTGGCAAAGGGGTGCCAGCACCAGGCGTGGCAGATTTGGCAAAGGAAGTGATTCCACAGCCAACTTTTTGCAAAAACTCTGCCTGTTTTCCGTTGGAAGTTTCCCACAGTTGCTCCCACTCGCATAAGCTGGTACAAACACAAGGGAACTGCTGGAAAAGACAAAGTGACTGACAACCCCTGGCATTTTAATGCCTGCCATTAATTAAGAATATCTCTGTATTTCTTTTAGATTGGCATAATCGAGAAAGGACATTGCTACTAATGTTACGGCACAGCTGCTAGCTGGAGAAATGCATGTTGCCTCAGATCTGCCGAAGAAACAAGCATGCTGCTTCACAGAAGTGAAAGCTCACTTGCAACCTTTACGGCATCTCCTCATTTAGATGCCTGATTTTACAAATCTTTTTTTTTTTTTTATTTGGGATTTTTGTCTCCTTTTTGCTTTTCTTGCAACATTTTAAAAACAATAATGGAATAAATAACTGAAAACGAAATTGTATCCTACGGTATCATACTGACACCTATATAATTCTTCTGCAAGCACAGAAACCTAGCATTTGCACAGGCCCCTGTCACTTGAGGAAAGGAGTAATTATATGCACTGACAAGTATAGAAAGGTCTGAGAACCTCCAGGCTCTGGAAAGTAGTGAAGATCCTTCCCTCTCCCTCCCGCAAGCCTGGTCCTCTGCCCATTCGCTCCTCCCTGACCTGCCCTTGATCTGTCCTTCCTCCCTCTGGGCTTCTCATCCTCATCTCACCCAACCAGTCCTGGCTTCCACTTCAGTGCTCGAGGAGAGATGTTTCTTATCTCCGCCTGTGGTGCTTGCTTGGCTTCCTCAATTCTCGTGTCACCTCTCCACCACCCCCTACTCAACTTTTTGTCCTCATGTCCTTGTCCACTCCAGCCATGACCTCCTGCGCCTTGGTTTTTCCTGCTTCCATCTCTCTTCCCCTCTTCAATCCTCGCTCCTTCTGCATCAGAATGTCTCGCCTGGGGATCACAGCTTCCAAACCCAATGCACAGCTGCATGTGCAGGAAATGCCCCATTTCAGCCCTGCGTTTCTGAGGCACACTCAGGATGGGTGTCATATTTTAGTAGTGAAGACATAGCTTTGCTTCTACAACTACTTGTGCTAATGGTGACATGCTGTCCTGGTTTGAGTGACATGGGACTAATTTCTCTTCTAATGCTTGGGAAAACTGTACTTTTAGAAGACTCTAGTGTCTGAATTTGTGAAAATATTTATTTTATAGCCAGCTACGGTATGTGGGTTTCAAGGTCTCAATGTTATTGAGCTTATCCAGGTGCAGGGATGAGGAGCGAGACCCAGACACTTGACCCAAGCTGAACAACAGGATTATTTCATACCGTGAACATCACTTTCAATATAAATTAGAAAGTTTGCTGCATAGCTCTCTCTCTCCCTTGATGGTGGTGGTCCAGAGAACTTCTTGTCCTGGTGCTGACCCCTGAGCCCTTCCCTTTCTCCCAAAGCCGTAGCTCTTGCAGTGTCTGACATTCACTATCCACTGTCGGGAGTGCACAGCTTCCTGCTGATAGAATATCGGAATCAATATTGGCTCTTTAGTGTTGTTACTGTTAATCCTTTAGTCTTGGCCTGGTGAATCTATTTATATTTCAACCCTTGTGTTTCTTTGTTTTTCCCTGACTCCCCTTCCTGGTCTGGGAGGAGTCATCGGGTGATAGAATAATTGTCTAATTGACAATAAATTGTTGTCTGTTTCTCAAATCGTAACACATGCAAAGTCCTGTAACATTAAGACATGTTGCCAGCTTTCGCAAGAACAGCCAAAGTCCACTTTTGATGCAATTCTTCTTCCCAGCGCACCTCCACATATCAAATCCTTGCACTGAAATATGAAATTATTACCGATTCTTAGAGAAAAAGCATTCATTTTCAGGCTTGTCTGTGACAAGCTTGGGGTAACACATCAGGGTTAGAGGGATGGGGTTGTAGTAAGGACCTTCAAGCTGTTGCCCTGAGGCATGCTGGGGACATGGCACTGCAGTCAAAATCTTACGGAGATGAGCCAGGGGCTCCTGAGGTAGTTGAAGTCAACAGAGAAACACCTGTGAAACACCTCAAGGGGTGTTCCCCTAAGAAGGTGGCACAGTCAACAGCCCAGCTGAAGTGCCTCTACATGAACGCATGCAGCATGGGCAACAAACAGGAGGAGATGGAAGCTACTGTGCTGCTGGAAAGATATGATATAGTGGCCATCACTGAAACCTGGTGGGATGAATCCTATGACTGGAGTGTGGCTATTGAGGGCTACAAGTTGTTCAGAAGGGACAGGCAAGGAAGGAGGGGCAGAGGTGTTGCCCTCTATGTTAAGGGGTGGATAGAGGGTGAGGAGATGTCCCTAAAGCTCTCCCTGGGGTCAGATGAAGAGATAGTTGAGAGCTTGTGGGTGAGGATTAAGGGGCAGGCCAATATGAGAGACACTGTTGTGGGTGCCCAGAGAGGTGGTGGAGTCTCCTTCTCTGGAGACATTCAAAACCCGCTTGGACACATTCCTGTGCAACCTGCCCTAGGTGGACCTGCTTTGGCAGGGGGGCTGGACTAGATGATCTCCAGAGGTCCCTTCCAACTCCATATCCTTCTGTGATTCTGTGTAATTAGTGGGGTTTTTAATGTCATAAAGCACATTTTCTTTAATTTCAGTATCGTAATAGCCGGTTGACCTGCTAACAGCAAAATCTGTTTTTCCTAACCTGGTTTGCTAACCTAACAGCAAAAATTCATACCAACTCCAGGAACCAGCACAGGGAAATCCAAACCAAGAAGAACCTGGGAAAACCGAGAATAACTGAAAATGTAATCTTTTAAGTCTAATCCAGAGGACAGTAGGCAAAGATGCATTAAAATCTTTGTTTAGGAGATAATTCTGCCCCAGGAAAAAAAAAATTATAATCTGAATAGACTTTGACAAGGGGCTGGCAAGGGACTGGGGAGTTGTTTGCGTCAGGCTACACCAGAAGGTGAGGGCGCTGAAAACGTGCTCCGAGGCTCTAAAATTGCTGCGGGTGTCAGAAATTGAAACTGCCCAGCAGCACAACGCTGGGGACTTGGGTTTTTATAACTGTGGCTCGTGCAGGATTGTTACGGATACAATGACGACGATGACGTCACTGTATTTCAGACTGCTGTCAGAAAAAGACAAAAATCCCCAAACCCCCATATATTTACCCATCGCTTATATCGGGAGAACGGTAATGTCATAGAATCATAGAGTCACAGAATGGTCCAGGCCGGAAGGGACCTCCAAAGGTCATCTAGTTTGGCCTCCCCACAGTCAGCTGGGACACCCCCAACTAGACGAGGTTGCCCAGGGCCTTGTTGGGCCTCGCCTTGAATGTCTCCAGGGAAGCGGCTTCAACTACCTCCCTGGGCAACCTGTTCCAGTGCTCCACCACCCTCATAGCAAAGAACTTTTTCCTAATATCCAATCTAAATCTGCCCTTTCCCAACTTAAATCCATTGCCCCTCGTCCTGTCACTGCAGGCCTTT
>JAOXNO010000013.1:83986127-84003976 GCA_028565335.1 Limnodromus scolopaceus
AGGGGCGTGGCACGGTCCGTTCCCCCTCCTACCCCAACCGTCCGTGGGCTGGCGGCGGTGCGGCCCCGCTCCACGCCCCCGGGTGGGCGCGTCCCGGCGGCCACGTTGACAGGGCGGGAGCGGGGCCGCGCCCGCGTAGCGTAGCGCAACGCCGCGCAGGGCGGGCTGGTAGTCTGGCTGGCCGTGAGGGTTGGGGTCCCCCCCCTCCCCCCAAAAAATGTCTTCGCCTCCCAAAGAGAAAGCAGAGACGCGGGCCGGACACCCTCCTGCTGGTACGGCCGCCGGTTCCCGTCTCTCCGCTTCTTTCTCACCCACCCCCTCTCCTGGGGACGTGGCGGGGGGGAAGGACCTGGGCTGCCGCTGAGGGGGGAGGCCGAGCGTCTCCGGGGGAGGCGAAGTCCCCGGGTCGGTGGTGGCGGGGCGCTGCCTGCGGCTGAGGAGGGCGAGGGCGGCCTCCGGCGAGTCCCGCCGCCACTGCCCCGGGAGGGGGGTTGCGAGCCCCGGGTGGGTCTCCCCGCGCTCCTTTGCTCCAACCGGCGCCTGGCCCGGCTTCCTGGCACCGACCTGCTCTCCCTCTGCTCTCCCGCCCTCGGGTAACGGGGGCCGGTGCTCCCTGCCGCCCTCTTCCCCGGGGGAGCTCCCTGCTCGCAGAGCCATTTCTGTGGGGTTTGTGCCGTTCGGCGTCTCCAGCTCCCGGCCCGGGAGATGGGCAGCGTTGTCTTCATCGGCCCTTGTCCCCCCGTCCTGGGAAAGGCGGTAGGGGCCTGCGAAGCCGCCGCCCGGGGGGCCTGGTGAGGGTGGGAAGGGGGAAGGAGTGGTTTGGACCACATGGCAGCCTGCCTGGCCGTTGGCAGCACCGTGCCGAGCGGGGAGACTGGGAATTGATGGTCCTCCCCGCATCCATTTTGCCTGTGGGCCTTACGGTGCCAGAGCAGGCTGCGGGCCCCCGGCTTTAATTCCAGAGGCTGGCAGGGCAGGGGGCAAGTACAGCTGCTCGCCAGCTGCCCAGGGAAGGAGCTCTGGCACCTTCTGACCTGCTCCTGGTTGGGGTCGGAGCTGTGTCCCACCTTCGGTCAGGCACTGAGCTGCCCCCCACCGTAGGCAGCAGCTCCTGGGGTTCAGCTGCTCGCAGTGTCCCAACTTGTCTTGTTCCTTCATGTGCCGTTAGTTTTTCTTCTTCTTTATTACAGTTTTCTTTAAAAAAAGGGAACTTCTGTCCCTGCACCAGCAACTTCTCACGTGTCATCTAGTGTTTCTTGATGGAATAGTTGGGGTTTTTTTTGTTTCAGTCAAAAGATGCTGAAATTCTTAATTCACAGGGTAGTTAGTTTTATATTCAAATCACTTGATGAGATTTAAATCTGAATTTGAAAACAGTTTTTGAACCCTAATTGGATTCTGCTCCTTTTATAATAAGGACCTGAAACTCCTTTAAATAGATAATAGAAGTGAGAAATAATGGGTTTGCTTTGCACGGCAAGTACAGTTCTGCAGTACAGTTAAGCTGATCTCCTGGCTGAGCAGAGTTGTCCCAGTTCTGCAGCCTCCCTTGTCATGGCATCAGCTCTTATTTGTGAGCTGGTTCAGGGAACCAAACCAAAGCCCCTTTCACAAAGTCAACAGCTTTTGCTGCCATAGCTCCTTGAGCTGGCTCACCTTCAGGCCAGGTAAACATCAGTTTCAGTGTGAAGTGGTTAAGACCTTAGGTTAGTTTAGCTGTGTTTTCCTGAGGCACCGTTGATGGAAAGGGAACAAAGGATAAATGGGGGATATTCTCATTTAGATGCTTTGCAACTGTATTTTCTGGTGCTGTTGCATGTTTGAGGGTTTTGCTTCAAAATCCATCTTTTGAAAAGATGGAATTTTTTTAAACACCTGAAGTTTGTTTTTTTTTTTAAACACCTCCAATAGGCCATACGAGAAACTATCAACGCACAGTGCAAACACATAACTGGAGTACAATGCAGGGTTCCCTTGCTGTCTGAGTATTTCAGTATTATTTTCCTTTGTAAAACATGCATCGACATATGAACTGAAGAACTTTTTCAGCTATGTGCCTTTTAAGATCATTAGCATCCCTGAGGGTTTTTTTAATGGGTATGTACCAATTCAGCTTTGGAAGGAAGGCGATCACCAAGTCATCTTTAGGTCATTTCTGGAAGAAGACAGTTCTGAGCTGTTTGGCAGAGGAGAGTGGCTCTGTGGTCTTTTAACATTTGGAAAATCCACAATGACTGTGCCGGCTATAGGGGCTGAAGCTCGGTTTTAATCCTCTATCTCAAGCTGGTTTAGATCCTTGAATACTTATATAATGCAACAGGGCAGTTTGCAAACAAGTTTTAATAAAATGAAAGTAAAAAATTCCTTAAAAAAATAAATAAAAGATGACTACATAAATAGAAGTGGAAATGTGTTCATGAATAACCAGGCAAATTCCTAGCAAGGCAAAGATGTGAATAGGGCATCTTTTTTGACTGATGGAGCTTCAAAGCTCTGGTTTTGCTGCGTGCAGTTGTATAAAGACCTACCTGTAATTATGGATGTGTCCTAGCCCACTGAGTATGAATTAGACACGTAAAATTTAGGAAGGATATGGATCATCAAATTAAAGCAGAATTGACAAATGCATTGTTTCTGATGTGCACTGTTAGCCCCTGCTTACTGCCTGCATGCAGCCTGTTAGCTTCCTCTCTGCATTGATCTTTCACATGGGGTGAGGGGAAAAAAAAAAAAAGACAAGAAAAGCACTCGAGAAGACAACAGATAATGAAATGGAAGGAAACCTCAAGACCTCAGGCTGGTAACGGGGTGCACGAAGCAACTTTGAACTCCTTTCTGAAACTTAAGAGGGCACCAACTTCAGCTTTATTAAACATCCGTCTGTCAGTGAGATCAATGCATCGATAATACATTGCTGAGTCGGTTTGTACAGCTTGCAGCCCTCTAAAGACGGCTCCATAATTATGCTTTTAGCTGTACATTTCTTATTGTAGATACTGTGGAGGAATAAAGCAAGGTGATTGTGTTAATAGTTTATTTATGAAGCTTTACAGTAGGTTTGTGAAAATAGTGATTTTTTCCTACATTAAAAAAATATAGCTCTGGGCCCAGGTTTCTGTGAAATGAAGATATATAATAACTCTTACTTCCATTCATGTTTTGTCAGACACTAATGTATGCTTCCCTTAAGCTTGCAGAATGGCTTATTTTGTGTTTCCCTCGGTCCTGGCTCTTTGTATATCTTATCAATGTAATGGAATCCGTTATTATAGAGTACATAAGAAATAAATTTTGTGTTAATATTTAATACTGTGCTCAAGGAAAAAGGGGAGCCGCTAAAGCTCTCGGTTAGACCAGCTGCAGTGCTTCTCTGGGTACTTGGTGTGGCTGTGACACGGTGGGGTTTCTTTCAGAATTCAGTCTTGGAAACTGGGCTCATTCTGAAAAAAGCGTGGCAGTGAGGGGGGGAAAAAAAGGGTAAACAGTCTGAGAGTGTTTACTGACTCCAGATCATCTTGAGCAGTAATTGATTAACACAGTTGTTTAATACATTTCCAAAAGGAGTAGTCATACCCTTAAGAGGAACACAGGCTGGCATTCACAGCACAAACAAGACAGTCCCACCTGCCTCTCGGGGTAGAGAACATGGCAGATAATAAATTAAAATCCCAAACTCAGCTCTTATTCAGCAGTGAGGCAAACAGACGTGTGCTGTTGCTCTTCTCAGAGCATTCTGGCAGATGATCCCCTCTCCATTTCACACTTAAGAGGCTGGTGGCCACTTGGCCATCACCACCATGGGCAGCTGCTCCCAGTCCCCTCCTGCCTTAGCACAGGTCCCACCAGACCTCTCCTGGGCAACTGCAGCCCGAGGTCCCTCTTCTGCACAGGAACGGCCTTCTTCCTAATCCCAACACTGTGTCATTGACACCGTCCTCTTCTTGGCACTGATTTATGGCAGCATTCTGAAAGGTGGTTTATCAGTTGCTTAAATCTTCTTTCTGTTCTGTGCAGGATTTACTATAAGGAAATCTGAGCTCTTGCTCTTTTAAGAATGACTTTTAAGTGACAAAATTACCATGGTAAGCATCTGTTAAATTATGTAGTAAATGCTAGGCAAGGAAGTAAATGAATCCTCCTAAATCCCAGGAAAATCTCACAAATGGAGTGGGTTTTTCTTTAGCTTGGTGGAGGTAATCATCATTTCTTCTCTCTGTCTAACCCTGAGGTAGTGTAGCTCGGTTGAAACCTTTTGAAAAGGAAGGTGAATGATGTTGCAAGGGTATTTCGCTGCTTAAGCTAAATCTCTTGAAACTATATTGCATGTGAGCATGCTGTGTCATGGATAGGAGAGATGTACATCAGCTATATGTTTAGGATGCTGATCTAATTATTTCACTTTTGGTCTTAGAAATACATGTTATTACTGCAGTTGTTTGCTGGATTCTGCTTTTGGTTTCCTAGATCTGCACGGTAACCCTGGGTTACTAAAGATTATTCAATTATGCACCAATGTTCTTTTAGCTGTCTATACTATGCCTGTAGATATTAGTGCAAAAAATCAGATTTTTAAAATTATTAAGTTACTTTACTGGTCAGTCACTATTATACCTTGTAATTGTCTGGTTATTTACTTTTTTAATCCCTGCTAGTTCTGCATACAAACAAATCTTAACGTGTTAGCTGCATATCTTTGCCAGTGACTCATAAAGAGAAAACAAGTGGCTGGTGGCCTGGTGATATACGAGAGGGGAGAGTTTTTAGACCACCTAAATTAGCACTAAATTTTTGAGTATTCTTTTCTTTATTTTTCTGTTAGATGTTGAAGAATGTGGAAGCGTGTGTGCATTGCTCAGAAGTGCTGTTTGTAACCTGACAGATGTTGCTGTGGAGACAGCATCTTCCACAAGAAGTAATTTGAAAGGGAACTAATAAGAGCTGATTGTGCAATGATGTTAAATTTATAAATTAATGTAAATAAAACATACCAATCACTTTGATTAACTGAGATGCTAGAAGAAGACAGCACTTGATAGAACTCAGAGTGTTTGCTTTTGCAAAAAACCTTAAATTTCTAAGGAGTTTGCATCAAGAAAAATGAATAGGAATTTTAATTTTTGTTTCACTTTTAAAGCTACATTTCTTTGTTCCCTAACCTTTCTGTCTTTCCTTGCCCCACATTGGTGAAACATTTCTGACCAATTTCAGTATTGTAAGTTTTGTGCTGGAGAGAGGACATAAAATGGTTAGTGTCTGTTTTTTTCAAATGTATGATAAGGGGATATGTTCTTCATCGAATCAGAAGTTTATCTTCCAAATATCACGCAAAGCTTAAAATCTATTTAAAAAATCCCAGGGCCAAAGAGCTGTCACTTTCTTTTAGGACAGGTCACTTTATGGCTTGTCTTCACCCAGACTGTCTAATATATGCGCAGGAGTGTCCTTTCCATTGCTGTCCTGGTTAAGAACTGGGACCAAAACCTGTTTCAGGGATTAGCACAGAACTGCTGTGAGGTGCCCTGGTCCTTCTGTGGGTGGGCACCGGAGGGCTCTCAGAAGCTCAGCCTACCCTGGCAAACCCCTTTGGCTCCATCTGAGGGCTGCTCTGGCACCCTGCTGGCTCCGGGCTGTGACATCTCTGTTGAGGCTGTCCATGGACTTCCTGTGTCACGGCCATGTGAAACACAAACCAAACGCGTCTGTAGGTGGTTTCATTGACTCCTGACTGCTATAGAGGTTTTCTGATGTGGTTGCTGATAGCAGTGTAACCCATCCAATTAGCTAACGAGATGCATCACCTTATCTTGTGCTGTCCTGTAAGCACGTACAGCAATGGTTGAAGCAAAAAAAAAAAAATTTAAATAAAAAAGGTACAATATTAAAAGATAAAGCAGACCAAGAGCAGCCTGCCTGTTGCTCTGCTTAGTAGCTGCAGTACTAGGCCTGGCATACTTTTCACTTTGGAGGGGATAAATAAAGAGCATAAGTGGATTTGCTTTCACTTCTTGTTTTGTGTTTCAAAGGGATGCTTTCACGTTTGCATAATTTCTAAAACTAAATCATGACAAGGATTTGAAATATGGTAAATGCTTATGTTTTGCAAAACAAAAAGCTCTGTTCTAAATGTAGGTTAAGAGTCCTCCTAGCCTTTGCTTTTTATTATACAGCCCATGAAGTACTTCCTTGTATAAATGCTGTTACCATTTCTGTAGTTTTTAACTTGAAATGATAAGTGAGATTCTTCATGCCTTCTTGTTTTATGGGAGTATTTAACATTCACATTTGTGGCCTTTTGCATAGTGTTATGCAAGCCATCACCTCCATTTCTTCTGACTGCTGCAAATTTACAGGGAAGGGGGACAGTTAAAACAGAGTTGAGTTTTCTAAAATGGTATTGGAAGCAGGTGGTAAAATGAGCTGCAACCTCTCAGGATGAGCAAAGATGGCATGATGTGAAAGAGAATAGCAGATGCAGTCCTGAAGTAGCTCTTCCTCATGCTTGCCACTTCTAAACACTTTGGGCCCCTTTTTCAAACTGTAATTAGTACTAAACTATTCTGTAAGATATTGGGGGGGAGGGAGGACAGACTCATCCTTAAAACTTTCTTCTCTTATGCTGATTTGACTGAGGTTTGTTGTGTCTCTCTAATTTTCATTCCAGTGAAAGCTGGTGGGATGCGGATTGTACAGAAACACCCACACAATTCTGATGCCAAAGAAGAAAAAGACAAGGATGACCAAGACTGGGAAACCAGCAGGTGAGTATTTTGATTTGGTGCATGTGCTACAGCGAGTTTCCATCACCTTGAACCTTATCAGCAGTTTTATTTTCCTGGCACACCAAAGATACAGTTTTTCTTGTAGCATAAAATTGATTTAAAGTGGTAGCAAGTTATATGCTCCTTCAAGAGAATTGGGGAATTTGGGAATTTTTACTTTGCTGAGTCTCCCTTAAATGATTTTGCCAGGTAAGAGGAAGTTGGAGAAAAAACTGCAGTTAAAGTAAGGCAACAGCCTTCCTAAATCTCTGAACATCAGTTCACACTGTGCAGAAATGTAGAGGGGAGGCGCATTTGGTCACAAGCATTAGGCTGTCATTCTGCATATGAGGGTGTCTTGCTGTGTGCTGGGTGTGATTCCTTCTACCCGTTGGCCCTTATTCCTGTCTCTGCGAGGTATGTGACAATATGGTGATTTTTTTAAAAGACAAGTAAAAATAAATGCTATTAGTAGTATTTGTTTTTATTTTAGGTGGGAATTTAGCAATTTTAGTGGTGGGGGATACCAAAACAAACAGTTGTTACTGTAGATTAATGAAACTGCTTAAAACTATTAGTAACTGCTGTGGAGAAATGAAAGCAGGGAGGTTCAATGGACTGTTACTGTGTTTCTGTTCATACAAAAGCCACCTGGTTTTGTACTGCTTTCCTTGGCTAGCTGTTTTTCATTGTAGCCAAGATTATATTTACCTGAAATCTTTACGTACCAGGTTGTTGCATGGGTTTGTCCTTGCTATTTGCTCAAGGCAAAAAAAAAAAAAAAGAGAGCCATTCTTGTGCTTTGGTAAGTTGACTGACTTATATGATGTTTATTTTACATGTAAAACAATGGTAATAAATAGGCATTGTGAAAATATCGCTAAAATAAGAACAAATGTGCTTATTTACTAAATCATAACTTGAGTAGGAAACATGATCATGAAAAGAAAAAAGTAATTTTAATTAACATATTCAAAGGAAGGGCAGGAAAACAAAACTTTATGCCATTTCTTCATTAAGCAAATTGGTCATCTTGTATTTCTGTTCAGTAGAATGTAAGTTCAAACAGAGTTTTTATTGTAGTCAGGTTTTGTCCAAAGGAAGGAGTTATATTTTGTGGTTAATTTAAACCTTGCTTGGGGATACATCCTTTTATTTAAAGTGTGTTATAAACTTGCTTATTATTGCATTTCCTTGGCATGCCAAACTCATGGTAAGGAAATCTCACTAAGATCCAAATGAGAATACTTCTTATGCCTATTCACAGATCTAAACCTCTATTACTATATAGCTATCTGCTTTATTCCTTTCTTCAAACAAGGTTGTGATTTTCCCCTCTCACTCAAATGGTGTAGCAAAAAGTTAGAATTTAACCTTGGTATTTGTGGCTACGTCTACTTTAGCACATGTGGTGGCGCAGCAGAAGCAGATCTGGAGGGGGAAACAGTTGATGCTGAGGACTTTGTGTTCACACTGTGTGTATTTTTGAAATAATACACACTTAGTCTGGTTTTCTGGACTGAAGGACCAATCCTAGCTGGTGGGTGGTAGGTGTTTCCTTGGACTGCATGTTCCAGTTCAGCTTTGTCTGCAAGGACTCCAGGTTAGGTGCCCTGAGACCAGTCCAGAGTGCACAACAACGCCTGGCCAACAGAATGATCAGGAGGAGGAGTGTACTCCTGATCTTAAAATGCTGACAATTATACACTGTATATTAACATTGTAAAGCAGGTCTGGGAGCAATTTTTGTGTCTTAAAGGCAGAGAAGAAAGTTTAATGACCTCTAGAGCTACGTTGTTAACTAGGGAATAGTTAGATGTTGCACCTCAAAATCCATTGCCTTGGCACTGGATCAGTTTATTGTCAGAATACGCACTTAGAGTGCACTCTTTGCTTTGGTTTTCTCGTGGGGGATAGTTTATCAGTCCATATTGGGTACTTGTGCATACGGTGATTCTTGAGCCTGTATATTAATACAAAAAGCATTAGTCTGAACTTTTATTTCTTTGATTTAATCCTCTTGAGAAAGAAAGGGACAGGAGGGACATAAGGAGCATAGTTAGATGGGAACCAATGTGAATTATAAAACAAAACTGTAAGTTGGTTTACAAGTCTGAAAGAAGCTGTTTCCTGGTAGAACTGGGAAACCTTCACATCTGTGAGGGAAAGGGCTTAATGTGCCTCATGTAGGCTCCTGTGGGAATACTTCTGCAGCTGCTGGCTGTACAAGCTATAGATGTGAGCAAGAAGTTATTTAGCCATAGATAGAATAAGCAAACTCCACAGGCTAGAGCACAGAAGGTTGTTGCTTGTCAAAATTAAACTATGTTTACAGCATGTCAACTGCTTTTGTGCTGAAAGGTGCAGTCCCCTGGAGTTTCTGTGTCTGCTCCTGGTAATTCATGGTGCCCTTCTAGAACATTGGGATTTCTGACATGTGTGGAGGGAGGTTTATCAGGAGATGGGGTCAGGTTTATCAGGAGGTGGGGAAGAGGCCACTAGCATCCTGTTCTGCATTCTCCGGCACCAATATATGTGTACTTCTTAATCTTTGCTGGTTTTTTTATGTCCCTTTGCTAAGCAGATGCAGAGACATCTGTGTTTCTGACTTTCTAATCTTGTGTTTTTAGTCTTTGCCTCCTTAAGTTAGTATCGTTGATATGATGCAATCTCTACTCCCTATTGCATTAAAAGTCAAAAGAAGTAAACAGCCCTTCAGGCAGTTCTTATCAGGTGATAGGGGCAGCTGACAGTGATGTGAGAGAAAATAATAACACAGAGAAGAGTAATCTCTGTGTGTGTGTGAAGAGGAAGGCTAGGATGATTGAGTGATTGTTTAAAATCTCATTGCAGGCTTAGTTGAGGACAGATTAGTGGAATTGACAGTAAATAGACTTTGAGGTGTCCCAGAGTTCCCTGGGAGTTCTGAGAGCATGCATCCTCCCCATGATGGCACAAATCTGAGCAGCTGCTCAGCAAGAAAGCTTTGGGTTAGTGTTCATAGAAGTATTTATGGTTTCGGAGGCAACTGGCATTGTTTTTGAAGCGTGCTAGCAGAAAAAGACATTGGATTAGTGTTTCTAGTCATAATGTAAACAAAGCTGATATAGGTAAATGCCCCTGAAGTAGCTAACTGTACTGTGATAAAGGTGACTTTAAAGTAACATTCACCAGGTATATATTCTTTGATGGTTTTTTTTCCTCAGTTGTTTAGCAACTTGCTATCCAGTTACTATAATTTACTCTGCAAAGTATTTTATTCAGTTCTGGTTCCTAAAATAAAATTGTAATGACAGTTTACCATTTCATGAAATGGTAGACTGACTTGTCATAATGGTGATTTGTGATCCCTTAAAACAATATGTGGTAAGATGATTTTATACGAGTTTCAACTTTTCCTACAAGGCAGTTCTCAGCCTTGAACAGTAATGGAAATAACTTTATATGTCTGGTATAAATATAGTTTTACTTAGAGAGGTATGGCTGGATATGATTATATGGAGAAGACTCAGTGAAAGAAGGGAGGGATTGTATCATTTGGCTTAAGTAAACTAAAAAAATGCGTGTGGCATCCAAAGACAGTGACACCGCTGTGGTCAAGATGTTAGTGGTAAACTTGACTGTGAGTTGGGGTCCTCAGCCCATGTATTTTTCAGAGCAGCAGTGATTTTGATCAGCCTGGTTGGAGATAGGATACTGGCTGGATGAACTTCTGGTCTGATCCAGTATTGATTTTCGTATGTTTTTCTAATTGCTTAAGACTTGCATTGATTTGTTTTTTTGGATATGGTTGCAGTTTTGATTGATTGTCAGTCATACTGATTGCTGCCAGAAGGTGTTGTGGCTTTTTTTTTTTTTTTGTGATGCTAGATGGAGGTGAAACATATAATTAGACATAGGGTTATGAATGGAAACCACCGTTTTTCAGGACTGTATATTGTCACAGAAAATATTTGGAATAAGTAGGCTACTCACAGTCCTCGGCTTTATTAGAATGCATGTTTAACCGAGATCTGGAATATTGCACTCACTCCTGTGCCAGCATCTGACTAGCCATAATAAATGCTCCTGAAAGATAGGTAATTTGAAGTAAGAGCTGCTCCTTCAGTTTTGCACAAGAGCTTCACTAATTGTCAGTCTTGGACCTCAAGAAGAAGAAACTATAATTATATATCAGCATCTGGATTTAAAAACAAAAATTAAAGCAAATATCTGGCTCATTTTGTCTTCTAACATACAGGGTAAACTGCAAGAGCTTTCATGTCTAGAGACTATTTCCTTCTCTTTTGTTATATTTCTGAAACAAAGTGGGTAATTACAGTGATTTAATTAATGACTATAAATGCAGTAGAGTGGTTTCTAAGTATACATTGTAAATTTTATGTGTTTTGTATCATAAACTTACCTGGAGATTGTGAATCCAGCATTATATGTCTGATTTTCCCATTAGTTCTAGAAAGAACAAATTATGCAGCCTGGATTTTAATTCAGTTTAGGGTGTGGATATTGGCCTCAGCTGTATTCATTGGACAAAAGAAAAATAAAATTAAGTAATTTTAAGTAATTTTAATTTAAATTTAAATTTAAGTAATTTTATTTTTTATTAAGTAATTTCAGTAATTACTGAAAAGCAAAATCATGCTAATGAAGCATATGAGTGTCCGTATGTCTAAAAGCTGGTCTCAGTACTTAGGCAGTTCCATGGTAAGAGAGGAGTTGTCAAAGGCCTCTGTCATCCTTCAGGTATCTCTGTGTTATTTGTTAAGTCTGAATATGCTAATTAAGCTGTGCCTGCCTTTTTCTTTTAAAAGCGTGGTGGAAATCTCAAGAATTCAGGCTGTGGGTATATGCTTTCCTTCCAGACTAAAGTAGTTTTTCCTTTCCCTCACTTTGCTCTGTTGCAACTGTGACAAGAAGTGAGCCACAGGCATGATTTCCATTTTTCATTTACCACTGAATGTTTTGCTGTCATTGTAATATATTTAATTTTTGCTCTGTAATAACCTGTGTTGTCCAAACTTCTGGCACAATTTAAAAAAATGTAAAGTAGATTATACAACTAAGGCATTAGAGCAGGTTTGTATGTTTATTTACACCCTAAATATGGAAATGCTTCTAACTGTTTCTCTTCCATGTATTTCACTCTGTTCTTGTTATTTAGCTGGAGCAGGAACTTTAAAGTCAAAGTCTGGACCCTTTAACTTGGGAATAGCTGTTCTTCAGCACAGCTAAGACCTGGGAAATGATGTCCAGCGTTCTGCTTGCTTGCACCCAAGTCCTGTAGGAGGTAGTTTCTGTCATGGGTGAAGATGTTTCAGTCCAGTTAGTTCTAACGTTGTCTGTTGTAGAGTTAACAGATGTTTGACAGAGGGAAATCTTGGAAGTTCTAAGGACAAAAAAAAAAAAAAGAAGTCAGATACTTTATAGCTTGTTAGACGTGGAAACCAAACCCCTGTGAACAGGTAGCATTGTACTCCCATAAATACTCAGGGTGAATAGCCCACTAGTGTTTCTCCCACGTAGTTTACCAACATGCAGCTGAAAGAAGACCTCTTTACCTGTGTTCATGCGTCTGTAAAACTAAAATATTGGAAAAGCAAGTAGGCGTCGACTCGGCATGGTGAATATTTGAGATTAAAAGAAAGAGACAGGTCAGCACAGATAAGCCGCTACATCTTCTGCTTTAGTTTTTGGAGAGAAAATGCTCAACTTCAGTTAGTAGAGGATTGACTGTGTGTCCTTTCTGGCAGCAGGACCACTTAAGTGTTGGCTTAAAAGGTTCCTTGAGCTGTTGTGTCAGCAGAGGCAGCTCTGAAGGAGTGAACTGATATTTTGTACAAGCATCTGTCATCAACATCTTGATCCTCTTCTTTAGCAGAATTCACATTTCTTCTTTCACTTTTCAAAACACCTCTTTTCCCCCCCTCTTTTTGCGGCCTGATTCTGTTACCTCTGTGAGCTGATACAGCTACACACAAAGATCATATTCACATACTATATTGCCATTTTATGCTTGACCATATAAAAACTGAAACTTGATTAAATGTATGGATGTAATGGGTATGACTCTTGAGGTGTTTTATTCATGTCTTTGGCATTTGAGCTCTCCTTACTCAGATGTGGAGCTTTGGAGGCAGTTGGCCTTAGAGTATGAAATGTTTGGGGGCAATGCAATGGAAAAAACAACCTGGCTGTGAACACCAGGCTTGTGGTTTCTGGGAAAGATGCAAACTGCAGCAAACATTGGACATTATCCCATTGTCATACCAGAGTTTAGTGTTACTGTAACTTTTTCTTTACTTGGTTAAATATTCTAAAGGCTAAGAGGAATTTCTGCTGGCAAAAGAGCTGTAAAAAATTTGCAACTTTAATTTTGTAATGTTATTAAGCAGAATACAGAACATAGCACAGTGGGGGAAATAGCTTCCTACTTTCTCCAAAACATCTTTATTTTCCAAAAAGATTCTGTGCTTTGTGCTTTATTTTCTTTCCTTCCTCCTTCTTACCTTTTTTATTTTGGACTTAAATTCACTTCACAATTAAGGGAATAGCTTCTTAATAGTGTCACACTCCTTTACATAAGTGATACTGCCTTCAATGCATTTTCCCGCCTCATTATTCATCTTTGTGTCTTAATCTTTTGCATAGAGTTTTTATGATTAGTAGATGCTCAAGTCTGCAAAAGTTTATAGATGCATAATTTGTTTAATTCTAAAACCAAACCCCAATATTAACAGTTTTCATGTGATTTTCAGGACAATACCTTCTGCAAATGACCTGTTACTTGGAGAAGTAGTAAAGTAATTGTGGTGACCTGTGTTGAACCATATCAAATGCATATACAGTTACAGATTTAACTATAAGTACAAAGTATGTAATGATGATTATTTTACATAAAGAACTACTGTAAGGATAGAAAACAGATTGTGAATATCTCCATTTAAGAAGTGAAAGTATCTTCACTTCTTAAAAGTCAATGTAGGGAATGGAGAAAAAGCTAGACAAGATTATGAATGAAGCATTCTCATACAGGAAGATGAGTCTGCTGAAAGACTGTTTCATGCTTCCAGTATTTCTTGATGATTGAAGTAGTGAGTTGATAAATCCATCAGTTTAAGTGCTAGTTATGACATCATATGGATAGCTCTTTTCATATTGCTGAAGTACTGTGTGCGTGTATGAAAGAACTAAAAAAGATCCGATACTTCCCAATCTTTAAGTGAATAGAAGATACACCATCCAGCTCAGCAAGAGCTGGGTTTGATCCCAAAGAAACATACGCTGTCTGATGAAATTAGTTGTAAAGCTGAGTTAAATTGTCAGCCAAGCTGGTGTAAGAAAAAGGATTTTATAAGAATGAAAGTCTGTAATTTGTATTCTGTGTGATGAGGGAAGTGAGAAAAGCTTAGTCATACGTGAGAGGAAAATGGATGGGAAGTAGTATCCTGTGAGTGGCACAGCTTAGTTAGCACAGCGTTCCACGTCTATATGGAAAAGTAAAATGTCTTAAGGTAGTAGCTGGAGCGGTGGCATTTTGCTTTGTGCTTTTCAGTTGATACCTTTCTGAAGTATTGGAATGCATGGGATGAAGGTCACCGTGCCAGTTTGAAGGCACAGATGGGGTTGAAACAGATATTACATAGGCATTATAAAGCACAAAAATTTCCAAACCCCAAAAATATAATCAAATCCTTTTCATTATGCCAACTAAACCCAATTCTCTATTATTTAAATCTTCAGCAACACTGAGCATTTCTAAAGCTAAAGGTATGAATTTCTACTAGAAAAAGCTGCCAGGGGACCAGATGCTACTCATTTATTTAGAATCAAAAACCTATGTTTGAAGTGAAGTCATCATGAGATGAAAATGAGTAGGAGGCGTGTGAGATTGACACCATGTGTGCCAAGGAGGGGGATCTAGTTTTTCAAGTAGCACCTTCCTCTCCCTTAAGTTTCTTCTGCCTCAGCTGCATCAAGCACCGAACTTTGATGCAGTTTAATATTAAAATAAACTTAAAATTATCATTTGTTAACCATCGCTGGGCCAAACAGAATTGGCTGTTCCCAGGACACTGGTACTAGTAGCAGGAGATACACACGAGGTAATTAAAGACAGCACTGAAAACGTTTGTTGTATTATCATCACAGTTTTATTTAGTCTGCTGTAGCAGTTGATAGAGCTGTTCATTGCAGCACATTACTTGGTGGGAAAGCGTTCACTGCTGTAGGCTTGCTGTCTTCTGATTTTATTGTAACATTTCAATGATTCCTCCTTGGTCACAGGCATCCTGTTAAATAAATGGCAATTAGTAAAAAATACTTTAGCACCATTCACACAAATCTTAGTTCTGACAAGTTTTGGTTTCTTTGGGACTCGTTGCTTAGAATATATATAACACGGTGAGCCTGGGGCTGTTAACACGTTCAAAGAGGAGCTGGTTTTGTTGCTGCGGGGTACAGCCAAAGTGGTTTTTTTTTTTCTTTTCCCTAATGATCTCAAAATGTAACTTCTTTGGGTTGTTTTTTTTTTTTTTTTTTTCAGATTGTTAGAGCCATAATTAAATACTAAGCTATCTCTCAATTATGAAGAGACCCATGGCATGCTTCCTCTAGCACCCTGCCCTGCAGTACTGCATCAGAGAGCCCCAGAGTCTCAGCGTGTTTGGTTTCACTGGTGTCTTTTGCAGCCGGTGAACTCTTCCTTCCCCAGTCTCAGGGTGGCAATTCACACTGAGTTCCTGGCTCCTGCCTTGGGATTCTGTCCGGGGTGGGGGGAACTATCATTAAGCTTGCAGATGTTGATGTGCTGAAGGTGCACCTCTGTAGGCATCTTCTCAAATTATAAATTTCACTCTGGGAACATAGAATCATAGAATGGTTGGGGTTGGAAGGGAACTTAAAGATCATCTAGTTCCAGCCCCCCTGCCATGGGCAGGGACACCTCCCACCAGACCAGGTTGCTCAAAGTCCCATCCAGCCTGGCCTTGAACATCCCCAGGGAAGGGGCCTCCACAACTTCCCTGGGCAACCTCTTCCAGTGTCTTACCTTTCCCTCCAGCATGTCGACCGCACCACACAGCTTGGTGTCATCGGCAAACTTGATGAGGGTGTGCTCTATCCCACTGTCTGTGTCACCAATGAAGATGTTAAACAGCACCACGTGACAAAACAGATATTAAACAGCACGGCATGGTGAATTACAGAGGACTGTATTTAAGACAAACACTTTCTTGTGCTTTGCAGCGCTGAATGTTTGTTACTGCTTTCCAAAGCCTACTCTAAAGTCTTCTTTCTCATAGTAAGTGCAAAGCTCCAGGTATTACAGTGGCAGGGCTAGACTGTTTTGCCAGAACAGCTTAAGTTATAGTATCTATTTTGAGAGTATTTGGAACTACTGAAAGTCTTCAAAATAATTCAGTAAACAAGATTTCATTACTGAGTGTGTGCATTCTTGTACACCTTAAACATTGATAATGAGCTTGATTATCCCTCTAGTCCTGATGGTCACTCTCGTGGGACGGTAACCTTATATTAGTATTTAGAACATGCATTGATAAACTGTTTACAGTTTGGTGGTTAGGATGATGAAGAGTACTTTGAATTACTTTACTTATGAAAGCTGCCATTGTTATATTTATTATTTTTTTTAAATCTTTTGGTTTTGCATGCAACATATTACTATATTTGCTAATATGCAACATGTTATTATTACTAATAAGCAACTTATTTGCATGCAATATATTAAACTTTTGACTTTGGCTTGCTTGTTAAAATGTTGCTTTTTTATTGGAAGTGATGGACTGAAGTGTCAGTAAACTGAACTGGGTATTTTCACGCTTCTGTTATTCTTTTATTTCTGGAATCATGCTAACTTGTGATTCTAGAGGAGAAGTGTATGTAGCCATATGTATGCTGTTTTATATCAACAGTGACACTAATAACATTACCACAAATTCTTCCACATAAGGCTACATAGAAGCCTTTTGATTAAGTGAAATTTACCATTCTTATTGCTTTGAAAACTGCTGTAGAATTAATTTCCTGTTTCCAGACATTACACAGTTGTGTTTCTGCTGGTGTGTTTGAAAGATTTTATTCTTGTTCCAGTTTACAATGAGGGGGGTCAGGGAAATGCCAGAACCTCAAAAGCTGCTAAGGAATAGAGCTTTGTGTTCTGCTGTTTTCTCCAAACATGTGCCTTCTGGCTGATAACACTGCCTGTTCTGGTTCTTTCCCCATATTGGGATGGTTTGGATGACCTCTAGATGGCTTTGAAGTTAATACTACGTTTTTCCTCCATATCTTGTAAGCAAGCACAATTACAGAAAACTTGCAGTACTGCTGCTGCTATTTGGAGGTTCTCCCTTCATGACACCTTTTTTCCCAGTCGCCATGTTCTTATTTCATGTTGTATTTTACCCTTGAAACTATTTCTGTATTAGTTAGGGATTGTCAGTTGTCCTCTTCTTCTATTTTCCTAAAATCCCCCTTTTTTTTTTGTGAAGAGTTCCAATGTAGAGAGACCTCTGTGGACTTGTTCCTTCTTCTGTGCAGAGCCTACTAACAATGTTGCTGGTCTGATGATTGGGACTTGGCTCTTTTATATTTTTTGTGTCAGACTGAGAAATAAATAGAAATGGTGTTTAGGAGCTGCATAGTTCTAATAGATATGTAGCAGTCATATGTTTTAAAGCAGTGATGTGTCATTTTTGTGTTTGGCTATTACTGTTTCTGATCCTCAAGAGTGTCTTCTACCGTATCCCATGGTAACTCAGTTTAATGAGGGCTCTTGTTGGCATTTTTTGGAAATCTGTGCATACCAAATAGGCTAGAATATTTATTTATTTATTTTTATTACTTTGATAATTTTTTCAGGTTTTAATACCCTTACTGGGAAGAGAAAATTCACCAAATTAATGCACACTGGTTTTCCCTGACAGTAGGATAAGGAAAGGGAAGAGAACTGCTCACAGTTAATGCACCAGATTTTTGTCTTCCTCTCCAGCGATTTTTAAAGACACTGTATAGTTCATACTTCTCCCTGCCTGTTGCCATATCTTTTACAATAAAGAACTATTAATATAATGAAGG
>JAOXNO010000013.1:84004076-84048611 GCA_028565335.1 Limnodromus scolopaceus
TCCCTGACAGTAGGATAAGGAAAGGGAAGAGAACTGCTCACAGTTAATGCACCAGATTTTTGTCTTCCTCTCCAGCGTTTTTTAAAATTTATGTAGGTTATTAGCTAATGGCTTTTTAAGACACTGTATAGTTCATACTTCTCCCTGCCTGTTGCCATATCTTTTACAATAAAGAACTATTAATATAATGAAGGAAAGGGAGTTATAACCTCATTATAATCTCTTCCTTTTCTGTTTTAAAGAACACGAATGGCTATGCAGGGGCCAGCACGAAGCTCTCTCTGTCTTTGCTTACCTGTGCAGTGCTCCCCAACAGATGGTACTTCAGGGCAGCGGACAAGAAGGGATGGTGTAGAATGAGCCTGATGAACTCTCCCAGCACCTAGCAATCCAAATTATTGCTTAGAAATTTGCTAATCATATTAAATTACTGTCATTGGACCTAGTTCCTATTTCTCTAGTCCTCTTGAGCACGCATATGTTTCTTACCTGAAAGCATGCCACAGACTTACACGCTGGCACAGTTCTGTTTTTTTAATGCTTATTTTTCTTCTTTTAATTGTTCCTGTGCTCCAGTTGCCTTTTTAACTGCCTTTAGGGTATTAAGCTGCTGGTTTCAAAAATCTTTCCATGGTGATTCCAACATTTGTTTTTGAGTTTAAAAACTGCTCTAAAGCCCATCATTATGTATGTACAACTAGGACTGTTTTTCCCAGTATGTGTATTCTGTATTTATCAAGGTGTCTTCTTTCTCTTTCAGTTGATTGTTCCTCTGAGATCCCTCGTAACTGTATACATTCAGGGTTGTGGTTTTTTTTAATCCTGAATAATTCACTAACATTAGCATATATTGTCATCTTGTTATTTAGATCTCTTTTCAAGATTCTTGTAGGATCCCACTGTTAACCTCTATCGCTATGATATTTGATTTATTCCTGTGCTTTATTTCCAGTTTCTGATTCTCGAGGGAGCCTTCTGCCCTATCCCTTGGTAACTAAGTTTATTTAATGAGGAACCCTTTATATTTTTTTGGGATTCTGCACATACCAAATAGACTGGAAGTTTTTTTCTTCACTTTATCATTCATTCAGATATTAATACTAGTCTCATAAAATATTTATCCAACAAATATAAACTCTATTTTGGGGTAACTTTACAGTAACTTTACCTTGAAGATCACCCACTCGTTTTTTCTCTAGAAAATCCTGAGCTAAAGTTTTCTAACACTGTTACAGTCATTAGGTGGCATGCAAAAATATGCAAACAAAGGAACTAAGTGATAGATTCATATGCTGAATCTAGTTAAGCATTCACATTACTGAAAAAAATTAACTCTTTATTTACTTGTTTTTAATATTTCCTTTTCGAATTATTTCTTTGTACCTATTCAAGAGAGAAAGCAAGTAAATGGCTTCTGTGAGATAAGTGGCATTCATTTGTTTTTATTTTAACTTCATTATGTTACTGCAAAATGTAGTGGAAAAGAAATACTATCAAATGGGACAAAGTGTCTGTACAAGGAACCTAATAGCAGAATTTCCATTGGAAGTCATCTCAGATTTTCACAGCTTTTATAATGATGTTTGCTAACATTGGAGTTATTGAATCTTCACAGTTTATGTTTAGTCTGCGGTAATTTCAGTGGGTGTTTACTGCCATGAGATTCCATAGCCCATCTTACCTTTTAGTAGAAAAGGCAGTGTTGGGCTAAGCTCCTGGGCAAATATTCACGCATTAGGATTTGAGTGAATAAACAAAAGCTGTATTTATGGAAATGGTAAACATACGACTTCATACATGCAAACAATGAAAGTATTGATTGTTGCCAATGACCTCAACAAGGAAGTAAACAGTGAAATCTTCAAGTCTACAGGTGATACAGAGCTGTTTTGCTTGCTTAAATACCCTACCAATAGTGAGGAACTCCAGAAGAACATCACTAAACTCTGCAAAAAGAAGTTTTGGATTTAAAAAGCCCCTGGAAAATCCATGGACAATAATTTGTGGAGGGCTACTAAATGCAAAGTCGTAGCCTCTGGCTTGGAAAGTTCATGAGCAGCAGATTTCTGGAGGGTGCTCTCAGGAGCACTCTACTACATGCTCCGACATCAACTCCTTCCCCCCATGTTCAGAGCTGCCCTCTGAGAGTCAGCAAGGTGACTATATGGTCTAACTCTATGGCTAATTGTAGGCTAACTTGACGTTGAGGTCAACTCCCATTTCAACGGAGATATACGTTTGTTGGCAGGAAATGGTGACCTTATGAAATATTTATGTATTGATACTGAGTAAGAGAAGTACTTGGGAATTTGGCTTCTCAGTGGCCATGGTGTCATCAGTTGATTTTGGGGACAGTCCAGTAGTACTGCTGCAGTAGTTTCTAGAACACGTATGGTTGATTTTAGGAACTTGAAAAGTTGGAAACCTGCATCAGAGCACCTTCTAGGAAGGCATTTTAAAACTGACTTCTAAATTATTCTAACAAATTGCTTGCTTCTGTAGCCCTCTTATAAGTAGCTACTTATAACCATCTTCAGCTGGTGTCAGCAGACCTGACCCTGTGATCTAAGATGAGGATCTGGTCTCTGCTTCCTACACCTATTTAGTCTATATGGCATACCTGTAGGCTCTATAGCAAATTCAGGGAACAACTCAAAAGCAGTGTTATTCTCTGGATTCACCACTGTTGCACAAGGTATCATTAATACCTTTAGTCTTGCAAGATTCACTAGGCAAAAAGGGCTAGAGAAAATGTAAATCTAATTGCTCGACATAACCTTGATAGTGTTTACAGTACCTCAGGAAATCTCTCCTGGCTAGATTCTGAGAAGTAGTCAGGGGCAGGGGGAGGAATTTTAAGACATAAGTTTGTTTTGGTTTGTTTTTTAAGATTTGATTGCCAAGGAATGCTTCCAGGAGACCAGTTTTGGCATAGCAGTGTATGAGTTAACACCTTAATTCTTCTAGGCTTTGCTTAGATTTGTATCCATTATCTTTAATATATGGCATAAATTGGATATGATTAATTCTTTCCTGGTTTCTTCAGACTATAGTCATAGACATAAATGTAGAATGAGCTTTTCGAGCAGAAAAAAGAAAAGAATGAAAAGCAAAGAGAGGAGAAGAGCTTTGATTTATACATTTTTCAGTTTGATTTCCTCTTTCTTAAATGAAGGGAGATAAGAGCTGCAGTGTTAGTTGATGATTCATGATCTGCCAAAATCAGTTTGTCTAAAAGGGGAAAAAAACCCTCCACCACAGAAATATGTTTTAGCTTTTGAAATATGGAAAAGTAAGGAAATGTAAGAGTTGTCTGAAAAAATAATTTTACCACAAACCCGGCGGAGATTTTCTAGAGAGATGTGTGTGATTTTCCAGTTGAAAATTGAGAAAACAACCTGGTAAATATAGATGAAAAATTTAAATGCCATGTGTTAGTCTAACTAGCGTAGACTAGTGTAACTGTCTGCAAATAAATTCTACAGCGAGACTAGTCAGTCTTTGGGTAGATGTCAAGACATTGATGGTTTTGATCTAAAAGTTTCATTTGGTTCTCTACATCCATCACTTTCGCTTCCCTAAAGTAAACTGTTGGAAGGGATGAAATATCACTGTATGGGAAGAAGCCTGAAAAATCTTTATGCAGAGTACAGCCGCTTGTGTAGTACTTGATGTTCATGACTTTTCATACTCAGTAAAGAGCTTCTCTTCACCTCCCCACCCCTGCACTCCTGATGTGATAATTTTCATTTAGGATGCAAGTCTGCGATCCTTCTGCTGCTAGGCATCTTGAAATAATTTGGAAGTGATGTTGTGGAGACAATGTCCTGGAAGAGTTCACATTTGGTGGAAGTAGTATTGGCAGCATAATTACTGACTTCTGTGGTAGGGCTCATCAGCTGGTAATTACAAACAATCCTGAAATGATCAGAACTGACCTCTGTCACGTGTACATGCACTATGAAATAAGAAGAATCTAATAGAACTATCAGTAAATCATGTAGAGAGGTGCTGTGGGATGTTTCTATTTACACGCTTCCATTAACACAAGATTGGAACATCCAGTGAAAATACAAGGTAATGAAAGGAAATACTTATCATGTGGCCTTTCTCAGATGAACTACAAAGACATCAATGAAATTTTGCTGGTAGGTCTCCTAGCAAACTGACTGGTTTGTGTGTATGTAGAGAGGTTTTTTTTATGATCAAATACCACAGCAATGTGAAAAACTGGTACAGATTCCATCAGTTGCACTGTAGTCTCTGCTTTGCCTCACACACTGAAACGCTTCCGAGCGGCTGGCAGTCTGGTTACTGTCTGAAATATTCATGTGGTACCTTGCCATCTTGACAAGATTCCTGTATCTCTGGCGTGGTACAGAGATAGTGGGGAGAGAAAGAAGGGTGGAGGGTAGAGGCAGTGTGCTGTCAGTGGAGTCAGACAACTGGTAGAACACTTAAATCTCTCTTCTGTCGCGGTAGCTCTCCCTCTGTTGCAGGCTTCACCTTGGAGCCCTGGCTGTGGGCTAACACAGTTTTGTGCTGGTTAACAGATAAAATGAGTGAAGTCTAGGCTGCAGCCAGAATGCGAATTAACCTCCTTCCCCCACTTCCACCAGCCAGAGGAATTTGTTGCCTGACTTTATTGACAGAGTTTGAGCCCTGTGTTTACTCTCCAGGCCAGCTGGGAACCAGCTTGCAGTACTTTTGGATTTGCAGACTAGACCCTCTAATTCCAACTTGAGATACCTTCTTGAGGTGAAAAGAATTAAGAGCCTTGTGGGAGGACAAAGCTGACTTCTTTTTCTCCCCTCACATTTCTGTAGAGGTGAATAATTCAGTTTATATGAGCCCAATTGTGATTTAGAAACTACAACTGTGTTAATTTATGAACTTGTCATAGTAAACAAAAGCTGCATCGATGTTTACTTCTATAAACAGCCTCTTAAAAAAAAAGCTGGTTGTGAAATACTGTTGGATTTTGTTCTTACCTGTCTGTGATCATCCAAGAGAAATTGCAGGCAATTGTTCTTTTGCCCCAGGCGCCAGTTTAGATTTTATCCAGAGTTATCTGTGGTGTCTTCTGCTCTGGGTAATATATGAACAAATTCTTCAGGGACTCAGGTGTGTTTTAAGGACAGCAAGCTGGCTTCAGCTCAGCCCAGGTGAGATGAGATGTTTTTGAGGAGCCCTGCAAGGCAATCAGGTTGCTGTTACGCTCTTAGGGTAAGCAGATGTGTGAAGCTTTAAACACTTATTTGGGAAGTAAACTTCTGCATCTGAAGTTTAACTGTGCTGCTGCTCTGTGGAGATCTGTGTTGGTTCTTATTGAAGTTCATGAACCAAATGCGGAGTTTTGGTTTTAATCTGTAAATCCTGAATGGTGGTGTTCTTAACTACCTGCCATGCAGTAAACATAACTGCTGAATTTGAGATTCCTCAATAAAACATGCTGCAGGAGTGCTTTGAGGAGGTTATGAAAATCTGTCTGACGTACTCCGTGTCTGTTCAAAAGAGAACAATCAAACTTGCCAGATACTTTTGCACTTCCTGTCTAAGAGAGCAGAGGGACTGAGTTGAAGTTGATCGGCAGGCTTGGCAGCCTGGAGGAGTGGGTCAATGTGAACCTCATGAAGTGCGATAAGGCCAAGTGCAGGGTCCTCCACCTGGTCAGGGCAATTGCCAGTATCAGTACAGGCTGGGGGATGAAAGGATTGAGAGCAGCCCTGCAGAGAGGGATATGGGGATACTGATAGATGAAAAGATTGATGCAAGCTGGCAATGTGTGCTCCCAGTCCAGAAAGCCTGGGCTGCATCAAAAGAAATGTGGCCAGCAGGTCAAGGGAGGTGATTCTGCCCCTCTACTCCACTCTGGTGAGACCCCACCTGGAGAACTGTGTCCAGCTCTGGAGCCCCCAACATAAGAAGGACATGGACCTGTTGGAGCAAGTCCGGAGGAGGGCCGTGAAGATGACCAGAGCGCTGAAGTACCTCTCCTGTGAACACAAGCTCAGAGAGTTGGGGTTGTTCAGCCTGGAGAAGAGAAGGCTTTGTGGAGACCTTATAGTGGCCTTCCAGTACTTAAATGGGGCTTATAAGAAAGATAGGGACAAACTTTTTACTAGGGCCTGTTGTGATTGGACAAGGGGTAATGGCTTTAAACTAAAAGAGGGAAGATTTAGATCTAGATATAAGGAAGAAATTTTTTATGATGAAGGTGGTGAAACACTGGAACAGATTGCCCAGAAAAGCTGTGGATGCTCTGTCATTGGAAGTGTACAGAATCAGGTTGGACAGGGCTTTGAGCAATGTGATCAAAGCAACCTTAAAGATGTCCTTGCCCATGGTAGCGGGGGTTGGACTAGATGATGTTTAAAGGTCCCTTCCAACTCAAAGCATTCTGTGATCTATGTCTATGGGTAGTACTTTAATTTTTTTTTTCTACTGTATGGGGTGAAATTTCAGACTGTTGAATAGCCTGTAACTGTGTTTTTTAAAGTCCAAGCCATAAAAGTATGTTTAGCTGAAGCACATTTGACCTAGAAATGTGATATCGTTGCAAACAAGTGCTTTGGAGAGTTTAAAAAGAAAGACTTAAAATAACAACGTTTATGGTCACATTTATGTGTAAACTGTCTTCCTCAAAAAATGCAGGCCTCCATGTGACGTAGTAGGAAGAAATTTTTTATAATCAGATTCTGGTATAGTTTTCTTACTGTTGTGTGTCTGACACCTCTTCCTGAGGCAAGATGAGCCTGGGAATGAGAAAGAACACTAGCTGATACTAAACTAAAAATCCCAAGTCTTCAAGGCTAATTTTTCTGGCACTTGTTTTGAATGTTTCTTTTCACTTAGATATGGGAAGACAGCTGTCCTTCAGTGTCCTTGGTTTCTGGTAGCTAAACATCAAGTGTCCTCACTGTGTTACTTCGGTTATTGTTACTCAATCCTGGAGCCACTTTGTAGACCTCAGTTGCAAAAGGGTAAGAGCATGGATAGATGAAGAATAGAGGGTACTGTGTTTATTAAGTGTCAGTTCCTCAGAGGGTGTTGTCATCCTCATTTAACAGGCTAATGTAGGAGAAGTTCTCTCCCGTTCTGGTTTTATACATTAGTGGTTCCACCAGTGAATGGTGGGAACACCTACAGCCAGATTTCATGTCTGCTTCTTTAGGGAGGGGAGAAAATCTTCGTTTTGTGCACCACCTGAGGGTAAGTTAGAGGCTTGCTGTGCTCGCAGTAAGAGTTTGTGGGATGATTGGAAGAGCAGTACCACCTCGCAGGAAGAGAGTATCGCAAAAGCTGTGTGCTTGGTGGAGGAGGTATTTTGAAAGAGAAGAGGTATGTGTTTTAGTTAAATTAACACATGTTCTTTCACCAAGGGACTGTCTGTCAGCTTTAATTTGAAATGAAACTAATGGTTAGTCTGACAGCTTGATGTGCTGGGAAATGCAATAAATACATTGGTACCAAAATCGTTTTCAGCTCTATTATCTAACTGTTGTTTGACTTAATGAGAAAGGAAGAGCTGAAACATGCATGTTTTTAGGAACAACTACCTATAAATTTTGCTTACCTAGAATTAATGAAAGCTTTTGTGCTGTTTTCATCAAATACTTTAAAAAACTGTTGCATTCTTGTTTCCTAATCTTTGGTAGTTAGCATAGGCATAAAAATATTGCTAGTCCTGGCAACATGTTAGTATGTTTATCCCAATGTTTTTGGTCCTGGTAGTGTTTTCTTCCCTACTGTAGTGTATCTGGGACAGAGAACAATCCAAATTCCCTGAACTATCAAGATGTAGAACTAAAGCATTAATTTGCATTTTTGGTCATAAGAGATTTCATTAGAATCACTTGAACTTTAAAGCACTAATTGCAAGCTTATTTTACAGTTGGTATTAAAAGGGACAGCAAGGTCACTTTCTCTGATCAAAGCGAAGACTGAAAAGATCTGCTTGGCAACTGGCAGAGATAAACTTGGAACCAATTGTATGAATCATCAAAGTTTTATTGTTATTGCTTCAAACTAGTGCAATTGGGCATTACCTTTTAGGTAGTCACAGAATACAGTGGGTTCTCTCCAAAATTAAAAGACATTTGCCAAACACTGCTGTCAGACTGGCTTTGAAATAGAAAAGACAATAGTTTCTCAGGAAGGTAAGATTTTAGGCACCAATCTGAATTAAGTGCTGTCTTTGTAGGCAGCTGTCTTTACTGCTGCAACCAGTTTCTTATCTTTGCTTTGTTCCACCAGTTGTTTAGATTTTCTGAAGAAGTGACGTTACTTTATCAGCTCTTTCCTTTAGACAACGGCCAAAACTGCACAACAGTACCAGAAAGATTTTTAGCAAAACTTTCAAGTTAAGTTGACACTTAAATATATGTAGGCATTTGCTTCTTTCCTGAATAATTGCTTTTTTTCTCTTTGCAATCTGCTGTCAGCTCTGGAGTGGTACTGGTTGGCGGCAGCAGGGAAATATTCCCCTTGCTGAAGTTCCATTTTGATCTTGCAACAAGAAATAAATCAGCCAAGGATCCTGACTGTAGAAATATCCAGGGACTAACGTGTCCAAGCAGTAATTTATCAGAGCTAGGTAACAAGGGGAATAATTAAAGATCCTGAGGGGATGAATATCTTTCTAGGACAAAGAAGGGAGGTTCAGAGAGTAGGAGGAGGCTCTTGGAAGAAAAAATTGTAATTGTCTGAAAAGATAATGGGAAGGTGGTGTTGTCCAAGTGTGAGAGAGAGACCTGGACTGCGCTAGACAGTGAGTGAGAGGCCTGGTGAAATTAATAAGGAGCTAGGTAGGAAGGGGGAGAGGAAGGAGGAGATCAAAAATCAAGGTTCAAAGTGGAACGGCAGAAGGGATTAAACTTGCGAAACAGAAGGGAATGAAGAAAAATATATTTGCTTCTAATTCTGCGACTCCTTTGTGGCTAGGAACTAGACACAAGATATTAGCAGAGTGTCCTTACCTCATGCAGTGCGGAGGATGACAGCTCATTACTATTATCACTTGCCCTTCTGGCTTAAGTAACTAATATTCTCAGTGAATATAATGACCTACAAATTTTCATCAATGTGATGGTCAGTATGATGCTGTGTCATTAAATTTGGTTTCCCACTTTGCTTTTTAAAACAAACTTGCAGAAGATTTCGTCCCATGCAGGCTTACCATCTAATGAGCTGTGTATAGCTCTGTGCACCCCTTGTGAAAGTGATCTCTTGAGAAGAACAAAAAAAGCTATCTTCCTTTTCCTTATCTTGCTGCAAGAAAGCTTTCAGATAGCCTGAATAATATTACTAAGTTAAACTAAGCTTAAAAAAAACCCAAAAAATCAAAAAAAACCCAACCACCCAAAAAAAATCCCCAAACCCAATTAAAGATCTGCTCAATATTCATTGAGCTTTGGTTTGGTGGTTTCTTCTAAAAGCAGCAGGAGCTGTGGAAAACCTGTCTGTTTTTTTCAGACATCTTTGTGAATTTAATCATAACTGTTTCAGACTTAACTTCTCTTAATTATTAGACCATCACACTTTAATGGTACCAGTAAGTAGCTTCGTATATGCAAAGGTTGTTTTAAAGTAACAGTAGACTTCAAGCAAACAAAAACCCCACAAACTCCCCGGAACTAAGAATTAGGGTTAAATCTGTTCCCATCTGTATATTCACTTTACGGACTTTAGATGCATGATCAGGTTTTATTTCACAGAATTTATGCCATTAAGCAGCTACTTACTCAACCTTTTATAATCCCCTTTGAATTTCCTGTGGCTCTGGTTCCTATTTATTCCACTTTAAAAATCTTCTTTCACAGCAGTCTCTGAAGAATTTCTTCATGGACTTTTTCATGATGTTTGTAAGAGGTACTTCCAGCATGAATTTATTTTTAAAAGATTCTTAATGGATGAAGAGGCTGAGTTTAATGTTAAAGTGCAGAGAGTACAATTAATAGGCTGGCTAGCTTGACCCTAAGACCCAGTCATATTAGAATACTTAGCTTTGATTGTGCCTGGTTTAAAGTAGTATACTTCTAACCTTCTTATAAACCATAGCGCCTTATGAACACAGTCCAGGCTCTGGATCGTAGGATAATTCAGGTTGGAGAGGACCTCAAGAGATCTCTACCCTAGGATCAAAGTGGGGTTAACGATAAAATCAGACCAGAATGAATACTCAAGCTTTATTTAGCCAGGTCTTGAAAACCTCCAAAGATGAAGGCTACACAGTCCCTGTGAGTAACCTGTTCTACTGCTCGACTGCACTCATGATAAGTTTCTCCTCACAGCCAGTCTGAACTTCCCTTGTTTCAATTTACACTTAGTGTCTCTCATCCTGCAACCTTGTACCTCTGTTTAGAGCCTGGCTCTGTCCTCTTGATAACCTCCTTGTAGGCACTGACAGGCTGCTGTTAGGTTTCCCCAAAGCCTTCATTCTGCAAACTCAGTTCCCTCAGCCTTTCCTCACAGGGTACGTGCTCCAACACCCTGAACATCCTGATGGCCCTCACTGAGCTCACTTCACTTTGTTAATGTCTTATGTTGGGGGCCCAGAAGTGGATGCAGTATTCCAGATGTGGTCTGGTGAGTGCTCAGCAGAGGGGGATAATCTCCAGCACAAAATACTACTGGCTTTATGTGCTGCCAGGGCAGACTGCTGGCTCATCTTCACTTTGCTGTTCACCAGGACTCTGGGAGAGAAATGTAGTGTATTAGTTGTAAAACTTAGCCCAATCTCTTCTTCAGCCTCATCATCTTTAGCCTGTATTTCATCACTCTGTGTTAGGTTTCTCTTCACTTTATCTTCAACTGTCTATCTCTCCTTCACAAACCCCAGTCTTTTTTTTGCCTTCATCTGTTCCTGCCTGGCCTGTGAAGCTCATTTTCTGCTTTCAGATCTCCTGGGATTTTCCTCTCTGACAGTGTATAGTAGGGACAACACATAGAGACATTGATGATAAAGCATAGCTGATGTTTTATGTGTTGTTTTGGAGGATATTGCTGTCTGCCGAAATTGCAGGACAGTCCTATTTGGCCCACGAAGCTTTGAGGAATCTTGTACAGGGTGAACTGTACTCGCTCTGCCTTAGCAAGTGCATGGCAGATACACACAAGGACAAATGCTTTATCTACAAGCACAGATGGCATATCTCATTAGACCTCCTAACGTAGCTGGATATTTAGATGAGCTTTTGGTCTTGTGGACCTTTATATTTGAAATATCCAGACTTCTGCTTCACACCTGAAGATGCCTACACATCTTGCCTTGCCTGTGCCTTTAGGCTGTCATGGGAACGATGCTGTCACCTCAACACCTCCTGGTTCTTTGCCACACCCACGAATGCAATGTTCTTGACAAAGGCGGCAGTTGAGGCTCTCCTATAAGCTGTGGCAATGCTCCTGCTTCTTAAATGTGCTTTCACTCTCAGCGTGGCAGAACAACTTACCTTCCCCTGAAGGTAGTTATTCGAACAGCTGGGTTCCAGGGGATCAGCATCTGGGGTAGAGTCCTGGTGGGAACCGCCTTGGTTCTCCTGTCAGTGATGCGTGAATATTTCAAGAAATATTGGGATGAATTTTTAAAATATTAAGAGGTAGTATGTGCTGACTTCTGTATAGCTAGAGGTGTTCCATTGAGTAATGTCATGTGAGTCCCGCCCTGTGACTTTTGCTGTACATCCCTTCAAGGTCTTAATCTTTTTTGCATTTATTTTCCCTTAGCTGATGAATTTCAAGCACCAATTGATTCCAGAAAACAACCCTTCACTAATCAGTCCACTGATCTTAAATTACCTCTGTTTCTTACAGATGCTTTTTCTTGGGATTTTTGAAATTCAGAGGATAGTAATATAGAACATGTGAGATTATCATCCATCTGTTGCAACCAAACACTTCAGCATCTCAGAGAGCATTTCTTGCCATGGATAAGGGGTTCATTCACACTGAGACAGACATAGTTAAAAGTCATGGGCAGTGCATGAACTAAAGCTGCCAAAGTACAGCACAGGAATAACTGTCCAGCTTTTTTTTTTGCATTGGATTAATAGACCTGAACACACAGAACAGTAGAAGGCCTGAGGTTACATTAGTGTATGTTTTTCTTCAGATAATAAAGTCTAAAGATCTGGAGTGCTGTGTGAACGTAAGGATAACTTGTCATGGACAGAAATTTTAATTCAAGCTTTGTGTTTCCAGTAGAAAAAAGTTGGCCCTGTGTCTTACAGTAAGAGAACTTTTTATTTAAAGTGTTGATATCAGTCTAATTTAGGAAATGTGCATTTTTTTTTCCTGACTATGGAAATCATCTCAGCCAGAGGAAGCTTTGATGTGAAGGGTATTATGTATTCCTTTTTAAGGGGATGTTGCAGGTTCCTGTGTCCAAGCTATAAACAGGATGAAGCTTCTCAGGCCAACTAAAGAAAAAGGCAGTTCCTAGGCATGTATGTGTATTTATTGCAGTTTTAGAATTATTTTTATTATACTTTTGTCAGTGGTTCCCTAGAACTCAGCTCTCAGAACTGGATTTTTAAAGTCTTTATATTGGTAATTTACTGTGGTAACTCTGACAGAGACTTCACTTCCTCTGTTGTGACTCTGGTCTCCCACAGAGTGGGGTTAAACAGCAACCAGCCAACCTTTGGACAGCTTTATGTCATTCATTTTAGGGTTAAAATGGTAATGAGAAAAAAATAAATCCATTTACAAGTTAATTTTCATGGGACTTGATTAAGATGCTGCTGTGTCACAAGTTCACCAGTCTTCTGTTAAATTTGTAATGTCTCTTAATGCACATGGTTTCTGTGAAGATGAACCGTGTTGACTGTGGAGGTCCATGCTTCCTAATTTGTTTACTTTTCAGGAAATTTACATGAATCTTCCCCAGGCTGTTTCAGGAGTTTAAGATTTATCTAGACCCTGTATCAGTGATACAGTACTTTTTGTACTGCTACATGTACCCATTACTTCAAATATGTCTCCATATAATAATTTCTGAAGTTTCCATACCCCAGAAGCCACTCATCTGTTAGATGAGGAAATTACAATGGTTGAATTGTTTAACACAGAAGTTGAGTTCATAAATGCAAGGAAGGAGGAAATCGAATTCTGTGGTGCAAATAACACTATGTAAAAACTGTTTTTGTAGATAATAACTTTTAAGACCATGTCTATATAAAAAGTTTCTTTATCAGGACAAATGTAATACTGCTGAAATTCGGTATTCTGATGCTTTTCATAGAGGAGTGTACATGTATGTACATAGTTCTAAACCATAAAAGAGTAAATGTGGATATCATGATCATTTCATGAGTTCCCATTTAGGTAATTATCTTTGGTATTTATTGCAGAATAATCACTGCATAGTCTAAATGAAAATAAAATCTTTTGAAGAAGAAAATATTCATAATTCTGACATTTCAGTCCCACCCTTACAGTAGCTTTTTTGTTTTCTTGAAGCACCTAAGAGAAAGTCTTAGAGTAAGAATTGTATTTCTGTCAACAAAGGAAAGAAGAAAATTCCCAATGTTTGTACGCACTTCAGAAAAGGCAGTCAGGAAGAGCCAGAGAGCTACAGGCTGGTCAGCCTTATCTCAGTCTCTTGGAAGGTGATAGAGCAGCTAATCCTGGAAACCATTTCTAGGCACTAGAAGGACAAGAAGGTGGTAGGGATTCACCAAAGGGAAGTCATGCTTCACAGACTTGATAAACTTCTGTGATGAAAAATACTGGCTTGGTAGACAAGGGGAGAGCCTTGGATATTGTCTACCTAGACTTCAGTAAGGCTTTCAACGCTGTCTACCAAAAGATCTTCAGAGAGAGGATATGATGAAATATGGGCTGAATGAGCAGACAGGGAGGTTGATTGAAAACTGACTAAATGGCCGGGCCTAAGGAGTGATTATCAGGCATGAAGTCTAGTTGGAGGCCAGTAATTAGCAGTGTACCCCGGGGGGTCAGTTCTAGGTCAGCTGCAATCCTGTTCAGCATACTTGTTAATGATCTGGGTGATGGGGCAGAGTGTACCTATAGCAAGTTTGCAGATGACACCAAACTGGGAGGAGTGGCTGATACATCACAAGATTTTGTCCAGTTCTGGGCTTCTCAATACAAGAGAGAGTTGGAACTACTGGAGAGAGTCCAGTCAGAGAAGGGACACAAAAATGATGAAGAGAGATTGAAAGAGCTAGAGAAGAGAAGGCGCAGTGGGATCTCATCAGTGTGTGAGACACATCAATGTGTCTCAGCACTGTGCAAAGAAGATGGAGCCAGGCTCTTTTCAGTGGTGCCCAGTGACAGGACCAGATGTGATGGGCACAAGCTGGAACATGGGAGGTTCCCTCTGAACATCAGGAACCACTTTTTTTTTTTTTTCCTCTTCTTCTGTGAGGGTGAACAAGCACTGGCAGAGGTTGGCCAGAGAGGTTGTATACTCTTGATCCTTGGAGATATTCAAAAGCTCTCTGGATATGGTCCTGGGCAGCCTGTTATAGATTTTATGAACTCTGTAAATAGCATGTCCAGGGAATAGATTAGGAATGAGTGTTTCCAATACTCTATGCAGACTTAAGAGACTTAAATTAAAGGAGTGCTATAATCCAAGGCAGCAATTTTAAATCAATCCAAAGTGTAGTGACAGACCTTTAGTAAGAGTGGTTTTAAAGGAAGCACTTGTCCATTGTGCCCCTGTCTGGGAGGAGCCACCCAAGCAGTACATGCTAAAGACTGGATGATCCAGGAGAGCAACCTCACAGTGAGACCTTATGCAGGTGTCCCCAGATGTTACAAATTGGGTTGGTGGGACAACGAGGAACCATCTCTTGTTTATCTCTACCTCTTTACTGGTCCAAACTGCCTGACCTGAGTTCTGATCAACAGACTGCCAGTATCAGATGAGTGCGGTTTGTGTGCAAAAAAAGCCGAAATGTATATGCAGTGACATGCTCCACAAAGGAAGAAAAGGCCGGTGAAACATGCTGAAAACTGCTATGGGCATTTGAACCTTCAGGGACAGCCTGCCCTGAGCGCTGAAGCAGGGCATCACTGCAGCGATGAGAGTGCTGTCTGTGGCCTGGTGTCTGTTTATGGGCACTGCTCACAGCGTCTGAGCTGCAGTCAGATAAACCATGAGGGCAGGTACGGAAGTGCAGGTCCAGGGACAAGGTCACATTAGCAATGATGTTTGAGTTGGCCTCTGCTTGCATTGCCTGTTCTGTACTTGAAAGGACTATGATCTTTTGGACTGTGAAGTCCTCATTTTGCACAATATTATATTTCCTTATCATTGCAACTGAGCTGTTTATAGAAGAATATGTGTTAGCTATTGAAAACTAGACTATATAGACTGAAAATCAAGATTGTGTGTGAGGTTGTGAATAACCAGCTCTCTTGCTCTATCCTGTTTATTCTGTGCTTTCATGCTTAAATTCTTCTCACATTTTTCCCCAAGGATCGTATCAGATGCTTCCATTTTGTCATGCTTCTTTGACAGTGGTTATGCAGGCTAAGCTACACATTCTGCTGAAAATTCCAAGGTGATTTCTCAAGTACCCTACTTGATACTCTTCACTCAATTTTCAGAGGTACAATGTTCCTGTTTAAATTAAGTGAAATTGTGAATGCCTGACCCCTTTGGAAATTGCGTCAGGGTATATTAATGAAAATACCCAGACTTCAGGTTTACAAACTGCTTTTGAAACTGTTGTGTTATGTGCACAATAGCTCAGATACTGGAAAGATTTTTCCTTAGATTTTCCAAGGACATGAACGCCACCAAATTACACCTTCACATTGCTATGTTAATATTTTGATCTAATCTAAAACCTGACCTACCTGAAATAATTACAATCCTTTCTGAAGTTCTAAATATGTATTTCCATTAAAAAACCACCACTGAATAGTCACACCTGTCAGCCTGGTTTAAGGTTTTAATTAATTTGTTCCTCAAGATTACCATATCTAAAAGAAATAGTAACAGCTGATCAAATTGCTTCATATGCCAAGAGTGACAGTGAGATAACACTAAGTGAAATCAAAATGAGACTTTCTGAACATTGATTGGTTGAGGAGAGGCTGCTTGCCAGTCTCTGAGACCTAGAGAAAGAGACAGGAATTACTTCAGGGTGGACTTTCTTAATAGTGAATTGGCTTAGCTCATGTTTTCTCTAGTGTTTCTGTTCTGCTTTAACACCCTGTTCTTACTTGAAGCTCTGCAAAGCGAATGCGGATTAAAATCAGCATGACTTCTGTTACTTCCATGGGCTATCTGGTGCCAATACAGAGAGCGGGCAATATCCCATGCATTTTCCTTCTGCTCTGGACAGTTGTGGGCTTCCTATTACAAATGCTCAAGTCATAACCTTTTGACGCATAAAAGATTGAGAATCTCCAGTGGATTGTATGGAAACTAGGGTTTGGGAAATAGCAGTTAGTTGCCTGGTAGTTCACTACTGCTGATGGCTAGTTAGTGCTTTTCATAGGAGTTGTAAATCTGTCTTTTGGTGCTCTCTTTCAAGAGAATGAGAGTGCTCCTTGACTCTGTATAGCCTACAAAGCACTTGTATTGCTTCTGCATGTGACATCAATAAAATGTGTTGGGAGGAATCGCATACATGCGACATTAGTTATTCCACTCACACGGAAAAGGGGGAGGAGAGAGAATATTTGTGCACCAGTATTGTCGCCCTTTCTGTGCATAAAGGTGATCTCTTTGGCTCTATTAGGTCGTAATCCCATGGCAACATGCCTGTTACTGATACCCTGCGGTATCTTCATCAAAGCACTTCATGGGCAAATCAATGGCATTTTTGCATTGTCATTTCGTGTGCTTTCTCTAGCATTACTATTGTCTACAAAACAAGATACCTAGTTCTTGAAACATGAAACACGTCCCTGGATGTCTCTTCTGCCCTGTCATCTAGGCCTGTCTCAGGAATTTATACTTCCACTGTGTTTTAGGAATTTTTTCCTGATACATATTCAGCAGTGCTGCCAAAGGAGAGGATCCCCTTTTTTCTTTCCTCTTTTTTTTTTTTTTTTCCTCCCCTTAGCCATCCTTTCCCTCCCTTTGCCTCTACAGTTTCCTCTCATACTGCACTCATGCCCAATACACACAAAATTCTTGAATTATCTGTCCTTGGAAAGAATGAGCCCTTCTCTTCTGACTTCCACTCACAGATCAAGTAGCATGATTGCACTGTTTTTTCTGAACTGTGGGTTGTGCTATTATCCTCTCTGTATTGCATCAGGAAACGTTACCATTCTTCCCAGCAGAGCTTCATAACAAAGCTTGCTTTTCTTGGTTAAAGCTCCTGTAGACTTTTTTGCTTTCTACTTCTCTTGATGTGTTACAGTTATGAATGAGGATCACTGCTGTAAAATTTGTGGAAATGTCTTTCTTTGCAACTGAAAGTAGCTAGAAGAGATCCCTCTGATAGACAAAAAAGAAATTAAACTTCAGTTTTGCAGCTGGCCATTATGTTGCAGCAATAGCATTGCTGTCATCTGGGTGCCTAGGGTATGTCTCCATGGACTTCTTCTGTATAAAGATTTTAAATAAATATGACAGGAGCCCAATACCCTTCTGTCAATTTTAATGTCATAGCAGCAAGTATTCCAAGCAAGTATACACAAGAGGTCTGTCTTCTCTCTTGAAAGTGCAGGTTAATAATAGGAATGCCACATTGATTAATACAAAGTTTTGCTATAAATGTAGAGGATGAAAATTAGAAAATGGTTTGGCCTTTTGATAAATTAAGGACGTTCTCTTTACACCTGCTCTTTTTGCTTTTTCCGTGGTGATAAACTCAGAATGAATGGGTAGGTATTTGACATGAAAAGAGCGTGCAAAGTTGTTTGCTAGTCAAAAGTTTACACAGATTATAAAATGTAATACCAGTAGATAATGTAAAAGGATTATAAGTGAATACAGGTACAGGCAGTAAATGTGTCGGGCATTAATTTGGCTTCTTGTCTTCCTAAGTATAACTGTCTGGTTGTGACCAAAAATCTGTAGTAATCCATGTGATTGTTTTTTTTCAACCCCCATCAGAGAGTAGATATTCACAGAACCCTAGCTTTCCGTGTCTGGGAGCAGCCTCATTTGTAGTCATCCTCACCACACCTAGCGTGTGGTAGCTGCTCTGGGAATCACTATGGGACTGAGGATAAGTGACCACAGATAAGCACCATTTCCCAAAATACATTATTGTTTTAACTAACTTTGTTGCTTTCCATTTCTCTATTTTATGTTTCAGAATTTTGTCTCATCTGAATAAAAATTTCAAATAATATCTCTAATTTTCAGTTAAATGAAAGTTTGGATTTTTTTTATTTTTTTTTTTTTGGTACCCAATTTTTAAGATTTGTCTGTATTGTAAGTTATCAAACCGGAATTTAGAGCCTTAATGGAGTGTGAGACCTTTCTTAGATACATGTATTTTTATCAGTATGATTTCTACTGTCTCTTTCTCTCACTGTTCACAGTCTTTCGTGATATGCTTTCCTGATGTGAACAGATTAAGCATTTGAATCCTTTCTTGGTGTTCTTTGATTTAGCAATCTCAGGCTTGTATATCTTTAATTTTGTCCCTGAGTCTTTGATGCAAGATAGTGTAGTTCCTCTAAAGTATTTTTAAGACTTCTCCTTGCAGAGGTTGCAGCTGCTTCTAACATCATGTGAATTCAGGAGAGTTCAGCTGAATCAGGCAGTGCATCATCCTTCACTCCATCCTGCAGTAGAATTTGGTTGCTACAAGTTCCAAATTCCTGATCTTCTCCATTTACATGTGAAGTGATTATGCTGTAAGTTACAAAGATGTTTTCTCAGGAGAGAACCGGCTTTGGAGATATGTTAGCTAAAGTAATCACTCCTCAGAAAATAAACAATTTGGTGATTAACTTGCCATTGTGCACAGTTAAGGTGTTATTAAAAACTACCAAAAAACCTATTGGTTTGGGAACTGGCCCTTTGGAGCTAAGAGACTGTTAGCGGTAGCTAGAGGTGGAAGAGATGGAGAGAAGGATGGGATCATTACCTCCCCTGTACCCTCTGCCAAAAAGTACCTTTTAAACTTTCCTCTGGTTCCTGCTCCCACAGATCTTGAGCTCCCTCTAACCACTTGCTTTTGTAAAGAAAACTAAATGGGGATGTGTTTTATACTGAATTCTTAAAATAAAGAGTCAGCATTACACAGATGTTTAGTTGTACGTCTCAGCGGATTAGAGAGTCTTAACGGTGGGAAGGGAAATAAGAAAATGTAATGTAACCAAGAAATAAATAATGGGAAGTACTTTTTTTGTAGTGGAAAGGTCTCATATTTGCAAAATCTTTCTTCAAAGTGTAAAAACTTGAAACAAAGAAGCTTTCTGTAAGTTGTACCACATTATGAAAAGGCATGTAGTATAGCATTTACAAATGTGCATACTTGGTTGTGTGTATGACAAAAGGTACACTTATTGTGACAACTACTATTTCCACTTTTTAATTGTTTGAAAATCTGATTGCAGTGTCATACGTTTTCATTAATTTTCACACTGGTGTACTGGGACTCCTTTACTCTGTTGAACTACATAGAGTAAAAGTGACCTACTCAATGAGGGGATATCTCTGCATTTGCATGTTAATAGATTTCTACAAAAGGTATATACTGGTTCATTAGGAAATAAAAAGCTATTAATTAAAATGTTTATATGTCCAAGTACACACAGGATGACAGAAATGGCATTTTGAAGCATGCAGAGGGATCAAGGAATGTTTAGAAAAAAAAAATTTTTGCTAATCTAACCTAAATTGATACTTAGATAGATACACTTTATTTTTTAAATAAGAAGTACATTTTACTTATGTCCATTGTCTGTGATTTCAAAGATGAGTAGGTTAATGATTTCTTAAGACAACTGCCATTATTACATTGTCACTTGTTATAGCATCCAGACAGTGGCCAGAGGTACTGCCTCTAGGCAGCTGATTTGGAAAAACTGTGTTCTTTCTAAGGACACCCTTCAGCTCCAATTACAGAAACATAACTTTAGACAGCACTCTAAGCCCAGAACTGTGCCACCACATAGTGGATAAAGTAAAATGAGTCCTTTTTAGTGTCTTTTTTTTTCTGTTGCGCTCTGTGTGGAAATGACCAGTATAAAATAACAGTACAAATTATCAGTATAAAGTACCAACAGTATTGCTACTGTTTAATAAATGTAAACTCAGCTGAGACTGTGATTGCTTGTTTCATTTTCATTCCTCAGACTGATCTGTTTTCCTGAAAAAGAAGCAAAACTACCTGTGCATCACAAACAGAAAAAAATGTGATCTAGCCGTGTTCTGTATGGTAGAAGGTAAACTTGCCAAGCGGTTAGCTGCCATCTTGCAGGTGCTATAGTACTTCTTTAAGGAAATTAACTGCTTGAGCTATATTATTAAAGCTATTAAAAGCCATTCAAACAAATGGAGCACCAGGATGTGACAGATCTAACAGAATGAACTAGAACATTAGTTTTTGTTAGATTAACAGAAGAATCACTAGTGGTATTGACATTCAGGAGTTTGTAGTTGCTTTAAGATTTCTACATCCTATTGAAATGAATGGGTTCCACTGTAGAACTATATTCAGATTTAACAGCATGTTGATCTGTTACCCATTTGCATTGTCATGACTTTTATTACCACTTTAAAAAGCTAGACATTTATTTTACACTGAAAGCTTACCATCTAAGAACTCCTCTTGAAATTCTTCAGATGGTAATGCTTTGAATCCCATTGCTATTGATTTCTTCAGGGTCGTTTTCTTTGTATTTTCTTGGTACTAAGTTCCAGTCCCATTGACAGTGGAAGTTTTGCAGATAATTGTAGTAATATCTGAAGTTGACCTTCTAGATAAAACGCTTAAGATAAATATGGAAGGAAGGAACAGCCTGTTCTGATTGTGTTCAGGTGGCTGGATGTTTCTAGTTGGAAAATGAAGATGCTGACTTTCCGACCGCCACAGCTCAGCAGCAGGTGTACTAATGGTAAAAGTGGTTGCTTCCTCTCAGGTCAATGGAGGTCAGTTTATCTGGAGAAATTAAGTTTCTCCAAGTTCATTTAGACAAAGATGGACCTTTGTCTGAATCCCCGTTAGAGAACTTTGTTCCTTGTCTTTTGTCACATTAAAAAACTAGCTGGGATAAGTTTATTAGGGATTAGAGAGTTTTTTAACCATTAAAGTAAGCTCTTAAGTTTTTAAATTCTGTCTTCTATTGCTCCTTTATGAGCTTTAAATATAAGATTGCATACTTAAAGTTTTCTTTTTTTTTTCTGTCTGAATTAAGAGGAATTCCAGGTTCCAGGATTTACTGGTCTTTTACTCCCATGACAAGATTTATGCCTCTAGAAAGGCAGCTTGCCACTGGAGAATAGGGAGAATTGTGTTGCTAACTTTGGCAGGGTTTGAACTAAAGCAAGTTCCTGGCCAATACAGCCAGCTCACACGGTCTTTGGCATGGGATGTGATACTACCAGAGTGTCTTCATGACCTTCCACAACGCCCTTTATTGTGTTCAGAGCTTTCCCAGGAATGGCCTATTGAAATGGGCGAGAAGTTCATTATGGTCTGTTCTGCTGTGGCAGAGCCATGAACAGTCACAGAAGTGAAAATATGCTTTTAGTCTACCTTTATGATATGATTTTAGTCTACGTTTACTTTGGAGAGCTTCACATAGCAGGAGGATGTGACTCGAGAATGGAAACCGTGCAGAATGCATGGTGTAAAATTGAGTTGAGAAGACTCCTCGCAATAGTGCTGTGGCTGTGGAAGATGCTGTGGTATTTATGCATGTGCAGGCACAGGCATGCACATTTGTCTTCGTGTCTGCAGAGTAGTTTGGGATAATAAGCGATACTGCAATTGTTCAAAGCAGTAGGAGAGTGAAAGGTGCACATTTACTGAATGATTCATGGCTTGAGACATTGGAAAGCAAGATTTGGGTATGAACTCTAACAGGAAAGGTTGGGAAGGTCTGCGCCACTGCTGTGTGTCTCTGAGACAAACACAGATTCATCTGGGCAGGAGTGAGAAGGTTTTTGCCTTCTCATTAGCTTCCACGTCTCCTTCATCTCACTGACATTGTGTGTTCCTAGTACAGCATAATGCTGTTTTTCCAGTTCCCCTTCATCTTTCATCAGCTGGGAGATGGAGGAGCTACAGTGGCGCTGCAACTGGGTGATGTCTTTCTGTAGCTGTGACACTGCAGCGCAGACCCATGGTCCTGATATTCTTAGTATTGGAAGTGTGTTACTGTTGTGAGAACATGCACCGGGATAGACTTCAGCACTTGACTAACGTATGGAAGACTTGGTTCTCTCTCCCCTTTGCACTGTGGTCTTTGGCCATTTTGCAAATGCTTAGAGTCTACCTTACTTCTTTCCTTATTTTAGAGTTTCCTTTGAGTTGTGTCACCATTTCAGTAATGCTTGCTTTATTTCAGTTTTCATAGTGCTCATTTTTCCACAGTTAAGTGGCTACAGATATTAAGTGGGGTAATGCTGCAGTCGCTGGCTGTGAGAAGTTTGTCATTGATATTCACTAAGAGCTAATGTACATACGGCAATAACAGGCTTGAACCCTGATAAATGAATGTGCAGTTGGAGAATTGTGGACTATTTCTAAGTCCTCTGAGCCTATAGAAAAGGTGAAATACTTAAATCTTCATTTTGTGATCAGAAGAAGGCACAAAAGAGAAATTTACTCTCTGATAGCAATGTCACATACAGCAATATAGGTAAGAGATGGTGGATATCTTTCTTAAATAATTTTCTTTTATGGCTAACACATGCACTAAAAACAAAGATGAATGAGAGGCTGGTGAGATTAATCAGGCCATATGCTGCAATAGGTTGACAGTGAATGTAAGAATAATGAATGTCAATCAGTTGCTATTAAATATAATGGCCAGTGATTTACCACCTCATTAAAAGATCATGACACCCAATTTGCTTGTGTGTGAATAGCAAAACAAATAGTCATTAAAATTTCCTGATGGAGCATTGAGTTCTTCCTTCAAACACATTAATTTTGCCTGCATAGGAAGAAGAATAATTTAGCAGCGTGGAAGCTATCTCATGGGGTTTATCAGGGCACAGACTATTAATAAACAGGGAAAAGAAAACTGTTTTCTGTAAGTACTGTCTATAGGCATGTGTATGAATTTGTGTATGTGTGTATATACGTAGTGCATTTCATCAAGGTTTGGCATCAAGGGGAAGTATTGCTTTTTACTTGTTTTAATATTTGCCACAGCACCTGGATTTCTTTGAGATTGTTCCTTGCTTACTGTACGTGACACTCAGAGGTTCAACAGTGCCATCCTGTGGGTGATCTTAAAGGTTTGACAGCCATGGCAGATAAATGACCTCAACAGGATAAATTGTCATAGAATATCAGATACTGTATGTCCCCATGCAATCAGCTAGAATATTTCCCTCTGGTAGTCAGTCAAACTAATTATTACTTTTCTGTCCAGAAAATTAATAACCTAAATGTATTATAACCAATGGGAAAGTATCTCAGGCAAACTGATGAGCAGTGTGCTTGTTAGTTTTACTCTGTTGCTGAGAAATGTGTTTTTAATCATCTGTGTGTTTTTAATCATCTTGGAATTTATTTTCGCAGACAATGCCAAAGTCAAAGGCAACTATGTAAATTCAAATAAGCACTCCTATAAAGAAGTATCTGGACATCTTTAAAGAGGCATTAGACTGAAACTAAGACTAGTTAGCTTTCATGTTTCATAACCAGAAAACATGAATTCCCAAGCGACCTTGAAGATTAAGCCGGATGGTTTGAACAACTGGCCAAAATGCTTTTAATTCCAAAATGATAAGGGCAGGATTAAAGTCTGAAGTTTTATTGACAGAAGATGAAATTTTGCTCAGAATATTTGGAGAACTTTCTGTTCATGGAGGGAACATCATGCCAGGACAAGGCAGAAAATAGCAAAGCTTGCTCTAATTAGGGAACAGTTGGGGGATCAATGGGTACCTGCAGACCACACTAGTTCATATATATTTTTCATTTTGCTTGCCTTAGCAACTTGTGAATGATATGTTTATTTGGAAATGATCAAGGAAATAAAAGGCCAGCTACTCAGTAGAAGGTTCCGCTCGTTTTCCAAGTCCCAGCTGTTTTGGGGTGCTGGAGAGCGAGGTGCGTGCTGCCTTTGCCCGGTGGTTCAGGGAGGTGGGCGCAGCTCTGGGTTCTGTGAAGGTGCCTCTTCAGTTCGCTGCCTGGTGCTGAAAGTTCTCCTTTGCTTTCCACCACTAGACACCAACTGTGAGTCGGGGTACATGCTGCTGGATGACTCGATTAAAAGAAGGAAGTGCCAAATTACAGATTTCACTGTTACGTTAAAAATCGTGACATGATTTGCGGTTCCTACGTCTTTGAAAAACACATCATGTTATTATTTATATATTTCATGTGTCTGCTTGCCAGGCCCACTTAAACGGCAAGAGGGGATAAGACATATCATTAATTCCTGTGAGTATGAAAAGAAAAGTATGCATTGTTCCCATTTAGAAGATTACTTTAATTTAAAGTATTTGACATTTTTTAACCTATTTTAACAAAAGCCTTGCACTCGTGTAGTTCTGTCTTCTTTAGAGTAGGCTTACCTGTTTTAAATGTTGGCATATTGGGAGTCTTGAGACTGTGGTTGTACCCTGATTTATAGTATGTAGGTGAATTTTGGATGGATCAGATGTATCTGGAAAATAGTGCCTTATGATATTTAGTTGAAGGCAGAAAGGATAATGACATATCAAGGTTTAACCTCTGCAGAGAAGATATTTCTTTGTAGTCCTGATCAGTTTAAGGATAACTTGAGCCCTGGAGCATCAGCATTCATGTAATTTATACGCATTTCTAATCTAACTGATGTGGGTGGGTTTGTGTCACATGAATGTCTAATTCTGGTTTTGAATCTCACTAAACTCTTGATCTTGGTGTTGCCTTCTTTTCAGGAGATTTTGTATTTCTATAGTATTTCATTTCTGCAATTCTATGGTATTTTAAAGGTATCTGCTATTATTAGTTTTAAAGGTATATCTTCTACTTTCTTCAAATGTCACTTTCTACTTTATAGTATAAAGAATGTAAACGGGAACAATATTATTTACTCTTCTGTATATTGTATGAGTGTAGTTCTTAGCTCTTTCCTCATATAGAAGGTTCTCTGTGCTCTCTCAGCTGTTTTTTTCTATCTTTATTTCTGCTCTAGTTCTTTACTTATGGTGTTCCTGGACTGAATACAGTATTTTAAATGAGGTATACTGAGGTATTTTTTTACCATTGCTTTGATACTTTGGTACTATTTTTACCATTGCTTTTTCTCATTCTTCTTTTGTCTTAGCATGTTGTTTTGTTTTTTCTGATAACCAGTGAACACGGAGTACTAGCTTTTTACACCAGCAGGCTGCAGTAAGACCCATTTCAGGAGCTTTTTTAGTGGAAAAGAATGATGCATATGCATGGTTCTATTTCCTGGTTAATCAACTCTGAACATAGGCTTTTGTTTTGGACCACGCTGTGAGCAATGTACATAGTCCTTCCTCCAGACTAGATCTTCCATTCAACCTGCCACTGGAGACCAGCATCAGATTCAGATCCATCCCATCAGGGGATGGCAATTCAGATGCTGCAAACAGGAGAGTGGCTGCAGCCGTTCATCCTGTGCATGTCTGTGAGAATGTGCTGCGCTCTCTCCTGCATTTGGGACCACTCTTAAGCAGCTGTGAGTGTGTATCTATACATGTATACATGCATAGCCTCTGCACGTGTGTATGCATGTAACACTGCATGTACAGATAGATATAGTTAATAACTCTAAAATTCCCGGTTGACTTAGAAAACTAATTTATTCAGTTTCTCTGTTTTAAATGGATTTGGTTAAATACTCATCAGCCCCACGTATGTTCTGTGGCCTGTAGGAGATTTCACAGTAATTCCAATGTCACTGCGTTTGTCTTTACGGTGTATCTGTCAGACTTCAGTTCAACCAGTCCCTCTAAGGTGAAGGCATAAGATTTTAGTATTATTAATGCCTCATTTTATCTAGTTAATGATCTTTTCCACTATTCGGTCTTGTTTGTGATTTACTTGCAATGTCAGATAAAGTTCTTACTTAAGCTAAGTATTATGAAATAATAGAAATCTTTATTTTATTTGAATATAATCAGGATAAATGAATCCAGTAGAGAATCTGATGTTAAACAGGTGCAGTTCTTAGCAGCATTGCACATGTAAAATCAGGGTAAGTTCTTTGAACACTCAGATCTTAACAGATGTGTTCCTTTTCTCCATATGTTATAGTAAAATAAGGATTTGCTCTGAAAGTATTGACATATACTCTAAGTGCTCTTGGCAAACACACTGTTGTATTCCTTACACAATGTTGGCTGTGGCTATTATTTAACTTTAAATAAATACGTGCATTAAATAGCTGTAAAGCACATATATGTATAAACAAAAACAGTTTTTATCAGAAAGTAATATTTTTTTGCTTTCTTGTTTACTGATGCCTAGACAAAGGAATGCTGCATCTTCAAAACAACATCTGTCAAACCGATTTTCATCAGATTAAGTATATCCTCAAAGCAACCATCACAGTTTACAAAATACTGGAAATGTAGGTTGTGCTTTGCATAAAACACCAGTAGAATTTAAAACACTTGAAAGTGTTTTACAAATGTAGCGATGATAGCCTATGCATATTCTCCATTTTTGTTTCTATTTTTGGTAGGTTCTTGGGAAAGATAATGAGTGATGTTGCAACACTGCAATCCCAGTAGATGTCCCAGGGTGTAATTATGGAGTTACAGTCCTGGCAGCTAATCTGGGTCTGCAAAAGCCAATGCTTTGACAGTCTGGCAGTAGAGATTGAATTTATTGCGAAAAACTTAATCTGTAGAAAGATTTCTCTCATTTAAGAATGAAATCAAAGCGTGAAATCAGTGAGTGACTATCCAGACCTTTCTCTGATCTTGAATTCTTCATAGTATAGATGTATGATTATATATGCTCTGGCCTGATTCTGGTTCTATAGATCATCAAAGATAACTGGTAATACCAAATTTTTCAAGATCTTTTCTGGGACAATGTAGTCTAGTGAAGCCTCATTACAGTGCGTGCCTGCAGAGTGTGGGAACTCGGGTCAGCCAGAAATGAATGCCAGGATTTCTGTAAAAGATCTTTGTGAATGGAGGGTAGAGGTGCTCAAACTGGAAGCTACACCAGTGTTCCCATTAGTTCTTCCATTTAGAAGCTGAAAATCTAGCATAACACAAGAGTCCAATCAAAAAGTCATGGAGAGGACAAACAAGGATGAAAGTTGAGGACAAATCTTTTCTAGCTGCATCTGGATGTAGATATGTTTTCACAACTCTGGTTTCCCATTAGATTCTTCCCTATGTGTCAGTGAATTGCACTGTGCTATCCTAAAATGTTCCATGTTAACCTTAGGCGAGTTAGTGTGAGGCGTTTTGGTGCCTCCCACACACCCATGGGTTAGTCCTCATTAGTGTCATGTTCCCAAGACAGTGACACTGAAGACAGTCCCAGAATAAAATGCATACAAACAAGGCTAAATATGTTATTTCTGAAGGGTATAATTTTACCAGTAAAATGGTATTGCTGATTTTTGTTTTCTTTATAAAGATACGTTGGCTAATTCTGCGGTACTAGCCTGAACACAAACTTCAGACTGGATCTTTAGCTTAACTGATCCTGAAAATTGTCTTTACAGGATCTTCAGCCTAGTTGAAGATGCATACAACTAAGTAAAAACAAGTACAAAAATGTAACAAATAGTCTCACTTTATGCAGCTTTACTGTGTACCCAGGGAACTTGGCAGTTGCAAGCTTGGGTCCTTTGAATGTTAATAGCATGACATTTTGAACAGGAGACCAGAGTTTCTGAGAAGACTTTTATGATTTGCAGCGAGAAAAGCTGTTTTTGAAACAGCAATTATGCTAGAGATTCCTTCCAGTTGTCATTTTTGGCCAAAGCCACGGAGCATTTAACCTGTTTGTAAATCAAGAAGTAAGGAACAGACAACAGATAATACAGTCTGGTGGTAGGCAGACAAGTAGTAGCACGTTCAGCAAATCCAGGCTCTTTTGGGGAAATGTTGATTTGAATTTCATGCATCATCCAAGTATAATGAACACTAAAAGGTCATAGTAAGAATATAAGGAAAAAATCCATCTGATTTGAATTTCCCACTATCCAATATTGTTAATAATACAATGTCAAACAAATAACTGTTTCTCTGAGTGTGACTAAAGCCAGATTCCATGTATAGTTGAAGAATAACTTGCTGCACATTTTTTTTTCCATTTACTGTTCATTTCCTTTATAATGTCATGGTGCTAGTTTATGAATGGTACCTTGAATGACTGCGGTACATCTGAGTTTTCTCAGAGTTATTTCTTTGAGTTTGTTACTCAGCATCCAAGAAATCTCATGCAGACTGTAACATACTAATTGGCTCAGTACAATTAGGATAAAATGAAAGTGGTTTGCTATTGATCTTGGCTTGTTATTAATTGATACTAACAGAAAATTAGATTGAAGAAGTCTAATATGGTATCAAAATATCCTTTGTTGTTGCAGGACGTATCACTAGTATTCTTAAATGGAGATATTTTAGAGCAGAACTTCCTCCCTTTCTCCTTTTTTTTCCTAATCCTGTCTTTCTGACTTTTTAAGAAATTCTCAAAGGAATGATGAGTCTTGTTAAAGAACTGGGGTGTTGAGAGACTGTATAGCAATTCCATGACTTAAGCAGGGCTCAGACAATAATTATTAGACCGTTATATCAAGGTCTAATACTGTGCTGCTTGTTAATTTAGCTTCACGTAACATCGTATTAATAAATCTTTACAAGCTGTGCAGTTGTAAAGTGCATCATAATAATCAGTATCGTTCTTCTAATAAATCACTTGATTTGTGTTTGCTTTGTGTTGTTGCAACCTTGTCAACCGTAACATCACAGGGTAGGGACCCTTCTCATGGTCCAATTAATGAACCACCTGCTCCGAGCCCTCGGTTACGGACATGCTCAGAGGGAGGCACAACTTTGCCTCCACACCCTCCTTCCCTTTGCAATGCCTCAGGTCACACCAGTTTCTTACAGAAGTATTACCTCTATTATGGAGATTTTCTGGAGCACCTGGTCTCGATCCTTCTGCAGACTCCATACAGATGTGTGGTTTTACTTGCCTAGGAGACCACTGAAGTTGCTGAATATTTATAATTTAGAGACTGTGGCAACGCCCACCACCAGAGGTGAACTGTTAGACATGGCTGGGCTTTGGCCACCGTGTAGAGGTTGTCAGTTGAGTAGATAGGTGGCCCAGGGAAACTGATTCCTCGTGCTGACCAAGCTTCAGAGTCAAATTCTACCTGTGGAGAATGTTCCTATTGGCATGGGTGGAGGTCTGCAAATGAAAAAGCAGGACAGACTTTGCTTTATGTTTTTTAACATTTGTTTTATTGCAGACATGATTGTCCTTCTGTGTAACAGAACAGATAAATACCTGCTTGAAAATCTATTGTTTAAAGTACTGGGTGTTGGTTTTTCTGAGACAGACTCTTAATCCGTTTGATTGGCAGATATAAACTTGAATTTTATTTTATTTTATTCTCTGTCACAGCAGTAAGTTTAGTCCAACTACAATTTTCATTGTTGCAATACAAATACACTAAGCCTAAATAAAGTACTGCTGGCAGCTTATATATAAAATTTGAGGATTAAGAAACCAATGCAAACAAAGACCCTCAGCTTTAAGGAACAGTGTTGTTGGACTAGCCGCCTACTGCCGTCACAATTACTGTGAAGTAGTAACAGCCAAAACCTACAGGTCTGTTCTTGGCTGCAATAAGTACTAATAAGGCAATACTTATCTGAAGAGGAAATTTGTCTTGTCTGTTTGAAACATTCATTAATTGCCAAAAATGCTACCTTTTTTTTTTTTTTTTTTTGCATTGTATGTGTGATGTACTTTTCATTTTTACCTTCTAAATAATTTGTACAAGTAACCTCTCTTATTTTTTTCAGCCCACCTAAACCAACGGTGTTCATCTCTGGCGTCATTGCTAGGGTAAGATTACCATTAAATTTCTTGTAGTCATAGAAAAATGATTGTAGGCTTTTCAAAATTATCACTGATCAGAGCAAAATTAATCTTTTTCATTCCCCTTCTTTTTTTTATGAGAAGAGGCTTTATGTTTTGTATATTTGTGCAAGTCCCTTTGAACATTCTTTTTAGTTTTGTGTGAAATTGAAATTATTTATTGAAATTACTTCCACAGTTATACTTTGAATTTTAGCACTCTCCATTTATTGGATCTTCTTTTCATATCTAAGCTAGATATTACTGCATTCATTTTCTTTTGAAAGTGGTTGCATGTAAGTCTGCTGCTGTAGCTTGATCAGTGATGAGGAGCGACACTCCTGCCTGTAAGATTACGTCTTTGAAGATACGTGTTTCAGCTGCCATATGTGCCTTGAGGTACTTGGGATTGAAGGCGCTATTCCCTGGATTTTAACAGCAGGCAGGACCTGGAAATCCATAAGCTAAATCATAAGTATTAACTAGCCATTAATCGTATGATCGGTAATTCATGCCTTGTGTGTCGTGACAGGGTTTTTATCCTGGCTTAACATGATGGGTACCTTTGCCATGATGACCTTACATCACTGTGGTGTGTAATGGGGTTTACCTGTACAGTGCTGTGGTTGTGTCAGATCCCAGAGGTGGAAAGAGCAAGCTGATGCAATTTTCCCCAGCTCATAGGGGCAGTAGACAGGCACTGCTGTATTTCCTGGATCTCTATCTGCACCAAGGTGGATACCTATTTAGCCATTTAGATGCCTAATTACTTCTAACTAATTATTGCATTAATATTTAGTAATTTTCACTTGCACTTCAACAATTGTAGGGTAATGATATTGTATGTCTGAGATTTCCTACATCACTTAAAAAAAAAAAACACCGCAGGCTTCCAGTTTAGTAGCCATGCAAAAGATTCAAAATGGAAAGAAATTATTTTCTTGATTTTGTAACTCCCCTCTTCTTTAGCTAATTAGTTATTTGATACTTATCCTCAGTAAGCTGTCAGCTCCAGGTTACCTTATTAAGGTACGAAGAGCAAAATTATTCTATCATTTTCTGATACTTCTGATACTCCAAAATACGTATCAAAATTTTTTCTCTATGTAATAAACAAAGCACAGCAATGCTCTTTTGAACCCAGAGTAATTTTTTAATTATATTTTTAAGTTCCCTGATAGTTCTCATCGGTGTCAAGCGGACGTTTATATACCATGACATGTCCTGGTTAATACCTTTGTCAGACGGAAGATTCCTCATCACGTTTGGAGATAGCACCAAATTGAGAGGAGCAGTTAATAAGTTTGAAGGCAGGGCTGCTACTCAGAGGGACCTGGACAGGCTGAAAGAATGGCAGGCAGCAGCTGGACACAAACCAGGCACATGCAGGACAGCAAGAAGTCCAGCAGCACCCTGGGCTGCATTAGCAGGAAGGTAGCTGGTAGATCAAAGGAAGGGATTATCCCTCTCTACTCAGCACGCTTTATACCACATATGGAGTAGTTCATCCAGTTTTGGACACCCCAGTGTATGGAAAGTGTTGATAAACCACTGGAGGGCCACCAAGGTGGTTGGGGGCTGGAGCACATGCCCTGGGAGGACAGGTTGAGGGAACAGGCCTTTTTTAGGAATGAGAAGAGGCGGGTTTGGGAGGACCTAACAGGAGCCTTTCCACATCTACAAGGAAGTTATCAAGAAGATGGAACTAGTCTGTTTGGAGTGGTGCATGGCAGACAGACAGGAGACAACAGACACAAATTCAATTGGAAGGGCTTGACTAGACAGAAAAAAAACCCCACAACTCTTTCACTGTGATGACACTCAGACGTTGGAGCAGGTTGCCTGGAGGGGCTATTCAGTCTCTGTCCTTAGAAATTTTCAAGACCAGACCAGATAAAAACCTTGAGTAAGTTGCTCTGATCTCATAGCTAGCTCTGGTTGGTCTAGAGACATCCTGAGGTCCTTTCATATTTTGATGTGAAGATAGGCATTTCCTGCTAACACTTACAGATTGACTTTGTCATCTGCTCAACCATTACAGTACCCACAAGTCATAGAAGAGCTGCATTCACATCACCTGTTTGAGACAATAAGGTGAGAGGGGTCAGACAGTTTCGGAAAAGGCAAACAGCAGCATCAGGGGGAAGGAAGGCAGAAAACATCAAGTCTGAGAAGAGAAGATCTTTGATAACTGGAAGCCACTTGAAATACAGAGAAAAGTGAAAAAATGTAAAAAGTTAAACTAGTGATCAAGATTTTAAAAAAAAGTTATGTCAGAACAGAAAGTAAATTTGGAGTAGATTGAAACAGGGTCAGGTGTGAAACAGGCCATCTGAGACATCAGCTTTATATGAAATACCTCCATGTAAGGTTGTCACTCCATGAGCCAATAAAATTCGGGGAGTTTCTGGTTTATGATATGTTTGTCTTAGTTTCTGAAGAGGGAAGTTGTGGTGCTATTCTCCTCCCCCTGTCACTGAGCACTGGTAGTAGTTGTTTCCCATTGCCTTTTGAAAACCTCATGGGACTGATCTTAGAAATGACAGATGTAAAAAGGTGGCATAAGGGTTGCACCTGAGCTGAGCCTGCCCAACAGCAGCACGAGAGAACTAACGCTAGCAGACCTGGCTAAAAGAGTATATTAAACTTAGAAGCCAGCCACAGCTAAGATTTGAGTCAAAAGGAGTTTAGATCCTGCCTTTCTTTCCACAGAACTGGCATTCCTACAGCAGATTTTCTTGTGCACATAGTTTTTCATTCTGCCTTACCTTATTTGTAAAGTAGTCTCCTCTTTGTGGTTACTTTGCGAAAACCAAATAGGTGTACTAGAACTGACCATACAAAGGCAGGGAAAGTGATGTAGCATGAGAAGCCATTAAGCACTGAAGATAGGAATGTGGTTTTTTCCCCTTGGGTCGCTTTAAGATACTACATTCTTGGATTGTGTGTGTAATTGGAAGACGTGAAATGAACATAAGTGAAATTTTGAAGCTAGGTAAAAGAATGGCAAGATCGGATGTATACAGGGGGACTTCAGAGTAACGTGCATCACTGTTTTCCATCTGCTCTTTACACTTTAAAAAACTTACATCTGCTTGAACTGGAAAGTATGCTTTTAAGATTTCTTAAATTTTTCCTGATGTGTTCTTTGAACAGGGTGATAAGGACTTCCCTCCAGCTGCGGCTCAGGTGGCTCATCAGAAACCACATCCTTCTGTGGAAAAGCTTCCTCACCCGCAACATGTCAAACAGCACATCCACCAGCCTCGCAAGTGAGCTCTCCATCGAAATCTCAGCCAAACTGCCATCAGTGAATAAGTTTTCAAGAGAAGACAACCCTTTAGGATTCACACTATCGAATCAGTAAAATTGACCTCTAAAATAATAAGCTGTTTCTTTCACTTTAATTCTCAAGGGTTAATAAGAATGAAGACATTGTTCAGTTTTATCCCAGATGGAAAATTCTCTATTAAGTATTTGCTGATCAAGGGTGTTTTTTTTATAAGATTTTCTTACTGCCAAGATAAAACTTTAGTATGAATAATGTGATTAATAAGCTTAAAACTTGTACTTATAGTTGTGGCATTGCAATAGCAGATAGTTAATGTAGTTTTTATGCTAAGCTGGTAAGAAGAATAGGCCTTTTGTACTGGTACCTTTACTACCTGGAGGGAGTTCGTCATTTGTGGTGAGACAGAAACTGGTGGTTGTCTTGATTACATAGAACCTTTGCAGTCTTCAGTATCCTACAGTGTCACACCACAATGGCTGTGCCCTCTGATTCCAACTAGTGAGATGACAGATGGGCCCAAAAACATTGTGAAGTGGGCAGACGTCCAACTGAAGCTTCTTTACACCCCTTTGCGCTCACACAGTCTTGCTGAGGTTCTTCCATTTGGAAATCTGTGGGTATGGAGAAGGGAGAGAAATCAGAGTCACAAGAACACTGCTGCTGTAGGCAGCTGATTTGTGATCTCGTGGATCTCACTGGGGGCTTTATTTTTATGAAAATATTTTTTTATTCTAATAGCAAGCTGAAGGAGCTCAGGACCTGACAGAATTGAACTTAAACTGGATGAAAACCTGTTTTCCTTTTTTAACTTACAGTTTGAGATCACTGTTGAAAATTAAGACATACCATTAGTAAATGTGTTTAACTTCATGACCTAATCTCTGTTCCATATCATATATTTTTTCATAGTCATCTTATTGCGAATAAGGGATATGAGGGAATAAAAAAAGTTAGTTTTCAAATAGAACAATTGAATTAGTTTTGGCCACATAATGAAATCTTTTGATTACACAGTTCAAAATCATTTAGCTCTGTGATCTTTCTTCTACAACTCATCTCTATAAAACCCAGGAAAATACTTTTTTTTAAACATTCCACCTACATTTTTAAAGTGTACTCCTGCTTTTAACTGACTAAAACTAGGGTACAGGCTTTAATACCCTCTAGGTATATAAAACTTCAATAACCTCAAAAAAAAAAAAAAAGTGGGTACTGGAGCTAGTGCTGCAAACATTCACCTGGCAAATCAGTGAATGTTTGGGATCACTGGGGCTTTACTTGTTCATTTTTAACTTTTATTTTTAAAAATTTCTGCAGGTTAAATTATTATTCCCTGAGTAGCTGATTTAAAGCGATAACAACCAACAAAATCATGTGAAATATGGCCCATTTCACAAGTGGAATAACTCACTTCATATGGGTGAGAAGGACCTGGCATTTCTGTCTCGTCATAGGCATGAAATGGAAATGATGTTTTGCAAAGGATATGCATGGATATACTTATTCGACACCCAAGAAAGGATGTACAACCTATATATGTAGTCCTTATTTTCAAGTTAATTAGATAACTGTACTTGCCTTAAGAAACAAGCGTTGTTTATAAAAATTATTCTCTTACAATATGTATAATTTTTAAAAATGCTTTCTGTTTCTGATGTCGGTACATCTGAGGCCTTGTTCATAGCCACTCGTGAGATTCACACATGAGTAACTCATTCGTAAGGGTAGCGTTGTTGATCCTCATGGAATATTTGCACGAGATAATATGCTGGCAGGAGCGTTTGCAGATTGAGGACAGAAAGCAGTGGCATCTCATTGGTGGCACAGTCAGTAGCTGTCAGTGAGCTGCGTCAGCAATGAAGCAGCTCATTGCAGTCACTTGGTACTGGGAAGGGTGAGTTGGATGGGATTTAGCTCTCCTACTCTTCTGCCTTCAGCTGAAGTAGCATCTAGAACCCCAACTGTAGTCAATGGTGTAGTCAAGACAGGTGGTAGAGTTTAGGTATTGCGTTTTTGACCAAATGGAACTGTCTTTCAAGGTGAGCTGGATCACTCTTGACTCCATTTGACAGCCGTGGAAAACTAGCCGTGGAAAACTAAATGTACTTCAGTGTAGAACCACACAATTAGGTGGGGCTGGGTACCTCTACTCTGTGTCTAGGAATACATGGTAGAAATGCATATTTCTATCTTCTGAAAGCAACACCACATTTCCATTCAAATACTAAAAGTTAGGAACATGAGTGCTTTTGAATTACGAACTACTGCTCCTGGTTGTTAATGCAATATATACAGCATATATAGACCTGAGTTTTGTCTTTGATTACTTAGATGGATATGTAAGTTTGTACAATCGAGTACGACTCTCAGGATAGCTTTAGTGGCTTTTAGAGTGCAGGAATTCCTATACGGTTAGAAAATGTCTCTGTATAAAAGCATATTCTATATTGTTGGGAGGTATCCATGTTTATACACAGGTGTCCTTACCAAAGCATTACCTTGCCCAAAATAATGAATTATAACTGGTGATCTGGATTGCCGATTGATGGTTATTGATGCTTTTTAAATATGTTACAATAACATACAAATGCAGAAGATGTTCAAATGTTAACTTGAAATGATTGCAAAAGAAATTTTCTGTAATTGTCAATATGGCAATAATGCAACAATAAAGCATGAAGTTGGATATTGGGCTCATTTTTCTGTAAGTACAATGTAAATCAGCAGGGTTGGAGTTTATGGGATTTTATTACAGAATGTCACATAACTAATCAACATTTTATAGCTAGCAGAATTTATTAGGAAGTTTTACGACACAGTGGATGAGCTGTTTTGGATAGTCTGATCTCATTAAAATAAAACTAGACACTACCAACTGGAATGGGAGTTACTCTTTTCCACTATGAAATTGGAGATCCCCACTAGATCTCTGTGAAGGTTTGGAATCGAAGCCTGGTAATAAATCAGTATGTTAAAGGAAACGAAATTTAACACTTTTCATTGGTTTTTTTTTTGTTTTTGTTTTTTTTCCCTAATCTTCTTTCCAAAAAAGAAAGTTCTGTAATCAGAAGTGGTGGCAAGCTTCTCATACCACTACCATTAACATTGCATAGTGCATGATATAACACAAGTAATTCACAAAAGAGTTTGAAGAAATGGCCGCAGTGTTTGTGGAAGCTTTCTGATACTTTTGGTATCCTATGGTATCTTACGTTTAGTACATGTGTAGTGTGTATACAACACAGCAAATATATGTGATACCTCAAAGTGCAAATGATTGATTTGCAGCTCTGGGACACTTGCAAAGTTAGATCCTTAGACTCTGCAGGCACATAACGATGGACTATATTGTCTAGGCCAATGCCTTTAGCTATAGGATTAAGATATGTTAATTGCATTTTAGAAAATGTGTGGCTGTCGATAAGGGGAACAGTTACTTTTACAGCAGGAAGAGATGCTGCTGCTCAGATGCTGCAATGATGTCGAGAATTAAGAAGAGAAATTTTTAATTTTAGTTTAATTTCTTTGCATACAAACCTCATCCCTCAGAAGATGAAGACACTTAATATTAGCTGTAGCCAGTTATCTTTATCTGCTCTGTCCGTAAAAGAGGAATGCAGATGACTGGAGGAGCCTCATGAGAAGAAACTAAGTCAGGTCTACGGTGGTAAATCGTCATCAGACTTCAACAGATGAGTAAAATAAATCTGCATTGTAGCTGTAGCCTTTGGTAAGTGCTGTGCATGATTGTATTATGGATAATTAGTAAAGGTAATTACTAAGTACCTAATTTGCTTTGCTAAGGATTTCCTTTTTTCCTCAGAATTTCTCTATCCCATCTCTGGCATGCAGGCTTTTTTCTTTGGAAGGTGGAGGTTTGTATTTTGCTTGTTGCTGTGTTCTTGGGTCTTCTTCAGGAATGTTTATTTATTTGCTTTCCTCATCCCCCATCAGAGAAGAGATTGCCTCTAGTGTGTGCTATTTTTTGAGTCTCTTCATAAAATGGTAGCACTGGGATTTAGCTGGGAAGCCTGCGAGGAGAGGTGGAATGGGATGTATCTGACAAAGCTCTCCATGAATGAAGTCAGTTCAGTTGCAAAGACTGTTTCCCTTCCCCTCAGGATGCTGACAAGAACACAATACCATTTTCCGGGAATATAATTTATTACTGCTTGGCACTGACAGGCATGCATGGATGCTGATGACTTCTTGCAAAACGCACTCCCAGTGCCGCCAGGGACCAAATGGAGACGCTGATACTAAAGCTATTGCAAGCGTAGATCTTGCAAGTGACCTTGAAAGAAGCCCTGTAATATAATCTCTGCTGCCCAGCTTGCGTTGGAGATATTTTTAGAGAACTCGAGTGGCTGGCGTCCTGTAGGTCACTCGAGGCTTTAGGAAAAGGAAAGCATTTGTAATCCACAGTGATTTTAAGGATTATAAAAATTGTTTAGCCATTAACGAGCTGTGAGCTCTCTCCGGCCAGCACTGAGGACACGTGTATTACCTTTGGTGCATTCTCATGTTGTTGTGGCTAAAGCTGGTTCCGCAAAGTGTTTCTCATCTGTCTTTCTGGCTGACAAACAAGTGGCAGGTTATGAAAGCAGGTAAAATAACTTCTTACAAGCTGGCTTTGGTAGGCAGTCTCAGGTGTCAATGGGTGTCTGATACCATGTTAGGAAGGATAATGACATCACCTTGTTACATACGGGAGGGCAAGTGCACCAGAGAGCACAGCAACTCACCTGGCTTCCCTCTGCGGCCCCATGGGTCTCTTGAAAGGTACAAGCGTGGATTTAGTTAAAGAAAGGAAAAGTTAGCGACTAATCTGTGTGTGCTGACAGCAACTGAAATAACTAGTATCTCATCGTGTTTCAGGCATGACTGAACCCACAGATACGTTCAACGCCTTTCTGAGTAAAATGGCACCAGCGTGCCAGTGTTCAGGTCTGAAGGAAGAGAGGCATCAGTTTTCTCCTTGTTTTAGTTGTGAACCTACTGTATTTATCTGAAAACTTTTCTTAGTATTTTTTTTTTTCAAAAAGCCTTGTTTCTAAAATAACATACACATAATCTTAGGCTTCATTTCATTTTTCAAGTGATGTAGCACTCAGCAGTGAGGGTTAAGCTTAAAAAGCTGTTCTAATCTGTGATTGTTTCTGTGAACTCAGAGCTGATTTTCACAAACGGGAGCCATGGGCAGTGGGTTCCTGCTAAGAGACTCCTAATGCTGATGGAGGCCAAGGAGTAAAGGGAGAACCCACAGAAGTGTTTCACGAGGGAGGGAGGTGAGCCTTCAGCTGCCAGGCAAGGCCCAGGAGGTGGGGGACAGTGTCAGAGATAGTAGTCCTGAGCCAGCAGGACAGAGCAGACCTATGGACCTGGTCTTTTCCACCTCCCTCTGTTGTCCTGGCATCGGTTATCGAAGTGTTGTAGAGGTTTGGGCTGAGTGGAGCTCTGGTTCTCAGCTCCAAGCTGCTGCTCCAAGCAGGTCTGCGCCCAGCGGCAGGACGGGTCAGCTGAGTTTGTGGCATGGTTATGGGGAACTCTGAGGAAGCTAAAGGTCTCATGGCTTTGTCTCTTGAAGATTGAAGACCAGCAGACTGAGGCACGTGCTAGTGGAATGTTGTGAGCTTCATTTTATTTTTTGATGTATTTAAATCTGCAGTGAAGAGGAGCTGTGACTAAAGCAGTAAACCCTCAGGTATTAGAACTAGAACAGTAAGTGGATCAGCACAGAAGTGGATTCAGTTGTGCTCTGTAAAACTGTTGTTAGAAGACGGTGAGAGAAAAGAAACTGAGCTGTCATCTCATTTCAGAACTGGATACTGACCGTTTCGTATGCTGCTCAGCGACCTCAATTTCCACTGCCTAATTATATACTGAAAGTACAATTCATTGATTTGTAAATCTACATTTCCTTGGATCTTTTTGCGTGGGGGAGACCTTTGGATGAGGAAAATCTGCAAATGCAAACGTATTTTAACACGCTTCTGGTTCTTTTAACCTACAACGTTTAACATAAAGAAATATGTATTATCTCTCTGCTGCAAAAGGCAGCACTGGGTGCATGTACATGTAGGATGTGGAACTGAGACCTAATTAATATTCATGTGTGTGTACCTACAAAGAGGGGGAATAGTCAATTTTAGAACCTAAAATTACAATTTTATTCATCTCAGAGACATTAAGCAATTTGAGATCAGATTTCTTGGAACACACAGTTTGGGTGAACACCTTTCATGTTCTTTTTGCAGGTAGCTTTTCACTGTGTATATCTGGCTTGCTAATAAAAAACCCTTCCATTAGAAGCTGAATCCTTACCTAATTCCTACACTCTGGATAAAAGATAATGAATAGGAAGTGCAAGAATTCTCTTTTAGAGCCTGATTTATCACCCAGAACAGAATAAACATTAGCCTGCTGCTAATGTGACAATTGTGACAGCTGGAGGGGTCTGGAATGAAAGGCTGAAGCCTTAAATAAGCTTTTCAATTGAGCTTATTATGAGGATGTTTGTTAAACCCAGCCTTGCTTTTACCAGGCCAAATAGCTCCTGCAACGTACACACTGGAAACCTATACTTCGTAGTATGAGAGCTCTACTTTGCATGCTAATAGCTGGTTCACCATTAGCCAATTGTTGCTAAGATAAATATTTATGGAAAGTGTAGAGCGTGATCTGACTATTTATCATGACTCAAAATATTCCTCTCTCCTAGGTTTGTATGTTTAGCTTGATTACGGACACAGGTTTTCCCTGACTCTCATCGTGTGCAGCGTGTGTCACTCATGGTTGATCCTTCACAACAGGTATGGCTTTGTTCAGTGGGAGCAGGTCAAAAAGCAGAGTCTATACCTTAAAAGGTACAGAAAATGTTACTAATGGCATGTAAGCAGATCTGTCCAGGGAGATTTAGGACTCAATACAGACATAGCTTCCTTCAAGGCAGATTATTTTCCCACCCCATGCAGGCCACCAGTCTTTCAGAGTGGTTTTCTACTTTATGTTTATGGAGTCCTGTTAACTTCAGTGATACTCTCCAAGGAATTAAGGTAACTTCAGATTTATTTTGCGGGACTGGAGTATCAAACTAGATATTTTACATGAGGTGGGAACCTCCAAATGTCTCTCTTCTCAAACACTGTAAGGCATATCAACCTGAAAAATGGTGGAGGAGAAGACTTGCGGGCAGATCTTTTCTTTGTGTGAGTTGTGTTTGTGGAGCTCTGCAGAGGAATGTCTGCAGTGTTAGATGACAATGTCCCATCTTCAGTTCTGCAACTTGGTGGCTACTAAGCCACTTTTTTAAACATTGCTTGTGGGCTTATTGCTGACTCCCAAATGTGTTGCAAAGCCCTAGCTTCAGGGAGTGAAACGCCAAATATGACCGCAGCCTGTTGTAGTGTAGGTCCCATGATTTCCAAAACAGGGGGCTGGAGTTCAGAACTCCTTGGAAGAAAGAGCACCTGTCTATGCAGTGCTTCGTGCTACATCAGCAAGTTTAGAAGAAAAGATGGTAAGAGTAAAAATCAGAGCTATTTTGAAAGCAATTGAACAGAATACTGTGAAGTAATTTAGCTTACTAGATAGGAAGGGAGAAAATCCCTATTAAAACACACGTGTACATGTAAATCTTTGCATATACATGTGTATGATTTATTATTGCCTGATTTAATAGTTAGGGCAAAATGCCCTAATTTTGCAGTTCCTAATAAATGAGCGTATAGTATGTTTAAGTAGAAACAAACGTAAGTCCTACCACAGCCACTCTTTGAGGGATGATATAAACCCAGTGTTAATTTACAAGAGCAGTCCCAGGGTTACTGCCCTGCAGTTTCTCCTTTACTTACGTGTTGCTTTGCCTATAATCAAACAAGACCACAAAGCAATTGGCAAGATATCTGCTCAGCCCAGAGATGCTATTGAAATGCTTTTGATAGTCAGAATCAAGCAGCAACTTCACTCTTGATTTATTGTCCTTTATGTTCTGAAAATACAAATATTTCTGTGGCCATTTGTAAGGAGCTGAGATTATGGAGTGAAAAGATTAAAGCACAGCACTTCAGGAAGAAGAGATGTACCAATTACCCTGAGAAGCAATTCTAAATAGCATTAGTGACCTAGCACTACTACTCTGAGAGGCGTCTAAATAAAGATGGCACCTTTGTGTTCATTATGGGCCACTGCATTTTGATAGCTTATAATATGTACTCAAGGTAAAATGCTAGACCTGATGTAAATGGAGAATATTACTTTGATAGCATTATAGTCCTAATGGGTAATATAAGCTACAAGCAATGAATATGAGCCCTGTGTATTTTCAGCCATATTTGCTGGCATTAATAACAATACAGCTGAAGACTTTTTGCTTTCCATCAGCTGTTAAGCAGAAGCTCTTCAAATGTGAGAGGTGAACTTGTCTTTACTCTGCAAACTTAACAGAAATGCTTCTTAAGAACAAATCTTTGATCCCAGCGCAGCTCGCTGACAGCATCTGCTGGAGTTGGCTGCGGCATGGCTTCACTGTGATCAGTGCAGGCTGGGGGGAGACTTTTTCCAGCTTCACAGCCTTTCCCATGAGCAACAACAAGGGAGTTAACGACAGAAAGAGCAAGATTCTACAAAAACATCGACTAAGGGATAGGAGGAGAAACTTGCCAGCAAAACCTGGAGTCCCTGAGAGCCAGGGGTGCACAACACGTAGTCCTGTCCCATCTGCTGGCACCTCGCTCCCCAGCCACCCAGTGCTGAGAGTCAGGTAGGCGTTTTCTGTGGATTCGCTGAGGGAGGGCTTGGCATTTGGAATTTGGGGAGGATATTAACAAAAGATCATGGTAGCAGCTGGGCTGATCTAACCTTGGTATTTTGAGAGGGAAATGCTACCGCCTTCTTGGAAAAGCGCCCTGGAAATGCTGAGGTAGGGGCTGGAAGGAGCAGAAAAGAGACCTCTTAAGGAAGATGCAATTCAGAAAAGAAGCGAATGCAGCTCACGTGCAGGACTACTTTGTCTATAGCACTCAGAATAAGCAAATCATGAGCATATATTCTGTGGCCGCAAAAACTGTGACAGGGAGAAATACACACATGTGTGCCCTGCAGCTTTCACTTACCTGGCCCCATCGTTTTGGTAAGCGTAGATCCCATCTTCTTCGCCCTTCCCTTTGGCTCTTGTGGAAGAGGTCACCACACTGTCTTGTATGGTCTTCTGGTGACCCTGTCTCAAACTCCCCGGTCCCCCTTCCCTGCAACTTTATCACCGCTGGAGCTGTGCTCCTGGAGGGAGCTAGGCACGCTCCTGGCTGCGCATTGTCGTTGCTGACCACCCAGATGAGCCGCTCAGCCAGGGGAGAGACAGTGACGCTGAAAAGGTGGCTTTGGCTTGCTCAGAAAATTTCCCTGAAGTTACCTGAGCTGGGAGAGTCTGGGCATGACAGAGATCTGTACATCAGGGAAAAAACCAAACAGTTCCTCAAAGGAAAGGCTTTTCAAGGCTGCCTTTGAGCACCTGAACAATCAGCAACAACAAAGCCTAAAAAGAGTTTATGAAGTATCAGAAAGTGGTTTTGAGTGTTCTCAACAGCTTTTTGCCTTAGAAGTGAGTCTCCCTGTGTTGTTCTCTCCCAGTAAGTTATATGGATGATGTGGTGGACAGCCCACCAGCACAGAAGACCAGGACATGATCTTTATACCCTTCCTTTTGGTGTGAGGGTCTGTGACATTTACACCCAAACATTATTTATGTAGGAGTTTGGAGGGCCACTGCCAGGGACACTTCTCTGGACACTACCTTGTGTGGTCTTCAGGGCTCAGGCAGCTGGGAGAACCCCAGCACATGGGATGTTTCTGGTGCCATCCAGCCATCAGGTGCTTTTCTTTCAGAGAGTCTGTGAGGGCTTGTTGCTGGCGAGCAGCTGATGGGACAGGGGGGAACAAGAGTGTTTTGTTCTGGACCACAGGATACGTTTTGAGTTTGCGCTAGACATAAAATACCTAGGGTCACACACCGCATGTGGCTGTGTCTGCTGGTGATGTTCACGAGTAGCCTAACAAAAGTACACATCGAGTTCCTCAATCAGCAACATTTACAGCAATGTCTAGAGTTGGTGATTAGAATATGGACTTGAATTTTAAGGGATCTGGATTTCTAGCCCATTTCAGTGGAAGCTTTTGTTATCTTTCATGGGAATTAATTGCTTACCAGTAAAATGCGTGTGGGTATTGTTACAATTTAATAGGGTTTGCCTGTGAAAACAAATGTGAAAAAGCCTTTAAATAGCTTAATGCCCCGCCTAACTCAGATATTTTCTCAAGGGAAAGACACCGGTACAATTGAAATTAGCAAAAACACTTTGCAAGGAATCCTAGGAAAGGTAGGAGCAGCTCCCTGGGTATTCTGCAGGTGCAGACCTTGCTGCGGAGGTCTGGATGCATCTTGGAGCTCAAGAATTTCCACTTGCCCTCCTTCCCACCCCCACAGTTTTCTTGATACTGTCTTGAAAATGTAAGCAGTGGAAGCAGGGCACTGAGATGTGAGTTTGCAGGCTGCCTGAGACTGAGAAGAAAGTACTCTTCATGCATCTTGATGGGATTGTTGGCTCTAAAACCCAAAGTTGGCAATTATCAGTGTCATTAAAAATGAAGCTGAAGGCAAGGTAAACCATGTTTGAGTTCACATCAAAATAAGATGTCTGACTACCATACTGTCGTATTTATTTTTATACTTGGTTCAATAACTTTGTATAAATCAAATGAGAAAGTGCTGTGTTTCTTCCAGCCTATGACAGGGTTGGGGCTCAGCTTTTTCCTCACTTGTAACACTCTCTCAGTGCCTAGGAATTTTTTACAATCCCATCCAAATATCACGCACCTCAGCTAGGTTTCTGGAAAAATTCAAAGGAACTGAGACAAGATGATGCTTGAATATTACATGGCCTGTTTAAAAAACAACCTTGCCCAGACTGGAAGTAGTGAAATGTCTGCTCTTCTCCCAAAGCATTTATCAATGCGTGCTCAAAGCACTGAATTTCACTGAATTTTTAGAGTTGGAAGGGACCATAGAGATCATCTAGTCCAACTCCCCTGCTGAAGCAG
>JAOXNO010000013.1:84048711-84067310 GCA_028565335.1 Limnodromus scolopaceus
TCTCATATTTGAGTGGAACCTCTTATGTTCCAACTTATGCCCATTGCCCCTCGTCCTCTCACTGGCAACCGCTGAAACTCATACTCGTTTCATAAGCTTTATTATCAGATATTTGGGTTGGGTTGGGTAACCTGTGACGTGACAGGCATGCCTTCAGGCCACGAGCAAAGGAAATGCTACTTTCTTCTGCTCTTCCCTGGGCCTGGAAATCCAAAGGCTATTTTGGGTGGGTGGAAGCTCACAATTGCATAAGAAGATTCGTGTCCATACATTAACGGGATTTTTAAATAACTCTGGTGGGAGATTATCACTGTTAAATTAGAACCTGGATTTGTTTAGCTTGCTGCTGCTGGGTTGCTGCTGCCGCTTCTCCCTCCTCTCTTCTCCTGCCCCAGGTTCATTTCAATTCCTTTTAAGTGTCATTCCCTCATGTGTCTTCTCGGCTGGCACGAGGCTTTCAGAAGAGCCCAGCTAATGGGAAATGGCAGCACAGGGATTTAATGGCATTTAGATGGCACGGATCTGGCTTTTGCTTTCATAACTTCATAAATCTCTTAAATAGCCCACTGGAATCTCCAAAAGCTGGAGCTCTTCAGAAAGTAGGCTGTGATGGTGGTGTGTGATGCAAAACTTTTTTCACCTTGTGTTTCTAGGTGAAGCTTTCAGTGTACTTTTTGCTATACAGCAACTAGTCATTTACTTGAGGAAAGCACTTGGTGGAAAAACAGGCCAACTTCCTGCAATTCTGAGGGAAGCACTTATTTTTTTGCATGGGTTTTAAAAGATGATATCTTTAATGGTATATATTTATCATGTGGGGAATGCATGAGTGCTCTCACACTTTTTTTGTCTTCGGGAGCTGCATAGGTTCAGCCTCCCACTAGCCATGAGCAGCAGCAGATGATCCACTTTCCGGATGTGGATCCGTCATTTGACACCTGCAGACTACCATCGGGATCACACCAGGCTCAGTTATGGCCCCAGTGGTTGAAACTGCCTCTACCATCTGTAAAGAACTTTACGTGGTTTTCCAAAGCCAATCGATGACATGTGCTCTGTTTGCTTCATTGACATGGTTTTCATTATGTGTTTTGGTTTCTATGGGTTTTCCCACCCATCTTTTTCCCTCATTTCCTGATAACCAAGAGCTGCCCTTATGAGTTAGCTTGGGATTTAGGCAAATATTTCTGTTTAATTGATGGGGAAACTGAGGCACAGAGGAGACAAGCAAGTCTGGCTGGAACGAGCCCTGCACTTAATCCAGCATGTGCCAATGCAGGAATAGCTGCAGCTTTGATGCTTCTGGAAATATCCAGATTGTGTTGTTAATCTGTTTTCTTCCCTTATTGTTTTCTTCAGACATTTCCCCCTGCGGTGATAGTTTCCTTTCCTCATTCAACCTCACATCTTTCTACATTGGTCATATCCTAGCTGACTGCTGTACTTGGCTCTTCACAACAACCTCATTTGGTTGCTTTTTCAATTTAACTAATTCTTGCCCTGAAGAAATGCCACTCAATCCTCTAAAAGAAGAAGGGTGACCAATATAGCACACGTACTGTGCACTGGGATGATGGGCTGAGGAGGGAAAGAGCCAAAGCTTGCCTGGCATGTTTGTAGTTTTTGTCTACCATATTTATAGATTTTTCTGTGTTTTTTTCTTTCTCTTCCAGGTAGACACATCCAGATGCTGAGATTTTTTTTAGTGACTAAAATTAGCTTCAGTTATGGATGTGCTCTACAGTAGCAACTGAAGAGCATACCTGGAGATAAAGAAGGAATAGAGGTCTCCAAGCAAGCCCCAAGCTTAGTGTCTGGTAGGTGGGCTGTTTGTCTGCAGTGCGTAGTTAAATCCCACAGCTGGCTTCTGTACAAGCTGTGTTTTGTAGGAGGCGGCCTTGGGAAGACCTGCAGACAGGGAATTATTATAATCCAGCCTGGATGTCACAAAAGCATGGATTAATATTTCATCTTCTGCCTCTGAGTGTTGTCAGGCTCACTTTGCTCCTGAGCTGGGGCTGTGATCCTCAAAAGACAGCCTTGAATTAAAGATTAAGCTAGTGTTTTACTTGATGGAAAGAGAGCAATTCTCTGCGGAGGACAGTGACGATGTGCTTCTTACCCAGCTCTGCATGCAGGGGTTTAAAGTTTCCCAAATCCAAACGGCAGAGCAAAGCTGCAGCGTGGTGCTGGGGACAGTGTGAGAGGAAGGGTCTCTGGCAGTTGCGAGCCACGTTAATGAAAGCAAGCCTGGTAATTAGCCAAAGGTGAGCAAGAGTCATTGAACTGCTCCAGGAGGTGCCATTGACTCTGCTGTGTATGAGAGAGCTCATCAGTGACAAACTGTAGAAGACAAAGAAGTACCTTACTGTCCTGTTGGAAAAAGGAAAGCTGCAGGGAAACCAGAATGGGTCGGCAGAGAGCTCAGGGCAGAGCCTTCCCCCAGGTCAAGGATATGGCAGGGCAGCATTCTCCATTGAAAATCAATTTAGTTAAGCTGCCACAACTCTCTGGGTGGAAACTCTGATTTCAGGATGAATGATTTATATCACTTTAATCTCAAGCTGGTTCTGATTGATTGAGTCAAGTGAATATTAGCTTGATTTAAACCAACCCAGGAGAGCCTGTGTATATTTGCTCAGTTCAACTCTTCACTTAAAGCGCTTCAACTGTTTTTTCTTTTTGGTTCTGTTTTTAAATACAGGCAAGACCTCACCATGATACCTGGCTATTTCTTCTTTGGACAGCTGACATGCAGTTTAAGTCCAGCACTTTATCTTTGCCTTTCTCTGAGCACAATAGCTCAGTGAGTCATGGAAACCCTCAGACAGTTCAGGGTATTTAAGGTTCATAAATGGGCAAGTTGTTGGGCAGGTGATTACCCAAGAAAGTGGAGAACCCAGTTTGAGAGTAAAACCAAAATTAGTGCCAATAAGTCACCATGACAGATGACCACTGTCACACAATGAAGCCCAGTTTGAAGCAGTAGCTGACCAAGTGTGGTCTCGCAAAGAGCAGGTGAGGAGTCTAGATAGTGCAGGAAACCCTATGTAAGCCCAAAAAGGCTTTTGCAGGAGCCTGCCTCATAGTGGCTGGGAAACCACGGGCAAACACTGCTCACTCTGCCCAGAAACATGAAAAAAAAGGCTGAAACAATCAATCATACAAAGAATAAACCCCACAGTTTCCACAAAGCACAAGGGAAAAAGTGATTGTGTAAAACACGAAGTGTTTTTTCATCTGAGCATGTCAGTGGAGTTTGAGTTTGCAAAACAAATATTCAAGAGCAAAACAAAGCAAAATTAATGCGACTAGTCTGATCAGTTCTATTGCTCACCAAAAGAGTGTTGTTTTACTTCATTTCTAGCAATACACCTCAGGAAGCTGAGACTGCAGCTTTTGGAGAAGGATACCAGGTCGTCAAAGTGATCACTTACAAGACTGCATATCACTTGCACGGAAACTGGGCAAATCCTGAGTGACAACTATTCCACCACGCTTCCCTGGGAAAGCAGCCAAGCTGATAGTACAGCACGCCTGCTTTCAAACCAGCTATGTTTGTATATTCTTTTGAAATGCTGTTGCACCTTGCTTTGGAACGGAACTTTTAGTGGGGCCATTACTTAACGGCATCGCTTATTGATTTGTGTCACATTAACACTGTCACACAATAATGCAGAGCATCCCCACGCTGCCGATTTCTGCAAGAAGCTGGCTTCAGTATAATGTCAGCAAGCACAAGGAAACCTTAGCTCCTGTTGCTGGATGCAGTTGGAAAGTAAATATTTTATCACCTTTGTCTGTAGAAGGCTGTCTATAGATACTCAGATTCTTTGGTGGTTAACACTGCCCTGAGCAGATTTTGGTTACTATGGTACCAAAGGTAAAAATATCATACACGTGCACGTGAACACACGCAACAGAGATATTCGAGCAGTTCCTGTTCCCCCTTTCTTGATCCTCATATACAAGAGCTCACTGTTCGATCAGTGCCTTATGAGAAATCACCGGATGCGTCCAGGATGGTGCCTGCAAGCATGGATTTTGCACATCTGCCTCTTGACGGTTTGTGCTTATTTTTGATGTATTTGGGAGGAAGGGCTTGGGCAAAGTAACAAACTGTCATTCACGTGGGAAGCTGCTATGACAGGAAGGGGAAAATGAACCACCTGAACCCATTTTTCCAACCTATTCTGTTTTCCTGAGAGTGGACCGAAACAGCAGCATTTGGCCTACTAATTATCCACAAAGCTCTGCATAGTTTTATCACCATGAAAGAATGCTATGAACGTTGTAAATTCTAAAGTGCCAAGAGAACTGCCAAATTTAAACCTGACTAGGCAAAATTAATATGCATAATAACTTTAATTGCCCTATGAAGTATAGAATCCCCTGCCTCTTCCCATGCAAGCGCTCCATAGTGTTCAGTGAAAAGGCAGCTGTCTGTTTTCTCTTTGTAGCCTCCATATTGTACCCTGAATGATTTGTTCCTCTTACAGAACAATTATTTAATGCTAGCTTTCTTAGAGATGCTCTTCATTAACATATTTGAGTGCTTTACATTGTCACTGGCAGGTGAGAGGCCTTTTATATGTATGTATTTTATAAATGTCTGAACATATATGAATATATAGATGTTATATATATGTGTATAGCACCTGTTACTTTATATATGAATGACATATATATATGACTATCTTACCAATAGGTAGTTTTATGGGTATGGTATAATTTAATATCGTGAATAATTAATATAGCTTAATTATATAGGTATTTTATAGCTAGGGAACTGATTTGGGGCATCCAGTTTGACAAGTTTGTGATGGCCTTACTCAGTGTATTTAGCATTATAAAACACGCTTTAGTCTAAGCATGGCTCTGGCTGATGTCATTTGTGCTTCTCAGTGATCAGCAGCCCCACAACCATAGCAAAAAGGGTCCAAACTTTATGAGGTTTTTCCTTAAATGCCATATTTAGCTGTAAACAGGAATTCTCCAGGCAGAAGCAAAGCAAGTTGGCCCTTCTTGTGTGCCATGAGACACTCTCTGGGCCTCCTCTGTAATAATGTGACAGCCAGCAATACCTTTGGAGGTATCTGTGAACACTACATTTTTTTTGCTTACTTGAAGAACTTGAGAATTTGGTCAGAAACACTTCAGACACTGCACCTCTGCATACAGTTTCCCTCTCCTATGCCTTGGTGGACTTTCCAAACTGGGTTTCCCTGGAAATAATCCCCCTTGGCCTTCTGCAAGCAGAGAAGGTACTGTGAGAGGAATGGTACTGGGGATGATGAACATTTCTGTTTTCTTCTTTTTTTTTTTTTATTTGAGTGGAGGGAGATCCTAGAGAAAGAGTGTCCCCAGGATCATCAGATAGACAACGCTTACAGCTCCTGAGGAGGATCTAGTTGAGCTGAGCTCATACAAGACTATCCCTGGGTGAGTTAGTTATGAAGCTGAAGACACTTGTTTCTGAGGTTTGTATCTGAGGAAACCTTTGCCTCACAGCGTGTTTGAAGCCCTGGTTTGCGTTTACAACCCTAGAAATGACCTCTTGGCCTCCCTATTAACACAAAGGAGCAATCTTGGACTCTCTTAAGGAATATGTCCATACTGAAATCAATTGCTTGATGTGTCCTATTCTAAACGAGCTGATTTCAGGCTTTCATTGTCTGGTGTGTATCCTACATCCTGTAATTGCTCTGCAGGCTGCCTCTAGTCTCCAGCTCCTCCAGGCAGCATTATTTCTCCAAAGGGTAAACCTGGGTGCCTTGAATGTATTTAGCAGTGGTACACAGGGAAGGACCTCAGTGATGTTGCTTGTTATTGGCTATTGTTTTCAGAGACAGACCATAGACATCAATGTATTTTTTCTTTCCTCCTCATTGCCTCCATTACCCCTTGTCCACTCTTTCAGGAATTATCTCTGCCCACTGTTATCTCTGATAGCATTAGTTTTGAAGCTTTCAGTGACTTGGAATTCAAAGACTGAGTTGCAAAATTTATGATAGGGAGAGTCTGCAGAACTGTCAGTCTAGTTTTTGCTTTCCTTGAGAAGATGGCTGGCTGGCTGCTCAGCTGCTCTCTCTGCTGAATACTCTCTCTGGGTGAGTAATTATCTAAGTAATGAAGAAGCTCTTTAAGTGACCCAAATGACTGTATGGGTTTGTAATTCTACCTGTGATAATTTAAAAGGAAGAAAAATGTGAGGATAATTCCCATTTCTTACAAATCTTTCTGCCCTACTTTACTGCTGAAGTCACTGAGCAGCTCTGTTGCTGGTACTTGTTTAATCTTTCCAAAGAGGGCTAAAAGGAGGATGGGGGTGGTGGTGTAATTTTCCTGAATATCTGCAAAATAATCCAAGCCCCTTTCCTTGGTGTTCAGAAGAGATACAAATGCCTGTAAGAGGGTGTCACCCCTGTGTTTCACACAGCTAGATGTTTTCTGGAGCTGCCTAACCTGTGCCAGGGAGCTCTTCTTCGCTGCTTTGGACACAGCCTGGAGCACTGGCTGAGCCAGCTGCAGCTCACTGGCTCTGAGCAAGACCATCTCTCCCCTTCCCTTCCCTGCTCCCCTGCACTGGCTCCAGAGATTTTGTCTAGCTCATTAAATTGGTGGCATACTGATCCAGCAAAATGGCAGGTTTGCTGGGGGCAAGTAGGAGTCTCCTGCACGGGCAGAAGAAAGAGACACAACTGCCCTTCCCAGCCTGTTGCCCACCTGCAGCCTCTGGGTATCTAACCAAACTGTCATGAGGTACAATGAGCAGACATAGCAAAACTAGGCTGCATTGCCTGAATTGCAAGGGAAAAAAAAAAAAAAAAAGAAAAGGTTTCAGTTCAGACCGTCTGCAAACGGGCGTATCCTGCTTATTGGGTCCTAATTTCAGTCACAGCTTTTGGAAGTTTCCTGATGAAATGTAGATGTTTTAAAAAAAACCCCACTCTCAAAGAATGTTGCATATCTGTGTGCCATCTTTCTATTCAAGGTGGTTTTCTACCAGCTGCTGTAATATTTGTCCCTTAACAGGACAGCATGAGCACTCAGAACTATGAAGAACATTTCCAGAAAAAGGCATTCAATGAAGATGCCCAGTGATTTTTGTCAAGGCTTAAGGAACAGTTTTTATTGGCATAAAACCCCCCCAAATTAGTAATACAGGGTGACACAGGAAGACAGTTATGGTAATTCTGTGTTTCCACCTGAAAACCTTCCAGGAGCTGGTAGTCTCTTCCTTGTGACACCATTGCTCTCCAGAGACAAGAGCATAGTATCACTTCAGAGCACATCAGGAAGTACTTGGGGTTTGTGTTTCCACCATCACTATATTAAATCCCTGTTGCTCACTGCAGAAGTAACTCAGCTTCTCTGTGAGTGAACATCAGATGGTGAGAGGCTGGTCATCACATCAAAGCTCACAGTCTAATGAGGCAAGCAATGGCTGTGAAGGCAGACACAGCCCCTGCTCCAGTTTCAGTTGCAACGCTCAGGAGCGTTGTTCCTACACGTGTGCCGGGCTGCAGTCTGGCATTGAAGGCAGGTAGAAAACCTTCCTCCACCCTAGGAATCAGTGTCCCCTTCCCCTCCTGGGAAGCATCCTCCTGCAGCAGTGCCTCTGCATTCCCTCAAGGGCTCCAGCTGCCAGGAGGTGCTGCTTCTTAGGAGGAAAACTGTCCTGCTTGAGCCACCAAGAGTGATCTAAAGTACAGCTGGTATTTCTTGGCATTTCATAGTTATGGGTCTCTTGGAAAACTCCCCAACTAACCAAACACAAACCACTCTATTTGTGCAGAAGTCCAACAGAAATCAAATCCTCCTCGGCAGCAGCAGCAGCTCAAGGGGGATGGCTGGAGGAGGGCCAGGCGTGCCTCCTCCCCTGCTATGGTCCGTTTGCCACAGGTTTCCAGAAGCATGTTTTGTGGGAGATTTGCCTGCTGCAACCTTCAGACAGACAATTAAAAAAGCAAATGAGAGAAGCAGCACTTCTGGTGAGAATGGTGATGAAGAGGAGGCTAAGATGGCTGGGAGAGCAGTGAGGCAGCAGGGGAGGAAGGCAGCGAGGAGAGACCTGTGCTTCCCACCCTAGCAAGCACCAAGCTGTACACAGATGCACGAAATGCAGCGACGCTGCCCGTAACGATGCTGGAGGACTGCCTGCTCGCGGCAGAGCAATGTGGCTGTGAGTGATCGAAGCAGTCATCACTTCTCTCTATGCTGCCCAATGTCAGGGAAAATTAAAAAGAAGAAATTAGTAAAAACGTTCAAGCGTGAGTGATGGTTTTTGTCAGTGTTAGGTTGACGGTTGGACTCAATGACCTGAAAGGTCCCTTCCAACCTAGGCAATTCTATGATTCTATGAAATGTAGTGGTTTTCTTTTAGTCATAAGGAAAAATTCACAAGGAGTTAATGTTAACCCAAAACAGCTCCCACCAGGGAAACCAAACTGCTTTCAGGTGGTGCTGATTATTCCATTGGTGAGAGAGGCTGGGCTTTTTTATTTATTTTATCTTTTTTTATCCCCAAACCTCTCTGAAGAAAAAGAGTTGCCAAATAATTTTAACAGTTTGTGCCTCTTTTAATGGAAATATCACACACTTATAGACATATACACAGTAAAATACAAAGGGTTAGAAAACAGGCTTCATTTTCAGCCCCTAATTCTAACATACTGTACGCTAATCCCTGAGAGCACCTGTCAATTGTGTCACCTGCAAGTGATACTGAGAGTGCAAATTCACAAGTTCACCTGCAGCACAGGTTGCTTTTTAGACACTGAATCTGAATTCTAAATCTTCAGTACGCTGGGCTGGCAGTAAACAAAAATTACTAGTTAAACCATTCAATCCAGTGTACCAATTAAAAAGTCCATCCTAATATCTCTGCCACAGACAGCTAAAAGATGTTTTCCTACTCTCCAAAGGTTCAGCTTATATTCTGGTCACACCAAATCCATCACAAAATTGTGCCTATGAATTGCACAGCACTGATGTGCTTGCGGACTAAAATCCTCTTTATATTCACAGGGCTGGGGAGGTTTCTTAGCAGGGTGCATATTCCTTCAACTCTGACCTGGGAGGCTACCTGGCAATGCAGTCTAACCGGCACAGCTACTCCAGCAAGAGATGCAAAGAACAGGCTGCATAGAAAATCCTTGTTTCACACATCTGCCATTACCTCTGTCGAGCCCTGACCCCGCAGACGCCAGCTAGCAATACCAATCTGGCCACTGGTTTTCAATCAACTGAATTTATTTCTCCCATGACACGCACGGTTTCATTACAAGTTCAGTGAGACCGCAGCCAGCCTTTGAGCTGTGGGAGTAAAGGATGGAAAAGTTTTCCCTCTCCTTAATTGAAGGGAGAAGCTGGTGACAGCAGCAGCTGGGGTCTGCCTGGCCCCCATTAGAGCAACACGGTTGGGAGAACACACCGCAGCACATTTCATTTCAAACAGGATCAAAGCCTGAGCAAAAACATAGACTGAGCATGTGCCTTGTGACTTGCTGTTTGTGTTTGACCTCTGCTTTTGTCAGTGTGGTATTTCTTCAGCAAGCAGCAGGTTTACAGCCCTTCCTGGACAGAATGTGCCAGGGTTTGGCATGCCATTCAGTCTGACTGCTGGTAACACCAAATTAAACCACATCATGGACCACAAGAACCTGTGGAAACTCCCACTTTGAGATGCACTCATGTGACAGGGAAGGTTTTCTCCCAGTGTTGAGACAGATGTACTGCCCTCTCGGGGCACCCAGAGGTGTAGTACCAAAGCTCACAATGGCATCTGGCCATCATTTCCAAAAGCTAGTGCTGAGTTGCCTCGTACCTGGGAAAATGGCTTGAACTTCTGGAAGCTGCATAATTTTCCTGTTCTTGCTATAATAAACCCAATAAACCCAATGGGTTTTTTTAACAGGAACTTAAATATCAACCTAAAAAAAAAAGCCCACTTGTGTCTCACTGTCTCCCTTACTTCACAGTTAAATGCAATGACAAAAAATTCCCTGAGACTAAAGAGGAGACAACAGACAGTAGATACAAGGAAACTTAACAGGGGAGGCAAATCTTAGGTGATGGTGGCATTCAAAAATTAGCTCAGCTTCTCTGTTGCTCCAAAGAAATCAGTTCCTGCCCCTGATTTGTACCTGCAGAGGATGTGAATACCTCAACTAGTAAAATATTTCATATGCAGCCCTTTTAATATTCAACAGAACAAACAATAGCATTAAGAAACTGCATCCATACGGACTGTATAGAGCTGTAAAGTTTAATACCTATCCTGTCTTAAACTTTGATTACTGGAATTAAAATAAAGTGCTTAGTATATTCAAAACAATTGTAGACCTGGATTTTCACTGCCCACCAACACCGTGGTATATTTTAAACTTTTCATTATTACTATAAAACCTTGCAATACGTCTACCTAAGCAAGGAGAGGGAGGAATGTCTAGTGTCAAAAGCACAACTCCTTAATTTTGTCCATTACAAAATGAACAAACACAAAATACAATCCTTTCACACACATTGTTTTTCAGGCTGTTTCTCAGTTGTTCACCTGGAACTGGAAAAAAAGGAAACCACAAGAGGACTGCACCACTTAAAATTTTCTATCATCAACAGCAGACAGGTAAACTTAGTAGGTCTTCAGCCACAAAATACCTTCCTGCTCCATCATCAGACACACTGTGGCATAGCCCTTGCCCTGTTTCTGCACCTTAAGGGCCATTATTCAGTATTCCAGCTCCGTGAGCAGTGGGCATGCCCAAAGGCATGCGGTCTGTTATCTTGCTGAGATAACAAGACTAACGGCTCTAAAACCTTCTAAGCAACTGCTTTTAAATCAGGTCCTGCATCTGGCAGGAGACACCTGCCTCTGCTTTTGAGCTTCTGCTGCTTTTATCTTCTCCTGTTCCTCTGCTTTCTTCCGCTCCTCTTTTAGCTCCTTGTATCTCCATTTGGGAATCTGCAAATAGGGGTCGTCCTTTGCACTGCTCCTCCTTCTCGCCTTTTCTGGCTGGAAGGTGGGTGGAGGAGCCTTGCTGACACGGACTTTGGGGATGACAAATCCCGGCCTGACGCTGCTCCGTCTAAGCAGGTGGAGCGGCAAGAGGCTTGCCTTCCTGGTGGCTATGGTGTTCACTTGAGAGACTGCAAGGCTGATGGGCTGCAGGCTGGCTCGCCGGTCTTTCTTCTTGGGGATCAGCGTGACTTTGGAGTTCTGAAATAGCTTCTCATAGCTGCTAAAGTGGTCTTTGTCCTGAGATCGGATCTCCTCGGCTCTCTGCTTCCTAATGATTTCTTGCACAGCCAGCCTGCGTTTCCCCACAGAAGGCGGGCTGCCTGGGCACACCGTCCGGCATGACAGAGTAATGAAAGGACTGCTCAAGCTTGTTGTCACCTTCACCATGTGGTCAAGGACCCCGTCTTCTTCCGGGCCATAGAAAGACCGGAATGAGATAGCTGCCCTCATGCATTCAGAAATCCTCTGCAAACAAGTTTTTGGCTCTGCAGCCTTGGCAAGAAGTTCCTTCATCTTTGGCCATTCTGGTTTATACTGATCACAAAACTGTTCCGGGCATGGCCTGTCCATCAGCTTTTGCATGATGAAGGCAGCTTCTGATCTTCCTGTGTAACAAGCCCATTCCCATGAAGTCAGTCCACGGCTTGGGTCAGTTGCATGAACATTTGCCCCTCAAAGAAAAGAAAAATTAGAAAAAATTAGAAAAATCAGAAAAATAATAATTTGTGTTAATTAAGGAAACTGTCCACACTTTTGTTGCTATGATCAGAGTTGAATCAGGCAGATTCCTGCAAGAAACCATCACATAGGACACACTATAATATTTGTGTCAAAATGAACATGCAATAAGGAGAGACACAGGTTCCTGACTTTCTAAACTGCAGATTTATTATTAAAAAAAAAAAGAATAAAAGACATTAAGGCTGTATATATGAAATTCTCGTAAAGCGATGCAAAGAATGACATTATGAATTTCAACTGCATTGCATGTTGCCTGTCATTTTAAAATCCATTCGCTCAGTCTTGTAAGAAAAGAGTGACAAATACAAAAAGAAACAATTCCATACACAAAAATCCTTCCCATACAGAATAATGGGCTTTACACCGATCACTGCCACTCAGAAGAGAAATCTTGGGCTAATGATCAACTCAGTGCTCACTAGGGGCCAAAATAGCAAATAAAATACAAGGAATTTTATAAAAGCATTAAAAAAAAATTGAGAAAAATACGGGGAAAAAAAATCAAGAAAGCGCCAGGTGTACAATTCAGTGCAATTATCTCTGAAAGTACAATGTAGAATTAAGGAAGGTTGAGAGCATGGTGTCAAGGGTGGTCAAAAATAAGGAAATTCTCCATTCATGTCAGAGAGTGGATAATGGGTAAGATGGACCTGAACCCAGAATGGCTGCTCTCATCTACCTTAGATTACCACCCTGGAGGAAATGAAGTAATCATTAGAAAAACACGCTATTATTGCTGAGTGGACCTGCCATAAGAGGTGATTGGGGCACATGCTAGACAGCAGAGGTTTAGGCATTTGAAGTACAGTGTTAGGTACTGGAAGGAAATGATATCTAATGGATACTATCTTTTGGCCTGTCCTCCCCCCATTCCCAGTTTTTGATCTTTATCCATCCCATTCTGATATCTGTCCCCATCACCCATTCTTTCTTCTCATCTATTTCTGTGTCCTTTTCCAGCTTTGCCATCCTTTTGATCTCTCTGTGTTCCTGTACGCCCCCTCACATGTGCTTCTGCCCTTGTTCTCTACTCTTTTGCTTTCAAGTGGGGTTGCACTCTTCTCCTCCAGGACACCTGGCTGCCTGAAGAGACAACAGAAGAATAACAGGAGGACCAAGCATCCTAGTCTGCTCTACTGTACCCTTTACAGCTTCTGTAGTACTACATCCAATGCTGCCACTTCCCTGACAACCAGAAAACGGCAGGGAAGTCCTCCCAGTCCTGGTATTGGGGCAGAGCATTTATATTCTACCTTTAAACTTCGACTGATCTCAGAGGGAGCTTGAATGTTGCATACCACAGAATGTTGACTTTAGTCAGCAGATCTGCAGCATGTTCTCTGGGGCAGGCACAGACTCTTTGCCCAGCTGCTTTTAACACAACCTAGCTCTTTAACATTCGGTTATCTTTCACACGTGTCTCTGGCACTGTAGATCATTTCTGAGGTTCCTGAAAAAGTTTTTAGCTGGGATATGAACAGGCTACAACGTTTGACTTCTTGAAGGGCTTGTCTATCATCTGAAGCACCCTTTTCAAACAGCCATCACAAAACTCACCTACACAGACCTTTCCGCTAAAGAAAAGACATTCTGTCCCATTGCTTTGGAAGATGGTAATGTCCAGAGACTAAGGCCCGAGGAAAAGGCAAGAGAACGTCATGATAAATTATTTTCTTCAGGGTGGATTATCTTGGTAACAGCATTTCAAACTAGCATAGGGGGGACTAGGTATCAGGAATGGCAACCAGGAAGCTGTTTGCAGTGGCTCCAGTGTAACCTTCCACACAAAGGATATTTTGCCATTGCAGAGAAACAGAGGAAAAATGAAAGCATGGGGAAAGTGATCAGAAGTTCATGACTGCAGAAGCTACAAACCAGTGAGGTTTGTAGCATACAAAGGCGTACAAAGACATGTCCTCCTGCTCCACTAGCCTGTTTTCGAACCAACCTACCCAAACTTCCTACCCCAAATCTCTCCCATAAATTTTAATGAACAGTATGCTCTGCTTGTAAAGGAGCAAGAGGTACAGACAGCTGCTTACCATTATCTTCAAGAAAAAGACATGCCAGCTCTGATATGGTGCAACTGTGGGACCTTGGATCAGACTTGTGCGAAAAGAGCTGTGTGAGAAAGAGGTCTCTGGGGACTCCCCACTTTTGCGTGGGGGCTGCGTTGAAGCTCAGAGGCTCAGCTCTGCTCCTTGCCTGAGCAATGCTGCAGCTGCGACAGTGCTGTGCCTGTGCATGGCCACATGCCTTGCTGCTTCGGACCCTGACCCACAGACTTAATTTATTGTTTGACCTCAGGCCTACCTTGTCTCTAGGGACTTGCCTTATCACCATGGACTTCCCTGGCAATCGCTGCAGTAATGGCTGATCCTAGTTATTGTCACTGGTCCTGCTCTGTTTCTTCATGAAGCACCTTTGTTGATGAGGCTAGTGCTTCCGTGTGCCTTGCTGTCACCCTTGGTTCTCCTCCCTTTGAGGAGAAGTCCACTCCTGCTGCTGCCTGATAGACGTGTCCCCAGGTGTTTCGGAAACTTTGTCTCAGGAAACAATACTACAGAGCATTGAAACCCTGATCTTTCAGCAGAAATTAGTGCTGACTTTGTACCTTGTATCATAAAATCTCTTCTAAGGTGTGATTTATTATAGTGGTATTGATTTTCTGTACAGATCAGGAGACATTTCTGAACATTTCTTGTCACTCAGCAGAATGTCTCATCTGGAAGAGACATGAATAGTCATGTCCCTTTCTAAATGTGATAGCAGGCTTATTGAACTCATTGTCATTTCAGTGTAGGCATAGCCTACAGGTTTTCCTTTAGGAAAACCGCACTTGCCACTTGCCCTGATTTTCCTACAAAAGTTGCCCTGAAGATAATTTTCAGTGTAACTAGTTGGAATACACGTCTCTTTGAGATACCAATATCCTATTTGATTAAGACGGTTTGATGTCCCTTGAGATGCAAGCGTGACATCCTGAGTTTAAAGGAGTGAAAGAACTTAGGCATCTGTTATGCCTAATGTTTTATACGCAGTATTTAAAGCCCAGTCTCTAGATCCACAGCCGCTCCCGTGGCTTTACTAAAGCAGCACTGAGTTCACACCAGAGATTTCAATGGGGCTTGAGACGTGAATTGCAGCCGGTGTTTCTGTGCTGCCGCTCGGGCTGGCTCGCTTGCCGAGCGCTGGCAGCAGCTCGGTCCTGGCAGCGCAGCAGCCTGTGACAAACTGCCGATGAGCGGCCGGGTTCCCCCCTCGCTCGCTGTGCACTCACCAATAGCAAATTCACGTGTTCCAAAGACTCATTTTGAGAGAGCAAGCATTATGGCCAAGTGTCTCAGAGCGCCTTAATCTTGTAGTGATTGACCTTGGCCACCCTCCAGGAACTCAAATTTCGGAAAGAGCAGTCACTTTGACAATCCAGCTCCAACCATCTGTCACACATTGCTGGTACCTCTTCCCCATCTGACTGTTAAATCCATGCTTAGGCAGCTAGGAAGGTGAGATATTTTCCTTTACTGACCTCCTACATTGCCGTAAGTGGGCGCCCATCAACAGAGGTCTTACCCAAGCCACTGAACAGATACTGGGTTTAAAAGCCTCCTGACTGTAACTCTTTTCTAAAGACACATACCTGCTTTGTAGCCATACAAAAGTCATAGAATATGCAAATGGACCCACAGCTGATTATGGGTGTTTCCCCCTATATTTCCATGCATTCTTATGCATGTTTTAACATAGATAGAATTTTGCTGTTTTGTTTGTGAAATTGATTTTTTTTTTTCACCAAATCTTTTAATAACAATTTCTTTCACCTTCTTTCCCACTGATGTCCCTTGTGGAGTATGAACCCTACACCCAACTCTCCTGACGGGAGCCAGAGCCCCCACAGCTCTCCACTCTCTGCCCCAGCTGGAGAGAGCAGTCCAGCTACAGGGCCCCATTAACCCACCACATCCCCTACCCCTGCACCATCACACCCACAGCAAGAGACCTGCATGTCTTTCCCAGCTGTGTGATGAACTTCATTAATGCCTTGTCTACAAAACCTGATGATCACACTCCCTGAACTCTCCTGGAGACAATGAATCGCACCCTGAGAGACCCTGGGGAGATCCTGGGTGAGTTTCCACGGGAAAATGGAGCGGTCCCGCACCTGCAGCCTGTGGCTTCAGCACCTTGTCGGTGACTTATTTAAAAGCTACACCCGTATCCAGGGAAGGCTGCACCACATCTCAAAGTAAACACCCTAAGAGCCAATTTTCTTCTAGGTGTTTGCATGTGACTGTCTGATATTTACAGGTGGATGACGAGGAAGAAGCAGCAAAGCACTTTGCATACCTGCCAGCATCAAGGCTTTCACGCATTCAGTGCGGCCCTGCATCGCAGATTTCATCAGTGCTGTGAATCCAAACACATTCCTCTTCTCGATATCGAGCCCAGGAAAATAGTTCAGCAAGTAGTTCGTAATGGTTATGTGCCCTGTAAAGAAATGAAAAAGCAGAGAAAATATGTCACAGAATTAAGGCACTGTCTCAAGGTTAGACCAAAAATTACTGCTGCCAGTTTGATAGCTGAAAAACATAGGTATCTAATAAGATCTCTTTAATTCATGTCCTCTTCTGCTCATTGCAGTCATTAGCCTCAGGGTTAAGTGCCACTGACTTGTGACCACAGTATTAGGCTAGGAGTCCGGAAACCTGGCTTCCCACCCTCTCTCAAGTTGCTCTCCTCTCTGAAAAGTCAGTTTAAATTAAGAGAATAATTGAAGACCAGAGGTGGTCATTCTAAGGTTGCAAGGGGCCTCAGTTTCTTGACTCAGTAAGTGGCACTGCAAAAGGAATTCCTACAGCTTATGGAAGGAAGATCCAGCAACTGGGGGAAATGACTGCAAAACTTCAGCTTTTTCACTCCTCTGGTAAATTTGAGCCTTACTGTTATGGTGCTTCATCAAAAAGTGATTGCATGTGGTAATTCCAGCTAATAATACTAACAAATCATGCCAAGCCTGATGCGAGACAGAGAAATATTTTGCATAGAATCCCATATTTTTATTTTTCCATCTGACAGCATAAAGCCACTTGTCTACTCTCCAGCAATAGGAAAATAGGACTGATGTTCCATTTTGTTAGTAAAATAAGTGACTTGGGTTCTGTTTCTAAAAGCAACTGTTGTTGCCATTCATGTAGCTGGTAGGCCAGGTTAACCGGTGTCAGCAAGGGTGTACCGAGTAGCTGAAGACACCTCTGGCTAAATGGTTGGAAGACCAATTAAAACATCAAGTCTTTACAATTGGACTATCAGAACAAGACTAGTATCTAGTTCCATTATGACTCATTCAAAACAGTTTTCCCTTCACTTGTCATTCATTTTATGATGCTTTGACGCTTTATAAAATAATGCGGTCTGTTAGGCAGCTGCAACAATCACAATTTAATTACTAGGAGCTGTAAAAATATTCTCTCATCTCACTCTGCAGTCCAGCTGAATATTCTGTGATGCACATCATTCAAATTCATCTAGAAATGTTACTGAAGCAGATTATAATTCATATATGACGATTTTAAAAGTCTATAGTGTCACATCTGGTGCAGGTTTCATCAGCAGTGGCTTTGTGCCAACGCAGTCCTGCATTGACTTCGGAAAGCAAGTTAAGAGAATCTTTACCAATTAATTAAAGATGTTTTCTAGGTGCTACCCTTTACCTCCTAGAATTTGCTGGACTCTGCTACCTTGCTGCACAACTGGAGACTCTCCTGAAACCTGAGCAAATGTAGAGATGGTGCAGATGAGCTTAGCAACGCCAGAGTCAGAGGAAACTGAATGAGGAGCTCCCTGTACCTTTGCAGTCTGATGCAAATGGAACACAAAGGTACGGCAAACCGCAACAAGCTGAGCAAAGCGAAAGTGAACTGGGTTCAGGGCAGGATCAAGTGACCCGGTCCTGCTTACTCCGTACAGGGTAGCTTCAGCTTCACTGACTCTGTGGCATAGGATCAAATCCTAGCAGGGTGTTGGTTACTGCCAGGAGAATCTCTGTGCCCAAATTGTTTTGCAGGACAAGCTCTGTTTTACTAATATACAGTGTGTGTCTTCATGAAGGTTTTGGAACAGCTGAAATACTGCTTTTTGACCACAGAAGCCACAAACCAGAACTGAAACAAGGAGAAATAGTAAGAGGGAAGATTTTTCAGCAGCTATTACATTACTAAAGATGTTCTTCCCTTTGCAAAAAATATAGCTGCAGTAAGACGTTTTGCAAATCTGGGATGATACTGGGAGTCAATCCTGAAAGACCTTGCTCAGCCAAAACTCTTCAGGGGACTACAGATGGCCTCAAATGAGACAGAAAAAGATGCCAGCAATAAAATAACAAAGAAAACGAAGAGGTTTGTGATTCTCAGAAGCTTTGTGTCTCAGGGATTCCTGAAAGCTGCTTCAGTTTTAATCTGCAGGAGCTTCTGTCCTCTGAGGTTTGCTTCAAATTTCTAGTTCAAACAGATATCAAATTCAAAGCAAAACTCAGAGCTGCCAAGTTTTTGTTCAAACCCTGTCATAGGCTTTTGATTTAAGGCCATAAAGTTTGCTTCAGTTCTCCTGCGTCTGGGCAAACTAGAAGTGTGTATCTAAATCATAAACCAGGTGAGTCTTATGTGATTTAAAGTCTGCTATGAAAGCAGGATGCAGCTCTGAAATAGCCAGGCCCCAGCCAGTTTGGTGATACTGAATGCTTGTCGGGCTCTTGCTGTTTGTAGAATCATAGGATGGTTTGGGTTGGAAGGGACCTTAAAGATCATCTAGTTCCAACCCCCCTGCCATGGGCAGGGAC
>JAOXNO010000013.1:84076641-84090920 GCA_028565335.1 Limnodromus scolopaceus
CCCCAACAAAACCAAAAAACCAAAATCAATCAATCAAACAAACAAACAAAAAAACCCCAAAACCCCAGGAACCCAGGTCACATATTTCAAAATAAATATCCCAAAATTATTTGAGGGAAATTCTGATCTCTACTAAAAACTTTGTAACACTGTGAAACCTGAGATTCTCTTAACAGAGATTCTAAATTTCCGTTGTATTAAAAAAGAGCAAAATTTAGCTCTGAGCAAATTTTAAGTTTATGCTTCTGTAGGAAATTTTAATACGGTACTTCTAGTCTGATTACAGAAGAGCACTATGAAATTCTTACAATTCATAAACACTGTATTCTAATTTATGTATAACACCCCAAAACTTCTAGTCTGCATAAAGCAATCTGAGAAACTTTCATAAATGGCTTGAGTTTATATTATAATTGGTTTAGCTGATTAGATCAACGGTGACTGAGATGAGGTAATTATTCAGGTCATCAGTCCCATGAGAAGTGGTGTTTATGTGCTACCAAAATCCGTCAAGCACATAAGCTTTAATGTTATCTGCACAAAATAATTTAAGCTGACCTTTTAGAGAAAGGGCTGCAACTGCTTAGTCACATACAAATTTATATTGGGAAAGTGACAAAAAAAGAGCTGGGAATTTAAATGGATTTTTTCCGACTGTTGCTTGGACAAAACTCCATGTGCCTGGAGGGGGACAAGGGGGGAGATGTTGATTTTGCTGGGGAAAGCAATCAGACAAGTGCAACAGAGTATTCAAGCAGGGATGGAGCGGGGATGTGCAAAGCTCCCTCCTCTGCAGAGGAACACAGTAGCCTGAAGCACAATCTTGTGTCCAAAAGCAAGATTAAATGGCACTGCCCCTTCCAGGGCCCAAGTACTGAAGGCACAAAATTGCCACCTTCACTTCACAGCATTATGAACACTCACAGATTCATTCCCCAGCGAGGATTGCACTCCACTAGCTAAAAATGTGGGCCTATCTGTGGACGTGTGGATGATAACCCACTATTTCCTCCCTCCCTCATTTTGTGGGATGTGTTCAACCTCACTTATTTTGCAAATACCTCTTGTACCAGTCAGGCCACATGTCTTTAAGTAAAGGTATAGCTTAGTATATGTATCATCTCTGCAGAAGTCCTTACTTAATCTATTCTAATCCAGATCTCCGTGATCACCTCTAAAAATAGTCCCAGAAAAGTTCATTTTACTATGCCTGCAAAAGCTTGCATTACACAACAAAGAAAACCAGTGCCACTTGTGTAATAAATCAGACAACAAAAAAAGGCAATAAAATTTGTGTGACTCCTTATTTGCTAACATGTGCATTGTCTGAATCAGTTTCAGCGTCACTAGTGATATAAGCAGCTGGGAGAAACCTCAGGAATCTGCTGTCAGGAGCCATAAGAGACACACAGGGCAAATAAATGCACGCCAAGTAGCCAGAGATATTCCAGTGAGTGGGGTTTATAGGAAGCAAATTGCTTTGTCATATGGCAATACTGAAAGATACTTATGAGCGATTAACCCTTCTCTATTTTTTCTTTTATTATATCAGGTCGCAGAATAAAGGCAAATAATTCAATGGGAAATCAAAAAACCTTGAGATGATGGGTCTTGGGGCTTGTATAGTGTTCAACAGGAGTCTGGAACTCATCCCCAGCTCCTGCACTGCCTGACCTCTTCTCCCAGCACCAGACACCCAGCTGCCTCTTGACACAGCTCCCTCCACCAAAGCTGGAGGGAGAGAACAACTGAGAAGTCAGATGATTACATCTCCAACCCATGGCAAGCCTGATGGGAGGAAAACTGGAGCATTACACCAGAAGTAGCAATCTGTTTTTCCTCCTTACTCCCGTGGGGAGTTCTCTTCATCTTTATGTGAGGCAAACCCTGGGTGAGACAACACTAGGTTTCTGAGGAGCCCTTCACTACACCCTGTCCCCCCAGATCATCAAGTTCCAACCCCCTGCCATGGGCAGGGACACCTCCCACTAGGCCAGGTTACTCAAAGCTCCATCCAACCTGGCCTTGAACACCTACAGGGATCGGGTATCCACAACTTCTCTGGTTGGAGAAGTCTGTTCCATTGCTTCACGACCCTGAAGTAAAGAGTTTCTTCCTAATATCTCGTCTAAATCTTCCCTCTTCCAGTTTAAAACCATTACCCCTCATCCTATCACTACACTACCTGACAAAGAGTCCCTCCCCATCTCTCTTGTAGGCCCCCTTCAGGTACTGGAAGACCACTATAAGGTCTTCCCGGAGCCTTCTCCAGGCTGAACAACCCCAACTCTCTCAGCCTGTCTTCATAGGAGAGGGGCTCCAGCCTTCTGATCACCTTTATGGCCCTCCTCTGGACCTGTTCCAACCACTCCATGCCCTTCTTACGTTGGAGGCCTGACAGCTGGACACAGTACGCCAGGTAGGGTTTCATGGGAGCAGAATAGAGGGTCAGAATCACCGCCCTCGATTTGCTGCCCACAATTCTTTTGGTGCAGCCCAGGATGCAGTTGGCTTTCTGGACTATGAGCACGCAGTACCGACTCATGTTGAGCTTCTCATCAACCAGCACCTCCAAGTGTTTCTTGGGGGTGGCTTCTCTCTCACGCTCCTTTACCCATAGCATCTGTTACTCAGACCACACCTCACCCAGGTCACTTTGTGTCCAAAGGGCTGGAGGGCTGCTGCAGTACAGATGACATTTTTTGACTGTATAGCCTGACCAACAGCCAGTGCTCGCTGGCATGTCCTCTCCCAATCACTGGAGAAAAGGGACGTTCCTCGCTGTATTGCATACTCTTGGCCACCCTTTTCACTGCAGAAGGAGGCCAGAAGAACCAGGCACTCAGGATTACATCTAGCAGTGGAAAGAACCATGCAAAAAAATATGAGCTGAGGGGCACCACGTCCATTGCGTTTCAGGATGCCTGGGCTGCGTTGCCAGCTGTTTTACTGTGAGTTAAGATGACACTTTGGTGATACTTGTTAAAACAGTAGCAACCAGACTTGTGTTATCACACGGAAAATCTTTTCTTTTTCTTTTCTCTCTGAACATCAACTTGAAACAAAGAACTGAAGACCTAAGCACAGGGACAAGAACAGCTACAACTGACTCAGGCATATTTTAATGTTGAGGCACTTGAGTTCGGAAATTTAAAGTGATTCCATTTAAATATATATATACATATATATATAAAATTTAAAAACTGTTTGCTCAGGGTGGTAGCAGGTATATGCATTCATGCTCAAGATCAGTTTTGTTAAAATAATGTATTATTTTGCAGTGACAGCTGGTAAAACTATATTAGGAATGTACTCATCAGTCCTAAGTTTCATCAGGTAGGAGAAATATGTTGGCTAGTGACAGCAGACTGTTGTGCAACAAAGCAATATGAATGAAGAAGTTTATATGGAAAGAGAAGGAACTGGGATCATTTTCCCACAACTGAAAAAGAAGTGACATTTGATGTAATCCAATCAATGCAAAATGAACCTTTGCAACGCATGTCATTCTTCTGGTCACAGAAGAAGTAAACAAGGTATAATTTTAGGAAAGGAATATGTAAGGAATCTTTAAGCTAATACTTTTTAATAAAAATGACACATACTTAAAATGAACAGAGAGGTCAATTAGTGGAACTTATTGCCATTATCCATACCTTAAAAGGACATTATCTCTGGATTCAATAACATGGGAAATCAGCCCAGGATACCATTTCTGGGGAAAGGTTCTCTGTTCTGCTTATGGGGTGCCTGACTTTAAAGGACAAAAAATGCTGTGGGTAGATGGTAGGGTAAGTAACACAATTTTTATCAGGTTAATTTTCACATTTTCAGTTTATTTAGACTGTCATGTTAGGTACAACTACTAAGTAGTAATGATCCTTGACAAATAATGCAGCCTTACTAATCCTAGCTTTCCTGTTTGTATAGCACATTCTAATCAGTGTTAATACTGTCAAATGTTAGTGCTAAGTTTTGATAGTGTTGACAGTAATAAGGTATGATACATGGCAGCCAAATTTATACATCCCTCTTTGCTATGCTTGTTTTTCAAGATCTGTGTTACACACAGGTCACTCTTCTCTGGCTTAGAAGCAAGGGAAGAGGTATTTATGAGAAGGAAGTGAGAGGTCTGACTTCAGAAAACACTGTAAGTGACGTACTGAACTTTAATGGGGGGATCCTGCTGTAAACCCAGAAGGCACTCCTACCATAAACTCCATGTCTGCACCTTAAGGTGCTCTAAACATGAGCAACGCAAACCATTAACTGCAGAGGGCTGGGGGAGGCAGCGTAACAGACTCCCGCCCCCGTCAGGATCCTGCCCCAACGAATGGCGAGCAGATTTTAATTTCATTTGTTTGTTTTTGGCTGGCTTGCTATGCAACGTTTATCAAGGCTTCCAAGGGCTGTAAAGCATCCTGTGAACAAGGCTAATGTATTTCTGGATCCTTAAATGAACAGCACATTATTATGCTTTGCTTGGACCGTGTGTTCCCAGCTAGCCAGAGATTGAAAACAGTGAAGTGCCAACTGCTTCCTCCTGTGAATATACGAGGCTGGGAGCGCCTGCTGCTCCAGCCAGTTGCTGCATAAAGCTGCAGTGAGTTTGGGAACCACCGAAAGAAAGTGAGTTTGTAGTAAGGGTCAAACTATACCTTTTGTGGAAATAATTATATGGAAAACATTTTGGAGAATCTCTTGATTGCCAGATTGCTTCAAAATCCAACGTTACAATAATAGTCTTCCTACCAATGATATCACTGAAGCTTTATTTTTATTTATTTTCTTTTTCAGAAAGGCAAAACCCCTAAGAGTTAAACAAAACGATAGTCAGAGGTGGATCATCTAACAGCATAACCCAAACCTGATGTGACGTGTGCACCCTCTCACCACAAGGAGAGCTCTATTTCAGATATGTATATTACAGGATTACAGGTATTTTCACACCTGGTCCAGAAACCCGTTTAGATCTGAACTCCAAGTTCTGTGCCTGATGGACACTACTCCTAACTTCTCTGCTGGTCTCTAAATATGTCCATATATTGACACACATTTAGGATAAAAAGGAGAATTGGAAGCATTTTTAAAACATATTTTGTTGTGCATTCAGACGCCATGTGAAATCCATCTTGTGCACTGACATAACTCTGTCAAAAGTACTTCCTTTGGCTTTAAGGCATGTGATTTGACTCCTCTCTATGTGTTTAATAAAGACATTTTCCTTTCTGTTATGTTCTGTCAGGCAAAGGCTGGCTATAGCTTAAATCTGCTGCAAGCAGCTAAACAGACTGTTTGAATGCATAGGTTTTTTTGAGGAGACCTCTTCAAAAGTAATGACTCCAAAATCTTTGTAAGCAATAATTTTCAATTTGACACTGGCTAAAAGATAAATGCACAACTTTCTACTCCATGATAATCTATCATTGTATCTAATCTTTCTCTTCTGTAAACTACATTTTAAAGGCCCCAGTGCATTTAACACTCCATTGTGGAGTTCTCTGAAGAGCTTGCAAGCACCCTCTTGTGGCAATGAGCTCCTGTAGCTATATTATGAACGACCTTCACAAGAAGTTACAGTTCCTTTCCTCCAGCTTCTGTAAATTTGTTTTGTTTGTCTTACTCTGAGCCTCCTGGTTGTGGAATCACACCCAGACCCAAACCTTGTAAAGACAGAGCCCAGGAACAGGCCTGTCTGTCGGCGGTTAATCTGCCACTGAAAAAGAAAATGTCTCTTTCCTCAAAAGGAAAGCAACTTGATGAAGAAAAAAGAACCATCAGGGTGAAAGTTCTTTCTTGCAGAGGCCCTGTACTCACCAAGAAAAGTGTCTGCTTCTTGGGACACCAGAGATGGGGGACTGCCTGCATGCTACCCACAGCGCTGCACAGTGCCACACACAAAAGTGCCAGCCTTTTTCCTCACCCTTTGACCTAAAGAAGCTGTAGGAGCAATAAAAGCCCAGTCTCTACCTTACTCTGCCGTTTGACAGTAAATTTCATAATTCCATCAATGAATAAATAACACCCTTCTTGTCTCTTCTTCCCAACCCCCCCTGTGCTCTGCTTTTTTGAACATAATTGACTCCTTTTCTGTAACACTTCTAACAATAACCTTTCTTATTGATCTTGGATCTTCTAATAACAAGTCTTATTGATCCTGGAACTCACCTGAACAGACTGGGAAACTGCAGTAAACTTTCTCCTCAGGTGAAAACAAAGAGAAAGGAGAAGACCAGCTGCTCTTGTACAGCAGAAGGGCAAGTGATTCTCAGATGGCAGAAATTAGTCATCATGCTCTTTTCAACCAAGAGGGCAACATGGTAACAACAATCAGTAGTTGTTCATCAAAACACAAGCAAAATACTGATATTCAGGAAGAAATGTATGCTGAAATGTTATTGGTAGACATGAAGAAAGTTCTCCAGCTGGATCAGGTGTTATTATTTCACTTCCATCAAGCCCAGATCCCACTGATGGGATCTCATTAGCCTGCCTCTTCAGATTATCATCAACTAATGCAAGTAGAATGGTTCTTCAAATGTTAAATCATCCAGGTTCTTGAAAGCCCTTATTATGCTTTCCACAATGAAAGAGCTTCTTTTGTTTAGAATATGCATCTGATTTTACCTAGACTGGCTTTTATCTCAGTTATGCCCCTTCCTGGTTTTTCCCCAGCTCCAACACGGCAAAAGATTTCTTTGAGCATAAATGTGAAGTCTCCTGCTTCTCCTCAGAAAACAAATAAACTCTTCAAGCAACGCCCGCATCTATGGTGAATTGATGGGAGGTGTCTATTTTTCACTCAGAGACGTAAAGTGGATTTTGGTATGTATGGATTAGCGTCAACCCTCGTGATCCTAAAGGGTTGCAATCCTGTAATCCCACAGCTCCATGTAATGCAGCTGCTGTGGAATATCACAGATGACCATGCTGGAGGCCAAAACCTGGATTTTTATAAGTATTACTGCCTGGATTTAGGTTTGTGAAAGTTGGAGGAAAGTGCTATGATTCCCAACTTTATAAGAACTCTTTCCCACTTACACACTGCTAATTACAAGTGCTCCAGAAATTGCACTGAAAAGTGGGTCTCCACAAAGAGGGATGAGGCACTAGTAATTGCAATTGTTTAAACACGGCCTTCATAAAGTCACATTCTCTCAATACTGGAGATTTTAAGCTCTGGATGAAAACCTACCTTTAAACAAAGTACACAATTTTCAAGTAATACATAATGAACTAACATTGCTAATACTAACAGTACAAATTTTATGCCCAAGTTTCTCATGTTTTATAACTGTTGCAAACACTGATGATTGTGCTCACATTTTAAATTACAGCAGAACATGTGGATTATGTTTCAGATAGACCTTTCTATTTTTTATGTAAACATGCTTTGGTCAAGGGCAAAGAGAGCTCCGCTGTTGTGACTTACGCCTATGAGTACTGACGATTCGTAACGTTCATGGCTGGTTAGAGAGCAAGAACTAATTCCTGCTATAAAAAAACCCATCATACAGTTCTGTCTATATTAGGAATAAAGTAACTGATGGGCTGCATACGGCAACTGGGGAGGAAATCCAGCATGACTCTGACTTCCCATTAAAGAATGGTTCCTTCCTGCAGGTTTAGCATCACCCTATGAAAAGTGCTTCTGTATTAACAAAAGGCAGAATTACATTTTTGAAAGATCAGAGAATAGCATTTGACTGTATCGGGAACACTGCTGCTACTGGCTTGCAAGCCCTAGCAAGTAGCCTCACATTAATTTAGCGCTGTATTTCGGGAAAGCGCTCATCCACGATGACACTTATTGAGAAAACACACACAATGACATTGAATTAATCTGTTCAGAGGACAGAGGAGACCTTTTTTCCTCTGGTAGCTCGCTATTTTTTGTAGATTCAACTTTTTAAAAATTCTGAAGAACATAGTTCTAAAGCAGCTTTTTTTTTTTTTTTTAAAGTGTACATTCCCATTTTAAATTTCTCTCTTTTATCTCAGTTAGCTAAATAAGGATTTATTGTCCACTGTAGCAGATATCAGTGTACCTGCAGACAGTTTGACAAAGGTGAAAATCGTATTTAGACTACCCAAGTGAGAGACAGTAGCATCACCATCGCATCCATCTCAACTACAGTACTGCAGCTTGAGTTCAACAAGCCAATGCAGCACATACTCATAATGCCATTACCTAGTGGTAAGAGCTGAATGAGGCTCTACCTGCCATTGGTTCAGTCTTCCCTCTTATATGGAGCCTGTGACCACCCTGTTTATCTCAGCTGAGTGTCTATCTCCATGCAATAAAGGCAGGAAAGCATCTTCTGCCCCTGTGTTTGGACCTAAGAATCTCATCTTCCAATGAATACACTCCATTCATCTAAATAATAAAGAACCTTAGGGAGGGGTTCAACATTAATATATTGTCGAATTTGAAGTAAAGAAGATAGAATGAAACATTTAAAAAAAGAGGGAGGAATAATTTCATATTTATATTCAAATGTCTGGACTTACTAGAGACGACTTGCCTTTGTAAAAAACTGCTAATTCATTAATACAATATATCCACTTTACAGAACAGTTTCAGTCAAATAATCCAGAATAAATAATAAATAATCCAGAAACTGTTCTTCTGCCTTTTAAAATTGGAGAATATTTGTGTAATCTGCAAAACAGCTTCTCTTAGTCAGGACTCCAGGAATACATATAAGCAACCTACTTTGTAATTTAGGGACCTATATCTATGAGAGAAATAGTAGACATTTAAAATAGTTTTCTTAACAAAAGAACAGTTTTTGCTGAAAAGAATCATGCTACCAAAAAAAGCAGTATGTATCAAACACATCTGACGGGGGTTTTTCAGAGCTGTTTGCAGTGAGCTTGACATGACTCCATGCCCCACAGCAGCTGAAGAATTAGAGCAGTCTGGCACAGAGTCTTTTGGTACTTCAAGACATTGCTTGACTGCAGGATAGACTTTTTGTTGATAGAAGCTCACTAATGAGAGCGGTATCTGAACACACCAAGGGACCTTTGAATAATGTTCCAGGTCCCTGGAGAAAAAAAAAAGATATCTGATTTACAGGGAATTTTCAATGTACAGTTGGAAACTACATCCTAAAAAACCCAATTTTTTTTGCTTAACTGGCTGCAAGCATACATCTTGTAAAAGCAAAGAAACATGTTCTTATTCCCAAGACTCATCACAAAAGCTCTCTGATCTCTCCAGCTGAAGATTTGCAAATAAATACCTTTATATAAAATAAAAAGATACAGAAAAATATTGGCTACCTGAAACATTCTATCCCAGTTTATGACAGCTATTACTGTTCAGAAGAAGACTATATCTATTGCCTTCAATCTTGGCAAAACTTCATAACAATTACTGCTAGCACTTTTACATAACTAAGGGTTTAGCTGCAGCCATGTTATTCATGTTTTGAAAAAAATAGGAATTAGAAAATCAGCTGTCTATGTTGCTTTCCAGGATTTTCTGTTTTTCTGTAACAGGAAGATACTTCCCATCAGCTCAGTATGGCATTAGGCCACACAAGCTGTCATGGCTGATCTCTTGCTATTAGAAAGCTCCATCTAAGCAAAAAGGCTGGCAAGCTCCAAAAACTGGAAGTGCATTTCTACCAAAGATATAAACAAAGATACACCAACAACTGCAGAGATTCCTGTATGGTAAACGAGGACCTTTGGTTGAAATGGGCTTGGTTGCTTAAAAGACACCTGTCCATCAAAATAGTATAGACAGGACCCGTAAACACAATTTTCTTCATTTTTGTGGTGCCCAACTCCAAAGCACCGGAATTTTCTAAGAGATGGGAGCAAAGAAATTAATTTATCTTGAAGAAATATTGCAAAGAAGACTCCATTAATACTTGTGCAATTTTTCTATTTCATAATGATGAAGAGCATGATAGAGAAGGAAACTCTCCAACCATTGGATAAGTATAGAGTGGTTAGTAGTAAGCAGGAATAATAAGAACAAAAGCTGAGATGAAGACGTATTTCTGCAGTTAAAAGGAACACAGTACATATTGGTGTAACTAAATATTCCATTTTAAATTTGACATTTTGTTATTAGCAATGTATGACATTCTTAATGTAAGTGCGTAGGATAGCCACAGTGTAGTAAAAACAATAGGAGGGTTTGTTAAGATCTTCCTTCACTTGCATTGATGAGAAAGGCAAAAATTCACAGAAATGAAATGAAACGGAAACTAAAAGCGATGAATAAGTATTGTAACCGTCCACTTAACAATTCATCAGGCAAAGCATCTTTCTCATTATCTCAGAAGATACTGGTTTACATTTTTTTAATTTTCTTTTCCATGAGGAGTGGGAGTTAACATATTCAGATAGTTTACAATTACTGACCAAATCTTGCAACTTCATATTCCAGATTTTGTAAGAACTCTATATCACTATTAGCTAAAAGGATCACAGAGTAGCAGTGGACAAATGGTGAAACTTAAGTTTTTCTCCTGTTTTCAGGTACCTGGAAGCAGTAACAGGTTTTCCCCTAAAATAGACCTCTACATATTTTCAAATCTTTTAGTAAGCATCTGGAGTTATTTTTCTATTTCTCTGATACAAAATGAGAGAGTTCTCCTTGCAATATTTTTAAGAACAGAATGCCTTGTCTTTGTATTTCTACCTCAAAATTATGGGCAGGCTGTTTCCTGTTACCTTCAGAGTCTGACTCCTTCAGTCCACCTCTGGAAAGACAAAGACAATAGCAAATATCCAAAATGAAGGTTTGTTGCAGTTACCTGATGTAACTAACATTAGTATCAAAATCCTACAGCTGAAAATCATCTTCTTCCCTGCAATGTTTGGAAATCCCATACTGGGATATTTGCACAGCAGAACTGATGTAAATAAGATGATTATACTTACTGATACTACTTTGTACCAATAATGTTAAAAGATCAGTCAGTACAGGTAGACTTCAAAATCATGTATTTTGGAATGATATTATTGATTGTAGTAGCACCAATAATAAGGTACGGTCCTTTCTGATCCACTCCCTGAAGACCTTAAAATCTGAAAGGTAACAACACAAGACTGCTGTGTCAAGGAAGAGAAGCAAGTTCGTGAAATTAATGATGATGATATTTGAATGTTTTTGTTAGGTTTTGTATTACATGAACAATCCTCACTTGCCCTTTCCCATGTGACAGATAAGCTGCCAAACTGTCAAGGCTTTGCTGTAATTCTTATTTACTATAAGACACACACTGGCAATTTAGTGATAAATCAGAACTGATGCAACCACTGCACTAGAAATAGAAATTACATGAGGAAGTGGAAAATATAGTATTTTTAGACAGATATTCAAAGTCTGATCTGAGTACCTAAGCTCCATTTGAAAAACTTCCTCCCCAGAGGAATGTTTTTTGCGGATGGCAAAGAGGAAACAAAAAAAGGCCAGTAGGCATGTTAAAATCACCAACTGCAATTACAATTACTATTTTGCATTATAGAAACACTAGTACTGATTATTATTTTGTTTAAATTCTCAAACCAATGAATTAATTCTTATTATTTTAAAATTCTCGAAACATGAATTTTATTCCACAGATATATTTGACCTAAGCTTTCAAACTCTGCAGACTGGCAGATGAATGACAGTAGGCTAGCTTACAAAGGATACTAATTGCAGAATTGTGAAGTGTACTTTTCTGCACACTCGACTTGTCCAAATAACAATGGCAGCATAAGAGAGCCAGAGGCTGACAACTTTAAACGCAATGGTTGGTTTTCCCTGTAAGCATGAAGCTGGCAGCTGTCATTTTGCTCTGCTGGGGAGATATACTTCACTAAAAGGTGGGCAGCAGAGCACTGGAACAGGCTGCCCAGAGGGGTTGTGGAGTCTCCTTCTCTGGAGATATTCAAAATGCAAATGGATGCAATCCTGGGCAACCTGCTCTAGGTGAACCTGCGCTGGTAGGGGGGTTGGACTAGATGATCTCCAGAGGTCCCTTCCAACCCCAACCATTCCGTGATTCTGTGAAAACACACATAAGAGCTCTGCAGAGTGAACTTCCCACATAACTATTTAATATTTGTGGACATAGGCTTATGATCAGGTGTAGCACATTACCCTCTGCTCCAGCTGCCACAGCATCTGGGACCTGAGCTGGAAGCAGCACCATGAGGGGGTCCAGTGCCGGTGCCCGGGGAACCTCACTCCCACTCCCGCACTGCTGAAGCCCATGGCCAAGTCACTCTTCCTTTGTACCGATCCCAAAGCAGACCCTGTGTTCTTAAAATGCTTCCTCTCATCGATATTCATCGCACGTATCACACATATTTATGTCCGTTGGTTGGCAATGTTAATCCGTTCTGCCACACGGTTACTGTCTATGTCTAATAGTGTGTCTGATTCGTAGACCTAACAGAGGAGGGTAGAAGTTCCTGCCAATCTAATGTCAGGTTTTGAAACTCCAAAGAAAGATCATAGCATTTTTTTGCTGGCGCCTGATAGTTAGGGGATTTCATAGCTTTAACGCCAGCAGAAGAGAGAGTGCTAGACCTGAGATACGAGACACGCTGGAGAACAGCATCACTTTACTAGAAACCTCCAGGTACTTTTTTTTTTTTTTTTCTGTTTGAACTCAGATCCTTAGAGGACAATCTGTTCACTGTATGCCTGGGATCTGTGAAACGCACAGCAACAGTCACATCGCTGCACACTAAAATACTGCAGCTCCACCCGCACCCATCTGTGAACGGAGCCTCTGCTCATAAATCAACTGCACTGACTGTAATAAGCATAAACTAGGTCAAGCTAAAAATGTCCATGGAAAGATAAAATGACAATAGTAAGTGAAAGGCATTTCACAATCTTGCGTCTTAGAGAAAAATGATTTGGGTGATAAATTTTAAGAGAAAAGCTGACATTTATTCACCATGTCTCTTTTTTTTCTTTTCTTTCTTTTTGTCCTGGGACACTTATGTTGCTTACTGCTTCTAAAATATCTCATATGAATATTAAATATTTCAATATTTTCTTGATGGCATATCACTAGCAGGATGATTGGGAGGTAATGTATGGTGGGAATGGACTGCAGTATCTGCTTATATTTTTAAAATTCAAAAGCAACTTTTTCAAAGTCTTCAGGCAACTATATTTGTTGCAACAGGTGTAGTTCGGTGAGGTAGCTCTTGCCTGTCAGATTTAATTATCTTGCTTTTTTTAGGGAGGTTTCCACATAAATGGGAAATTCCACACTTCATGGGAACTTGAATGGAAATAAGCATTGTAAATGCACCGAGACATCTGAATTCAGTCAACTGCACACATGCTACTTAAATTCAAGCAAGGTACTAATAAAATTATCATGTACCAAGTACTCAGTTCAGATTCTTATTCCACAGGCAGTTCTGCTCATGAGTATCCTCACTCATGGGCACCCCTTGTTGTGTCCTCATGAGAGGAAGAATTTTCAGGGGTGGGAAATTCCCACGCCCTGTACAGCAGCAGAGCAATAAAACAAAACAAAGCGCAATCAACAAGAACCTTTTTTCCATACATGATAAATAGGTGGGAAGGAAGATTCAGTCCCACCCTATGTAAACGGTGGCAGGATGCAGCCCGGTGTGGACTCCATCCCTCTGGATGATGCTGGCAGGAGGTCAGTGGGGATCCCAGAACCACCCAAGCCTTTCCACACAGCCCCCGCTTGCAGGCTGCAGGATTGTCCCTGCCTGGGGCATTGCACTGATTTTCTGTTCCTGGGCTATAAGGAAGACTCACTCCATTCCGAGGGGCCTTGAAATTGTTTTCTTTCCCCATCACCCATGAAATGGCAAATGGTTTCACTCCACCATCGAACGATGGACTGGGTTGTCCTCCAGGAACAATGCGGGTTTTATGCCAGGCTGGCGTTTCCATGCAGGGAGTTTATGAGATTCTTCTGAGAAGCTTCTGAAACTTCACTTAGGTGAGTCCCATGCTGACAGGACTCACCTAACAGTGGTGACCAAGTGCCTGCAACACGGCAGGGAAAAAACTTGTCGTTTCCCAGCCAAATGTTTCCTTTGGCTGCCATTGCTCAGTTTTAACTCTGCCTTCTCTTGAAAACTTTATCAAACCCATATGATACTTCCAGATATGCAAAAGTGCCCTATCACCTTCCAAAGACAGTCTTCCCTTTCCTTTAATCCGCACCTCAAGACACTTTTATGAGTACACAGCTACCCTTCCTTTGTTTCCCAATCAATCACTAAACAGTTGGCCAAGCCTTTTTCCATATAAGTTACAAATA
>JAOXNO010000013.1:84090930-84102769 GCA_028565335.1 Limnodromus scolopaceus
GTTTTTCAAAAAAAAAAAAAAAAAAAAAAAAAAAAAAAAAAAAAAAAGAGCCAGATATCCCCTGAAAGGCTGCTTTTATGAACATATTTGCCACTTTTCCACTTCAGAAAACTAATAACAATGGCTTATGTGTAAGCCCGCCTCTCCAGTAGACAAAACTTCCCTGAGGGCCCAATTTTGAGCTGTGGTGGCTGCTGGGGGCACCTCTTGTCATCAGCAGTCGATCTGCCTACACATAGGTTGTCCCAAAGACTGCTCCTCACATACGAAGAGGCAAAGATGCAAAAGACCAAAAAAAACCAAAAACAAAAGCCTCACATACATGAGAGAGTAGTACAGGATCAGGCTCAAAATGTTATACATCCAAAGCGTATGAAGCAACAAGAGCCCAACCGTGAGTCATTCCCGTTTTGCATCAGCTTGCTTTCAAATTGCTCCCTGTGGAATTTAACAGACATAATAGAAAATAATAGAATTGAAAAATGGGAACTATTTCCACATTGTGGGTTTTTCCCACAGTGGATACAATTTGAATTGCTAATTCACTGCCAGATGTGCAACCACAGACTCTGTGACAACCATCCTCTTCCTACCGTAATTAATTATTTCTTATTGTGACACACTGGATATGCTACAGGATTATATTTAGCCCAGGTTGGAGGGTTTCTTGTTTTGTTTTCAATGAAAGAACCTTTGGAATGGATAAATTCAAACCTATGTGGCATAACATTTTAAATAATTTAAAAGGGTAACCTTCTGGGAGTAACTTTATTTATGAAAACATTAAAGATTAACTCCTCTCTCCATTAAAACCTGTGGGAGTTCTTCATTGCTTTCACATCCTCCAGATATTTTGTTTTCTATTTAAAAAAAATCTACCAGCAGTTTTTAGTAAGTGGCCTTTGTGCAGCTCTACCTCACTCACAAAAGTTAAACCTAGTCCCACAGTGCAATGACAGATGACATAGGAAGAATATGCAGAAAAATTGTTAGCAGGCAATATATTCTTTATGTCAATTGCTAAAAAAACTACCCAGAACAGAATAACTAAGTATAAGAACTGGAAAAGGTACTGAAAGTAATGACAAAACCACTAATTTGGGAAAAACTGTAGCATCATATTGTCTATGTCATCCTACTTGAAAGCTATCTTGTCATATCTGAAATAAGTATACAGCATATGCAAATAGTTAATTTAGTATCAGCAGAGTTAATGACTTCCAAAACCATAACACAATAAATTATGCTAGTTTGGGCACTTTGAACTGAAAAGCCTAAAAGAAGTAAGTCAAATTAGAAGAACCACTTGGGATTCAGAGAAAACCTGTGCCAAGCACTGACTGTGGGGGTATCATTGGTCCATTCCAGAGAGGCTCACTCTGAGTGTGGTCGATGTGCTCTCGTGTCAGAGACGGTTTCCTCTGGCAATGCACACACAGCCCGTGCTCATCTAGTGGGATTTTCTGCAAGCAAAGGCTGCTCACACCTTGCAAATCAATCTTTGTTTCAAAATCAAGGGTGAATTTTAGATGGTGATGATGTATCCCTTTTCTTCAGGTGAAGAAAAACATGTTTTAATGAAACATAATTTAAATAAACCTGATGCACATTAGGCTCATCTGGCACAAACCAACCAGCACCTGTAAAGTCATACCAGAGTTACTACTCAGTCTTGCCCATTCTCCTCTGTGAAGATGAAGTACTACCAACACATGACAGTGCTATAATAAATCACCTGATTTTTGTTGGTCTCTCTTACACAATACTCATTACCAAAATGTATAATGGGGCTTTGCTTTTTTTATCTTTCAGTCTATCTCTTCTTGAGTAGTATAATCCATTTTGAACATGAGTACCTGCTGAGATGGCTGGATAGATCCAAATAGATATTTTGATTGCTTGTACTCTTTGTTCAACATCTGTTAGTATTTCTTTTCATACCCTATATTGCTCTCAAGCACACACACACACAAGACTGTGTGACTAAAATTAATATGATAACAAGTAGTTCCTGTGCCACATGCAAAAATGAATGTTAATACATGTTTCAAAACCCTTTTTAAAATGCCCCCTGAAACCCAGCCACAAGCCAGACTGAGTGAAAAACAAGCAAGCCTCACATCTCTGAAAAAGGCACTACCTGATGAGGGGCTGGGTGGCCCCGTCCCTGCCTTTCCACCTGGCAGCGCTGACTCTGCTCCGTCAAGGGTCACAGTCCACATCACATCTTCCAGCACTGGTGGGACCAAAGCACATGAAGGGAACTCACAAGCTCTTGATGATGCTGAAAGATGTAGCACTGGGGACCTGCTCTCCCTTGCAGCTGGCACCTGAATCTACCGCTCCTGTGATGCTTCTTATCAGGCAGTTCTGAACCCAGTGCCTGAGATGGGAACATTTATTCTTTCTTCCTCAGAGACCCTGCCTCGAGACCTCAAGACTTGATAGATAAGGTAGAGATGATGATTTATGATACTTAGTTTGGAACTGAAGAATTTGGGAATTTTGAGGGTTTTGGACCTGCTTCCTTTCCCAGTGTACTTGAAGCCCGGTAGCTCCTACAGGTTACTGAAACTCAACAGGAATGCGTGTTTTCAGAGCAATCAGATGCTTCTTAGTGGTGCTGTTTCAACTTCCATTTTCTTCCTGAGAAACAATATTGGCATGCACTTTGTCTCAGGTCAGGCATGAGGCCTGAAAAGTCATTTCTACACAGAGTAGCATCCAAATTCAAGGAGCGGTCTTTACCCAGAGATTTGAAACGCCCTTCAGGCCAAGCATTGGTGCTACCTTAAGCTCACAGAGAAGCGCTACTGGAAAATGAAAATTTTTTCTGTAGGTTAGAAATCTTAGCCCTTGAGGAGGGCAAGGTAGAAGAACAGTGCCCACAGATTAATCACTTCCACTAGTGTGTATGTTGGTATGTCAGGTATCAGTAGAGTCGCTGGGATCAAAACAATGCAGGGGTTGTCCATGCAGTCACACATTCTTTACTTATGTTGGTGCACACTGAAACTGACTGAACGGCTCAAAAATTAATGCCTGAATACCACCACAAAACAGCACAGAGCTACAGCTTGGTTTAGTTTTGGTCTTATCATATCCTCTTTAAAAAAATATATCTGGTAATGAATGTAGATACCACATGGGAAGCAGCAAGAACAGCAACTGAAGGCTTTTGGGACTGTGAACCTCTGTATAATGTCGTACAAACAGAAGATGCCCTCTACTTCTTAAATTCTGATTCTCAATTTGCAATAGCCATGCTGCCAACATCCCAGATGTGGGCTCTCTAAAATCACCCCCTTTAAACTTATTTATACTCAAAATAGTTTTTGAGCTCCAAGTTTTGTGGTTGGTTTCTGCTTAGGGGTAAATACAGGGAAGCCTGAACACGCATCCCTTCAAATTAGTCCCTGTCTTCTTCCTCTCTGGGAAGAAGTACTGAATACCTCTGACAGGTTTCAGGCTGCACACACTCTGTCACAGAAGTGATTATGTTCTGGAAAGAAGCAGCAGACTTGGCTCTGCCTCTGATGACTCTCGGTCCAAAGCCAGGCCACTTGCAGCACCCCTCAGTAACCATCGAGCCATATGGGAGTGAGTTGAGAACATCCCACTTCTCTGAGGCCACCCTGAGGCCACCAAGCAACATCAACCAGTGGTTATTTCCACTGTCCCTTACTGTAAGGAGAATTCTCAGATCTTCTTGGAGAGGTCCAGTTTTAAGGCACCTTTGACACTACCAATGCTGTGTGCAAGATACCATTTTATGGAGGTGAAAAGCCAGAATTGCTATGCTTACTTTTAGATAAATGAGGCAAAACAGAACCAGGAAGACATTATTAAAAATGGCTAATTTCCTCCTATAAGAAGACAGAAGATTGCTGAAATAGACAGCAAAAAGCAAAAATAAGTTTCTTCTTCATGTCCCAGGATACTTCTAGAGTTTTCTTATCCTGTATCGGGCAGCAGTTAAAAACCTATGTCTTCTACATGAGAGTCTTGAGTCCCACCTTAAGCAAGGAGAAGAGCAATGTCACTGTCTTTTTCCATCTCCTTTATTGTGGAATTTAAAAATGACTTTTCTAAAGACAATTGCTCTTCATGGGCCTTTCTGAAGCTCCTTTTTCCCTCTTGAGTTCTTCTAGACCTACTCTTTTTTGCAGTTTCAGCATCAAAAGGAACTTTTCTTGGAAGTTACCTATTCAAAATACGTATGCATTACTTCCAAATAACCCTTTTAAGATACCAAGCTACAAGAAATCCAATTTTATCTAAACCTTGAATTTTGGAGGGTATTTTATACCTTAATAAAATTTCAGGGAAAGGATCTTAGGAACCTTTAAGGGAGAAAATTAGTGTCAATATTTCTTCTTGAGTAATTCCTCCATGAGAACATAAATTTTTCATTTCCTAATGGGATGAAGTAATTAGCAGTGTCACTTTCTGCACTGTGAAATAAACCTCAAAGATTCTTCCGGAAAAATGCAGGAAGGTATCCCAAGGTCACATTTTTCACCTGTGTAACAGATATGTTCGATTAAAGACATCATCATAGATCTGTCATAATTGTTGATGACAGATGTCACAGACAATCGGTCTTGTTAGACTACCATTGGATTTTAAATGCGTCTATATATTATTATATCTGGAGTCAACCTGTGCTCAGCTGGGCAACCAGGATCACTGCTGCAGCTCTGAAGAGTTCTGCAAGTCCAGTACTTGATTTAAGATACTAACATGAAACACTGCTCGAACTAGAACAAAAGATTGCTATGACCTTTAATGCTGGATGCTGTCAGGCTAAAAACGTCCCTCCTGTTCCAAACACTTTGCATTAAGCCGTTTGTCAAAATTCTTCAAGTAAACTGCTCTTTGTGTGGTTTCTCTAAAAGCTGCATCACTTGAAACTAGATTAAACTTGTACAACTTTCTTGTCTTGATGAGGTCTTCTAATTTTTATCTAGCAATTTTCATGAGTTATATCTGTTAGCTCATGCTGCTTTTTACACTAAGTACAAATTATATCTTACCACCTGTCTGCTATTATATCTTACTCCCTCTCTGTCCTCCTGCATGGAGGATGCAGCGGGTCTGATCGTGCATTTCCAGTGGTCTACTAAAGACCTGCATTTCTGTTCTTTATGTCTTGGCACCCTCGTAGTCCTTATGAACTGCTCTCTTTATTGCAGAGAAATCAGGTTCCAGGCATATACGTCTTCTTCAGTTAAAGTTATTTTAAAGGATATATTCTTGTGCCAGATTTACAAAGGCATTACTCACCTAACACTTCAGATGAATGCAGACAAGGGCAGGCAGACAGCTAACCTGCCCACGCTCTTCTGACAACGCCTCCACGTGCCAATCTGTATCGATCTGGTCCTTACTCTGGTTAGCTCTCTGAATTCCATCTCGGCCAACTGACTTCATATTTTCCATGCTATATCTGCTCCTTTTTGATGGATTCCCTTAAGTTGTAAGTACAGTATTTGAAGGGTTCCCAATTTTTGAGCAGCTTCTGTATTTTGCTATCTACTATTCCTTGCCTTGCCTTGCTCACTCACTTCCTTTTTAAACACATAAATATTTCCAGGGACTTTTTTTTGTTCATTGGGGTATTTCTGTGCTTTTTTGAAGGATTTAAATTAGATTACTTTTGCCATTAGGGTCTTTTTTAAACTGTTTCCACCCTAAAAAGAAATTCCCTTTCATGATTTAGTGTCATGATGTTAAGTTGCAATGCAATCCCTCCCATGAGAACACCTTGTATGGAAGAATACGAGGGAACTGAAACTGCTTATGGAAATTTGAAAAAAGTTCCCAGTGCTGTAGCAGATGACATTCTTCAAATCTTTTTTGTGACATGGGATGACTTAGGCTATGTGTCATGACAAATGAAAAGCAATATGTGACAGGGAGATCTTTATCCCCCACCACAAAATGCCACACTCCTCATTTTTTATTTTTACAAGTTAGCATTGTGAAGATAACAAAAATAATAAAAACAGGTTAATGGAGTGTTGCACAAGCTCTGGCACTTTTTGCGATACATGACTTCCTAGAAAAGCATTATCCAGCACAATGTTCTCTCACCTGGGAAGTGGGGTCTGAACCACTGGCTCCCCGTCCTTCTCAGTCAGTCACGATTTTAGGAGCACAGCCCTTTGGCAAAGACAAATTCAGGTGTCAACTCCACGGAGGATTCATTGTGCATCTCTCTGTGAAAAACTCTGAAGGTTAACGCTCCCTAAACTAGCTGAGTTGCCTGACACGTTCCCACTGTGGCAGTACAAAGCCTGTGGGCTACTTTGCCTTGCTGAGGAGCAGTTTCCAGCGAAGGGCAGGGAGGCCAGAATGATATGTCTGATGCCTCAAATGCCATCATGGGTCCAATAAGGAGACTGGCTGAGTGGTGCCATTCCAAAATGTCCTCTTACAGACAGCAACACAGAAACAGACCTAGACTGTATTCAGAGAAACATCTCCATTCAATTCAGGGGTCACTGGCTGATGGTCTCCAATGCAGCATGTCCGCTTTGGGAGGTATTTATTGTGCCCAAATGATAAGTCTCATGTGCCCAGTCTCTGCAAACTCTCAAAAGTCAACAGAGGGAGGCTTTTTGGCAGTTTGAGAATGAGCATAATATAGACATCTGAATGATCCTCCAAAGAAGCCCAATCCTCTCTGCTGAGAAGAGACGGAGAGCAGGGAAACCATCTTCCTAATTCATGCACTACACCATGGCGTGGACCCCTCTCCCCGGGAACTTCTCTCCTGCTCCTACTTCTCTGGGCTTTCTTCCACACTTGGCAGAACACTATGTTCTCACAAGCTTTTCAAGTAGCTTTCTAGCCAGGACATTGCTACCTTATTTTTGTTTCTCCAGTAACAACAACTTCCAGGCTTTTGATGCATCATTGTTCCTCCCCAGGACTAAGCATCATGAGAGGGGAAATCAAAAGAAATCTAGATCTAGAGGAGCAACAACAGCCTTCAAACCTCTGTTTTCTTCCTTCAGCAGAAAAAGGAAAGAGGAACAAACAAACAAATCCAGGCCCTCTTGGTGACAGAGTTGCAGAACTATTGTGCCTCAAAGGAAAACTTGCTCCAGAGCAGTACTGATCAACAGCATCCTGTACAAAGTGTCAATGGGAAAAGTTAACTGTGCTCATCTGTGGATTCAGGAATATTTTCTGAAAGGAGACGAAAGAGCTTACAGCTGAGCCACATAGATTATTTTGTCTTCGCACCTTTTAAGGAGGCAAAATGAAGATCACAAATGCACGATCCCCGCTGTATAATGGCATGCCTACAACAATAAACAGTTTAACTGCAAATTGGCTTCTAGTTATCTGTGGAACCGGACGAAAGTCTCATTGAACAATGACATAAAAAATGAAAAGCTAAAAAAGACTACAACAGAATATTCCCACACATATATTAACTCTAAAATACGAAGTTACAGAATATGTACTAATAAAGACTATACCACACGGATGGTTAACACGAAACCTTTCTGAGGATGAGCTACAGTGATTATTTTCAGTCTGGCAAGGGAATGTTCTTCGCCCTCTTTTCTCTCTCTCCCCCATCTCTTTCTATTGTCATGGCAAATTTCTAAATTTGCTTGCATTCTGCAGCTAGGTAACACCAGATTTTTAAACTCTTTCTCTCTGAGTATATATAATCCTGGTCACCAGGCAAAATTTAATGTTAAGTTATGTTAAACTTGTGAGATTCAAGCATCTGAAATTCTGGAAGTGTGGAGGCAAAACCAGTCCCCACTTGATGAAAAGCAGCATCATTATCCAGACGACACTCTGGTCTTTGTCAGGTCAGGAGATTTCACCAGAGCCACTATTTTATTTCCTCATATGTATTTGCAAATCCCTCTTTACTGTTAGCATGAGGCAGGTAAATACATCAACATTAATGAATGAGATGCCACCCTGCATGATCTACATTTAGTATATTATATGCTGTAATAGCTATTTTCCAAATAGTTCAGTATTAGATTTGTCAAGGAGAGGAAATGAGCAGCACCAAGCCAGACTTTTGGGACTCTATATACAGAGAGCAGCGCGCGCAACAGAAGATGCGGGGATCAACCCTTTGGGGATCCTATGCAGACAATCATATATAAACTGATGGTGTCTCCACAGTAATGAAAACGAGACAGGGAAGGTACTGGTCTTCGGGCTACATGTGGTGACTGATAAATCAGATGTTATGGGATCTGGTTTACTGCAGGAAGGTGAATATAATAAAAACCAGTGCCTGGAGGCTTCTGCAGCTCACAAACAGAGCATGGGAAAAATACATTTCTGCAGAACCCCCAAGAAAAGCCACTACCCAGCCTTGGCAAATAAATTCAAAAGAGAAAATTGATGAATTTTGATGAAAAGGGTGGAGGAAAATAAGTAAGGTTACCTTTGGCTCTTAGCATTTTTGGAAAGAATTTCTTCTGAATCTTGAATTTATAATTTACACTTTAGGGACAAGGTAAAAAATTAAAAACAAAGCAATGGCAAAACTCCAGCTATTTGTGCCCAAATGCATTTAAAAAATTTAACCAGTTTGTTCTTCATGTTCTGTTTTGTGAGTTGAGTTTAACTACTTTCAGAATCAAGATATGGTTTTGTCTAAATATCATAACCTGTTACTTGCTTTGTCTATTTTGAAAAAAAAAAATTTAAATTATGAAAATGAAACAGTATTGTACATACTTAATAGAGGTTATCAGATTAGGATCGTGAAAATAGTTCATATACTCAGCTGGAAAGCCCCCCTTTCATCATTCCCCTTCTCAAAAAGCAAGTTATTCTTCCCTCTTTCTCCTGCCTCACAGAAAAGAAACAAAAACTTCGAAGAAGCAAAAGTTCAAATTATTTGTTCACAGTGTAAAAAAAAACATAATAAAAGAAGTTTTCCAATAAACGCATGCAAGATAGCATTGCAAAGAAACATTATCTCAGCGAAAGAAGATGCTGAAAGTCAACAGTACATGTTTCAGCAACTGAAAAATTTCATCAGCGCAAGTGGTGTAAGCAATTCTTTCAGTTACTTCTTGGCAGTAAAATTAAGTTTTGTTTATGGATCATGTCCAATGACCTTATATGATATGCAGATTCAAGAGCTACAAAAATGCCATTAAAAGGGCAATAAAAGACCTGAGTGAAACTTCCCTTTTGTCAGATAAAGTTCTCTGAAAAAGGTGATTTTCTTTTGCAGAGTAATGTGACTTTGCCCTGATGTCCCCTATGAGGATGTCGGGACTGCAGTCGCTCCTGAAGTTTTAGCTTCCCATCCTATTCACATCTGTCTGGAAAAGAAGGACTGTCCTGCTCTGTCCAGCTGTGATTAGGGAACTTCTGTGAGGGAGGCAGAGAGAGAAACTGAACTCATGTCTCCCACATCACTCATGAGGCTTCCAGAAGTTCTTTTACTTTGTTTTCATAAAAAATGCAGAAAACAGAACTTGAAAGTTTAATTTCAGGTTAAATGCAATATTTGCTTAAGTAGAGAAAAAGATTTTTTTTTAACAGTATGAGCAAATAAGAGGAACTTTCACTTTCTATTCAAGCTACAATTTTATTTCTTTTCTGGGAAGCTGGAGAGATAAAGATTAACTTGTTTTCTGGGAAGTGGGATGGTGAAGGGAGGGCTGTCCAGCCAGGTAAATTCCCTGTTTTCACAACCCTGATCTGATCATCTCTCCTGAAGGAGCTACTAGGGGATGAAAGATAATGCCTATGATGAACTCTTTCATAGTCCTTGACTCAACTCTGCAGGACCCCAGCCCTGAGGTGGAGAATGCCTGCAGCTTCCCAGCCAGCTGCATACACTCTGCTGGGCGTGTGGACAGCTGTGGGGCACACGTACGGTGGAGACAAACCTCCCCCATTCTCACACACTTGAGACACACTGAATCCGTGGGCCTCAGCAGATGCGATTGTCCACACAATGTCAGGGCTGGGTTTGGGCTCCAAACCCATATACAGGACAGATGTACCTGCAGGATCTTCAAAATCTCCTGTAACGTACGTTTGGATCTCACATCTTACCAACTAAGAGTATAATTGCACTATATGTTAGCCTGGGCAGAAAAGTTGATTTAAAACATTTCTACCCTCTGTTGCTTGTTCCTACCCTCATGCCGTAGTTTGCTGCCCCTTCAGATGTGTTAATACAACTTCTTGTATTTGTATCTCTTGCAGAAATTTACAGTAAATCTAAAAATCTGTACTAAAAATAATCATTTGGGAGCAGAAGTAAAGATAATTGTAGGCAAAATCCTACAAGTACATACACGTAAGACACAAGAAAAGCCCCTCTCCAAAGAGCACCAAACCCAAATTATTGCATTAGTTTTGATGTAAAGATCACATACATTGCCAGAATATGCAGGTCACTTGCCCAATTAAAATAACACAGGCTTTCTTTCAAAATGCTCCTGTCACAGACTAGTCATAGAAAACTTTTTGGAGATTATTTGTGCAAAGTACAAGTGAAAATTTTTTAGTTTTAATATAAATTGTACTAATACTAGTGAGCAGAGTTGCTGTTGCTAGTCTTCAATATTGTTGCTCAAATGTCCCAGTTACACATCTTTCCCAAGGTTTCACTTTCTGATTTAGTGAAGTACACTTCTGTCCCAGCAATTAACAAACAGGCAAAAACTGAAACCCAAACTTTGTACTGACACAAAACCCCAAAATAGTTCACCAGCAACAAAACAAATAACAGGAGAACTCTACTGTAAAGTCTAGTTTAGCACCGAAAAACCCTGAGCCCCGCTTGGCATTCTAGGAACTGGGCTCAAGCTTACAGTTTTGGGGGAGCTAGAGGGAAAAAGAAAAGGACAACACAAACTTTGATCAGTTGTTCAAATTCTCAAGGTGAAAAGCACGAAGTGCTGCAGGGGATGGACTGGCCAGCAGAGAGGAAGGTTGAGCGCTGCTGAGCACAACCCTTTCTAGCCGAGCCGCTCTCTCCCCAGTAAAGCGTGGGAAAGTCGGACCAAACTCAAAACTGACGGCGGGAAAACAGGAATCTCGACCTTTCTCAGCAGAAAGTCACGTCTAGCGGGGCGAAGCTTCGCGCCCTTCTCCCATCCCTGCTGCGTGGGGTCCCGGCCCCCGCGGGACTGCAGACCAGCGCCCCTTCAAACGCAAGCGGTGTCACTCAGCCCACGCACGCCTGCCCCCGCCCTCCCCGCCGGCGGGACTCGGGGGCGGCGCGGCAGCGGAGATGCTCTCCCTGTCCCTCTCCCCGCCGCAGGGACGCTCCCCCCGCTCCGTGGGGATGCCCGCGGTTGCCGGGGTAGGGGGGGCGGCGCGGCGCGGGATGCTCACCCGGCGGTTGCGGTCGGTCTCCCGCACCTCCTCCTCCTCGGGGCCTTGGCGGATGAGCGCCTTGAGCACGACGGTGTTGTTGGTGCAGCAGGCTCGGAAGAGGCTGAGAGCCTCGGGGCTGTCGCGCCCCTCTTGCTCCAGGGACCAGCGGTCCTCCTCCTCGTCCTCCAGCCCCCCCGGCGGGTAGAAGGAGTCGTCCGAGGCGATGCTGCAGGTGTCGGGCAGCTCGGAGAAGTCCTCGTACTCCTCGCAGTCCTCTTCCTCCTCCTCCTCCTCCTGCTCGTTTGGCCCCTCGGCGGCAGCCCCCGCCGCCTCCTGCTCGGGGCCGCTCTCCGTCTCACCGCTGGGCATCTCCGCCGCCGGCGCGGGGCAGACCCGCTCCCCGGCCAGCTGCTCCCCGTCCCCGGACAGCAGGACCATGGTGGCCCCGGGGCCGGGGCGCGGGGTCTCCCCTCCGCCCCGACCGGCGCCCGGCCCCGCG
>JAOXNO010000013.1:84102793-84127085 GCA_028565335.1 Limnodromus scolopaceus
CCCCCGGGCCGCCCTCCCCTGCCGGCCGCGGGGCGCCGCCCGGGGGGGCGATCACGGCGGCCGCCGCCGAGCCCTGCCCCGCCGGGAGCCGCGGCTCTTCCCGGTGCGAAGCCGCGGCGGGCAGGGGATCCCTCTGCCCCCCCTCCTCACGCAAGTTTCAGGCCCCTCCCGCTCGTCGCCCCGCAGCAGCCCGGCGGCCGGTCGCCCCCGGGCCGGGGCATGCTGCCGCTGGGAGGGTTTGGCTCGGGGAGGAGGCGGGGGACCGGTCCGGGCTCGCTTCCCGCCGGTGCCTGCGGTATGCGGGGGGAGGCTGCCGGCGGGCAGGGCAGGTCTGGGGAGAGGAGGCAGTTCGCAAACTCCCGGCCCGTTAATCCGCTCAGCATCTCTTTGAGGAGATTTGGGGCTCGGGCTTAGGGCGCTGACAGCAGGGGCGCGGTGCGGAGGCGGTTTGCGGGGGGGAGCCGGGCAGCGGCCACGGCTGCTCCTTGCGAGCTGCAGCTGGCACGTGGGGAACCCCCCAAATTTCCAGAGCACGTCCAGAGCCCGCAACGGGTCTGCCGAGCCGCCGCTCCTCCCAGCCAAGCGGCGTGCTGTGCCTCTCGGCGGCGGTTGCCCCGCTGTGCGGGCAGATCGCCCCCCGCCAGCCCACCTGCGGGTGGGAGAGGCGGGAGGAGTGGGGCCGGCGGTACCTGGGGCAGGTGAAGTCCTGCAGCACCGACTGTGGGGTGCCAACGGCTGCGATTGCGGTCATGTACAGGAAACTTTTCAGGAAGGCAACTAGCCCGTGTAGAATTCATCTCCTAAAACAAATATTGAAACTCAGAAAAATGATTGCACAGGATTTGAATGCTTTGAGGGGGCGCCCGCTTTAAAGCAAATAATTTATGAAATGACATAGTGGAGCCCTGACAGTGTACCAGCTGTGGAGATGTCAGGCACACACTTTTTACGGACGGCGTTTGGAGATTAGGTTGAGAGGAATAACGCGTGTATAAACTGAGCTCCCGCTTTGTCACAATTCTTCTGAAACCTTTTTCCATTTCAAATGCCATGGATTAGCACTGTTCACCAGCAGGGAGACGGCGGGGGAAAGCATTTTGGCCAACCAACAGGATAGTTGGTTTCTTCAACAGCACTTTGAAGCACATTTTATATATATGGTGTGCTTCAGCAGGTGACCATCCAGGGTCCTAATCCCTGTCTGTCTGACAGGAGAGAAATGAGCTGGTATTCCTGCATGAGCTGAGGCAGAGTACGATACACACTTTTCACATTAAAAGAAGGTATGAATGAAAAGTAAAACGTAGCTGTGAGTGAAGGAGGCCGATTAGTAGGTGTTTACAGTCTTTCAAGAAAACATTGTGTGACCCAGACGTCACCTGTGATACAAAGCCCAGTGGCTTCTTGCTGATCTCTAACCGGCGGGTTAGCCCAGCGCCTAGCAGAAGGCTATCTGTAGTCAGAATTAGTAATAAATAGCTCCCTGATTGGCTGCTTCTGCAAAGAAGCTAAACTGGGAAGAAATGAGATTAAACTATTCTTTCACCTCCAGACACCTCTGAGATCACAGCTGACGTATATTGCCAGCCACGTTCATGCTGATGCTGCCTATCTCCCTCTATTTCTTCCTGTAAAGAAGAAATGCTCTGATACTGCTGTACGTGTCTGTTCCCAAATGAAACGCTTCTGAGTTGACTTTGCCTGCAGCGTGACTGCTCCCGAGGATTAACTTTTTACTCTTACTGACTATCATTTTGTTGAGTATTTGCATTCACCAAGTTTAAGTCAACTTTTTGTTTCCTACTCACACTTGTTAGTGTGGCCAGTGATCTGCTCAACAGAATGTTATTTCTCAGAGTAGCATTTGTGTTTTGGAAGAATTTAATTTTTCCTTGAGACCTTGCAGCTGGAGGAGGACATTCGTGTTGTTCTTAGCCTGAACTCATCGTAATAGCTCAGAAATACTTTTGGCTCTAGTAACTTTGAATAGCAGAAAAATAAAAAACCTAATTCTAAATACAGAGGAACAAAATTTTTTTGGGGGTGAAGATTTGACTTGTCTGTAAGAACTGATTCATCAAATATACTTGCTTTGTTTCTTTCTTATAATTTCACAAGGATGAAGATTTACCTTATTTACCCAATTGTTTTTTAAAAATTTGTATGAAATATGTTAGCAAAGGTGCAGGCACCATAAACTTTGAAGAGAAAAAAAACCAACAACAAATCAACCCTGAAAAACCCTAATTCTAACTAGAGGGAAACAACAGCTAATACAGGGAAAAAAGTTTGATTCTGAAAACTCATCCTTTTCCCCGCTGTGTTCAGAGGTTACTTTATCAGCTTATTAATGGAGGAGACACGAATCCTTCTGCTCCCACAGCTATAGTGGTTCTGTGGGGACCTCAGAGATGAAAACTATCCTCTCGTGCCTGAGCCTGACACTTTCATCCTTTCTCTCAGAGAACAGCGCTGTATTGCTTGAGCTTTCAAAGCAAGGTGTCAGCCTAGGACAGAGCAGGCACGGTGTTTCCCACTGAATTTTTCACTTTTACAACTGCCTTTGAGAATGTAGTTCAAATTATTCAGTCTCTGTGCAGCTTGACAATAAGATACCACCGAAAGGTGCAGCTAATTGGACATGAACTATTACACGGTTCCTTAAGATGATGCTGCAGCCATTTATCTTGTCAGCAGAGAGGCTCCCACCAAGAGTAGTCTGCTTGGGCACAGTTTCAGATTTAAAACAGATTATGCCTGGTTTCTCGGCTCTTTCAGTGACACAGCTTCTATGTGGCAAACAGGTTTTTTTGTCATTTGTGCTTTGCTGTGCAAATCAAATTAAAACAACGTGTAGAAAGACCAGAGAATAAGTCCACAAATGCTTTCAAATTATCAAAAAAAGCCATTTTCGTGGCATTTTGTAAGAGCACAGCCCCAAACCTTTAATCTAGAAAAGATACCAGTTAACATCATTGAAGTTAAATGCTGATATTTCTAAACTTTGTAATAAAAGCAAAGAAATAAACATTAGCATGTTAAACAGCCCAGTATTACTAGTCATTATCATCATCAGTATCTCATCAAAATTTATTGCTGGGAAATTAACAAGGGAGGAAATTAAACTACCCACAGCAGATCCCACCTGTCCCTATGCAGACAAAGCTTCCCTTGAAGAAATTGATTTTTGGAATGACTATAGCATTGGGTGCCCCCAGTTTGCCTCATTAAGATTTGTAAGCCATTCCATTTATAAACAATTCTGAGATTGAGATTTAATGAGATTCATGTGCAACAGTAAATTAGTATGAAGATTCAGTGAGTGTTGTGCATCCTTCTCACATTAAATAATTTAACCTAGGGAAAAAATTCACAGTACACTGAAAGTTATTGCCAGTACTCTTAAAAATGAAATCTAGTCACAACAAAATCATTGATTTCCTTGATAACTTAACATAAAAAGATACTTAGTTTTGGTTGCTTATATTGCTTAGATATCTGAAATTTCTGATCAACAAGAAGCCTGTTTATGTTTTATTTTTACCTGTCTGACATCTCTGCACTCACCTTTGAAATTCTGAGGGTATTTCTCTCTTCCTTAGTTTGTCTGCCTGTAAAATCTACCAGATGAGAATCTGAGGCGTAGTTAGCAGTTGTTGGTAAGGCATTTATGTACCTTCCTGGTTTATTCCCACAAATTGGCAACTTAAGCAGTTCAACGATTCAAGGGTTTTGTAACTTCTCGGTTACACACCAGATAGATGGGCTTTTCTGCAGCCCTTTGGCTCCTCACCCATTGCTTTGTAGGTTTGTGCTGGGACCACATGAAAGGATGGAGTGGCGTACCAGCAGTTGCAGCAATGCCACACTGTTAAACAGCAGAGCCATCTGGCTTTCTTACTTTCTTTCTCTGTTGAACAGCTTCTAAAAGGTCTTTTATTGAGATGCGTAGAAGAAGTTTCTGTGGACATTGGATCTCTCTTCCACTCCACTTCTATCAGAGCCACCAAAGGATGTATTCAGAGCACAAGGAAACCTCCCTTGAGCAATCTGCTCATCTTCACAAATGTGAGAAGAGCTGAAACCTTCAAAAGACCAACATGGGGAGCTGGTTTGGTGGCATGACCTAAGCCAGCATCACTCCAACACTAACCTGGTCCATGCCACAGGTCACAGCAGTTGCCATGGGGGTGTTTGTAGAGGAAATGTGGCACTAAAAGAGATGGGGTATTGCTTTTTACTGACAACATCTTTTTGATTTTTGGAGAAAGACTGATAGCAATTTTCACTTTCAGCATTACTGACTCCCAGCCTTGCGTTGGTCATCAAAACATACTGGTTGCAGCTTCAAAAACCGGCTGCTTGAAGTAAGTCTCAATACAATATTTACGCATGGATGTAAGCAAAGTTGTTCCTGGAATCACTGAGTTCTTGGCAGGGCTTGCAGACTAATAAATCCAACCTCAACTTTATTATGCCAAATAATGTACCTTTTATTTGCATGTTTTGCTAGGGCTGTAGCAGGATTGTAAACAGGCTAGCTGCTGTGCGGCATAAAAATGCAATTAATCTAGTCAAAAGACATCAGGTAATGTACTGTACTTCAGTGTTACTATTGATGAGGTACATGTGAAGAAGACATTCAAGGTAAAAGTTAAGAATTAAGTTGAAGATAACACTGAGGAAAGGTTTTCCATCAATTAAAAATAGTCAAAGAGAGACAGCATTTGTTTTCACATTGACCCAACTCGGGGGGTAGGATGGGAGGGCATTTACAAATGAGCAGATTCAGCAGAACTTGCTAGGACCATCCCACTTGCAAAGTCCTTTGGAAGGAGCAGGGTTGGAGCCTCGGTTTTCCTAAGCTCTGGCCAAGATTTGATGTGAAATCCTGCACTATCTGAGAAGTAACATCTGCTAAGGAGCTATGGGTGAAAGTTGCAATATGTTTCCTAGAAACCAAAGGCTTGAGCTGAATGATGAGAGCGGAGCCAGTGAATAAGAAATAGTAGCAATCATCTTGCCAAATCTTAGCGTTTTCTCAGTCGTTGGTATTTTCCAGCTGATGCTCAGTCAGATGAAGTGTTGTTTAAAGTATCTGTAATACCAGCCCATTGGTGCCTCTGTTCAGTTAATATGCCAAAGGGACATACGTGTAAAAATTTGATATTAGTTCTTGTAATTTCATTTGCCAGCCGTGAATGAAAATAATTGTTGTTCTGCCTTTAACATGAATCTGTGTTTTGTTTCTACTTGAAATCAAAAGCATGGTCTATTCTAGAAAATAATTATTTCCTTAAGGAACAGTATTGGGTGTAGCTGATCTCAGCTTAGCTTTTAGTCAAGCCTTGCAAGCTCTGCCAGTGCTGAGCACCCTGCAGATAGCAGCAGTTAGTAGCCAGATGGTTTCTCAAGGTAAATTGTGGTAGTCATAAGCAGGCAGAGCAGTTCCCTGACAGAGAGGAGCACCTGGAAAGTGTGCACCTACCTCCTCTGCACTGGTTGGTGGGGCTCAGCTTCACTGGAGGAAGTTTAGAAGCCACTTAATTAACTCTTTTTGGACTGTAGAACAGCTGTTGTAGCATTGGTAAGGCATGCCAAATATGCTAATGTTGTGCTTTTATATGTAGTTTTGATATTTTTGAAAGCTGACAGTGGATGAGCCAATCCAAGTGAAGGGGATAGAGATGGATGGCATTCCCACAGAGCTGCTCTTCTCAAATATATGCTACTATAGACTATGTTGATGGTGAAGACCCTTGAGGCTTCTCAGTCATTCTCCAGCATGGAACTTCTGTTTTAATATTTCTCTTCATTTCCATCTTAGTGAATTTCTCAGGATAAACTGATGAAAATTTACTGTTCAGATGTTACTTGATTAAAATACTGAGGGAAAACAGAAGTTTGCATAACATCTTTGTCTGGGGCTCTGGCATCTATGAAGAGTGGATTACAGAAATCTCGACTTCAAAATATGTGTTTTTTCTTTTCACTTTGCATATTATTTCTTAAAATGCTACACATGCATATAATAATGTGGAAACATTCATTGTTTGAAATGTCAATGGCTGTCTTTTTAGCCTTGGACAAAGACTAACAAAGATTGAGAGTAGGAGAGCAAAATGTATGTTTCTCAAATTACAAGTTTAATTTTCTTTTCCTGGATTTTGATATCTTTTACCAAAAGAACACAATGCTAGAAATTAATACATGCATAGAAATGATTAGGGAAAAAATCCATATATATTCCATTACTAGATTATAATTCATGGATCATTAGGGTTTTTAAATTGGATTAGTGTGCATGTGAACTTATTTATGAAGTCTTATTTTATTTTTGAACTCTAAAATAGCTGAGGACTCCTCACATCCATGTGTGAAAATGTATCACTCAGTTGGGTATCTAAAATAAACAATAATGTTATCCTTACACCGAAATCTTTTTTTTTTTTCCCTAAAGGAATTTCTTTCCACATGCAGGGAACAAACCATGCATTTGCTTCACATTTTCCTAAAGTTATTCCTCTTCCTTTGTTGTCAAATTCTGCAACTAAAAATAGGTTGGATTGATAGTGGTATGAATAAGCCTGCTGATGCTGTTCCATATGGAGCAAGCGTGTAGCACGTCTACTCTTGCACTTCTGAAGCTTAAGATCTTCTACAGATTTCCTGCATGACTGTGGGGGCTTTGAGTCTTTCTGTCCCTCAAGTTTTGCTCCTGAATGACGATGGTACATCTCTCTGCTCCTGGGATGTTTGGGGCCTAAGAACATTACAGTTCTATAGACTTTCAGATGGTGTTTGGCTTCAAGCCACTGAAGTACACAGATACGTGTCCATCTGTCCCTACTGTTGCCCTGCATCAGTAAACTGTTAAGAAGCCAGGCCTGAATTCATCGTAATTGTAATTTTTCTGGCAAACCCCAGAAAAAGATTTAATATATGACCCAGTTTCTATTTCTGAAATATTATGGTTTTAATCCTCTTTTTATTTTAGTTTTGTCTAATTCAAACTGGGGGTTGGACACTGTTTTCTAATGCAATCCAGTGCTGGAGAAACGTTGATACAAAAGCAGAAACAGAAATAATTTAACAAAGAAATAGAAGGGAAAGTCTAGAAGTTACACTGCCATAATTTATTCACATATGCCATCTCATTTTATTATCCATCCTCCTGTGAGAATGTGGAGTAGTTTAGCAAATAACTTGCATCGAGTGACATGTTCCAGCAAAGCATCTCAGCTCATGTTGTAAAGGTGAATATCACGCTCATTTTATAGGTGCTGGAGGTGAATTAGAGAGTATTCAAATGCAGCAGAGCAGTGTGTAGTATAATGTCAAACATACAGATGTCTTATTTTGGCACTACTCAAATGCTTTAAATGACTCATGGTTTAAATGGCTTGTCCAAATCTGTATAACCAGGCAGATGGGAAATAGGGTATGGCTCCTCACTGAGACTGTTAGATAAATTCGTCTGAATACATATGGTGTAGCTCCATCAAGGGCTGCAAGTGGTCATCTTGGAATGATTTCTCTTTTCAGAACATAATGAAAGCTGGCCAGAAAAATATTATAAATGGGACTTTATGACAAACACAGTTATTATGTTCAGTATACTGAATTTTTCTCCAACTGCTTTGTCTACATTCTTAAATATAAACCAGGACACTGAGAAACAAGGTGGTCTCCAGCAACAAAGACCACTTTGTTGCTTCAGTACGGGATTTCAGAGTTTGCAGTTTCTTTGTACAATATCAAAAAAATAACAACCTATGTTAGGAAAAACGGTTTCTTGTATGTGCAATGAATCATGCCCAGAGGATTTCTTATTTTCCCTCTCCCACCTCTTCATCAGATAATTGGTCTTTCTGGTGTTAATTGGCATTTCACCAGGGTATGCAATCATACGATTAACTAGAAGCTTGTATTGAAAGATAAATATGTTTAAATATTCTGGAAAGGCTGTGTGCATGTATTTAAGTGATTTAGAGAATTAGTGTCCTGATAAAGGTATGAAAACATTTTAGAAACTCATAGAATAATTGTGGGGTTATTATTATTTTCATATTGTGCATATTATCTGTGAGATTTTTTTTGTCTCTAACAGGATCATAGTAATTTTCATCTTTGCAGAAATGCAGTGCTCTTCAAGGAGGTTATTTATTTGATGTTTTCCTGAAATCATTTAAATTGTCATACTGCCAGGTTAAAATAAATAGATGCTCATCTCGCCCAATGGTTCCCTTGTTTCTTGGTGTTCTTGTAATACAGTTTTCACAAATCACAAATATCATAGGACATATCCCAGGAGATGCTCAAGTGAAAGCAGATTATGTGTAAAACATACCTCTTTAGAAACCATACCTCCCATGTGATCATTATTTAAGCATTTTTAAATATCTTGCTCACTCTGTTGCATCTCTTTCTATTAGCATTCTTCCACTTAAGAAAATAGATTTCCATTAATTTGCTACAGAAGGAGTTAGAGGGGTAAGTCAGTAGATAACACCGACTACATTTTTGTGGTAAATTGCAATTCTATTGGGTTTAGTTCTGTTATTATCCATACCCTTCTGTATGGATATAGTGTATTAAAATGAAGAGCTGTCACTGTTCAAAGCATATTATGCCATACAGGCCATGTACAGAGGCGCTTTCTGAACCTCTGTGCAGAGATACCAAATGAAGAGTGCTATATCTCCTTCCTGTACTGTTCTCATTGCCTGTGTTTTCTTTACAACTTCAAATAAATCTGTTACTGATTCAGTAAAGGAAATAGATGTTTCCATGTGGTTATATTTTCTTTGGAAACATCCTGTGAGTCTGGTGTGATTTCCTTTAGATTGCTTCTTGCATATCCAGCAACAAGAAAGTCTTTAACTTCCTCTGCAAAAGGACAGCATCGAGGGATGAAATTTTCATAGTCAAGCTGCTTCACAAGCAGCAATTAATAGTTAGAAGACATTGAGATAGGTCGATATTGTTATCTCTGCTTTTCAGTTGGTGAAACTGAAACAAAGAGGTCAAGGTCAATGTCTTCCAATTTAAAATCTATGGTTGGACTTCAACAGCTAAATTAGTGACATGAATTGCAAACTTTTGAAACCTATAAAATCAAAAGGCCTGCACATTCTCAGAAATCCTGGAATTCTGAACATTTATTTATATGCCAGAAGTGTTGTAACCAAGTTAAACGTTCTTGCTTTAATGGTTAGGGCAATGTTAGGTCACGGTCAAAAATATCCTGGATCTCTTTAGGTTTTGGAGTTTTGGCTTATGTCCAGCAGTAGGTGTCTTCATTTACATTAGCCCCCCGTATTCATTTGCACTGGTGTAGTACCAAGATCTTAGGATGAAATTTTCCTTAAATATCTTGGTTACTCTTAAAGTTAAGCTGCATTTAGATTTCTTTGGTTTCCTTCACTATGGTCTGTCTCACATATTGATGAAGGAACTTGAACGTTAAGTGAAGGAAAACGTATCGTCTACTCTGTGGGTGGTTATGGAAAAGATGAAAACATGCGCTTTCCTGGTGAAGAGAGAAGAGGGAGGAAAGAGCATCTTGCTTTCCCAGAGGACGGTAGTAGGGAAGGGACAGGGCCAGACAACGTAGCTCTCCACAAGAGATTTTGCACTTGATTCTTTTCTGAATCCACACTGTCCTGTTTGAAAGGGAGCCTGGTGGTGAGCGGTGATGCAGACCAGGAGCCCTATGACTGGTGTGTTCTCTGCACTTATGGGTAATGTGTTAATGAAGTGCTGACCACATGGCACCCCAAATGCATTGCTTGAATGCATGGATTTTGTAGGACTCTTACAAGTTGGGGGTTTTAACTGTAAAGCTTGGATGTTTTGGACTGATTGGCCCTTTTAGTCTTCTCCCTCACATTTAGGCATGTGGCCAAAGCAGAGGTTTTTCCATTTTCAGTAGACATGACACGGAAAAGATAGTTATGCAGCCTAATTTAGCAACCAGCAGTGGAAGAAGACAGGTCCTTTTTTTATCTTAGCTCTGCCTTCACATGATTGGACTCTCCCTCATGCCATATATTTCTGTTCCCCTGGCAGAGGAGGGAGAGTCAAGTCAGGTATCTCCTTTCTCATTGTTGTCTGGATGTGACATGTTCTACCTGGAGGTACTGGGCATCCTGCTCCTGTTCTGCCCCACACATGGCCAGTTGATAAGGGGGACCACAAGCTCGGGGCTGCTGCTGAGACAGATGATAACTCTCCCATCGGAAGTCTGGAGACAGCATTTTGGCAGTCTGGGAAAGGTACATGTTTTGCCATAATTGTTAACTCAGTTTGTTATATTACTTGTAAAAGTTCATTACACCAGTTAGCATATTAGCATTACAAGCAACATAATGAAGCATAATTGGTACAAGGGCTCAGTGTGAACTAATTGATCTGGAAAAAATGCCATTTCAGAATGCAAACAGGAAAAATAAGTCTTGACCTTTCCTAGAAATTTCCAAGAGCAATTTTATCTACAAAATAGTTAGAGAGAACTGAGAACTTGGTAGCGAGCTGATTTATTTTTTTTGTTGTTGATTGGTTTATGAAAACGGCATTTTGCTTATCACCTAGCAATGAGATTTACCAGCAGGGACTTGTATATTGAGCTGTGTTTGATTGCAACCTCTGCTGAAGTGTTGCTTCGGGAATAATAGGATACAATGTATTTTAAAAAGAAAGACTGTTGCTAAGTATTGTTGTTAAGGTAAATATCTTCAAACCAGGTTACCGAGTGAGGGTAACTCATTCTAGCTGTAACAAAACTGCCAGCACTGCTGCAAGGTTTTGCGTTGCGCTGTGCTGTGTGGTGTACTCTAAGGTTAAACCACAAGAGGTAAGTTTTTTCCCATCAGAAATAGTGACGTGGCCTTCAACTTAAAACCCCTTCTGTTTCAACTCTCTTTTTGTTCTGAGCTAAATTAAAAATACCTTTTCCAATACTGACAAAAAGCAAAGATCTAACATTTAGTTTTACAAATTTGCCTTTTGCTTACCCGCATGAAACCCAAGTCTGGAACTGTGCTACCTATAAACCTTTCCTTGTGTTAGGACCCAAAGCACCCCCCGTGCCTCTGTAAAAAAATAAATGGGCCTTTTACACTGATAGTTCTGAAAGAGAATGAAATGCTCTTTAAATAGCTAAGGCGTTGTCATTTAAATGAGGAATTGGATCTAGATGATCTTTAAGGTCCCTTGCAACCTAAACCATTCTATGATTCTATGTGTGCAAAGCACCACTGTCTTTCTGAGGAGGCAATACTTTGCTGATGGCATTGAGACAGCTTCTGTAGCAAGACCCAACGGTATAAAATGGGCAGAGTCTTGGATAATGGGTGTATCTTGGATCATATGCATGTTTTCAGTGGGTGTCATTGGTTTTATACCACATAAGGCATTCCTAAATATTTGAATAGCACGGTCAGAAGGCTCCTGACACTCCCAAAGAGAGCAGAGTGAGCAAGCTCTCCATGTGGTTTCACAGCCAGGAGGGTGAGAAGTGAGGCCAGGGCAATCACTCTGGGACGGGGAGGAGGGCTGCGGGCTGGCCTGAGTGAGGGGGACTGAGGGAGACAAACATGTGCACCAGGGGGGAGAGCCTGGGTGGCCCATGAGCAGGGCACTGCCTCCTTCTCTCCCACAGTGACAGCAATAGCTGTTTATTGGGATTCAGGGTTCCTTCTAGTGGCAACCTCCATGATCTTCATCTCAGTTGTGTTTATCTCCACCTAGTAAATCCCTTAGCGGGTAAGACAAATGCATTACTAACACTTTAAAATGTGTCAGAATTGTGGGAGATGCAGAGCTGAGTGCTGCCAGAGCCAAGTTCAATTCACACATAATTTCCCCATTTAAATGTTTTGGAATGAGCCACTTGGGTCTGCGCTGGCACCAGGGGTGCAATAGGCAGGGTTTCTCTTTCTGCGTGGTGGTGTGTCGGCTCAGCACAGATGGTGCAAACCCCTGTCAAGGAAACACTCGGGTTCGTGCAATGGGCGGGTTGGCTTCCTCCAGGGGTGGAGGAAGAGTGGGTGGGATGGGCTTCATCAGGAGACCTACCCAGCCTAGCACCACAGCTCGAAACCACACCAGGCAGGGGCTACTCAGCAGATTACACCAGGCCTGCCAGCAGGGATTTGAGAGAAAATGAATTTTAACCATTTGATAAACCAACTGATAATCTGTTTTCTAAATTACAGCATTTGAGCTAATTAGAAGTGTGGAGCAGGGCACATTTCTTGGGTGGCGCTTCTCTGGTCTGGTTGGGAAGCAAGGCAAAGGTTCCTTACTCCTCTGGAGAGCACAAGGAGGACTGCCTTCTGCATGCCAATATCAATAACGTGCCCAGGTTGGAGACTCTGAAATAGGGATTACCTCCCAGGTCCATGGGGCCAAGGAGGTTGCTGACACAACTGGAGGGTTACAGGGGAGCTTTTAGCAAAGGCTGATGCCAAAAGACACATTAATGGGCTCGGAAAAGCTTTGAGGTCCACTGGGAGTAACTTTGGAGAACAAGAATAGGAATAGGCCGTGGTCCTGATGCAATTTGGGATAGATCCCACTTTCCCAATGCTTGCTGATGGTTACAGCGCACTAGTATCTCAATGACTTCACAAATTAGTTATTAATTAGTAAAAACTCTGCATAATCTGAAATTTAGCAGCTAGGAATTAGTGGTTTGGAAGTACACCTGGCTGACAGTTCAGGTAAGAAACATATATTCATGGGTTAGTAGTACAATGTGCACTCCCACACTGTATCGCCCCATTATTCTGCTGTACAGGCAGAATAATCTTTCAGATATAATAGGCAGTCCAGCATCTATAACCCAACAAGTTCTTGGTGACTTTTCTGCGTCTACCTCTAATTTCAGTTCCTGTATTGCAAGCTTTTCATGTGTGGCCCAAGGAGATAATAAAGTGATTTCATATGACCAGCCTTTCACGAGCAGGAAGCAGGCTTCATTAGCTATAGATCTGTGCTGGACTTTAAGAGAGAAGTTTCTGCAGTTGGTGATCAATATCAAGTCTGCCATAACAGAGATTCAGCCTCTTGGGTCCTGATGTAATTAAGGCAGCTTTACACTTTCCTGTTACAAGGAACTCTGTTCTGTTACTTAAAAATCCATCAGGTTTAAATGCTCAGGCAAAACTCCTTAGGCTTTAGGAAAGTTGCTTTAATGACTTTGGGTTTTTTTTACCATCATTTAGTTTGCTACTTTCAAGAAGGGAAAAAAAAGAAAGGACAAGTGTTCTGTTCTGGCATGTTAAAAAACCTCTGATGTCCTCTTTGAAAGCTGACTTTCCGTAAATACGTTGATGACTTCTTTTTCCCAGCAGTGTTGTCTTTCAGCCCTTTGAACCAAGCCAACTAGTGATCACCAGCTGTGTGTTCCTGAATTTCAGAGGGTCTTGACTCTTTCTTTTCAAAATCCTTGATCTGTTTTTTCAAATAGACTGATCATTCAGTGTTGCAGCTGAAACATACCTATGCTAAAGAGAGAGAGCATCCCATGAAATTCTTAAAGGAAAGATGAATGTAATTGGGCACCTGTGTTAAGTATCTAAACACATTTAAACTGTTTGCCTTATATGCACTGACAAAATCCAGGTCCTAAGCACCTTTAGCAGTGTACTCTAAATTAGTGGGCACTTATGATCCCTCTGTGCTTCATCTCCTTCTAAAAAGTTGTTTTAGTGCGTGGCAAAATTTGGTTCACACTGAACTCTTTAAAAAGCCAGGCTTTACTTCACTTCTTCTGTTATTCTTTTTTTTTTTTTCTCTTTTTTTTACCAAGAAATACAAACGTTGAAGAGACATGAGGACTAAAACAGTCTCTGAACCACCTTAAAAAACCTGAATTTCTGCCAGACTGCATTCATTTTCAGCAAACTCCTCTTTTTACCAGCTCCCCCCTTCAAAAGTGCAACTCAAAACATTTTTAATCACAATTCCTCATGTCCCTGGCATTGTGCTGTGGTCACAAATTAGGCAGTGACACGCTATTGTTTCTCCTACCTGTGCCGTGAACGGCACAGATGGGGCACTGTTAGAGCTCAGCTACTGTGGGACAGGCTAAGTATCGTCTTATCCTCCATGCAAAGCAGCTTCTTTGAGAGGAGGCAACGTACACACCGTGCCCTGCCAGTCCATTACACAAGAATTTGTGAGACATCTGTGGATTACTGGCATGAGGATGCTCAGTTTACGTAACGGTACCCAGCTTCCAGGCAGCACATCTCATCAGTAGGTATTAAAGTGCTCTACCCAAACAAAGGGGTCGGTGTTATCATCCTCAATTTATATATTCTGTGTCTGGCTTTGAGAAAAGAGCATTTTCTCATGGTCAGAGCTGGTAAAAGACAGCTTGTGCAAAGATTTAAAACACTTGAGCAATGTGCCTGAATGAATGAGACCTACCTATTTCGGACTTAAGACCTGTGCCTGAATCAGAAACACACCTGAATTACCTTTGTGTAACCTTCCAGTCACAAAATTAAATACTACTAATTACCTGTCTGTCTCTGATGTATATTTTGGGCTGCAGAAGTAGCAGTCCCTACGACAGTGTTTGCTTAACACTTTTCATATGTAGACTTTGTCTTCAGTTGCATGTAGTTTGTGTGTGTGTGCACAACTATGCTGGTTGGGATATTCAAAGCTGTCTCAAGCTGACGTTTAAAAGTCTTTTAGAAAAAGTGCTTCTGCAAAAACAAGTCAGCACAAGTTGAAGTTGGGGAAAAATATTCTTAGGCGTATCATGGGGGAGTTTCAGCCTCACCCTGCTGCTGGATGCAGGCTTTAAAGTTGCCAGTATTATTTCAGTGTCTGCACACCTCAAATATCCTGTTTCCACAAGCTCTCTGCTTTAGTTCTTCCCCTGTAAAATGCAGTAACACCACTTTCTCTCTGCAGTTTTTCCTGTGTTTTGCCTTTTTCGCCTGTAAGCTCTTTAGAGCAGAATCTCTGTCTTAAACATACTGTCAGGCTTGTCTAGACCCCAGTGTTATTCCAGAAACCTGTTGTAGCTTCACTACAAGAAATTTATGCTAATATAATATTATTATAGGCTCTTTGATCAGCATTTCACAACATATTGAAAGAAAAATACATTCAGGAAGAGGAGTGTATCTCGTAGGAATGATCGTTTGTTTGACCTTAATCTGTCATTGGCAAAGCTTCCAGGCTGTGCTGTATTAGCAGATGGATAATCGGCTCCAGCTGAAATTACTTGTGCAGTTAAGTAGTTTATTTTCTCATTTTCCAACAGTGAGAGTCTCTAAGAACAAGGCTGGCATATAAATGCTCACATACATTCCTGTACAAGTGTGTTGGGCTCATCCTTTGGACTGCTTTGGTAAGAAGCTGAGGTGTTACCATCCCTTCTCCAGCGCTTTGTGCAAGGAACAAAAGTTCCTTGGTCACTGTTACTTTCCTTTTTTGGGGGGAGTCTGACACAAAAGTGCGGCACCTCATTTGGGACCCATTCCACAGGACATGGGAAGGGAGGTTTTTCACAGACTTCACTGGATTTTGGATCATTTTCAGGGTTTTTTTCCTAGAATAGCTTGCAAAGCTTCTCTGTACCAAGCTTTTCAGTGATGTCTTTGTGCCATATAGAGAGAAAGTAATTAAAAGAGAAAATTCACCATAGCAGCAGTAAACAAAATTAGAAAATCACAAGATTCAGAGGAAATAGGATTCAGGTGATAAAACCAGAGAAATCAATAGAATGAACACTCGTTGTTTTATACAGGCTGACTGCCTATAACTTTTGCAAACAGGTTAAGGAGATCTCTGACAAAGATTTTTATAGAAGTGTAAGCAACATAAAAAACAAAAATTATCAATGCTGCTAATTACACAATTTCTGATGGCTTTCACATCTCTGGAAAGGAATCCCTCATGCCACAACTGGATCAGATTTGCATAGTTTTTGTCAAGATGACTACTCCCCCTAATGATTCAAATATTGTTAGAACAGAATTAAGTGATGTGCAATTCCTGTCTGTGTCCTGAAAATAGTCTCTCATTTGAATACGAAGATATAGAGGGCTATTGATTATGAGGTAAAATAATGTATGCAAATCATGCACAAACTAAGAGGCACATCCAAGAGTTTTGTTAGGGAATAATGCATTTATTTACTCAGGAATGACATGAAGAAATTTCCATCTGATGAATAATAATATAAATGCTGAGTATTACAGTTGCAGAAGTGTTATGATTTTGGTATGGTAGAAAATTGTCATTTGAAGCTGACTTCTCTCCCTGCCACATGAACTTGACATAACTGTTACCAATGACATAAGGTAATTTCAATGAAACATAATTGAAAGAAATAGAAAGGCAGGTTGGATTTGGAACTCCCATCTCAATTATATTAATTCTCCTTATATTCACCACAGACAAAATAAATTCATTTAACTATGCTTTCTTCCTAACAGAATCATGGGTAAATTACATTCAAAGAAAATTGAAAAAGAAAAGAGTAGTTCCTCTGCTTAAAGTTGTAGAAGCTGAGTAAAAAGGGATCTTTTTGAAAATAAGGAAAAGCTGTAGCAACTAGTGAAATAATCACAGATTTTGCAAGAATGTTCAGTTATTCTAGATTTTGTGATGTAAAGAAAAATGATTCAGGAACAGACGAGATGAAGCCAACACTGTTGAGAGAAATCTGGGCTGGTGGTATTAGTCTTTCAAATTATTTTAATTTGTGTATGAGCTGCTGTGTTGTGTGCCTTGTTAATATTTAGGTGCTGTAAAGTTGTCTGGAGAAACTGTGCTCCTTGGAAAGGATGCTGTAAATGGAGTTTGCTTACTCTATTGCTACTCTGTAGTACCCAGTCCTTGATGCATTGGGCCTTAGTGTTGGCCTGAGATTGCTAGAAGAAGGGATTGTCCTTAAAACGGTTTGACCATCCCCATTTCAGGTCCAGTTTATGGGCGAGAATAAAACAATTTACCTTTAGAGTGTATCTAAGCAGGAAACCCTTCTCTGTTCTCCACTTAAAAAGATGATCTTCCAGTATCAGTATCACAAGTGGATGCCTGTGTCCGAAGAGGAGGCAACTCTAGTGCCTGATGGGGGAAAACCTTCCAAGAACTGGAGCAGTGAGTTTCACTTCAGTGAAGTGTTTTCAAGTTTTGGGTACACCAGGATTTTTCCCATATGCTGTTTTTTTGTGGGGTTTTTTTGGGGTTTGTTTTTTTTTTTTAGAAAGGAAACGGGTGCAAAGGTTGGATGGAGGTTCAGAGATGTTCCAGCAAGTCCCTGGTGTGGTTAACTGTGGGAGCAGTATGGTCAGACAGCCACTGATCAATTTAGAGGCAAATAAAGAAATCTGGGAAGAACTGAATCACCTGGACATAGAGCAGAAAGGAGTAAGCTGTGACATGAAGTCATAAAGAAATACAATGAATATGGAGTAAAAAAAAAGTACTGGATCAGGAGCCACTGGTATTTCAAAAGGAGACAAAAATCTTTGACCAGTTTGGTACCCCTAAAAGAGTTACTACCCATTGTGTGGCAAAGCCTTGAAAACACAGAAGCCTGCAGTCTCACTTGCCCGGTGGCTGGCTCACACCTTTGCCACGCAGAGCTGGGAGGTGCAGAGCTGGACTACTCCAGCGCTGAAGCAGTGTGGTGCTGTGCCCGAGGTAGTTAAACCTGCCAAAATGGGACTGGGAGTCAGGGTTATAGCAGGAATTTAAAGACTTGAGAGTTCACATTGAGGTTCCGTTTCCTCTGATGGAAATACGCATGTTTTAGTGAGGTTAGGGCATTTGCAGCATTTTGACTCTGACTATACAGCAGACACAAATCAGCTCCAACAACAGGCGTGAAAAATCTTTCTGGATTGCTGTGTGGCTATATGTCATTGATAAGACTGATGGAGCAGAAGCAGATGGGATACTTTTCATTTAACTTTAGGGAAGTGCACAGCATAGGCTGTGTCCACGTGGGAATATTTTACACTGTGATAGGAGCAGGTCAGTGATCTAAACGGTGGTGAGCTCCCTACATATATGTTGTGTGAACCTTAGGATTTTTACATGAGGTGACATGTAGTCAGATACAACACAGGGCCCTCAGCGTACCTGCACCCTGCTGGTGCTGCAGCTGGAGGGGAGGTGGGATGCCCTGCTGTGTCCACAAGGTCATGAGGTATCATAGAATCATAGAATGGTTGGGGTTGGAAGGGACCTTAAAGATCATCAGGTTCCAACCCCTCCGCCATGGGCAGGGACACCTCCCCCTAGACCAGGTTGGTACCTATATCTACATCTGAGGCAGTTGTGTGGGCTCCAGCTACAGTCAGTAGAGTCTTGCTAGGAGAGTCAGTGAAGACTAGGCGAGACTCTGCTCTCCACCGACAGCATTAGGTGGATCCTATACCTGGCCCAAATATAGGTACTGCACTGTGACCACCCAAAATTAAGGAATAAAAATCCTACCTAGCTTTTTAGCAGTTAGCCTGAGTATTGCAGCTCTGCTGGTGCTGCAGACCTCAATGGCACAAAAGAAGGATAATGACGTGTTTCTTGAACAAATTATTTGGAGACTGCCATTGGTCTGAACTATTCGGGATCCGTCTAAGGGCAGGGAGGAAAGACGCTAAAGAGTATGTATGCAAACTGTGAGTGAACAAGAAAGGTTGATGTAACTAGATATTCCCTGTAGAGGCACATGAAATTTAAATTTTTAAAAAAGGTCGTTTTTTTAATCTTCTAGCAACCTTGTTTGAAGTCTGTTGTTCCAGTGTAAATAATTATATTCTTAGTTCTGTGGCTGAATCAAGTAAGAAATAATGAAAAATTTTTGGTTTGTTTTAGATAAAGTGTGGGAATGGCATAAATACGTGCAAAAACTATATGAAATTGCATTTTTGGTGGACTTAAAATTTACAGGCAGCATTTTCTCTATTTCTGATGAGTCCCTAGTCTTTGCATAAATCAGCAAGCACTGGCATTTTCTTAATGTCACTAATGACATTTTGGCCAAGAGGGTCTCAGCTGACTTTGTTAACTACAGAATTGCACATGGTATGTCCTAAGGGGAATTACTGCATCACTGTGTTTGTTTACATTACTCTTTAAGCTGCCGTCCCCAGCAAGTGTAATTAGTTGTCCAGTGAAACAAGATCTTTCATTACCATCTTTCCTAATGCTTAATCTAGGAATAATTCTCTGGGATATTTGCTATATATGGAGTAAACAAAATGTTTCCTTATCAGTGTGGTGAATAAAGTTACTGTTGTCAAATGCTGAATTGATGAAAGACACAGTTCACCCAAAGGCACTGTTTTAGGGGGATAAATGAGGGAAACCGGACATTGATCTGGTGCAATGTTGTTGAGGTTATTACATGGCAAATTTAGTGAAGAATATATTATTCCAAGCTCTTACGGAATTATATCAGCCAAGGGGGCAGCTAAGAAAGTAAAAATCTCTTTCCAGGCGAAAGAGGACCACACTGACTATTTGATAATAACTGTGCTGCTACTCAAGTGGTGGTGATGGATTACGGCAAGGTTAATTGTAACCTAGCTGAACCCACAGCTGCTGATGTGAATACAGAGGGAGGTCTGGTAACACTGCTACCCACTCTATTGCACTCTGGAGAACAAGAAGAATATGCTTACTGTAACAGTCGTACATCTTTATCACAGCATCCAGGCAGATTGAGTGCTTTTGGTGCCAGTGTTCAATGCTTTTGGGATAGGAAAAGAGTGAAAAGTGCTCCCACAGAGTGAGTGAGGTTTTAACAAAACATCTAAATCGCTTATGAATCAGACTTGCATTAAGGCTTGTGAGCGTAGACCACTTCAAGAGTGGTGTGAACCTGCATTCCAGATATCTGGCCTCCTACCAGTAGGGCAGTTCAGCCACCATTCTGAATATCAGCAGCCTTTTAGGCCAGTGCTGTGCTTTTAAATATCCCACCTTAATGCTTTTTTTTCCAATGTATGTATATTGCCATGTTTCTTCTTAAAAGGTCAGTCTCTGCTAAACTGAGGGGTGTGCTGCTACACAACATGTGGTGCCTTTTGGCACATTGTACTTCTAAGGTCTTGATGTCTTGTTTCTTCACTGTGCAGGCTGTGTTAGGGCCAGGCTGTGTTAGTACTATAGCTCATTGGTCTCAGAATAGTATCATTAGAGGGCTCGACATAATAAAGTGCACCAAAGTCCAAGGGATGTGAAAACTAAGTATCTGACATCTGAGAAAGGCTTCAGCACATAGGATCTGTGCTTTCCATGCTCCATGGAGGTTAATTATTTTTTGGGCAAAAATATTGTCTCTGAATGGCATGTTCCCCAGGAGGTTAAAATGCTCCCGTGTTTAATTGGGTTACTGATTCCCTTACCATTAAGAAAAACTGCATCAGTTTTAGTTGGAGAATAAGGCAGTAAAAAAGGTGATGGAATAGCTCATTAGTCAGGGACCATGACATTTTCGGGCAAATGAGCAACAGGGTTTGGGTTTCTATTATTTGATCAAAAAGCAATTTATCAAAGTAAGCAAAACATTAATTTTACTAGGCTGACACCAGTGCAAAGCAAGGGAGTGAGTTTGCTTTTAGATTTTGATACAAACAGGTTGGACCAGTGGAAAGGTAAGTACACTGCTCATTGCTCCTCCTTCGAAATGCTTTTCCATTCTTGTTTAAACCTAGCTGACCAATTTTCTTTTTAATTACACTGTTGAACAACTCTACTGCAATTGAAGAGGTTTGGAGGAAAGACCAGTCATCCCCTTGCTTGAACTGCTCGTCTGTCATGGCAGAACCTACAAAGTAAGGGGATGAGGCCTGGCATATCACATTTGTCACAAACAGAGGACAATTTGTCTTGAACTGTGCCCCAAATAAAAGTAATGCAGTCTCTGGACTGCTGGTGTCGCGTGGTCCTTCCCCCTAACTAGGTAAAAAACCCTAACAAATTCTAGAGCACACACAGTTCAAACACGCTTCAGGAGTATTAACTAACAGTAGTCCAGGTGTGTACAGACGGAGAGAAATTGTTTCAGCCCAAAAGAGATCAAGTAAGTGACTCATGTACCCCCTCACCCCTTCTTTACCTGAATCCTCTGGCATTTGTACTCTTTGCTAGAGGATGAGGGTCTCACCTTGAGCAGTGGAGGAGGACCTCACGCTCAGCATACTTAGGTCCTTTATGCCCTCTCAGGATCTCCTCTCTCTCATCTGGAGACTGTCCTCTGAGGAGAGGCTGGGGATGGTACTAGTCAGACATCAGGGAATTTGCAGAAGACCTCAGCTGATCAGTAATCCATCACCCTTCCAGATTACTCATTTTCCCTCAAGCAACCAGGATGGAACCTACATATGGAAGCAAAAGAGGTGCACCAACAGTAGCCAAGTTTCTGCCAACAGTGCACGATGGCTGGGTAAGTAAAGGCCTTCTACTGTGAGGAGATTCACACAGTCTGCTCAAAAGACTTGACAATTTCTACCAGTACCCAAAATTTCTGAAATTCCAACCAGAAGTTATGTAGATTTCAGCACCAGGAGGCATACCACATCTCCTGGAACCAGCCTGAGGCAGAAGAGCCTTCCAGATAGACAGCAAATTGCCGTAATGACACGGAAAGCTGCTGGTGGTGGTGAGCGGGCTTTATTCCCGTGTTGCAGTTGATGGCAGCCCAAATTCATCAAGTGGATGCCACTGTCATTGAGATTTACTCATGCAGTAAAGTTAGCCTTTCAATAAACCTATCTTAAGCGGAGGGAGAATTGCTACCATCAGACTATACATAAGGAAACAAGCAGAAACACTGTCTGAACAGTGTCACAAACAGATTGGCCTGGGAATGTGATTTTCTCAGCTGCAATTTGCCATCCAACCAACACATTACATCTGGGAAAGGCAACTGTTACATTTTTATGAGTGGTCCTCAAGGTCTGAGCTTTTTTCTGGTTGTCCTGCTACCTACCAGCAATGGCACTAGTAACCAACTGCAGGCAAGTCTTCAAATCACAGCGAGGAAAATGCTGCTCCCCCCCAAATGGGGCTGTGCCCCACTGCCAGCACGTGACAAAATGTCAATGCCATACAAGAGAGGAATGGCGAGGACACCAATGCTCTCTTACTTGCTCCTCCTTGTGATGAGATGGCATCACGGCTGAAAAACTTTGGGAAATACCAGGTTTCCAGTAAGTCTCCCAAACCCTGCTTCTTGAGGGTTACCATAACAGTAATTTTTAACGGTGTCTGTTGCTCTTTGGCCATTCGTGAGCTGTGTTTGATAAAGATTATGCTGTAAATACATCATGGCAAACAATGAGATTGTGCAAGACAGTGTACAAGACAGTCTCCTTCTCTGGAGACATTCAAAACCCACCTGGACAAGTTCCTGTACAACCTGCTCTAGGTGGACCTGCTTTGGCAGGGGGGTTGAACTCGATGATCTCCAGAGGTCCCTTTCAACCCCATGTGATTCTGTGATTCTGTGAGACAATTACAACTGAAAGCATTCGGTTTACAAGATATTATTTCTTGATTTGCACTGAAGGAAATTTTTGAAAGGGCTGTTTCCAATGAAAAAATGCAGATTTTTTAGACGCTTTGCGGTAACGTGGCATGTTTAACAACATGTTGGATGGGAGCAAATCTATACAATGGCTTTCACTATCTCACCAAAATATTTCCATAATGTTCAAAAACCATTAGAAGTAAAACAAGATAAATTTTTTACTGACTTTACCATTGTAATTTATTCTATTTTGACTTGTATGCGGTATTAAAATATCATAATATATTGTTTTTAATTAATTTATTATGTATTAAATTGTAATATAAAAATTCAAAGTTTAAAATGCCAGAATTTCCATGCAGGACAGAAATTCTTTGTGAAACGTCTCGGTAACCAGGCATTGCAGTCTATGAAGATTGTAGCTTGGGCTTTCAGTTGTAAGAGGATGTTTTCAGGGTTGGTGGGTGGTGAGGCAGGATGTCCCAGCAGCTAGTTAACATCTTATCTTGAGATTACAATGAGGCTCATGCTGTGCAGACTTTCTGTGTGGCCATAGATGGATTGCTTGTTCTTTCTAGGCCTCATTTCTCTAGCTATAAACATGTGATTAACAGCAATTCATAGATGCGTTAAAGGAGAAATGCATTAATGAATGTGACATGCTGAAGTACCGTGGGCAAATGACTGAATTGCAAGACAAGTGGAACACTGATAATGTTGTTTCTCCCAACACAATTTTTTTTTAATTGGATCCTTACGACGATGGGATTTCTCCGTGGTGTTCCTTACATGTTTAAGTTAAGTAAGCACAATAAAAATTAAACTCTGATGCGTATAAGCAGTTTGAATCTTTTTTTTTTCACTCTGTTTTCAAGAAAGTGACTGACAATTCAGTATTAACCTGGTCACCACAGCGTTCCATGAGCCACAAGAGCTTAATTTCTGCTTTAATGAAGAAGCAAAAATATTTTTTTTGTCAAATACATATCAAATCATCTTAAAACACTATACAGAGGAAAAAAGCCATATACACAGCTATGGTCCTTCATTTCTTGGCAAAATACCTGGAATATGAAGGGAAATGGCTTTTATAATAGAAGAACATGTTATAGGATAAGTCTTTCCTAAGTAATTACATTCTTTCACAGTAATGCTTTCATGACAGATAATCTGATGAAATTCTTTTGGTCAGGAGCCTATTTTTAATTAAATACCCTAAGGATATCTCTAAAAGAGAAAGCATTTAGCTCACTTGGTTTTAATGACTGTCAGTAAACTCTGAATGATTCACGTGGTCAAAGCTGAATTTGTGAATAAATCCTAACTCATCCCAGCCTGAATCTATGGTTGGGCAGAGGGGTTATAAAGTGAGCTAAGGAGACTTCTCTCTGCTGCATGGACCCTCTGATGGCTGGGGAAGAACCTATGCCTGCTTGCCCTGCCTCTATGCTCCCCTATAGGCATCTGGTATAGGGCACTTTCAGATGGACCATTGGTCTGATGCAGCGCAGCTGCTCTTATGCTGCTATGTTTCAACTTCCCCAAGTTTCACCTTTTGCATACCCAGCAGCCTTTATAGAATCATAGAATTGTCTAGGTTGGAAAAGACCCTTGAGATCATCGAGTCCAACCATCAACCTTACTCTCCAGTGTTCTCCCCTACACCATATCCCCCAACGCCACATCTAAACGACTCTTGAACACGTCCAGGGATGGTGACTCAACCACCTCCCTGGGCAGCCTATTCCAATGCCCGACCACTCTTTCTGTGAAAAA
>JAOXNO010000013.1:84133390-84149088 GCA_028565335.1 Limnodromus scolopaceus
GATGGGGCTTTGAGCAACCTGCTCTAGTGGGAGGTGTCCCTGCCCATGGCAGGGGGTTGGAACTCAATGATCTTTAAAGTCCCTTCCAGCTCTAACCATTCTATGGTCTGGGAAGATGAGGGCTTCAATGAGAGTAGTAGTGTACTCAAATGCGAGGAGGTGAAAAGAGAGCATGCTGCAGTGCATTGAGACTCACGAGTAACATCTCTGGCAGTCACTAAAATAGGTCGAGTCCTGTTTTCTGAGCCTAACACGGTACAGTGTGCAGGCATACAGTTCTTCTCTCCCACCTCCCAAAACCACATGGATGCATCCAGACTGTCGGTGGGAGCAGCCCCCTACTTGCACGTGTCCAGTGCCTGGCAGCTCTTTGGCCCAGTGAGGCTGAGTGACATGCTGGGGACCATGCAGCAGCTTTGCAGGACAGGCGCAGGGCTGGTGCCTGGGGCTGAGAGGGTGACAGCCAAGGCTCTAGCAGCTGCATGGAGCTGGCATTTTGGGAGCAGGCATAGCAGACCAGAGCTGCCAGCTGCAGAAGATCAAGTTTTGTCTTTTTATTTTTTTTTTAAGGGTTTTAGTGTTCTATATTTGTGCCACAGCTTAGGGTAGCAAAGGAAAACTTTTTAGTGCCTTCAGCAATGCAGTTGCTTTCTGGGGAAATTTTGGTATAAAGCGTTTTGTTAGCAATACTATAATATTATCATCAATAATAATGAGTAGATGTAGTAGGCCATTATGTTATGCATGGGGCTTTTATTATGCATTGTATATAACTCCTGTTAAAAAGGGTCTCCTGTCTTGAAGGATTTAAAGTCTAAGGCTTTAGTCCTGTAATTTACAGTATATGAGTAAATTTCTTAATCTGGGTGCAATGCCAACACTGTCAGTTGCAGGGCAGCATTCAGTCACAGGATACAGCCATCCTACAGCGGAAATGAAAATTGGCTGGGAGGACCCAGCACTTTTTTTTTTTTTTTTTAGTTAATATGCTTCATTTTATTGTAAAGTTGAGGTAGCTTACACTGCCCTACTCTTCCTAAAGTGAAAGGCAGCTCCAATAGCTTACTGGGACTGCCAGTGAATACAGTTGCAATGAGTAAATCCCAGAAGGTCTCCAGGATATACTGTGCCTTTCCCTTAATTTGGAAATGGTCATTTACAGCCAGCAACTGCACTGGGAGTACAAAGAAAAGAACAACTCGCCTGAAGTTTCTGCCCTCTCACTGGACAGACAGAAGCCACTAAAGCACCAATCTTACTAGTAGTCTAAAAATGGTCATTAGTAAATAATTACTATAACTCAGTAGTACCAACTTCACTGCAGGATGAATGTCTAAGAAGTCGTGAATTTTGTTTTTTCATAGTGGCTAATGTTGGTGAAAGCACAGCACTCTCTGCTCTTTTTATGCTAAGAGGTCAGTGTTAGTGGAAGGGAAATTTTGCCATGAGTGATCTGATGTTTTATTTGTGTATCTTTAGATTTGCAATTTCCATATTCTCTGGGCCATCACCACAGTTTGACACCAGCTGAATGAGGGGTCACTGGTGAGTCAGGGCGATAGTACCCTTGGGGGTTCCAAATGGCAGCCAAAACCAAAGTGCTTGCTCAGCAGCAATGGCCCTGTGGTCCTCTGGTCTGCTCCCTTGTGTCACTGCCGGTGTGAAAAATGCACAGTCGAGTCCCACATGCATTGTGAGCACTTTCTTGTGTATTTTGGAATATAGAGCCACATATGCACAAGTAACTCAGTTTCCCAGCTGCATAGTCAAACTGTCTCTGAAGTGGAAGATCATAATAAGCCCTATCTACTGCTTTTGTTGTAGACAGCACCAATTAATATAGCCCTTGGGAATCCCTATGTTTTGTCACTCAAAAGCCCACTCTGATTACTTCTTTTCTTAGACTTCTAAAAGAGTGCCTAAACTGCCTTCTTTTCCCCCCTCTTCACTGGAGTAACTGGTATTTCCACTGTTTGGAGCATTTGATGCAGCTATTGTGCTGCAATGAAAACTAGTTGTGTGGGGTTTTTCCATTAGTTCTGAATGTGCATAGCTTAAAATATGACAAAATGAAGTATGAGGAGGGAAAATAGTGTCTTTGTGGTAGAATATTTTGTTAATCTAGCATGTATTGTAGGGTGGTTTTGCTGCTCTAAAGGTGGGTGAGAGGTAGCAATACATCTTAGAGCCCTTGACTCTGTTTCTTTTAAGACTGAGTATCACAAGACTTCTTCAAAAGTGAATTGCTGCCAGCTAACCTAAATCGGGGCTGTGCTTTGAGGAAACCAATTCCCCAGCAAGTGTGGGTGTAGCCTGTTGAGGGATGGCAATTCTTCCTTTCTGTCCATCTGCCAGCTGCCTCAGCCCACAGTCTGCTATATTCCCAGCTGGGAAATAACGAGCTTCAAAACAAGATAGCAAAATAGTTGAGCATATTTTGAAATAGGTAAACCATTAAAACAGCAATTTAGAAAAAGCCATGCTTTTGGCTATCACAGCTGAAAAAGAGCAAAAATCTCTGTATTAGCCTTTGCGTTACAGGTGAGATAATCAATTATTCTAGGGCAAGTTTACCTTCCAACCTGACCAGTGAAAAGTACCTAAAGCAATATATATAACAGCTTAAAATTACGTGCATTTGAAATTAAAGCAACAAATCGTTGAGATGACCATGATGAACAGTTAAATAGTGTGTCTCCATAGTCTTTTCGACAAAAGTGTAGGTATAAAACCCATCTGTTTCCTCAGAAAAAAAAATATCTGTTTTGAAGGTCCCTTCCAACTCAAACTATTCTATGATTCTATGACTGTGTTTTACTTTATACTACATGGTGATATATTGTTTTCATTCTTTCTATGCATGCATATATGAAAGAATATTTTTTTCTTTCGTACCAATGCTTAGAAGTTATTTGTACCACTACACATATAGAAGATGAGGTCTCGGAATACTACTCATACTGTGCAATATTATACTTTCCCCTCTGTCTGCTTTTCTCTTTATCCCTGGTCCAGTCTGATGCACGTGATAGCAGCGCTGCTTGCCAAGACTCATTTTTGCTACCAAAATACCTCCTTTTCAGTGTGAGATAGCCAGAGTGCTGTTCTGTGTGCCACAGCATGGGAGGAGGAGACATTGACAACACCGTAAAACAGTATGTAATGCAGAATCTGACTCATTTGTAAAAGTGATAAGAATATTTATTGACTGTTGGTAGTTAGAGTTGAGCAAGAACTGAAAAAAAATGTGCTTTCTTTATGGAAACTTGTGGTGTTTTTACTCACAGCTACATGGGGAGGTGTTACCTACCTGCACCTGAAGCAATGCCCCCCAGGGGAGTGCCGGTCAGGTCAGACCAGATTCTCATCCTGACTCTGCTGCCCAGCTGCATCACTGCCTTCAGCACACCCTGCTGTCTTTCTGGCTCTGCTCTCCCTTTGTCAAGTAAGATTAATTGCAATCAGATTTTCCCTCCTGCTACCAAAATTAGAAGGGTAAAGCCAAGCATGTCTGCGAGGGACTTGGGTGGCACGTTGTTAAGGAGCTGTTTTGCTGCTTTTGTGGACATCTCTCTTTAGTAACATGTGGTCAGGCAGGAATGTCCCTGATCTCCCATGAACCTTCTCCATTAGGGAAATCAAGAGCATAATCTCATTAGCTAATCTGCATTGCTGCACCTTTGCATTTTACCTGCACAGTGTTTTGCAGAGGAGCAATGAAACCTGTCATGGGGGAACTCAGGAAAGAGCCCTGCCATCAATGCCTGTGCAGAGGAGCAGCACAGTGATCTTCCTTATCGCCTACAAATCACAAAGTGTGAAATGGAGAAAGGAGAACTGACAGGGGCCTGCTACAGAATGCTTTTATTGTCTAAAGGTTTTCCACAAAAAAAACAACAACAAAAAAAAAACCCACCCAACAAACAAAACAAAATGAAACATGCCCAGGTGATTTAAAGCATTGCTTTATTTTTCCATAAAGTTCTTCCTTGATGTTCCCAGGTTTCTACAGAGATAAGAAATTTTTGGTGACTATGCTTTTTCTCTCTCTTTTTTTTTTTTTTTTCCTCAGGCACTTAAGAGGGTCTCTTAACACAAGCATGATGATGCTAGTTACCTGGATAATACTGTCTTCTGAGGTTCAAACACACAGGTACAAAGATACTGTGCTCTGACCACCAGCTAACAGCAAGGGCTTCTGTGTGTAGCCTGAGTGTGGGAAGCCTTGTCCTGTCAACATGTGTTTTATGGTTGGTCACCACAGAGGTGAGATGGACTCTGGGATGTTATCTGCCTCATCACAGGAGTAAACGATTTACTGATGTCAGGTTAGCATTTAACTAATCTGTACTTACAAGTTTCTAGCACTGATACCAGTTTATTCCAGATATCCTTCAGTTTTGAAGGACAGTGTCCAATCTCGACAGGACCTTACAGGAGCTCAACAGAACAAAAGTATTTGCAGCATTTCTTGTAGGTCTTGTTTGGTAATGTCCTGTCTGTATGGTCCTGCATAGCTCTCACCTATTGCACAGCCGGCTGCCACAGGCTTGTGTTCTGTTTATGGCTCCTTGTAATCCCCAGAACATTTTCTCCAACACTTCCTAGCTATTGGGTCCCAATTTGTACTCATGAAATTGATTATTTCTGCCCAAGGGTAGTGCTTTGCCCTTGTCTTGACAAAATTTCATCCTTGCTTTTTTTGCAGTCTGGTTCTCCAGTTGGTCAGGTTTGAATTCAAATCCTGCCTCTGGTATATTTGAGGGAAGGAGGTGAAACAGTGATGTGCAAAACATGGTCATGGCAACCTCACATCCTGGTTAAAAACGCAACAAGATAATTCAAGACTTGGAGTGTCGCACTGGTTGCTCTACGTTTGTAGCAGAAGGGGAAAGTAGTGATTACAAACTTTGCCCCGAACTCAAAAGTTCACCCTCTTACACAGTCAGTCACGGCAGAGTCCCACTTCTGCCCCTGGCTGCCCCTGCAGCCTGAGGCTCTCCTGGGGATGTCAGAACAAGCAGGATCTAGCAGGCTGCATCCAGATGTGTTCCAGCGTCACTGCAACTACAGAGCAAGGCCTGTTTGAAGCTAAGTGTGCATTTGTTGTGTTGCTGGATCAGGGCCTCAATCAATCAGTTTAGATGATTCCTGTGAATATAGGAAGACAAACAAGATGAACTGCAACTGGATCTTTCTGCTTCCTAGTAAGAAGGATAAACCAAGCATTTCTTGGTTTCACACCTGTATTGGGCTGCCAGGGCAAAGAGAAGTGTGCTACAGAAGTTCACTATTGGTACTTAAGCAAGAGGCAATGCATGCTTTTCATAAAGGCACTAATGGTAAATATATGCAGATTAAGAAGGCTGTACATTTTAGCCTTGCTTTCAGTAGAAATACTGTCTTATTTTCAGGCAGACTTGTATATTTGATAATGATTTCAGTATTTAGCAGTGGCTATTTTGGCCTATTTGTTTGGAAGCCTCTAATAGCTTAGTCTGGTTGAGCTCATTTCAGAGCTTGCTGTAACTGTGGGACCATCTGTTACCCACCTCACTTTTTTTTCTTTCCTTGATTGGTTTCACACAGGCTCTTCAGTTCATTTTAAATTAGGGCTGTTTGGAGAAAATCATAGAGTAATCTGCAGTTGTTTTCCCCCACCCCCCCACTAATTAAATGGAAAACATCCCATGATGAAGAGCGCTGCTGAATTTATTGGACTTAGTGGAAAAAGGGTGTGTGGGGATTTTCTCCGAAGCTGGAAGGTTTCTGCAGGTAAGCCTATAAAACCTGCAGAAGAGGGTAACAATTACAAGCCTTTACTGTCATCCTAGGTGACCTCCAGCATTTTTTTTTTTTTTAATTAGAACAGCTAAAAATATTGAGACTCTTTACTGATACTGTTGACATTTTATGCATATATGCAGATATTCATACATTTGTATGTACACATACACACTGTTGACCTTTTAAATGTATACATAAATAATGTATAATTTAAAAATATACAGTATATATATGTGTATAATATTAAAAAAAAACCCAAACAAAACAAACCTGTTTAATTTCCTTGGGGATTTTCTCTTTAATTTAAAAACCTCTGGCTTCCAACTCGTACAGGTCAGAATCGAGGCTGGAGAAGTATAAGAGAAATGAAGAGATATTAGAAAATTCCTAGGAGCCTCTTGAAAAATATCTCCAAACAAATGAACCTGGAGGCCTGCTTTGTTTCTGGGAATTGTTGGGGATTTTTTTAATAATTTCAGACTCTAAGCAAGAGCTAGAGAATGTTGGACTGGGGAATTGCTACTGTGGGGAAGATTTTTAGAGGCAATAGTTTAGAAATTGAAGAGTGATGCCAAGCTGAAGGAACCTTGCATCACTTTCATTGTCATTTTGACATGGTGAACAGAGTCCTGTGAAATCCTATGGGCTTTAAACAATTCACATTGCAAAGTGAAGAAAAAAAAAAAAGATCAAGGAATAGCTGACAAGTTCTAATATCCTCTGTGTTGTCTGAAATAACGTTGCAATAGGCTAAACCATTGACAAGCACAGAAGCAATCTTAATTTGAGATTTAATTTTCAGAGCGCAAAAAGTCCACTCGCTGGCTGCAGGAAACAGGGTTTTTGCAGAATTGCTGATGGCAGGTTACTGCTGGGGGATTTGCCCGAGCACAGCCGTTCTGCCTTCAGTCTGAGTTTGGCACAAGCTCGCCCAGTTGAAATCTTCTCCTGTCTCTATTTCATAGCCCCAGAGAGGAAAAATGCAGGCAAAATGCAGACGTCAGCCTGGAAGCATTTCCATTTTGGCTGGGAGAATGGCACTGCATGGCTTGGGCTGGCTGGGGCCCCTTGGGAGGGCTGCTGTGTCTCTCCTGCCCATGCTCTCACAGCCAGACCTTAGGTAGGTACCTGCCCTCTGCTGTCCTTGTCTGCCCCTGGAACCTGTGCTGGGCCACGGGGAGGGTAGGCGAGCAAGACAAGAGCACTGGTGGGACAAGGAAGGTTTCCAGGGTCCCTTGTGGGGTTGGGAAGAAAAACCCCCAAAACAAAATGGGGAAAGGCAGGGTGAAGCACATGTTCCAGGTTTCTGCTGGGAGAAGTCTGAGGTCTGTCCCTGGTGATGGAAAGATACCAGACCCTTCCAGAAGCTAAGGAAAGGACTTCTGCTACTGTTTAATCACTGAAATATCATGGCATCTGTGTTGCTACGCCTTTCCCAGGCAGCGAGGTGCCCTACCGCTGCCCGCAGCAGGCAGGGATGTGGCACAGGAGAGCCAGGGTGGCGAGACAAAGCTGTGGACGCTTTGAGGGAGCATCTCCCTTGGTGGCCCTGTGCCCGCAGCCAGCGGCGTGGGGCTCTGCTGCAGTTTTCATAGCCCCATCTGCCGTCGGGCTGTGGCAAGGGAAAAGCATTTCCAGAGCTGTTACCCTTCCCAAAACTAACTTCTCCCTGCTCTTCTCCTCTCTGTGCTTAACACAGAACCCTGTGAAAGCCGCCTGAGGTGCTTGGCCAGTCCCACCACTCTCTGCCCAGGGCAGCTTTGGTACCAGACACTTTTTAGCTTTGCAGCTGCCATGGGCAGCTGGGATTTCTAAGAAGGGATCGACTAGCATTTGACTCTTATGCTAAGTATCATTTTCTGGGGTAAACTGGTGGTGGCCTTCTCATTTATCAGCATGACCAGGCCATGAGCAGTGACAAACCCTGGGTGCAACCCGAAGCATGCTTCTGCACCACAGGGTTGGGCAGTAAAAACCAGCACCCACCCAGTTAGTCAGGCTTACTTTCTATAAGCAAGAGGAGACACAGCTAAGGCTTTTTTTAGTAACTGTGTGTTTACAACTTGCTGCCCTGACAGATCTCAGGGCGAGGAGGTGGCCAAGAAGCTCTTCTTTGCCTCCTGCCCTGCAGCTGCTGCCCGGGTGGTTGCACTTGAGCAATCCCATAAGGAACAAGGGGGAAGCCCAGGCATCAGGGAATGGGAATCCTGAATCTTCAGCACTGGTGTTATGTCTGCAACCAGAAAAACAGCCTGGTTTGCAGGATCTCATGTTTTTCAGTATTACACAGTGACAGTTGCTTTTTTCCAATACTGAGTGAGGAATTTAAGAGCAGAGAAAACACTACTATATGTTGCACGAGTACCTGGTTTAAATCGGTGTTTCTACCTGACTCGTCTTCTGGTTTCCTATGTAACCACCTACAGCCTAGGAAAAGCAAGGCTGCGTTTAGATACCCAGACTTCCCTGGTCGTATCTCCATTCCTGTAAGACATGCAAATATCTCTGCTCTTACTTTAGCACGAAGGGAGTCCCTGCCTGGTTTGGGACAGGAGGTGTGGCTTGCAGAACAGCTCCAAATCCCACAGAGTCAGCCACAGAAATTTTCAGCGGGAGCCCTTCCAGCCCTGGGCTGTTGCTTATCCTGCTCGTAATCACAGCCCTACCCATTAAGACTCTGCTGCCAGAGCCAGGAATAGACCAGAGTAATCCTGCTGCCCGGCAGCCTTACAGATAGTTTTGTAACTCACAGCCGTGTGCGTGACATCTTAATTCAGCTCGTTCTGCCGGGGCATCGCCACGTGCGACTGCCGCGGCACCGCTGTTCTTTCCCGACGCGTACCGCGGAGGGGGAGGCTGCAGCACCGCGTGTGGGCCCTCAGCGACAAGTCCGGCTTTTCCTACACTTGGGTTCACGGCTGAAATGATGTAGTTTTAAAGCAGCTCTTTTAACTCGGCTTATGGCTGTGTGTGTGTACTAGGTGGACCCTGGATTGATTATTGACGTGCTTTTCCTTCGCTAACAGCTTTGGCTGATGGCAATGGAGCTGTTGTCTTAGGATCTGTCCTATTAGTGTTTCTATATCGCTTCTGCCGTGGTGGGTGAGAGATCTATCTGAGGTGAGACACTTCACCGCACAGTGCATTTGACAGGCATGAAGAACAGCACGTGCGAGGTTCTGCCTGAGTGTCTGGAAAGTGGAATAAACAACCATTAAAAGAAAATAACCTTATTCTTCATGCACACTTGCAGGGAAGCACCTGCCCTTGGGGTGCCGTGCGCTGGGACGGAAAATACACTTGGCAAAGCGGGTGAGGGTGGGTGCTTCTCCTTTTCCCTCCGGTCAGGCCACTGCTTGCTTTGCAAGGCTGTGCCTCCTGGTGAGAGACAAAGCGTGTGGCAGGGGATGTGCAGCAGGATGGTTCAGAACTGCAGAAATAATGATGGGCTGAGCAAAACGGGGTCTTTTGCTTGGCTGGGGAACATTTCTTGTTTGGAGGTAATATTGTAACAGCACAGTGGAGCAGTTCCTTCAGGCTGAGAGAGTTGGGGTTGTCCAGCCTGGAGAAGAGAAGGCTCTGAGGAGACCTTATAGCAGCCTTCCAGTACCCAAAGGGGGCCTACAGGAGAGATGGGGAGGGGCTCTTTATCAGAGGGTGTACTGATAGGACAAGGGGTAATGGTTTTAAACTTAAAAGGGGAGATGTAGATTAGGTATTAGGAAGAAATTCTTTACTGTGAGGGTGGTGAGACACCGGAACAGGTTGCACAGAGAGGTCGTGGATACCCCATTCCTGGAAGTGTTCAAGACCAGGCTGGATGGGGCTTTGAGCAACCTGGTCTAGTGGGAGGTGTCCCTGCCCATGGAGTGGGGAGGGGGTTGGAACTAGATGATCTTTAAGGTCCCCACCGATCTGAACCATTCTATGATTCTGATTCCTGCTTTTCAGTGAAGGTTTTCAGTATCAGTGAACAGAATTAGAAAGGCCTGGAACCATGCAGCTGCTGACATGATGGGTGGAGATACTGAAGAGGTGGGGATGACCACAAATCCATGGGCCTGACAGGGGAGGAAATGTGGGAAATCCTACAAAGAAGTAACAGAGGTTGGAAAGAAGCCTATACCGAGGAATAGAGGGATGTGAAGAACACAGTGTGTGTGTGTGTGTGTGGTGAGCGCAGTATTTTTTTAAGTGGAAACTCGTAATGGCTCGTTTGTATATGTAGAGTCAAGAGAAACTGGACACTAATTCAGGCATGCACAAGTGCCCGAGGACCATTTCTGGCCACAAGCAAGCAGCACTTCTGTTTCGTGTCTCAGACAAGAGGTTGAGCATCCAAATGTGATGCCGCTGGGGTGCAGATTTTGTGCTGAGCCTGATGAAATCCCATCACTGATGAGCTCAGCAAATACAGTGATCTTGAATTTTGAGTCCCTGTGAGAGCTATAGCCACACTGTGTTTTTCCTATTGGCAATTATGGAGCAGGATCCTTGTTTCTCCCCTGCGCTCGCTTTCTCCTTCTCCCTGCCCCCATGTGCTTGGGAAGCCTGAGATGACGTCACCATCTGAGCATACACCAGTCTCTCCAAAGGGCATCTGTAATCCCCTGTGCTAATCCTCCTGCGAGAGGAAGGATGCTTGTAGGCAGTGCTTGCAAATCCACACCCAGAATATTAAGCTTGTTATAAAACCTGGCCTGTCGTTGGGTCTGCTGACTCTTGTTTCCAAAGAGATTGTTGTGGGTGAGTAGGTTTCTCCTTCCTGTGGACTTCCTTTGAAATGTTGCTTCAGGTTAAAGTAATATTGCTTGTTTCGCACACCCTTATGAGAAGAAATGGCAACACCTAGGGACAGCTATCATTATTCACTGCACTAATAGTGCTGAGCATGATAGGCCACATTTTCAAAGCGACCTCTAAAGCTGTACAAGTCTGCAGATGCAGCAAAAGCAGGTGGCTCGATCCGTATCTGTCCAGGCACCACCTGCTGGCCCCATGCAGGCGAGGATCCCCTCGGGACTGAGGCTGACATCCCCTGTGGGGCACAGAGTGGGGCACACTTAGGACATGCCCACATGGCAAATGCAAGGGGAACTTTAGCACGGGCTGAAACATGCAGCTGAGGCATGACCTCTGTGTTGCTCTAAAGCTTTTGCAGTGGTGTAAGCGCTGAGAGCGCTGTAAGGTCTGTGATATTCTGGCTCCCTGTTGCCTTGCCTGGTGTGGCAGTTCATCTGCTGGAGTGTGGAAGGGCTCCAGCTGGCTGTAGTGCAGGGATGTAGGGCTGGGACTCAGCTGGCTTGCTGGGCAGTGTGAAGTGCTTCAGAGGTTGCAGGTGGCATGGAGGGAGGGACGGTGTCCATCCCTGGAAGGCACTTCCATATGTCCCATTGACAACAGGTCGGGTAGGGAGCAAGGGGTTGGCCTGCTCCATCTGATCTTTGGCAGGTGATCAGCTGGGCAGGAAATACAATCCTATTAATGCACACCAGGCAGGGACAACAGCGACCCAAGGACAAAGGCCTGGCAGAAAGCTGGGGCCGTGACACATGGAGCAGCATTCATCTGCTGCTGTAGCCTTAGGTGCATTCACAGAGGGAGCAAAATGCAATTTGGGTAACACCTTTCCGCCACATAACAAATTAACAAATACTTAATTTATTAGCTGTTGCTCTGAGGTGGAGACCTGTCACTGTGGAAAACAAGGCAGAGGCAGTAAAACTTATATTTTTGGAGGTGGCCGCATGTTAGTGGCACCTCTGCTGTCCTCTGCCCACTGGACACGTGGACCCTGTTCTCGGACCTTCCTAGCAAAGCAGCACTGCCGAGTGACTGCCTCCCATAAACACAGCCTGCACCTTCACCTAAAATCCTGCCTTATGACATTAACGGGGGGGGGCTCCACCCCCCCTCGCACCTCTCCCAAACCTACAGCACCTGCCCTCACGCCGATGCCTTTGGGGCTGCAGCCTGATGCCCGGCTGCCTCTTTGTTGGCACCAGCTGGCTGACCCCGGGGGTGGCTTTGCAGCCCCCATCAGCAGCTTGCAGTGTGACACAGGGCTCTGCGCAGCGTGGGCTCTCTTGCTCAGCCCACACTCACTAGTGGGAAGCTATCTCCAGGAGAGACGCCGCCATTCAGCAGCTAAGGCAGGACCCGAACTCCCAACTGGGACACGTTACACAGCATCACGTCAAGCACAGAGCTGTAAAGACTCCCCAAGGAGACTGACACATGGAAACAGCAAGCAGATGAGTAAATTCTTGCTTCTTAATTTCAAGCAGACATCAACTGGACATCGATAGCCTGCTTTTAAAAGAAAACCACAGGCTCCTCTGTGCTTCCTGGCAAAGAGCACAAGCAGCCCCGTGGAGGAAGGGTCTCCACGCCTGCGGCACACGGGGCACTGGCACAGCTAAGCACAAGCAGGGGCCGAGTCAATAGCCTGAAGCTGCCGGTTTTCACAGTTAGAGAGTCTTGGCCATGTTTTGGTTTAGTTAGTTTCCATCTCAGCAGTATTTGTGACAGGAGGTGTGGAAGAGGTTCTCGTTCTTCACAGGGATTATGCTTAATCACAACGGCTGTTAAATAAATGAACGCACTGAAAGCAGATGCCAGACTGTGCCCACCAGGCCATTAACAACCCGGGAGGAAAAGGCAGGTGAGGAACCTGGGCTCCAAGCAGGTGGCCGGCACTGCCCGGTTGGAAAGCTCTGAGCAAAGGAAGGGCAGAGGGAGCAGGCAAGGGATCAAGGATCACAGCGCAGCCACTGCCAAGGTGCTAGGGCTTAAAGGGAAAAAACTGTGCAAGCTCAAAACCACACATTTTAAAACTTCAGTGTGCAAGAGGACATTGGATTTACTTCTGGCTGTTTAGCGGCGAATTCCCAGCTCTGTCAAGTGAGAATGTTTTCTGTCAATATTCCTGCAGCGATACGCCTTGTCACTATGTTTAAGTACAGATGGTTACGTAGCTTCCATATGAATCCAGCATGTGGGGGCAACACCAAGCTTTCTATTGCTTTATCTTTAAAGACAAGGATGATACCAACCTGATAAATTGATCTAAAACTGATGAATCCATGAGAGATCACATGGAGACGCAGAAAGAGGAATCAATAAGGTGTTAACAGATGCAGAGTTGCCATCTGTAAATCAATTTGGAAGTGTCCAGTGTACTGCAGTTTGTAAAATGCACCTCAGGCTGTAATTGGGAACCAGACTGAACTACGAAAGAACAATCATCAAGGTCCCGGAGCCAAGGACCTGCAGCAGGCTCTGGGTGGTACACAGCTGAAGGAACAAATCAGCTCCATACCCGTAGCAGAGGAAACAGTGAGGGCTGAGCAGCCTCTGACTTCTCTGGGTGCTGTCAGCACCTGTACTGCTCCACGCCATCACTTTGGGGGGAGCTGGAAGGGCAACAAAACTAGAAGAGAGAGAACAAATGATGAAAAATTAAACTCTAGTCAGGGATCTGGTGAAGGGAATTTTGAAGAAATCTGCCTGTGCCATGAAGAATATTTCTATAAATTGATTCATGTGTGCTAGAGAAATTCACCTCCTGTCCCTGTAGATAACGAAGCTGACTCAGCTGAACCTGTGCTACAGATTTTGAGTGTGGTGTCTCAGCTGAAGTCTAATAGCCACAATGACAAAAAATTGGAATTTGAGTGCCTGTGTGCTTCATCTTTACAAAGTGTCTCTCTAGTTCAGTAGCTGAGTGACACCCACGCTATCAGCCTGGACACCACATCTCTTTCCCTGGAGAAAATGAGTTTGACATATGGGCTCTAGGGGGAAGGGAAAAAAGGGCAGCATCACTACTTTGGCAAACCAGCAGAGCTGCTCTGAGATGAGTGCAGTCAATCTCACCACTGGGGTGCTGGGACCCCCCAGCCTCCATGGTTGGTCAATGTCCCCTGCTTCTGCAGGGTGAGCGTTAATGAAGCAGTTGTGGTTTAAGCCCCTCTAGGGATGAGGTGGCTTCTGCACAGCACGTGCCCCGGGGCAGTAACCCCCTGCTGCAGGACAGGTTATGGTCTGCCAGGCGCAGGCCGCTGACTCCATGCCCTTTGCTAGGCTAAATGCTGAGAACTTGGTGGCAACTTTGCCAAGTATGTCGGGGTGGAGCCCAGCAAAAATCTATTGCAGCTGCAAGTCGAAAGCTGTCTTTTTCTGCCTGCCAGGCGTGCATGGGCTCTCTGGGAACAAAAATCAGGCTTTTTGGCTTTTGAGTAGTCTCAAGAAGTTTCTTTTGGTCCTTCAGCTTGCTTTCCCCTGCTCCCTGTCCCTGTCCCCATACGGAAACGCGCATGCTGAAATATGCATTTCTCAGGTAAGACCTGAGAAAGCTGTTATAAAGCTTAGTTTATTTATTTTTACCAGAAGCATGTTTAAAAAAAATTAGTAATTTGAGCTTTCACATTTTTTTCATCGTTTCCAGGAGGAACTATGAACACAACTCTAAGTAATACTTTCTATCTAAGGAGTAGAATGAATGCTAAGTATGATAAAGGTCTTCTCTTACACAATGGAGAAAAAATAATTTTATTCAAGGAGTCAATATACTTCTCAATAAATAAGCTGCTGCAGAAGGCCTGCAAGGTTTTGTTGCCAGTGAAGAAAAACACAAATACAAGCCGTGGGTGAGGGATGCTCCTCCGGATTCAAAACCTTGTTTAGTAGTGCAAAACATCGATTCTGATCATGATTCTTAACTATCAATTTAATTCATAAGTAAACAAAATCAAAATGCTTTGATCTTTCCTCTTAAAAAAATCCCCTTGGATGTTAAACTTGAACTTTCCTAATTTTGAAGAAATGGTATTTTCCAGTGGAGATGGTCAGAAAAATTTTGCCCAGCCGTTTTTATTTATTATTTTATTTTATTATTCTTTTGATAAAATGTGCTAATGTTAGTGAGTGTACTCTAGTTCAGCACAGACAAAATCGCAAGGGCAGCTGGGAAGTCTTCCAGTATAAGTATCCTGTACCGTGTGAAGTCAAAGATCCTCAGGCAAACATAGCTACAGACAGCACATCTCTCAAAGGGCTAAAATCCCATCCGAGTCTCAAATTCACTGTGCAGGAGAGAAAGCGAGAGAAAGTAATCTGCTAACGAAAGCAGATGTACAGGAGTCATTCCAGCAGCTACATCTGTCATACTGCTTCCTTCCCACCCTGCCTTGTTAAACCCACTCTTCCTTCTAGTCATATGTGCTTTTCTCATTGATGACAAAAATAGGCAAGCACAAATGTCAATCATGTGAAATCTATTCCTTAGGACAGGCACTTTTTTCCTCATCCTACGTTACAGTTTCATTGAGTCCCGATGCTCCCTCACCCTCTAGGGGAAGGCTCTCCTCATTTTGTCCAGGCAGCGGGCAGGAGGCCCTGGGGTGCTCTGCAGCCATGCAGCTGCCTCCCACACCCACCCGTGCCGGCTGTGCACGGGAGCAGTGCTGGGGAGAACCCGTTCCTGGGCTACTCCGCTCCTCATGGATCCCCTCGTGTAGCAGGAAGATGCTGGCGGGGCTGCCGTCCTGGGCGGCGTTGTGTTGCAAGTGGGAAACAGGCACCAGGGCCTCGATGGCACCAAGGCCCATGTTCCTCCTGCCCCCTTGCTAACCGGCCTGTGGGAAGCTGGCACCCGGGTAGGCATGGCCTGCACTCAGGAAAGCGGTGGCCCTCGCTAAAGCTGGCGAGCAGTCCAGGCCTGGGCCCCACGAAGAACAAGCAGGCAGCCCTCAGCCTTCGCTTGGCTCCTTTACGGCACAAAGCCCCAAAAGTATGAGCCAGCAGTGTGCCCAGGTGGCCAAGAAAGCCAACGGCATCCTGGCTTGTATCAGAAACAGCATGACCAGCAGAAGCAGGGAGGTGATTGTGCCCCTGTACTCAGCACTGGT
>JAOXNO010000013.1:84149177-84178551 GCA_028565335.1 Limnodromus scolopaceus
TTTTTCACAGAAAGAGTGGTCGGGCATTGGAATAGGCTGCCCAGGGAGGTGGTGGAGTCACCATCCCTGGACGTGTTAAAGAGTCCTTTAGATGCGGTGTTGGGGGATATGGTGTAGGGGAGAACATTGGAGAGTAAGGCTGATGGTTGGACTCGATGATCCCAAGGGTCTTTTCCAACCTAAATGATTCTATGATAAGGAGCAGGGAGGCACCAGCGCCCTCACGGTAAAACCGTCGCCGCCACACCCTTCCTCCCCAGAGAGACCGCACGGTGTGGGGCAGGCCCCGTGGCAGGCCCGGACCCGGCCCGCCGCTGCCGAGGCCCGGGGCGGGTGTCCGGCGTCGGGCGCTCTCAGGCTGCCAGCCCAGGCCCCGGCTCGGGCCCCCGGAGCTCCCTCTGCCCGCGCTGGACAACCCTCCGGTGCCCACCGGGCCTCATCCCCGCACACGGCTGCCCCCCCGGGAGACAGGGCACAACCCCGCAGCGCGATTTCAACACTGTCCCCCGTGCTCCCCGCTCCGCGGCGGCCGCTCCCCGCCCGGTACCCGCAGAGGGCGGCGGAACCCGCGGCCTCCCGCCAGTCGGCGGCGCCCTCTCCTCCGCTGGCCGCGCCTTCGCCCCGGCTCGTTCCCCGGGCTTCCCGCCGCGCCGCCCCGGCAATGCATCCTCCCCTTCCCCAGTAACCGGCCGCCAAGCAAGATGGCGCCGCAGCGCCCTCAGTAAACATGGCGCCGGCCCCGCCTGCCCGGTCACGGGGCCCCGGCGGCTGCCCCGCCTACCCCGCCATGGCGGCTCCCTGTGCGGTGTGGCTGGGGGACTCGGTAAGGCGGTGTTGGGGGCTCTGCCGGGGATAGGGGGGTAAAGGGGGGATTGGGGTGGCGGTGCGGGCTGACCCGTGTCCCGCCGGCAGGTGGAGCGGGTGCCGTGCCCTTACGACGTCCATCACCTCGTCCCCCGGGCGTCGCTGGAGAGGCACGCCGCGTCCTGCCGGCTCCGCAAGATGGGGTACTCCGCCGAGGAGGAGGTGGGCACCCGGCTGGGGGGTGGGCGCGGTGCGGGGTCGGCGCTTCTGCCCCGGAGGTGTCGCCTGCCCGGCCTGAGGGGGTCCCCGCTGGCCGGGGGCGGCTGGGTGGCCCGGCCCGGAGCCGGTGTGGCCGGAGGCGGCCGCGGGGCCTTGACTGAGCCGCTTGGTCCCGCAGGCAGAGATGTACGACTCCAGGTTTTTCTACGACAGCCTGAAGGTTCCCAGCGTCGCCATGGGTGAGCGGCTGTGGGGGCTTTGCCTGACGGGGCCGTCTGCGATCCCCGAGGGTGGGGCTGAGGGGAGAGCCGGGGGGGGGAAGAGGGTGAGGGGCTGAGGGGAGATCCCGAGGGAGGGCAGAGGATGGGGCTGAGGGGAGGTCCCATGGGAAGGGGGGCAGCATACCCCCCTGCCTTGTCAGCTGTAAACTCTCCAAGGCCTAAAAAAACCCCTGAGCATTTCCATCACTAGGTTTATTTTCTTACCACTGGACTTTGCCTTAATTTACCCTAGTTATGCTTCTGTCACTGTGTAATTCTGGTCTGTGGGTCACTTGGCTGTTCTCATCTTCAAATCCAAGGAGGATCCTTTTTTTTTTATCTCTTAGATTATTTTCCAAGTATTTTATGTGAAAGTTAGGTGATATTTTTGTCTTCTCGGTTTGCAGATAAAGATCTACAGTTTCACATTGTTAAGCAAGCTAGAGCCCAAAGTGCGAAAGAAGGTACAGGCTTCAGTGAAGGTAAGTAGCAACCAGATACTGAGGTGACTTCATCGGCTCTCACATGGAGAGCTGCTTTTGTCTTCCCCCTCGCAGCTTCCTTCATTCCACTTGTGAACTGCTGTGAGGGATTTATTTATTTTTAATATGCCTTCCCTTGTGTATTTTGGAGGATAACTACTTTCTCTACTTGGGGCAGCTAGATGAGAGAATTTGAGTCTGTTGTGGATGTGCCTCTAGTTCTTGTCAGGACTGGAAAATCGGCACTGCAAAAATTCTGGAGTTTCTTATAGCACTAGTCCTTCATTTCCCATGCCACTACCTACACTTTACTTTCTGTCTGCGTTTTCTGATACTATCCTTCTGTTCTTTGTGGCCCAGACTCTTCTAATGCTGCCTCCAGCCTTGTTCTTCATGTAATGTTACGTTTAAGGATTAATTGCTAGATGTGAGCTGTATGTGCTTGTCCACCATTCCCCAGATCAAAATCCAAACAACAAGCATATTGTTATGTTGGATTGTTTCAAGACTGCCCTAAAGAGTTATGTAAGAAATACACTGACACATCTGCAAATATGATGTTGTCCTTTGCCACTGCTCTCAGCTCGTTAGTTTTTCATTTTTTTCATGTTTCATTTTTCAGTGGGGTTTGTGACCAGTCTGGGGACCAGGTTAACTGAGCTATGCTTCTCTTCGAGAGTTCAGACCACGACAGTAGAGAAGTAGGGCTACCTATAGAAATTACTATAGAGCTGCAGTATATGGTTTGGAAATTACTGCAGCACCAGAAAGACATAGCATTTACTGTCTGTAGTCCTTTAGTTTGGTAAACGTATGTGGGCAGAAGGAAAAGAGCATTTGTTCTGCTTTCTTGACAGTCACATACAGCAGTGCTTGCTTGGGCATAGTTTGTCCCGTTCATTTGTTTCTCTGGCGTAGCAAATGGAGCCTTTACAGACAGTTGCTCAGGAAGGAGCTCTCATGTGATGGGCACTGCGTTTGGAGCACGTTGGGTACATTTCCTCTGGAGGGAAGTGGTAACTCATTGATTTGACACAAGCACAACCAAGTAGAGAAGAAGCAAATAAACCCTTTATCTAGCAGTGTGTTGCAGAGATACATCAGTGAGCCACTAGATGACAGTGTTTGCTATCCAGTTTTCACTGCAAGCTTGAATTTCTCTGAAGATAACACTAAAGCTGTATTGGGGTGGTTTTCATTGTGGCATCCTGGTCTGTTGTAAGATTTACTGACTTGAAATTGTTTGTTAATTTAAAGTCCTTGGCAGTAGAAACAAACGGAAAGCATTTTTCATGTAAATTACCTTTTCATTAACTGTATCAAAGGAAGTAATTTTCTTTCTTTGTTTTTAAAAAATTCTAATCATATTTTGAATATTAGAATAGCTATATAATAGGTCAGGAAAGCTGGTCTTAGTCACAAGTTGCGAAATTCTAGTAAAATCACAAGCATATAACTATTAGGGCACTTTTATGGGCTTCCGTGACCCTGTAAGAACAGTGCATTTTAAAATTAAATTCTAGTGTTCATGTTTAGATATGTTAATTTGGATTAGAAAAGCTCTGGTTTAAGCTCTGAGTAGCAGTAATTAGGAAGTCTTGTATTTTAGGTCTGTTGTTGTAGAGTTATTGTGGCTGCTCTTCCTATTCTGTGATGTCTTTAGTGAAAGCAGGATGTGGAAGATTGGCTCAGCTTCTAAGTGCTGAATAATTTAGAGAAACGGTAGCTTTGCTGTTGTGAGGGCTCCTGTATGCACCCCGTCTTATCTGTTGACTCTTCTGTCTGCCGGGGCATGTTTGTCTGTGCGGGATTGTGCCTTGCAGGGGGAAGGTTGCGTTGTGAGGAGCAGGATTATGGAAGTCAAGTCAATGGTTGCAGGGAATTTGAATGTTCTCAAGTAAAATGCTTTTATGCAGGTGATATCCCGTTCTGTATCTTTAGGGAAGTCACTTCGCTGCTGTTGCAGTGGATTGAGAATGGATTTATTGTTTGCTTGGAGGATATGTGTTCTAACTGGGGATGGGAAGAGCGAGTACCCGGCTGATCATTCAGGGAAAGAGTGAGCAGGCAGTGTGGGTTTTTTGTAACTTTAAACTTAGTTATCTGAACTAATCTGGAGCATTTTGAAAGTGCCTTTGTACCGTTTTAGCTTTCAGTGCCTGTGGCAGTCTATTATAAAAGCTTGGGAGAGAAAGCGACAGTGTTAGTGAGACTGGTTTGCATAGTGCCCAGTTATTTAGCCTCCTGGAAGCTTTCATTCTCTTTGGCAGAACAACAGGTATTTTGCAGCTAGTACTTAACAGAAAATTTTAGAAGTAAGACAAACCCATGAGCCAGAGCTGCAGCCTGCTCTCTCTTTAGTTTCTAAACCAAGAGCTGAAATTTATGGGACAATACTAAGTTCAATTCTTTTTCTTTGGGCAATTTTTGTCCTTTGAAATTAAGAAGGATAAAACTTCTTACAGATATGTAGGGGAAGGATGAAAACAGCATGTGCGTTTACTGCATTGTTCATTGAGCTTTCTCAGTGTTTTCCTGTATAATTATGCTGTTTTACTAATGACAGCTGTCTGTTCAACTTCCAGGATCTTATTCATTACTGCCTATAGAAGTTCCTCAAAATCACAAGCGTTTCACCTGTGACCTGACCCAAGCTGATCGCCTTGCTCTTTATGATTACGTTGTTGAGGAAACAAAGAAACAGAGGTCTAGATCCCAAATCACGGAAAATGACAGTGATCTCTTTGTGGATTTAGCAGCAAAAATCACCCAAGGTTTGAAGAACGATCTGTTGTTGAATTTGTGGCTCAGAACTTCCACTTTGTAGTTAGATGAGTTTTGTTGAAAGCCAAATAGAATTGCTTGTGCTATTTTTATTGTGAAAAGTATATTGTTCTTAAAAGCCACAATGAAGACCTGGCATCAGAAAACACTAGTTTGGTATCCATGATGTTGTTTTCTTTTTGCAAAAGCCACGGTGCTCTCCTCTTGGCACACACCTTGCGTGTATCTTAGCGGATGGATCTTTTGTCTTTGCTGCAACTGACTTCAGGTTGCTTAATGTTGCCAACTTACTGTGCAGCCTGTGACAGTATTTGCTGTAAGAGATGATGAGATGAAAAATTACTTAAGAGTAAAAGCTGAACAAGAAAGGTTGGCAGTCATCCGATGGGAGCTCTTGAGCAATATACAAATGGGTGTATTGGACCAAGACCTCTCATCCCTGTTGAGTCCTGCCAGTTTATAACTCTACCAACTGCAACATCAGCATCTGTGTTATCCCGTGGGCTCTGCTGTGCCTCGGAGGTAGGAGACAGTGTTTGTCACCTACGCAGGTAAATGTTTTATAGAATCTGGCTTTCTCAATCATTGTCTCTTATGGTAATACCAGCTTTGAAAACGTGGCCAGTATTTTGTAGGCATTTGACTGTATTGCAAGCCTGTATATTGGTTTGAATCACTGTTAGGAGACTGAGACCATGTAATGAGATTTGCTTGGTGGCTTCTTAGTCTTGTGTAAACAGCTAGCAAGGAGATTGGAGAGGAAGCTTGTGCTAAATTTGTAATAGTTACTAAATACTGGAGAAACTTCAGAAAAAATACTATATTTTATTGTGTTTACAATATTGTGTATTGTGCTTGTGTACACAAGCACCAGACTTGCATACCTGCAGGTGCTGATGTCTTGCTAATGATAATTTGTTTTATTTCTAATTTTTTGCTAGATGATAGTCAGAAAGGTCCAAAGTCCCATCTTGAAATTCTGGCTGAAATGCGAGACTACAAAAGGCGGCGGCAGTCATACAGGGCTAAGAATGTCCATATAACAAAGAAGTCTTACACTGAGGTGAGATTTTACACAAAAGTGCTTATTGTATATCAGCAGAAACAATGATATACCTTTTTGGACAAAGATATTATCTCTCTCTTTCCATTTCTTGTACCCTGCCTTATTAGAGTTGCAAACTGCAGAGGAATCTTTTTGGTTTGTTGCAGCAAGTTACAAATAACAGGAGCATTTCTGAATGTGAAACTACCAGCAAGATATAGTTGACTGTCTATTCTAAAATGGTGTTATTTAAATTTATGCTGAAATGCCTGTTCCTGCAAATAAGACTTTCCATTCAAACAGCTGATATATAAGGTTTGGGATGATTTTTTTTTTTAATTATTTTTTCGGGGGGGGATGTTTACCTTCTGCTGTCTATTTGCTAGTTCAGGCCACTACCATGACATGGTGCTTTTCTTATTGTTTGGGGTTTTTTTAATGTATCTTAATCTCCAGGTGATTCGGGATGTGATTGGTGTGCATATGGAAGAACTCAGCAATCACTGGCAGGAGGAGAATAGGTTGGACAATGCAGAGATATGTGAAGGAGGGAAGTCAAAATCTTCAGGAAGGTATGTCACAGTTGGCAAATTCCCCAGGGATGTCAGCAGCCCAATAGCCTGTAATGTTATCCTGCTACCTCTTTCTAATAGGACACATACCAACCTTGGCTGAGACACATACACAGTTTACTTTATACTAATTCTGTTAAGCTCTTGCTTGAGAAGCTTTGTCTGCATGAAGGATGGGTAAAATGAATGAATAGCTTTCTCTCAAGGGTAAGGATGTAAGTTACAAGTGATCCAGGTAGTTTCTGGTGGAGCTGAAGAATGAAGAGTGCTCCCTCTGTCTCCAGATGCGTATGTATGTGATAGCTGGGGACAGAAGGACACTTGAAAATACAAGTACACAATTTCTTTCTCTTTGCTACTACATGACAGGAAATGCTATGGTAGATATATTATAAAATAGCCCAGAGAAAAGGTTTTCCTAACTTACTAAATATGAGGAACCTTTACCGTTCTTTTCACTATGAATGCTGCTGTGCTAACTGGGAGTGTGGTTTATGTACACGTATTTCTTCCTGTGTCATGCTGTGGAAGCTGCACACTCTTCCAAACGTTTGTCGCTGAAATAAAAATGGAATCATGACCTAATGATGGTCTATTTGTGCTTCTTCAGGAGATCTTTGAGATGACAATGGTGTTGAAGCAAACTAAAAGGTGACACTTGTGGTGTTTGTTTTTAGCATTAAAATGAAGGTGAAGGAAAAGGCCATACAGGAGATTAGGCTTGCTGGGTTCTCCAGCTATAGGTAGCAGCTTAAGGTAGGTGGTTGAAGAGTTAGGGATTTAAAGCAAAACAGTATCTCCTGTTTCATGAGCAGAGGTGATAATGCTGAGGGGCAGTGTTTGTAAGAAGTAACTGCATTAAATAGTGTGCTGAGGTGTGCACCTATAAGAGCATGGACTTTGGGCCTCTTTTGGTAGGTATTGTATTTCTTAGGGAGATAGAGAGGTTTAATAAAAGATATGTCCTCTGTCTTACACCATTAGTAGGTCATTATATTACAAATCTGGTACCGAAAACAATAGTGACTGTGACACGATTTTTATTGAATAAAATCAATAACCTTTTTTTCAGAAGGGAAGACAGGCGGTCAGCTTCAGTGGACTCACGGCAGTCTGGGGGAAGCTGTAAGGATACTGAACGCACCAGACACAGGCGAGAGACAAGTAGGAGTCCAAATAAACGAAAAAGGAGCCGCGAAAGAGGCAAAGACAGAGATTCTCGGAGAAAAAGAGAGAGGTGAGCATAAATAGTGACAGATGACTTCCACTTCTGAGTCGGGCAGCTGTAGGAATTCAGTGCAGAGAATTAGAATAGCTAGTCCAATTAAAAAGCTAGGCTAATCTCATATACAGTATAACAAGCCAGTAGCATGAGGCTACTAATACTAAACAGAATATGCTGTGAGATCATAAACTGTGATCTACACTTCAGAATTTCCTCTCATATCTGAAAGGTGACACTTTCACCAGTATGCTGCAGGACTAGCACAGTACTGTCACAGATTATTTTACACGTGATCAACATATGCATAGGGGGACATATTGTCTATTTAACTAAGTGTGCTTGTTGTGTCTAATGCTGATTTCTGCTCTAGCTTGCCCTGGGACTTAATAAAAGGGATTGTTTGTTATATGTATATACATACAATCACTTGACTAGCTTTTCCATGGTAGATACTTCAAAACAGTGCTGTTGCTCTTCAGTAGTTCTGGACCAGACCTTCTAATACCATCAACAAGAGCACATTTGTGTCTGCAAGACCGTAGGCATGTGGGACCTGTGTTTGAGCAAAGACTTAGGCTGTTGTGCAGAAGAAACACTGCGTTGTCCCTAGTGCGTAGGGAAGAAATGCTGTAGATAACTGCATGGGTGGGAATGATTGCTTGTCTCAAAATTGGCTTTGTTACACAGTGATGCCATTCATCCTAAACTAATTGCAACTGTGGTGCTGCATGACAAGGCTTTGATTAAAACAGCAGTCTGAATGTAGTTTACTTTCTTTCCTTAGAAGAGGACATGATTGTGTTTAATGAGAGCTTTGCATTTTCTGAGTATTTTTTTTCCTTCAGATTCTGTCAGTCTGAGCCTAACAGCCCACACAATGTTTGTGGTTTCGTTTCAGGGATGAAGACAAGTATCACAGCCATAAAAGAAGAAAGTAACCAAGAAAAAGTAAACAAGAACCTGATTATTTTGTTTGTCAGCCATTCAAAAAGTTACTTGGACAGGAACTGTCATTCCTGCTGTTGTGCCAGGGACAGTAACACCGTGTACAAAATATTGGTGTTGCATCAGAGCTGCGCTTGGAGTCAAAAATGAAATGGTGTTAAGGTTTGTCAGGATGGAAGCAGTGTATATTAGAAAATGTGTATATCTGTAACACTAATGCAACTATTAATAAATTACGTTGGTCTCTTTCATCTATTGAGTTTAGTCTGACAAGGCTGAAGAACGAAATCTGTGAGGGGCTGTACTAATTTGCCTTCCTGGCCTGTAGTTGATGGATATAGAACAGAGCCAGTCCCTGGAGTCTAGGATGAATGACAAATGGAAAAGGCATGAAGAGAGCTCCTCTGTTTCCCTCCCACCTAAGGATGCTTGGAATATTGCTGATTGATTGCCATTTTCAAACACCAGGTGCATACCCATTTCCTTCCAGAAATAACCAGGAGAAGTTCCCATCCTATAGAGTAACATGTAAGTATTAGTGCTAGAGGCTGATAAAACAGTAAGACTTAAGAGGTGCAGGTGCATACTAAACTTACACTTAACTTCAGTGAGATTTTTATTCTCAATTTTATTATCAATTTCTAGTCCTGTTAATTTCTCACACAATCTACTACAGTAAGGTCAGTCATCATCAGCTAAGCTTGTTAACGAAATAAGCAACTATAAAAGAACAAGGTTGCAGGTTCATCTTTCCTACATACTTTTTTCTGTTTGATCGAGTTGCCAGGATGGGGCTCCTGGCTTTGGCCTTCTCTGTCAATGGAATCTCTCTGGTTTTACTGTAGCCACTAGGATCCTGTCTCTCACCTCAGTTGTTTCTGCAATTAAGTGTGACCATCTGTCACTAAATACTTAGTCTAGTTCCGATCGATTTAGACTTCTGTACCTACCACAGCCGTTCAGCTCAAGACCAAATTGAACTCTGTGTCAGGCGTTCCTGACCTACACGACAAATGCAGTATCTTTTTCTGTCAGAAAACAAGACACATTTTAAAACAGGTGCCTAATTAGGCAAGTCCATCTAAGAATGGAAAAAGATATTTAAGTTCTGAAAGAGTCTTAATTAGAGGGAAAACCATATGGAACCATTGCACTCCTTTCTTGAATTGATGTTTCTTCTACTAGCTCAGCCACAAGGTTCTCATGAAGTTCTCTTGAGTAAGGCTTGGTAAAACTGTTTGTTTAATAGAGCGTGTTCATGCAGACCAGGTAGGTGAAAGACAAGCTGGTTTTGTGTAAGAGTCAAAAAAAAAAAAAGCCAGTGCTACCAGAAGCATAATGCGAAACGCACCACTTACAGCTGTCCAGTCTTCTCTAAATTTAATTTTGACTATAAGAAAAGAAGTAAATTTGCGAAGTACAGGTAGGAAGATCCGTGGCAAAATACCTTTTACTCAGCATAAACAGATGAGTGAAGGTACCACTCCTAGGTGTGAGGCAGGAGAACAGGATAGCCATGTATGCGATTGGCATCCACTGAAGGGCCATTTCAAGAGTGGGATAAAGAAAAGGAAGTGCAAGAAAAGAGGGTCTGCTTGTATTTTAATGTGCAAATAATGATCCTTTGAACACAAAATATTTTCTTGCACATATTTATTCCTTTTTTTTTTTTTCTCACCTGCTGCTGAAGAGTAGGCTTGATCAAAAGAAAGGGCTGGGGGTCAGAAAGTTTCTGAGCAGCACCATGCCATGTTGTTGGTCACTGGAAAGGAATAAACCAAATGTTTTAGATCAGCACTTTAGCATGGTACATCCTGGTGTGTTGGATAGGATACAGTTGAGTGTTATATTAACTGTAAGCACGAGCAGCTTGGTTAAAAAGTGGTTCTTCCTGAAAATGGTCAATCTGGTAATTGTCATGACAAAACAAAGCAGTTCATTTGTGAGCTCCTGCATTTTTGAGCTCCCATGTACATGAAGCTGGTAGCAATCCAAGTGTACTGGGTTTGCATGGCAAGGTTTTGGTAGCTGGTGGGGACTACAGGGGTGGCTTCTGTGAGAAGCGCTGTTAGAAGCTTCCTCCATGTCTACCAGAGCCAATGCCAGCTGACTCCAAGACCGCTGGCCAAGGCTGAGCCCATTAGCAACAGTGGTAGAAGGGCAATTTGCCATAGCTAACACTACAAAAGCTGAAGAGCCAAACCATTTAAGACCAAGTGCATACTAGATGTTTTCTCAAGAAAATTTCTAGGAAGAAGTAATTCAGGAGAAACACAACAGAAGTTTCAGACTTGAAGGTGGGAACTCCCAGTTTCTCTCTTCAGTTTATGATCTATGTTAAACCAACAGAGCAGCCCATAAGATGCTGCTGGTTCCAGTACCAGTAATATGCAGATGATACAAACCTGTATGTAATTGCTTCCTACAGGGGAAATTATACCACCAGATAGGGACTTCAATATTTCAAAGAAAGATGGATAAATAACAATTTATCATTTAACAGTTCAAACCCTGAAGCTGACCACTTAACAAGAAATAACTATGTATGCTTCTGGTATAACCTTAGTCAAACTTCACTCCTGTCATCATGGCTACACCAAAGTGAAGATAGACTATTCACCTGAAATTATAGATTTATGGAGAACCCAGGGGTGATCAATACATTAAAATTCCATGCACAGATTTTTTACTTACGCGTATTCTTTAATTCCGTGGAGGAATGCTTCGGTTTTCTCCTCTGGTATCTCTCCATCGACACGGGCCAAATATGAGTAAAGGAATGAGAATGTTTCGAAGGGAATGCGAGCTGCTCCACCTTCTGGGTCTTTTGTTAAGATTTCGCAGGCGTGTTTCATTGAACCCAGTAAGGACTGCGGGGGGTTCAGTCAAGAAAGAAGAGAAACGTATAAGCCATGAACATTCTTTGCATACTGTGACAAAATCCACACTGTAAACCACTAAAAGTGAATGTAAATGAGATGAAGGCTTTATCATCATTACCTAGCTTTCAACCCCAAATTTACCCTCCAGCACAGTTCCAGGGACAGAAACAATAATGTAGTTTTAGTAGAGAAAGGAGCGGAAAATACCAGAATCCTGTGATTAAAGATTGCACGGGGCAGTCTGAGCCCCTTCTCCAATATGGCCAAACTGCTCTCTTCTGCTGCTGTAAAACCTCCAACATCACTATACCTAGTGAGATGATAGATATATAGTGTGTTTGGGCGTGTATTTATTGTCTCAATGGATCTAAATGAATCCTTGGCAGCAGTTAAAACAGAAAAATCTACAAATCTCAGAAAATTCATATGGGTTTGATTTTTGTTACGACACAGTATTATATGGTATTAATTTTTAGCAGTGCTGATATTTACTGTTTTCCCTACCTGTATGCAAGTTCCATTTTAATAGTAGAAAAAGTACTGAGGCAAAAAGCATTTCAAGAATGTTTCAGTGTAGTTGAAGCCCAATAACGTGCGAGTTCCCTTAAAAACAAACATTCCTCAAAGTGTTAGTTCCAAATATTCTTTGAAAAAAGATCCTTTATTTAATACAATGTCTATAATCCAGTGCCCTAAATGTGGTACAGGGAAATAGATGGAAAAATTCAGCATTGAGCTACGTTGAGTCAAAGACTGTTTGGATTCCATTAAAACAAAGAAACAGACAAAAAGACACAGGCCTTTTTTAACCCAAGTAGTAATATTTTTGCTATAACTTTTCCAAAATTTATTCTTACCTCTTCATTAACAAGAAAGCAATGACTTTGTAAGTTAAGTTTATTTCCTAACAGTAGAAGACCAATATTTAAAATAAATGCAATATCTGTTCAAGATCTAGCATACAGGCCAGAGGAGTTATCGTATGATCCTTTAATAGTTTTACTTAATGTAGCTCCTCCCCTGTATGATGGCAGACTCTGCCCCCCGCAGTTTGCCACCCCTCTCCTGCCACTCCAAGCTGCCACTGTCTCCCTCGCACAACCCAACACAGCAAAGTTATTCACATCGATTTCTCCACGTTTGAACAATTTAACAAGCTACCTGTATGGACATTTCTGCAAGGCTGTAAAAATGTGCCAGTGCCTTACAGAAAGATACTTCAGATGACTGGTGTTCTTAAGAAGTTCACGCTTGTCTACTCTTGTATCTTAACTGACCCTATTCAACCATGAACAGAATTTACAGCTGCAGGAAATTAATGAAAATTTCTTTCGTGCATCTTCCTTTCTGGTTTAAGAAACTGAAGTTTAGGTTTCATTATGTGGAGCTGAAATCAAATAATTCACTTAATATCTGAAAGGATGGATAGATGGAGGTAAATTTAGTCTGTCTAGCTCCATCAGAGTGATGTTCCTTGACTCTGTTTTTGGTTTTATTTGATTTTTTTTTTTAAATAAGTAATGTTGCTGTTATCTTTTTTTTTTAAATGAAGAAAAGAGCCCAAACTACAAAATCGTGTTGGGAGGGGGACCGGAACCAAGAAATACACAGTGGAAAAGAATACATGTATCTATACACACAATTGCATTGCCATGCCAGGTCAACATTCAGGGCTTCCAGATATTGCAACATTCTCAAAGTATTATTTAATATGTATTTTCTTTTTAATACCCCTTCTTCCCTACTGTAGAAATCATTAAAAGCATTATACTTCATAAGAACATCAGCTTAGTGCATTGCATAGTCTCTTATTCTGTTGAAATGCTCTGCTGAGATTTTATTACTGACATTAAAAGAATTAAAAGTAGATTTAGTAACATTAACTGCTTCCGTGAAAATTTAATTGACTACACAATCAATTAAAAATTGATGCTTTAATTTCTCCTTCCAGTTCTCCTCCACGGACATTTATGCTGATTCCATACGCATCATTCCTCTATCATCCTTTCTCTCATGGTCCAAGCTCCCTGCTGACACACTTACTGCCATCCCAGTAAACTAAGGACCAAGCCCTCTTCCTGGTTAAGTTCCTTGACCAAAAGCTGATGGAGGACAGAAATAAACACACAAGCCACTTTGCCAGCTGCTGCAAAATAATTACCATTCTCTAAAGTCCACTTGCATTAATTGGTCTATGGCCTATGTCACATACAATCATATACGACCATTTGCTTTTGGATATGAGGGCTCCTGCTGTGAACATACCTTGCCAAGCACGCTGCACCCAAGTGCCAGAAACTTCATCCATTCCACCTCCTCACCGAAGTCATCCAACTGCAGGATAGCATCCAGCTGCTCCTCTGGCAAGCACAAGTCCTTCCATTTTTCCTTCAGTTCTGCAACATTCACCATGTCTTTGGGAGAAAGCTTTAAATGAAATCACAGCACCACAGTAAGAACTCTGAAAACCAGCATGAAACTAAGAACCTCCCCAAAATAAATCAGATACTTGACATTCAGTCTCCCTAAACATCCCCAGGATATCAGCATTCCTCGACAGCATTGTACGCCTGATAAAGGCCACTTTGTACCTGTTTGTGCAAGATTTTAAGGAGTCCTGGTGTCAAACCGGCATCTGCTTTCTCTGTTGCTAAAGGCATTTCAATCCTCTCCTTCACAGGAAGGGTCTCACCTTTTGACAAGGCTGAAAAATACCTGGGCAAACGGGAAGAGCAACGCACTTCAGTGCCTGTGGCCATGACAAGCTGCACAGCAGTAAATGGTCCCACAGCTCAGTGAATGAGTCTGCACGCTCCCGTGCAGGAGTGGCAGCACTCCGTAAGCCGCCTGCTCATCTCCCCGGGCCCAGATACCACCTTTCTTTTTAGTAGAAACCACAATCTTTAGATTACACACTCCTTTTTATGACACTCTAGTAATTCTTAAGGCATTTAACTTGTTTTGTGCATAATACACTCAGACCTTCTTGGTAAAGCAGAGAGTGATTTATTAACATCAGAGTGTGCTCACAAACCAAAGCACAGGCTTTTCCCATTTGGTTGATGAGCACCTGAGGGCTCATTTGTTTAACATTCCCCTCACAGGCTACCTAAAAATCACAACTGGCTATTTATGCTGCATCTCTCTCATCAGTATTTCTGCTATTTCTGTCCACTGCAAAATAAAGTTTAAGACTAGAGCAGAAAAGAAATCAGATGCGCATCCTTTAAATTATAAGGCCACCGCAGTGTTAAAAGCAACCACCTTTGTCCCAACTGGCCAGTGATGTGAACTGTGCAAGGAGAACTTAGTTTTCCATTCAGTCAGTGATAGGTCTAATTTAAGGGTTTCTCCACTTGTCCTCCCTCACCTGCCCTGGTCACCCACATGCTATCCCATGTGCCAAGAGGCACAGCAAGCAGCACTGCAGAACTGAACTAGTGAGACTATAGAAATAGACGTACGATACATATAACACCTGGGCTATTTTCCAGCCGGATCTATTTCCCCATCTGATTATTGACAGGGACAAGCACTACAACACGAGCAGTGCATCTGAAACCGCAGCCTTGCTCTGCTTCGTGTGGCTCCCAGGTCCGGACCTTGCTCTGCCCCAGGTGCTCTCACACCACAGCGTATTCCAGAACGAGAGGTGTGTGATCAGCAGCAGCCGCTTGACCATCTGCCATGGGTTTCTCCAACCAAGCTGGTGCAACCTTTAAGCAGAGGTTGGGGACTGGCTGATGGCATACCCATGGCAGTGCCCTACTGCCCCTGCTCTCACCAGACCCATGTCCCAGCAGGCTCAAGCTACCTGGTGGCTGCTATTTCTGACGGCTCGGTTGGGACAAGCTCCCTGCACATCCATCGTCCAGAGGTATGCTGCACCCCACCTCCATCACATTCCTAAGAAACACCATGACGTTTTAAGCTCTTCCCGCTGCCTTTCTCCAACACTGCAACCGTAGCAACTCAGCTTCAGGTTTTTTGCTTTTTGATGGACAAGCCAGACTCCAGCCTGGTTTTATCAACAGTCTCCCCCTGCCTCACATACACAGTACAGATGTTTTTCAGTTCAACTGTGAACATCTCATAGCTACCTTTCAAGAGCTTGTCCACACAAACTGCAGGACAGGAAAAAATGATAGTGAGCAGTTGAGGTAAAAGAAAAAAGAAGATAAAGAAGAAACTTTTAAAAACCTTAAATCAATTTTACAGTCAGAGTTTTATTGTGTGGACTATCACCTAAAATTTGCAACTTTTCAAGATCTTTTTCTATTTCAGTAACATTAAGGAGACTCCTTAATTTTGTTCCTGGAAAAAAAAAAAAAGAAGAAACCTAAGCAAGCTTTAGAATTAGAAAGCTATTTTCTAGGTTTCTTCTAAATTCCAAAAATTAAGTCACACAGGAGAGGAGGGGAAAAATAAAGTTTGGTCTTCAGGAAACAGAAATTAATAACAAAAAAAATAAAGATGTATTTTTCTGTATGGAAATCAAACTATTCCAGAAATATGCCATCCTAAACCGCAATGAAACAGAAAATAAATCAAGCATTACACTATTTTTAAAAGGCTCACATGCTGCATTAATGCACAGAAGTGTGTATGCAATATGCAGGTTGGTTTAATATTCAAAGCCAGCTCCACTGTGCAATAAATAAACAGGAGCAGTGAGTTTCTGTGGGTCCATAGGCACAACACTAAACCATTATGCGAACATCGTACTTACGCAGCTGCCCACTGCAAAACATCTTGAGGCTGAGTCCTAACAGCAGCTTTAGTAAATTGCTTCAGAATATCAGGTAGCTCAGGGGGGATTTTGATCTGCTGAGCACAAAACATGGTTTCTGGAAGAGGCATGGTTTGTTTGTGTTCAGTTATAATGGCCTGAAAGAAATAATAAGAAACAGTAGTTCACAGATGCAGAACATGAAGGAAAAACTGTGTGTGTATATGAGGGCCAACAGTGCTTGTACCCAAAGTCCCTCCTGTCCTACTCGACAGCTGGAGCTAGTGGAGAACCGACAGTCTCCAAAGCATAAACAGATGAGCACTGCGCAACTCCAAGAAAAACTTAAACTTGATGGCAACACCAAGTAAAAGACTGGAGCTCAGACACCAACCACAGCTCTGGGTAAGGAGAACTACTGCTTTAATAGGTATCTTTAGATATAGTTTTAAACTGATTTTTCTCCTCAAACCTATCACAATACAAATTTGTAAAACAAGGAGTCCAGACAAGTCCACACGCACCAATATGAAAGCTAGCTATGCTGACAACTCCCTACTGCATGCCAAGGAAAGTCTTGTAATTTTTGTAGACAAGCAAGAGTATGCAGGTCACCAAGTCTCTATTGTGTTTACGTATTCAAAAAACACTGTAGCAAAAAGTTACAAATTTGTGCTCCTGGCAGACTTTACATCAAAAAATTACAGCAATGAACAAAACATTCACCTGTGCTGCAATTATGCATTGCACTTTGCTCATACAGCTTTACAGGTAAGTTTGTCTCGTTCAGGATGTAACTTATTCGTTGCAAGGAATCCTGTTCCCCAGGAACTGAAAGAAGGGACATACATCGGTTATTCTATAGTCCTTCTCCCATTATAGCCATGGAGCACATTTGGGAATGGGAAATCTGGGCACTCTCCTCATTAGTTCAAAGACAAACTACAGCCTACTTAAGTTGATTTAGCAATAAGAGCTGAAAAGATGACATTTATTTGCAGAAGGGAAGAACAGTGAAAGCAACAGCATCAAGAAAGGAATCAATGTAACAGCATCCTTTATCCCTTTAAATTTAATTTTTAAGGTGAAATTAAGAATACCTAGTAGGTGTCTTTCTCCCCCTATCATGTAAATTTTCCTTTATTGGAAAAAAACATTAATAAAGTCATCTATGGAGGCATGGGACTGCTGTGACTCAAGGCTTCTTCGAGGATCAAACCATACTAAGAACTTCATTTCTGGAGAAACACAAACGGGGTACAGCCTCTTCATTACCTCAATACTGCAAATTTGCATCAGGGAGAGACTTCAGAGTGTGTATTTAAGTACTACTTTGGTCACACACTTTCAGTAATGATTTACAAAAGCAGCTCTAGCCAAGAGACTGAAGCTGAAGGCAAAAAGTTTGGGATAAACTGGAGAATAGAGAAACCTTAAGGAAGGAATGCACATGTGTGCGCATGTGCCCCTGGAAAGCAGTCAACAAATAAAAAAACTAAGCAGAGAACAAAAAGTAGAGAAAAAAAAAAGAAGGCATGAGATCTGTTTTTCTATAGAAAGTCGTTAATGACAGTCATAGAAGGGCTGAGGTTGGCAGGGACTTCTGGAGGTCCATCTGGTCCAGCCTTCCGCTCAAGCAGGACTACGTAGAGCAGGCTGCTGAGGGCTATGTGCAGGTGGGTTGTGAGTATCTCCAAGGATGGAGAGTCCACAACCTCTCTGGGTGACCTGTGCTTGGTCACCCTCATACTGAAAAAGGGTTTCCTGATGTTCTGAGGGAACCTCCTGTACCTATACACACCTCACCAGCCAAAGAAAAGGCCGTGGGGGGAGCCAGCCGTCACAACTTTTCACCGCCAGTCCGCGGCGATACCTACTCTTTGTGCTCTAACACGGGCTACTCCTGCTAAACACAAAAATCTCTCTCGCCTCCGCCTTGCTCTCGTTTCTATCTCATTTTCTGTTTCTCCCTTCACGCACTGAGAACCGGCCCCGGGTGTCCTGGCTGCAGAGCTAAACCCAACCCGGACGCGCAGGCGGGCCAGGCTTGCCCGGCTGCCGCTGACAGCCGTCCCTCCGCAAGCCAGCGGGACCCCGGTTGGCCGCCAACATCCCCTTACCTGCCCCGGCCGCCCCCTTCCCTCCGCCCGGGCCGCCCCCACCGTTACCAACCGCCTGCGGCAGCCCCGCGGAGGCCGCGACAGGCCCCGGCAACGGGGAGCCCAACCGCCGCCCGCCCAACCGCCGCCCCAGGCACCCCCGCAACGGCGGCGCCCGGCCGAGCCGAGCCGAGCCGCCCCTCAGCACCCTCCTCCTCGTCCCCGCCGGGGCTTCCCCCCGCCACCGCGACCCGGGGGAGCCCGGGCCGGGAGCCCCACCTGACCCGCTCCGCGGCCCCGCTGCCCGGGCAACGCGGCGCGGCGGGGGAGGGCCGGGAGGGCGGCCCGGTGCTTAACGGGGGAAGGCGGGGGCCAGGCGAGGGAAGAAGGTTGTTGCCTACGCCGTTTAAAATGCCGGAGCAACAACGAGGCTGCCCTTTCTACCAACTTCTGAGAAGACCTGGAGCGCCTTACCGGTAAGTCGGCGGCTGGTGTCTGGGTCCCCCGGAGTGTCCCCCCCGGCACGATGGCGCACTGCTTGGTCAGCAGCAGCAGTGTGGCACCTCCATCCTGCCCTCGCCTCTCTTGTACCTCCTTTCCAGAACAAACACTGTATGAGCTTCAAAATAGACATAGAATTGTAGAATCATCTAGGTTGGAAGGGATCTTCAAGATCATCTAGTCCAACCGTCAGCCCAAACATAGGGCAACGTATTCCCTAAAATTGCTGTTACTGGCAGTAGCGGCTGCTTCAAAGGACAGCTCAGCCCCAAGCACCTCAGCTGGCCAGCCTCCACGGTCCTGGAAACTGAGGACAGTGGTCCTGCTGGTGGACCACCCCACCACGCACAGCACAGCCTGTGCCAGCTGCTTCCCAGCCCCTGCTGCTCCCAACCTGGCAGCATGGGTTCTCCCACCGTTCCAGAACACCAAGAACGCTCCAAGTCTTGGTGAAGGACCAAGGACCTCTGCCCTTTCCACTGCAGATAAAAACACCATCGGAGGTACTGTGACTGGTGTCCTCGGTGAAGACACTAGTGCATCTCTTGATGCCCCTCCTGTCCCTTCTAGCACAGGCTGTAGGTAACCCAAGCACTTAAATGAACTTGGTAATAGGAGTATTCGCTTCAGAAGGCCTTCACAGGCCATTGCTCCAGAGAAACTTAGGTGCTGCATGCTGGAAAAGAACACAATCTTATTTGGAGCCAGCCCTCCTTAATCCATATGACGTCCCCATTGATGAACGCTTAAGGCCACGCAGGACAGAGATAAAATGGTGGTGGCCTCTGGAAAGCAAAAAGCATGCATTTTAACGACTGTTTAGTCTTTCATAAAGCAAGAACACTTTGCATAGGCTACAGGCCAAGTATTGGGCCTCAAAATACTTTACAGATTCCTGCAATGACATGAAAAACAGTAAACTTCAGACATATCATGACATATCTGTTCTTTAAATGGGTAGATGCTTTAAAACAATTAAGAACACTATAGCAAAAAAATACCTGTCGCAAACGTTGTCCAGCAGAGGTTTACAGAATGGAATTGAATTAATTTAACAATGCAGTTTTTCAAAGTTGTCTAGGGATAGCAGGTAAATGGCAGAAGTTTCATGTTGTCTATGAACTATGGTCCTTGGACACACTCGGAATCATCCTGAAGATGATCAAACAGTAAATGTCATACCCTCAATTCTTCCAGCTATTTGATCCAGTGCAGTGAAATGATGCATGAAGCTGCCAGGCCCTATTATGGGAAACAGCAGCATGTAAGTGGAAAGCTTTTCTGTGACTATTTCATGGAACACTCTGTATTCCTAAACCACATTTTTTTAATATGAATTGCAAACTGGTGGAAAAAGCAAGAGGCTAAAACTTTCATACAGGAATAAAAAGCAATTGGAAAATAAGAGACCAATTAATTGCATGTTGCTGCAAAACATGCTTAATCTATAAAGGCATCACTAAATTTATCTTTGAATAAATGTTTACATGTAACAAGTTAACAAGATACACTGCATCAATCAATACAAAAAACCTCCGGGGGGTATACGCTGCTTGCTTTTTGCAGAAAGAGGAGGATGGGCCCTGCTCCCCTCTCTCCTCTGACCCTGCCCGGCCAGAGATCATCACGTATTTAACTGCGGCTACAGGAGTCACGATCATCCTTACTGCCCAGTCTGCTCATTTATAAACAGAGCCAGATGTATTGGACATTTTCTACTTGTTATTCCTGTGTTAACGATACAAAAAGTATGGCATAATTACTCATGTTTTAAGTTTGGCATATTGGGATATCATTGAGTCCTTTTTAAGAAGTCATTTATACTTCAGGAAACTAGTATTTTTAGTGAAAACCAGCACGCTTTTCACACGTAATTACACTAAATCATCTGCCTGGAGATTACTGTAATTCATGGACGCATGAAAGGAAGGAGACAGACAGCATAACAAATCATAAAGAGTGGAATAACTTCTGAGATCGCTGGCGAGTAAAATTAAGATCAAGAGGTAGGTGGGGGAGGAAGGCTCCAGCTTCAGTTTTGAGGGCTGGTGGTGCGACAACAGGTGCTAATTATATGCAGGTTAATGCAAAGATAAAGAAACTTGGGATTACATAGGTAAGTAAAGTGGCTGTTAGGTCAACAAATCTCTTCCAATGAGGAAGAAAAAGAGATCACAGGAAGGCATGGCAAGAGGGACATTGATGGGTCATGTTGACAATCTTGGCCCAAAGTTATAAAAGTAATGAAGGCTTAAAAAAAAAATTATGTGAAGAAAAAGCTGATCAAACTCTACACAAGCATAGCTTCAGTGAAAGAAGTAACTCGGATTCTTCCTAGACATTGAGTACATTCCCCCATGCGTTTTACTGATTACTCTGTTATATAAGGAGCATTTAAAAGTATATATAATTGTTGGTTTATAGCAGCATTGCCTGATTTCAGCTTAGAAATTCTTCTGCTGCTTCCTGCTCCCCTGGCTCCTGGTCAGGGCCAGCCAAAATATCCCATGAATACTCCATTCTAATGCAGTATTTTTCAATTCAGCACTTTCCTTACCAAACTAAAGTAGGCCATTTGCACAATTTGCACCTGCCAAACAAGGCCCACCAACGCAGATCTTCACTGTCTGGGTTCTAATACATGAATTCTATTCAATATGAATAAATAATGAGCTTTGCAGTGCTTTCTTTTTTTATAAGCAACAAGGAAGTCTGTTCTCTCTAGGTAAAACTACTGTCCTTTTCCAGGAACAGGAAACAAGTTGAAACAAACGTGAAAATCAAGTGATTTAACATAATTCAGACAAGTAAGGTTAAGTGTGTGTCATGTCTGTCCTGTGTGTGTCCCTCTTTGTCCTCCCCCCCACCTGATGTCAGACAACTCCAGATATGTTTGATTTCTGCTTATACAGGGGAAAAAAAAAAGAAAAAAAAAAAAAGGTGCCTATGCAGCTTTGTCACTGGCCACTGCTCAGCAAGTAAGAGGTAACAGCAAGTAAGCATATGAGTAGCAAAGCCGATGTGCAGAATTGTGAAATCATCTTGTCATTGCTCCATCCCTCAGTATTATATTGAATTCAAAACATTCAGTTTATTTTGGAACAGAATTTGATCTTCATAAATGCCATCTTCTAAAAATTTCCATTTATTGAGTAACTTTCATTTCAGCATTGATTTCAGTTTCTCAATTTATGGTGACTTCTAAACAAAGAAATTAAAACCAGAAGCATAGCTTGTCTGGAATAATCAGAGACTTGACAAAATTGCTGTTAACTATGCAATTCTTTAGTTCCAGTTAATCTAATTAAGAACTGAAATATCAGAATAAGAGAGCCCTAACTTACCGTTATGCTTTGTGTAAGTTGTTCTAGTTGTTCCCTTATCCATTTCAGGGGACAGCTTCCTTTTTTTTGGATCCTGAACTTCATTATACTACCAAGATTCAGTTCCCTGTTTAATGTTTTTATTATCTGTATCATCCTTTCTGATGAGCCCCACTCACTGCTCGGGCTGTACGGTGCCCATTCACACGGCAGGCAGCACAAGAACGCTCACCCTGCAGCAAAGGATTTCCAATCTAGATATAAGTAAAAGGACAGAGAGTGGAGTAGGAGGAATCAAACTGACACTGACCAGTGTGCCAGGTGATGACATCAACAAACCAGTTATCCAGGCTTTGTAAGGTAAAGGGCTTTTTACAAAGTTCTTGGAAAAATAGCAGGGCTGCTGCGCAGATTTTAAGGAAGACCTTTGCTCAAGCTTAGGGGAAAGCAAGGAAAGAATTAATGCACTCAGCTGAAAAGTGATCTGAATACTGTAATTGGTGTTGGAGCTGGCATCTTACTGAGGAAGTTACTGACAGAAAATAGTCACAGGTCCCACAGGGCCCTCAGAAACAAAACCAAGTAGCTTAGGCTTTACCAGTGGAGAAGGGGGAGTCAGAGAAAGGATAGAGTTGCAACTATTTTTAATCAATATAAAATAATCTGTGTAAAAACAGTCAAAGCCATGCTGCAATTAACTTCTTTCAGTATGCAAAAGATCGCTACAGAGGCATCTGATAGTTCTTGGATGAAGCCCTGTAGAATTACTAACAGCGTTAGATACTCCACACCGCAAAGGGGATACAATTAAGCCATTATGCATCTCCAGTCCCTCCATTCAAGACCCAAGGTCGACAGAAATTGTGGTGACAACACACACACACAGAATTTCTCCCACTTGAAGAATGATATAAGACCACTGCATGCTGGATTACTCTGGCAGAGATGGAAGCCACTGGTACAGAGCTCATCAGCTGTCTTGGTAACAGCCAGTTAACTTACATGCTTACTACCAAGTTTCTATCCCAGAGAGTACACACGGCACAATTAAGGCAAACTATTAAAATTTAAAACAATAAAAGTAATGTTCTTTAATTCTTGTTCTATACAATCTCCATCTTCTTTCCCAAAACACATGAAAAAATAAGGAGATAAGGAGATGAGATTTTTTGCAAGTTCGCAATGGACAGTTTCAGAAACAAACTTCACTTCAGCTGGAATCTGTAAAGCAGTGCAAATCCACAAGAGTTTGATTTGAAACCAGTTCTCCATAACAAAGAGCAAATACAGATAATGTAAGCTCCATTAAAACAGCTACAGCTCAGGTTACATGACTGGCCCAATTCAGTTTTTTCTGTCACAACTTGTAAAATAACAGTAATCAGAAACAGCACAAAGGCTTTTTCTTAATAAATTTTAATGTTAAGACCAGTTTGTCTGAATAAAAAACACAAAGTTACAAGAACCACACTACTGCAAATTCTACATGATGCACAGTAGTGGTCACGATATTTGAGTAGCAAGACCATTTTGGGACTGTTTACGCAAGATGTGTCAAAGACAGAATCTTGGCATAAGTAAGAATGTATGTTACCAGTGAATTTAATCTTCTGAAAAATATATCTGTCCCACAATATACACAACTGTAAATAGTCAAATGCAATATTTATGCACATCAAAAATATATGGGGTGAATACTCAATTTAGCATTTAGTCAGCAACAGTAAATGAGAGAGAAGTATTTTGGTTATTTTTCTATGATTTCATTTCACTGGAAATTTCCTAATAAATCACTCCAAAGGTTCAAAACCATCAGGACAACTAATTCTGTAAAATAGTAGTTTCTGATCTTCTGATAGTGACAGCCCAATGTTTCTGCCACTAGATTCAGATGCATTTGGCTTGTGCTCACTGCCTTAGAAGATGAGTCCAGGCACCAAAAAGTGCACTAACACCATGACAGCCCAGACCACATTAGCTCAAAACACACCAGATCAGAGATGCAATATCAATAAAAGGAGATGACGCTCTCAAAGCACCTGCCAGATTCTCAAGTATTAATTATATACACATAGGTTTAAGTACAGAATACTGAAGGACAGTGTACTGAATAGCAAGTTAAATGTTCCATCAATTTTCTGATTACTGCAATGGATGCTCCCGTTTCCCCCATTTAATCTAGGAAAGATACTGCAATCTAAGCATATGATTTGATGCTACTTAAAGCTTTGTGATACTGTTAGGTATTTTCTTTTAAAATATCTACATAAAAAAAACCCCAAACATTACTGCAAAATAACTCTATCTACACCTAGAAATAACACAGACTTGATTTGGTGGCTCTTGTTTGGCGGTGTCCTTGCAAAGAAATCTAACTTTTCCCTGCCTGTTTAGTAAGGTATGTATTTCCCTGCCCCACAGGCAATAAATTGTACGTGATGAATCACTTCCTCAATATTATTCCCACAAAAATTCACAGTGACCAATTCTAAAGAAAAGTTTTTTGTTGTTACTGTGGGTCCTTTTTTTTTTTTTTTTAAGTAATTGTGCAATATAAAATTCATACTACTATTTGCAACTTTGGTAACTTAGAGAAAAAAGATTTCAAGCTCTTTAATTACGGACCATGTCAGAATGTTGCTTACACTATGCTCTTTGTTTCTGTGCAAACACATCAGATAAGGTTCATCCCTACTCTTAATGTCCTGAAAAATTCTATTATTGTTAAGAAATCGGCTAAAATTTAAGTTGAGAACCTATCTAATTTTCCCTGGTATGTTTAAATGCTTCCATTACCTAGCCTTAGTAAATTTTTTACTTACTGTTCCAATTCAGGAAATGCTGATTCCCAAAGCCAACCCCCCCTCCCCTCATCCAAACAGAAAAACCCAGATGAGCCTCAACAAGTACACCTGAATTCTCAGAAGAGGAAATATTTTCTTGATTTAACAGCAACTGTACAATATTACAAACTCAGACACATGAAAAACAATCAGGCAATAGAAAAATGTACAACAGCTTTGGTGTTATACAAAATAATAAAAAACTTGACAGCAAGATACATAGTTCATTATGTTCTCACCATGGCCACTTCATTGCTGACTATAAGACAGTTATTTACTTTTGATATTCTCTGTGTGGCCTTTCCACTCATGAAAAATCATACTATATTACTACAATAAGAACTGTTATGAACACCATAAAGAAGCTCCAAATTTTATAAAAACATCTTGCCTCTTCGCACTATTGCTTTGTGGCACATTGTCAACAGAACAGCAGTCCAAAATAAAGTGACAACTAGATTTAATAAATTAATATACTTTTTTAAAGATGTACAATGCACATTCTTTTTAATCCAAGGTTTTAGGGTGTCAGGATACTTCTATTTACACATATACAGACCTCAGACAGCATTGATAACATCAGAAAATGCAGATAAGGAACAGAGCCTTAACTGCTATCTGGATGCTACTAACAGAAGCCAAAACACTGCTGAGAGTATTATTGGGAGAGATATCCAAAGACTGAAGAAAAGTCTATGAAAAAAGGACACGTAAAGGCAAAGGGAAGGTCAAGATGTTTAATATGACCGTCTATTCTTGTGAAGACTGAGGTGGAGTTGTTGATGTGCCTTGTTTACCAGATTTTCGTTCATAATTCACAAGTCGTTGCCCGACAAGGTACCTGGGATTATAGTAAAAACAGTGAGAAATTAAGAGAAGTTAATACAATTCTGTAACAGGAATTCACTATCTCCTTTGCTGTAGAAGTAGCTTTCTCATTTCAATAAAAGTTGTTTTACAAGTGATCCCTCTCCCTTAATGGTCTTCAACCATCCTCATCTTTTTTCTCAACATTCAGGCTTTTCATAATGAAATACAGACATTGCAGGTTTATGTTTAACTTTCATAGTCATACAATTCAGACGTATGCAAGCAGAATGAAGATATGAAGTATAAAAAGTGTGTTTGTATTATTTATATGCCCAGCCCCTTTGCTGGACGATACTTTTAAGAACATTTTCACAGAGTCTGCTTGAGCTACTGTCACTTGAACATCTGGAACAACCACTCATATATAAATCCAAATCAGAGTGTTAATGAGGTTCTAAAATAAAAAAACCCCACCAATCTGCCACAATGCAGAACATGCATTGGGTAAGAGGAAGAGAGGCTCAGCTCATATATCCAATGAAATACAATATTTGCTTTTTTTCAATTAGGGTGTAAAGGAACAACTTTTACTGCAGCTTAATCTTTCTTAAAGGGAAATGCTACTCAGTGTCAAGCTTAAGGGCTGCCGGATTCCTTTATTTAAAGTGTTTCAACATCTCACCAGCTTAGCAGTTTTCTGACCTTTCACATTATTCCTTACTTCCTCTATATCATTGTTTCACACTCCTACTTTCTGCTACCTAAACTCCTTTCCATGCTTGCTATTTGTATGCTAGTTCTACATGCAGAACCTATATAAAGGTATATATATATACCTATGATTTCTTCCCTTGAAACCTAACATTTCCTTTAGAAACTTTTTCACCACTACTCCTTTTCTCACGGTACCATAACCAAAGATTCATCATATATATTTTTGTGTATTTTAGAATGTCACTAAAACTAGTATATGCTTTTGAAATTTGTTCCATGAAAGATTTAATTAAGCATATTTCTAAACCATAAATCTCTACTGGCTAGCACGACTGCATTTGCTTACTTCCTGAAATGAGATCATTAACTTAAGTTGCACAACTTTTTGTCTACAAGAATGGTTATAACATTTTAAAAGTTCATTTAATATCAAAGTAGTTTTCACTTAGATATATTTTCACAGATTTTTATCCTTATGCCTTATTTACACAAGAAAGCAACTTGTAACATTAATGCAAGTTGCAATTCAATAAGCATTCTGCCTGAAAGATACTAACATTTATCTAAAAAGCCCATTTGTAAATAAAAATACCAGCTATACATACTACAGTAGACCAAACAGTACAGAAAATGTTATGAAGGCAGATGAGGAACAGGATTTAAATCAGCTGATCAAAGGTGCTAAAATATAAATTGATCTGCAGAGAATTTAGTTTTAGTTACAATTCTCTTAATGTTCCTAGATGCTATTAGGTTCGCACTTACACCAACAGTTAACGTATCAGATACTTCCTAACTTGTAAGATACAAAAAAGTTTAGTTTAGGTTTGACTCCTTTTGTAGTCAGTGGAAAGCAAAACTGTTCTAGGGCAAGTCAGGACATGAACACAACAAACTCCTTTATTCCTTTTCAATACAAATCAGGCCTAGGAAGCCTAGTTGCTGGGGTCTAAAACTTATTGTTCTAAATAACTAACACATAACTAATTAGGACAACAGAGAAAATAAAGTAATGAGAATAACACAAAAAAACCTTAGAGACTAGGCAGGATAACCAGAAAAAACACTAGGAAAATTGGTATTTTATCAGGCATCTGAGTAATACAAAGTAATAATTACTGAAAAAATCAGAAAACAGTACAAAATTTGATAAGGACAAACTCTATGAAGTCAACTGAACATTCTTTATCAGGTTAATTGGACTAATAAGTAGAAATAATAAGCAAAACAGGCAGAAAAGGTTGGAGAAATGGTTTTATAAGCAGCAGATTGAGACATGGTTTTACTTCCAGATATGTCATAGTTATTACATTCTTTTGTCCTTCAAGACTACAGAAGGAGAGACAATCAAGTAATTGGCTTCATTTATGGTAAAACTTCTTCCATTTATAAAGACAGTCTATTCCTGTGCTTATCTACCTGAACCATAGGTAAACATTTGTCAAGAAGAGTTTAGATCTGACTCAGAGGGTCATTTATCTAGAAAGCTTCTTAAAATCCCCTTTATCCCTAAGTATCTACAACACCTGAATTCAATCTGAAGTTGCTATCACAATTGAAAGTGGAAAAATTAAAAAACCCACACTATATACTCACTTGTCATTTTTAATATGTTCATAAAGGCGCTTGAACTGGCGGACTTGGAAGGAGAGAATTCCCATCAAAACCACCACCATAAGCAGAAAAGGATAAATCCGTCGCTGAACTAGGTTTTGCATTTCAGCAGTAACTCCTACAAAACAAAACACAACCCTCACATAATCGGTCATTGCTGAAGTAACTCATGCATTTCTGCTTCTGTACCTGCTTCTAAACTTTTTGTTATACTATAACTTCAGTACAAGGGCTGTGAAACAAAGAACACATCCATCGATCTCAGAGATCCAACATGACAGCTGTTGTTCTTTTTCACATAGATTTTAACACAGTGAAAATCCACAGTAAAAAAAATGGTCTTATCAGCATTTCTTGCTTATTGACTTCTGTATATATCGTACCAGAAGAAAGCTGACACTATAGAAGTCTGCATTCAAGTGAGAGGTCCAAGAATAAACCAGGACTTCCCGAACATGTTGTTAGCATCAAAAATAACTAGCAGCAAAGACAACTGTTGATGAAAAAAGCTCCTACTCTGCTTCTAATAAAATTATTTCCCTCAATTACAAAGAGATAGGAAAGCCTGAAAAAAAAAAATTGTATTTACAATTTACATTTTATTTTAGCACTGAACGAAAACCTCAAAACCAGTATTTTCCCCTGTTCTAAGCTTCCTTTAGATTCTGACAAGTCAGAAAAGATGTCAGTATAGCTCTTAAAGAGAGACTAAAATTAAAGGTTGATTGTCCAAAGAAAAAATGAATTAATCATCCTTTTCCCAAACTAGCTAGATTCGTGCATTTCTGCTGTTAGATATTGTGCACTCCCATACTCTTGATGTATTCCACACTTGGTTCATTGAATAGCCAGCCAGAATAACGTATTGCACTTCTCAAAACCCCCAAACTTTTAAGGTGACACAGCTATCCTTCAGCATTTGTTGTCAGAATAGAATGGGTCTTGCTGATTTTTTTTTTTTTTAATAACACAGAGCTTTAAGTTTTATTTCCACAGATTTATTTACATTGCCCTAAACCACCAGATGACAGACAGACATTCTGAATGTATACATACCTAGTAAAGGTACAACACCAGAAGCTATGATGTATGGTACACACAGGGAAAGTAGCAGAACAGAGATTACAGGTGCTGCCAATTTACGGATTATGAAGTGTAAATCAATGTTACGGATTCCATTTGCATATACCTAAGAAGAACAAGTTAGAAATAGAATGGATCAACCACAAGAGCCATGCTTTGCATTTACAGAAATAATTACAAGGTTTTACACAATTCTCCTTAAGAGAGGAAACAAGTGTTCCCAGATTCACAGAATCACCTAGGTTGGAAGGGACCTTTTAAGATCATCTAGTCCAACCAATGTAAAAAAAAAAAAAAAAACAAACAAAAAAAAAACCCCACACCACACAAAACACCACCCAACACTAATCCATATCCTCGAGTACCATGTCGACTCATCTCTTGAATACCTCCAGGGATGGTGCCTCAACCACCTCCCTGGGCAGCCCATTCCAATGCCT
>JAOXNO010000013.1:84190477-84247008 GCA_028565335.1 Limnodromus scolopaceus
GGCTGAATGGGGAGAAAATAGAAGACAGAAAAGAAGACTTGTGGATTGAGATAATGACAGTTTAAGAAAGCAAAAGCAAAACAAAAAGAGGAATTCATTCTCTACTTGTCATCAACAGACAGATGATTAGTGACTTCCTGGAAACCAGGGCCTCAGCACATGTTAACAGTGGCTCAGGAAGTAACCATGAACATCTCCCCCTTCCTCCTCCTTTCCCACAGCATCATGCTTGAGCATAATGCCATAGGGTACAGAACACGCCTTTGGTCAGTTTGGGTCAGCTGCCCCATGCATATCCCCCTCCCATCCCTCAGCTTATTTGCTGGATGGGAGAGGGAGCAGGGCAGAGGGAAAGCCTTGGCACTGTGCAAGTGCTGTTCAGCTACAGTCAAAAGACACATGTGTTAGTGTCCTGGTTTGAGGTAAAACAGAACCAATTTTGTGTTCAGTAGTTTTACTTTACAACTACACCTCTTCTAACCAACTGAGCTCTCTGAAATAAACAGCATATTGTTCAGACACCATTGACTTCCAGAGACTGATAAGACTTGTTTATAATTTTGCCAAGGAATGGTATGCAGAGAGGCTCTTGCTTACAGTTACTGCTATAAAAACCAAGGTCAGCTAACTTTGTTATTTGCCGAGTCAGAGGTTTGGAAGCAGAAGAACATAGAGAGGTCACATCTGCAGGGAGGAGTGGGTAGGACAGGTCACCCAGAACTGAACAACAGAGTATCCCATCCCATCTGCATCATGCTCAGTATAAAATCCAAAGCATAGAAAGACATGGGCTGCTATGAAATGAACCCCATCCCAGGCAGACCAGTACGCCATGATGCACTCGCCAAACAGGACTGCGGCTGAATAGGCACTGACTGGCCAGCTGACAGTCAGGATACTGTCGGACAGTTCTACTTTCTTCCCCCTCCTCCAGCACTGGGAATTACTAATTTTGGATTCCTTTCTTTCCTTAGAGGCTGAGTTTTCAAGCAACTTGGTAAAGCCTCAAAAGATCTTTCTGTCTCATTTTCAATTGGCAGAAAGATCAAAAATTAGTAGGGGAGATCAGCTGCATGAAGACCATGCACTTATTTATAAATCCTGTTTCCTTAAGAAACCAGATCAAAAATCAAGTGTATTTAAACACATTCTTACACTTCATATAAATGTACCACTAGAGAATAAAACCACAAAAAAATTGTGTGCTTAACTGTGCAAAAAAAAAAAAAAATAATCAAATCCCATTTCTCTTGAAACTTAATAGTTTATGTACTACAAAAGAAATATCTTAAAAATACTAAGAAACACAACCTGAAAAGTGCGACTTGCTTTTTCAGATAGTAAGCTGTAAACAATCCCCATTTGAGTCCCATATTCCAGCATGAGGCTGGTAAAAGTTCTGAACTAATTAGCAAAGCAAATCAAAAAGTGTAGTTCAAGTAACCACCAGCGCCAGCACAGTTTGAGAATGTATCTTTAAGACCTTTAGTAACAAGCAGATCTTTGCTTGTATTTGGGCTGCTTTCTGTGACACAAAGTTTCAGGAAGCTAAAGAATTATGATTGTCTAAGGAGAACATACTCTGAAAGGTGGACAGGTCATCTCCTTTCATGTACTGACGGGTTCTCAGAACAAAGATCCCTCTATAAGCTTTCACTGCTCAAAGCATTTCAGGTATACTGATACACTATGCCAAATAACAATGTTTCTGGTATATCAGTTTTCACAGTTGATATGACATTTATGTCAAAGATAGTCTGAGACCCTTCCCTTACAGCACGCTAGGCAAACTTCAGACAAACAAGCAAAAGGAAAACACTGTCATTGTTTTCATTATCTTACAATGACAATACCCCAACCTCTGAGCAGACCAAGTTATATCAGTTGCTCAGAACCTCATCCAGTTGAGTTTGGAGTGTCTCAAAAGATGTAGATCTATTGGCCACCTGTTCCAGTGTCTAGTCACATTCATGGTGGAAATGCTCTTCCTTAAATATGCAGTAGCGTATATGGAAACTAATATATGAAATTTTTTTCCCAAATAAATAAATGTGAGAAAAGTCCTTACCACTGATAAGATAAACCTCCTGAGATGTCTATAAATGGGCAAGTGAATCATTTCCTGCACAGGATTAAAGTCTGGATCATTCAAATTCCTGAGAAACCATAAGACACCAGGTCTCAATACCTAAAGTAGGAAATAGAAAACAATATATGAAGAGAAAGTTATCTTTGTATTCTTTATTTTTCATTTTGGATAAAACTGCTGCAGCAAGTAAGGTTTAAACATAATAGGGGTATTTGTTAAATAATGTTTAACAAACCAGTATGGTAATAGAACAAAGGAAACATTATCATACAGAAGTAGAGAAGCAATAACCAATTACAATCATAATTTTCAAGTACTAACCAGTCTTAAACAATTGAAATGTATTTAGATTCATTTGAAAGCAACATCCGTGTTTAAGGACTCTTTGTAAACTAAAAATAAATATACTCCAAGTCATAGTTTTCCACTGCAGTATGGCCCTTTTTACGTAAGGCTGGAATCAAATACACACACACAAAGCACAGTAGCAGCAATACCCACATGTGAAAGATCTAACTAAGAGTTCACCATGCAAGCTTCTGTAACTATGTTACATAACGATTTTGTTCTTACAGACTTACCTCTCTCAGTAAAAGAATGAAGGATGCAAAATAAAAGACGTAAACCATTCCAACTAACCAGTGCAGAAACATTGTGGTACCTGGGGCGGACTGAAAGCTCAATTCTCTATCTTTCAAAGTGGCATCAAACATTTCCTAGAAGGTAAGTAGTAAACAAATATGAATAAAGTTTGGCAAACCTCCACAGTTACTCATTTTATTTTCCCTAGTTCATATATACTACTACTAAGCATTTAATTTAAATGTCTGCCTTGTGCTAATACATAATTATAGCACTTAATTAGAAAAAAAAAAAAGAATGTTACAATAACAACAGCAAATAAAGATCAATTTCTGATCAATTTCTTTCTTCTGGCAGAAAGAAGAAAGAAGTCAACTCAAACACTAACGTACACTACATAAGTTATTAATCAGTTCAAAGTGGCACTGCGATGGAAGTGAATGCTTACTCCCTTAAATAAAATTATTTTTCTACTAAAGCTAGAATTTAGTTTTCTCCATTTGAAATGAATCACTTGATTTTTTGTTTTTCAGGACAGAAAAACTGTCCTTCTCAAATCCAAGCAAACACAGCATGTATCTTGTTCAAAACAGAAAGAGACTGGACAGCTATTAAAATATGAAATTATTACCATTTCACATAAGATGGCTGCATAAAGAAGTTTATTCAGTACACAGGTTGGCCTATAAGTTCATTATCACAATGGTCTTGTAAATGCAGTAAAAAGGATTAGGATCTTATTATATTAATAAGAGCATATTAATTTGTATTTACTAATATAAAGGAAAACAAAATTAGCATTTAGCAGTATCTAAAAAACACTTTCCCCTTTCCCTTTGGAAATAATGTTTATAAAAACAGAAGAATGCTGTCAAACTCATATAACTGTCTTCCCATTACAACTTTTTTTCCTTTAAATATAAACACTGTTAAAAAAGATTTTATCCCATTTTTTTTTCTGTTCTTACCAAAGAGCATATATCCAGCCACCAGCCACAGATGAGAGGAAACACACCAATTTCAACCACCACTAACAAGGAAACCTTTAGGGGAAAAAAAAACCAACAAAACAAAACAGAGAAGACCATCTCACTAGTTTAACAAAAATTGTTAAGAAAATTACAATGTAAGCTTAAATTGACAGGGGTTTTGCCACACACAAAAAATATGATTACCTTGACAACGATATAGCAAACTCCTAATAAACGTCGTGATCGCTGGAACTTAACAAGTGCTGCCAAACCCTGAATAGTTTTGTCAAGAAAATAATACTGAAAAATACTTTATAACACAGTTTGATTGATATGAAACACTGTATTTATGTGGTTTTTAGCAACAGGAAATTTTATAAAAGACAAAAGTAAAATAAGAAGTATGTATTCTATCAGGGCTCTATTTTCAAAATTGGCTGTGACTCTGGAAGCCACAATCCAATGTGCCAGATAACTCCCCCCACCTCCAAAGACGCGCCTAAAATAAATGGATAAATAAAAAAAAATAATTCTACCACCCTTCAGAAATTAAGCATGCAAAAGTTTTCTCAAGAAATAAACAGCTGACTTTTAAAACATCTGCCACAAGTCGGCAAGTTTCAAAACCTAAGGCCTACTTTAAATGGAGCTCTCCTTTTCATGCAGTCCAAAACAAATTCTCAACTCTTCCAAGAAACACTGGATGCATATTAGAGTTTGTGGCTTTGTTTTGTTTTCTTTTAGGACGCAAAGCAGAGACAGGCCAATCAACTGTTTTACCACATTTGCACTGCACACTGGCATAGTGTGGTCTGAAGTTGATGTTAGCTTTGTGTACTCTTGAACAGAAAACTGTTAACAAATGTTTATTCTTTCAAAATGAAGTTGGTGTAGTCCCTTTAAAAGGATGCAGCTAAAATGCAGACTTCTTACTTGTGAACAAATCCCTTGCTGTAAACTCTCAGTGGTTCAGAAACTTCAAAGAGAAAATAAAACGATCTATACTCTAGAGACCAGACAGGATCAAAAAGATCCGAATAAATTTCCCATTGTACACTATGTATTTTCATAGTTCCATTTCTCTTTCTGCTCCAACTACATAGCCCACAGCAATAGTGCAAGGGCAGTGAGGAAGAAACAATGGTTTTGCACTCATCTTCTCAGACAGACCTTCAAAATTTAGTTGGAGGCCTTCAAGCAAAAAAAAGCCTATGATTTTATGCTGTTAAACATGTGCAAGTGTTCTGAAGAATGCAGACACGCTGACAACTTTTAAATGCCTAAGAGAACAGAAGAGACCTTTCTGCTAATTTCACAGAAGAGCAGAGCAAAATGATAAGTGAATTACATCTGCATCATGTCTGTGACGCCTCAAAATACAGCCAGAAAAATGTCTCACATGTAAAATATGAACCAGGTAACTACTGACAGAAGGATACATGACAAACAATCAGAGTCACTGCTAGCAGAACATATCCGACTATAGTTGTAATCAGGCCTTCAAAGTGAGATGCTTGAACCTGGAGGGGAAAAAAAGGAAAGTTTCAGTCTCTTAAAAGATTTTTATGTAAACAAGAAAAACTCCAAATCACAATTCTTCAGGAAGAATTACAAGTTTCTTTAGTTTTTAGATATTTTAATGATCTATTACTTTTTCTGGTATCTTGATAAAGACTAGAAAGAGTTTACATTTACTGGAAAGTCTAACAACTACTTTCTTCAAAGATTAAATAACCTCTAGATATGAAACAAAAAGCGTCACCTTACACTACCTCACTACCTCTTATTTCATTACCTATTATCAGCTATGAGAATTACTCACCACAAAAATTAAAAATGGACATGAAGAACAATAAGCTGTTAAAACAACCAAAAACATATGTATATTTTTGTAAAAGAGGGAAACCTCACTTGAAATGTAAATAATGGAGGAAGTGGGAAAGAGTGAGAGAACAATTTTAATTATAGACTAAAAAAAGCTTTGAGGAGAAAAATGAGAAATACTCCAGCTTACTTTTGTGAACACAAGTGAAAAGATGCAACAAAAATATTGTGATTAAATAAATATTGGCAGTTTTTATATTTTGAAATTATAAAAGAGTACTTACATATTCCTCAAAGCCGAGGCCAACAATGGAGAAGTGACCAATGTGGTATGGACAAAATGCTGCATAATGGAAGCAGAAAGAAGGGGAAAAAATTATCATGAGAACTGCTATCTGGAGACTTACTTGCAGGATGTGTATTGTAACATGGTAATTATTCTACTTCTCATCAATTTTGTGAAAACTAAAAAAAATAAATAAATATTACTTTCTGTGCAAATATTTGCAAGTGTTATATTTCTATAATTTTATGAACACTAAAAATCAGATCAGAATTCACACTTGAAATACACTGTGTATAAATTAATTCCATTCCTCAGGCTTACATACTAGGTTGCTATCAGTCTCACAGACTGCTGTAGGGACCTGTTCTGTATATTCACTCTTTTCCATGCATACAAAACTAGAAGCAATTAATTTATTATTCTTATCTTCAGGTTGTTTGTGGTTCCATTTTTAGATGTCATTTTTAGATAAATTTCGTTTATTCTGAGAGAACAGCCTTAAAATTAACCAGCATTGTCACTTCACACAGAAGGACCATTTTAAAACCTAAGAGTGAATGATACTTACCGAACACAAGAATGAACAATGTATTTAAAGATACCACCCAAAAGACATGTTCCTGTGAGGGGTATGGGTAAAGAAGGGAGGAAGACAACAAGGAAACAGTACATAAATATCAGTCATTTAAATAAGTGACTTTACTTTTGTATCTAAACTTCTTATTTCAACTTCCTGTTATTACCAGAATATGCACATCTCATGTTAGAACCAAGAAATTTGCTCTAGATCAGAACAATCAGGGCACATAGTGAAAGAATCTATGAACATTCATGGACATACCTAGATAAGAGCACTTACATGTGCTTCAACACTCTTATTTTGTAAAGATAAGCTCTTCTTTTAAAATCAATTAAAATAGTTCCACCCTTAAAAATAATTACATGAAACGGATGTGGATATTTGTTTTATAAAAGAAAATGTTCACCTGAACTTTCAACAATTACACTTTGTCACAAGAAACCTGTTAACAAAACTGACAGCTCTCTAGAAATGACAGCACATCTCTATTTTTTAATATTACATTTAGCTGTGAACTCAGACATAAGTACACTGGAATTTTAAATCTTTTGATATTAATATTTAAGGTCAATTGCTAATGACAAAATAAGTTACAATATTTTAAATGCAAGACACTACATTAAAATATGAGACATTTTATTTCAGACATGAGACATTTATCCACTACAGTATCTAATAAACACATTCATATTTAAGAATTGTATTTCTTTCACACATTAAATAAAGTAAAATTTATAATGCTGGAAGAGATGACAATCTTTTTCCCTTTAAAAAAAGAAGTCATTTATATTTTAACGTCACCTGGCAGATGGCACCCAATGAATGTAGCTGTGATGGATTAAAGTTTTTTGCCATTTACTCTTTGGTCTCTCTCTCCACTGGCCCTCAAGTCAGAGCTAGACGTTGCCAACACCCAGGTAGGAAGGGCAGCAGAGAGAGCCCTTCAAATAAACTATAACAAAGCCCACTAGAACATATGCATTATATATGTAAGAGTTTGTCGGGGAGATAATCAACACGGGCTCACCCACAGACAAATGTTAAAAAGCCAATAGCCTTTTTAGGAGTGCTCTGCTAAATTATCGTAATCATAAAGATTTTTGGAACTAATTTAAAAGATACATGCTCCACAAGACAGACTGACTACTGTGGAGATTTAAAAAACAAAACAAACAAAAAGATTTGATACTCATATCAATTAAAATAATATCCAAAAGAGGAAAAATTCTAGAGAGGAACAACAACAAAAAAAATAAAGTCAAGAAATGTAACTGAAGATCTTAAATTTTTAAATCTAGTCTACACTAAAAATTGGTAAGTGGTGTTCTGGTGGTATTAGGGCAAATCAGAGAAGTCTGAATGAGGACACTATTTCAATCATAATATAAAGAGCAAAACTTAAGGCTAGAACAGATATGTATTTTCAGTTTATGGCCTTTTAAAGAGTCTAATTTTTATTTACAGTGGAGTACATGATCCAAAGTTACCTTTGTCTTTTAAGAAATTCCACTTTTATGACACACACACCTCCTCTACTCTGTGAAACTCCTAAAAAATACAATTTGCTTGAACATAAGATCATATGGAAGTCTCTTTAAAGAATATGTATCATATGAAAATAGAGACTTCAAATAAATGTAATTTTAAAAAATACAGTTGAAATGCAGGATTTCACTTACTAAAAAAACCAGAGATCCATCAAGTCCAAGCATCTGTGAACATAAGAGAGCTAATTTTATTTACTGATCAGAGAAATCAAGCAACACGGATCTAAAAAAAAAAAGCCTCATAGAAGCCCCTTGCACATCAAATTTTAATGTCCGATATGGTCTAAAGCTTTTTGTATTGCTCAACCAACAGAACCTGGACATAGTTTCTTAAAGAAAAAGACAGAAACACAGTTGATTAAAGGCAGTGATATACATGTGGAATATCCTAATACACACGCATTTATATATGGCAAACCAAAGATACAATCAATTAATCTATAGCCTATTTCTCTCCAAGACTTTGAAGACTCTGACAAAGATTTTGTTCTTACAAAAGATTTTAGTGGTTGAACTGTTATTTAAGATCATGTTAAAAAAACTCAATATTAAAACTTAAGAGCAATTTTTTTTTCTGCTTCCTAATTGCTAAGTATCAGTTTATGTTGCACTGAGAAAAGTCAATGGTTAATATTTTAGCTTCAATGTATAAAAGCAACTAGTAACAGGATAATGTTGCTACACTTGGTATTATTAAGACTAGAACGGAACTGATTTACAGCTAAGGAAGACAGGAAACAAATCCTCCATCACTCTGCACAGCTGTTATGGGAAGCGTCCACAGAACAGCCAAAAACAGAGCACCTATTAAGAAAAAATAATCTCTCCTTTCCCTCCACTTCAAGGATTTCTTACTATTTCAATCCAGATAGTCCTACTCCATGATTATGGCTGTAGAGTACCAGGTTCAAGGCTATTTTGCACCAGGGTTTTCCACTAAGTTCCAAGATGTTAAAGTTTCACATATTTTACAAAGTAAACCAAGATGCAAATATTTTTGAAAACTCAGAAATCTTGCATGGTATTTTCACAAGATGAAATAGCAGAAAAGCCTACCCCACTTCTGATACTAAATACCAACTGGAGGTCTATTGCCTATGCCAGCACATTGGACTGGAAATGGTTATGAGAGCTTGCTGAAACTGATTTCTATATTAATGGAGAGACATCAAAATATTTTCAATTAGGAGTACATCAACATTTTCCAGCACATAAATTGGGTTCAGGAATATAACATTTTCGTCTTGAGATGCACAGCAGAATGGTTCAGAAACCTGAATTTAGGCCCTTTTTCACTAAATGCCTTTCAAAACGAATTATGAAGTTTTCACTAGATACAAAACAAAGATCAAGACCTGTCCCTCATGATGAAAACTGTATTTCTACTACACTGCAATCAAGGTAACAACTATATCACAGCCCAGGAATACAGTGACCAGCTTTGCAACTGTCTGCCACAGGCACCAGCGATGCTGGTACATCACATGAAGCCACTGTATCCATCTTCAGGTAGATTTTGCTGCACACGGTGAGCTTTGAACTCAGATGGTGGCTACTTCTAAACCAGTGCTAAAAAACCTAGTTCTTGAGTATCTCTCTACTTGACTCTCTGATTACAGTGTACATGCATCTCATGCTCTAATTATGGAATTTGTGATCCATAAACAAAGTAGAAGCACTGCTACCTTAAAATGCTCCACCATTTTTTAAGAAAACATTTTTCCTTTGCAAATATATAAATAAAGTAAATTAAGCAAAAAATTCCAGTTCTCTCTTTTTTTAACTTTCATGAATACAAAATTTAAGCATTAAATTATATGTAACACAAGACCTATGTGCTTCTCATCTGGTCGAGCATCCTCAGTGCAAGCTGATCTAAACCTGACCAAGTTGAAAACTTCAGAAAAGTCTGTGCTAAAACATGTTTTAAGCTGCTACTATATTTCAAATCAAAGAAATGCCTTTTTTACAGTTAACAAGCAGCATAACAACATTTTGGTTTTAATATGATGACTTTTTTATGTCACTAAAGCCTCTTACTGATAGATTTGGATACTATTGTGTAGTGAGGAAACTATCCCAAATGGATTTCAACACAACAATACTACAAATAATTTCAAGTACAAGTCTGAATTACTCAATTCAAGAAAATTGATTCTTACTCACTCGCTCCCAAGTAAGCTCTTCTGCTGCTCGATCCCATTCCAAAGCATTCCAGTTCATGTCATCTGAGGAGACAACGGCCATTTTTACACATGTTAGACTCACTCAAAACAAGATGTAACCCCTTCATGCTATGTTTTAAATGAACAGACTTAGGTACATAACATTCAACTCATAACTGCTGATAGCTTTTCAGCAAGCAAATGCTTCAGCATTCAAAAGAAATATATCAAATTTGCAAAACCAAGATAAATAAGCTGAAGTGGGAATTTACACAGATTCCTTGAATTATGACAGTTCTATTTTCCGTGGTTTCATTTATATTTAAAAAGAACTAGAACATTACTGTTTTGAGTCACCTGTTACCTTGTGCTCCATTGTTTGCATCTGCTGCATCTTCTACTACAGCATCTTCTTCATCTTCATTATCCTCCTCCTCTTCATCTACTTGTTCTTCTTGAATTTCAGGGTTCTCACCCACAACTGCATTCTCAGCAGCCGGGTTAGCAGGTTGATCAAGCACAGCATTTTCAACACCTCCATTTACCACAGCCTGAGCCTGCAGAAATAGGATTTAGTATTTAGTTAAATTGATCAACCTCTCTCTGTACTTTTACCTTGTATATAGAAAAAGGAAGCAGTACTCAAAAAATGTTAATTTTTTTTTTTTTTAGATAAGCATTTTAAAAGAGGAAGAGAAGCACTCAGACTTCTTCACAGAGTAGATGAGTTTGGAAAGGGCCTCTAGAGATTGTGTAGCCACCTACTCAAATCAGGATCAGCTACAGCAGGTTGTTCAGTGCTGTTTCCAGTTTGCTGATAATTCAGCTTTATATGCACAAATTTTTCTTTAAAAAGTGTAAAAAATACAGACATAAGAATCTAAATGTTAAAATTACTTTACAAAAATTATAGTATAATAAATCCATTAACATTCCCTTTTATAGAACTTCAAAAACATAACAGTGGTGTCACTGAGTTTATACAGGAACACACATTCAACTTCTGCTAATGTAAAAATAAATACATCCTGCAGTAAAATAACATTACTGTTGGGTTCTGAAAATATTTATTCACAAAACCACATTTTCTAAATTTATCATGAAATACTGAGCAGTTAAGTTTTACCTCATTTTGTTGACCAACACCATTGAGTGGCTGTTGCTGATTTTGTTCCAACCACTGTGGTGCTCCTCCATGGACGATCTGTTCACGTAACCAAACAAGGCTGATAAATGCACACAGGGTGCACGTTACTACAAAACAGCCTTGCAAACAGTCAGCCAGTAAGTTCTCCCTGTTAAAGAAAGAAAAAAGCCACATTAATGACAAATATATTTTGCTACTAAGACTAAACTTAGCCATTGTTAACTACCACAAACAGGCCCTCCTAGTTCAAATCAATAAATAAAATGGTATTTATGCAAAAAGCTGAATTTATTTATGTGTCTAAGTGAAGAAAGTATCTAGAAGCAATTTTTATTTAATTTAAAAAAAAATAATCTATTCAAACATTTGTTTTAGGAAGGCTGTATGTACCTGCGTACAAATCATTTTAAGTGCCAAGATAAACACTGATTTGAAAAAGGTTTAATTTCCCTCTGTTTTGGTTTCTGAAATTCCTACTGTTTAAACATAAATATTCCTGCAAAACAGGATCTGACTCAATATGAAGAAAAGCTTTAAGAGTAGTTGAGGAAAAACAATCTTCAGGAATAGCAAAGGAAACACAATAGTCAGCAAGTAAATGACTTGCTGCAGTAAAAGGTTTGTTTAAGTGGTTTGTTAGGTATCTAGTCCACAGAAACATTTTATCTACTGAGCTACCCTATTCAAAAGAATGGAACTGCAGGGTTTGAATTCAACTACTCTGCAGTTCAGGTAGTCTTTTACCCCAGATACCATCTCTATACTTGAAAAATTCTCATCTATCAAGTCATACATAACTGGAAAGCAGTAGCAAAACAAAGTTCAGTTAGCCAGCTGAAACTAGGCTTTCACACAACGCAAGAGGCACTTCCGTAGCTTAAGCAACTCTCATCCCTAATTCCAGATACCCCCTTCCCACTTTTTTCCACCCTTGTACTACTTGACCATAGTGAATTTGCTCAGGAAACTAACCAACTACAACGCATTCTTTGAACTAAGTAAGAAATATGCCACCAGTACTCTGCTATCCCCAAAGAAACAGCAGTCTGGCTCTCCATGCTACTTTCTCTCTAGAGTGTAAAAGACACAAGAAGAGGTGCTCTAGGTTCAGTTGTTTCAGATTCTTCTCAGAAAAATAAAAATAAATTCTACACTTACTGGACGATAAAATGAAAAGTACTGTTATTAATCTCAAGAAGGCCTCTCTCTCCATTAATAAGAAATATTGAAACATGACCTGACGTCTCAAATCTGATGATGAATTAGCTGAGCGTGATGATGCCCAACTGAGATGACTTAGCTGAACCACACAGGACATTTGTTCAAAATATGCTTGATGTGCAACTGATTCTACTCAAACAGAGTTTCAGTTGCACAGGTTCAAGATACTGAAAAAAGTAAGAAACTCTGAAACTCTGTTGAGTTGGAGTTTTCTGATTAAGTAAAATTGGTATAAAAAAAGACAGAGACAATACTCAATAGCATATCTGAAATTAGTATTATTAGCAGTATATATCAATATTATACTATGTGCCACCTGATTTAAATTGTAGGAAATTAACTTTTTAAATTATTAAGTGTAATTTTGAAGCATAAGATTTCTTTACACCAAATACAAATCTTCATTAACCAGGGCTCATTTTGTAAAGTTAGTTTTCCACCTCCAAAGAACATGAATAACGGAACTTCAAAGCAAAATGATTTCTACTGTAATACTGTTGGCCATACATCTCGTTATGCAAAGAGTAACAGGCAGCTGCTCATGTAAGATAATGGATGATAATAAACATAACTGGAAGAAAGGGACACTAAGTTCCAAAGCAACAATTTTCATGGCAATCTGACTCGTAAAGTTATTTATATCAAACTGTAAATACTTACGTTGACAGAATATCTAATGGCAGTGTCAGTAGGGAGCTCACAGAGCCAGTAAACAAGCACTTGTAGATACGACCTGCATGAAGAAACAGAAGCGTGGTATAAGTTCGATTTTGGTTATAGCATCACTTGGAAAAGACCACAGGTACCCTCTTTTCACCTGGTGTCCTAACTAAATTTATGACAAGGAAAAAAAAACCCAACTTAACTATCAGTGAACTAACAGAACTCAAGACCATATACAACCATGTGGAAAAAAAAAGCTGCATTTTAGCTGAACATTCTTGATAAAGTATATGTTTAAGGTGTAAGAATTGCCATACTAGGTTAGACTCAAGATTAATCTAGACCTGCCTCCAGCACTGATCACACAAACGGATTCCTAAGAATATGAAAACAGGTTAAAGACGCTTGCAGCAATACTTCCTCAGTATGTTCTCATACGCTTCAAGCAAAGCAGCTGAGTTCCTGTGCCATATCTCAGTGCTAATTAACCCATGATGGATTTTTTTCTCTCCCATTAATTTGTTCAATCATATTTTGAAGCTGCGTAAACTTTTGGTACTATGATATCATATAGCAAGGAGCCTCATCATTTCAGTATCTGTTTTAAATAATTGTTTTATTGATACTTGATGCTAGTTAAAGTTAGTTTTTTACCACAATTCCTCAGGCGCATAATCTTAAGAGTAGTTTAACAGTGTACACAGTCTACCTCAGAAAATTAGGTTCACATCCATAGGAGGATGACATAGGGGACAAACGCTCAGAACAGGAGGGAAAAATTAAGGCATCTATACCCAGAAACGCAATTCTTAAGATCCTCATTCCACCCTCTAGACAGGCATAGGTCCCCGAGTATATACCAGCACCCTATGGTTTCTGTGACCTAGAATAAATAGCTTAGTTATTACCTCCTTGGTGAAATATGTTTGGAACTTACACAAAGTTTACATTTCTACACCGCTCATCAATCAATCCACCAGAAATGCCTAAAAGGTCTACTGTTTATGCTCACCTTTTATATAAGGCATAACATAGCACTTGGAGGAAGTTAACGCTTATATCCCCAGTGCAATCCACCCCTCCTGCTGAAGTTCTGACATTAGACAGAAAATAATACAAAACAGTAATAGAAAATTCAAAGGTCTAGTAGAGCACAAAAGAGACAACAGCTGTAGCTGATCTATTGAAAGCATTCAGTCTCACTGCAGTCAGTACAGCTTACACATTTTACATTGAACAGTCACCAAATCAAGTTTAGCAGGATGGTACTGATCCTCTGCTGCCAGCAAGTTTCAATAGTTTGTCTCTGCCTACCATCCAGCTACACGGTGGGGGAACTTTGAAGGGACAAGATACCACTGTGAACTCTGCCAGGCTAAAAAGGCCAAAGAACACAAGCCTTACAACTTCCGATGACACTACATTGGCAAGAAACCAGCGTAACAGAACTCAGTGTGAGATTCTATGGAATAGGAAGGGGATTGTATTACATAAAATCTCTAAGCAAGCTGATTTCAAAGCAAGCTGTTCTTCCTCACAGATTTCACTTGCTCACTCTCATACAAGCATGAAGACACATATGCCCACATATGATCACTTGGGGACAACACTGAAGACAATGGACACCAGCTAGTAAATCCTCATTGTATCTCTTGGGATTCTTCTTGATTGACATTTACAAACTGATTTTAGACTTGCCTTTCATTCTCTTCCTGAGTAGATGCCATTTGGGATCTTTGCCTCATTGTTGTGTTTCAGCCCTTGAGTGAGGCAAAATTCACAGTTCTCCCGTTTTCCTTATCTGATATCTTATAACTCCAGTCTTGTTCCTCATCTTCTTGACATCTTATCTTTAGTCTGTTTGCTTTCCCTCTTGATTTGAATGAAATCACATATACACTGCTCTTTGGCAAACAACAAATACTCCTGTTAGCCCTTCTTCTGCTGCTTCTTCTGGTGCTCACATATGCAATTTCATTTATACTTTACTCATGCCAATTTAAATAGTTCTAGTACACATCTCTACAATTTTGACCTCTACACAATTATATGAAACATGTATGCAACCATTCTCTTCAGCTATACTGTTTAAAAAAAAAAAACACCAAACAATGGCAACTGAATCACCCTAGAAAAATACAGTTGTGCTATATCAGTGCGTAAAGAGTGATTTCTAAAATTTGAGATAAAGGAGGCACTTCAGATCTAGCATTTTCTACAGCCTTAGTGCACACATTCACTTGATTCAGCGTGTACACCTATTTCTTACCCCATGTACTGCATAGGTACCTTGGCCATTTCACTCTAGGAACTGTGCACCTACATCCAAGTACCACAGAGAACAAAACCATGTTTATTAAACAGCCCAGTTAATCCTACTTCTTTGAACAGATCACAGCAAATTGCATAACTGGCTTTTTTCATAAATATGCTTTGTGCTAACACAATAGCAACCACATATCAGAGTCTGCTGGGATTAGGCTGAGGGGATGCACAGAGAGATAAATTCCTTTTACTCAACTATACAAGATGAGTATGCAATAAAGTTACCAAAAAAGAATGTATTTATCCCACAATAGGGTAACGGCATGACTAGCACATTAATCTGGAAGACAGATTTGTTCAACCATCCTTTGATAAGTTTGACAAGTTTTTTATGCTGCACCTTTTTCTTCCAGATATAAAATAATGAGAAGAACATTTCCTTGTGAAGCCAGCAACATACAATTATTTGAGCCATATGACAGAAAGAGGGAAAGCAAAACATTAAGTATTTAAATATTACAGAAAACTAAAGATTACATAAAATGCCTTCAATGTAAGAAAACAGGATCTACACAAAATTACATCCATGAGACAGATCCTGACAAACTTCAAAAGTAAATGGATTTTCCAGGGTTTGTTAGAGTGAATGGCTCTGTCATGTTGGACATCTTCCTGCGCAAATGTGTTACCCTTCACAGTACACTAATTCTTAAAGGAATCCATAAACAGGTGTCTAAATTTCTGCCTGTATGACTGCACATGTACAAAGTAAAAAAACCACGGTCACTTGTAAATCAAAATCATAAGTCAGTTATATTGGCTTAGTAAATGAGTATTAAAAACCAAGAAAGATATTTGTAAAACAAAAAAAAAAGTGTTATATAACTAAGTTGCACGTGGTGACATTTCAGTATTACTGAAGAGCCAGCATCAAGTTTTCAGACAGTCATGAAACATAACTACCTTAATCAATTAAATATGATTTTGCTGTCCTTTAGGAGTTTTAGTACGAAAAGTGTACAACATTTTGAAAGACAATAGTAGAAAACTAAGCCTTGTTTAAAAACCCAAGGAAGAAATTTGCAATATTTTTTTAGTTTTAATCCAGAACAGTTTGTAAAACTTGTTTACTCCATGACCAGAAAAGCTTTTTTTCTTGCACAGGAAGGACAGGTTGCAGAAACAGGATCACTCTTTTATAGCTGATGCCAGTATTGTGCTATTCTCAAACTAAGCCAGCGCCAGCTACAAATAAAAGCACAGAACATATTGAGAAACCATCTCAGGAAATGCATTTACTGACTCCCTGCTCTTTTATTCAAGGGGTATATTACTGTTTATAAAGACGCATTTCCAATCATTTCCTTGATTGAACACTATATAACTTTTGCCTTTTTTCATCTCCTCTATATTTTCAGCTTGTTGAAACATCAGTAGTTCTCTTTCCATTTGCATTTGAAAGGTGATTTTCGAACTGGATACTACAGTAATTTAAGTGTGTGCTCTCTTTTTCTGTTAATTTCCTTTACTACTTTAAGATTTTTAAGAGGAGTTTTACTAATCAATTTATGTAGAACTGTAAAGGAATTTCACTTTTCATACTAAGAAAAATATAAAACTTTCATTTATAGATGGTTAGAAAAACCAGGACAATTCTTCTAGCCTAATATTAATAAATGATATCAAATAAAAACTTCCATGTAGATTTTAAAGAAGATAATTGAAAAGAGGCATTCTATTGGAAGAAGAAGTTTAAAATCCCTTTTATGCATTTTCTCACATCTCCAAACACGTTCCTGCATTGCACTGCTGGCTTAAGAGTCAAATAGCTATAACTTCTGAGTGAAAATTTTGTGAAATAGTGTCTTTGAACTTATGTTGGTTTTTTTTAAATACATCAACAATGGTCTCACAAAATTTCGTTGCAGAAAATGCCATATTTTCCTGCATATAAAAGAGTATCAATACAAAAAAAATTAATACTTACATGCAGTAAGAGGTACTACTCCCAACCATGCAAAGGCCACAAGTGTATAATGAAACCAGTATCGTATTGCTGTGCCAATACTCGTAACCAGTCCAGCAAAGATGTCTTGGATTGGAAGCCGTGAAGGCATATCTGGGGAATAAACTGTGTAGAAAAGGCACTTAGGAAACAGTTCTTCCTTTAAAGAGCATTTATATAAAACTCCTGGCAACTACAAAATGTTTGTATTTGGCAAAAGCTTACTAGAAGAATAAGCATATTTCATAGATTCCCAAGAGACGACCCCAAACAAATAAAAAAACTTAACATGACACATTTGTTACATCGTGTACTGAGTGGAATGGAAAAATTAATAAACTCCATGCTAGTTTTTGACTTAGAGAAGTTTTCTTAACAACTTTATATATCAATTGTAAATTCTGATTTTTTCAAAGTAAGCTCCAGCCTGCAAGAAAACTCAGATTTTAAATTCAGTAGCCCTCCCAATCAGCACTACCTCAAAGTACCCCTGCCTGTTATTTATAAACCTAGTTCAAAGAAAGAGCATAAAGAATAAGAGCAATTAGCAATTTTGCATACTGTCAACTTGTTTGTGCTAGATCAATTAGATTCCACTTGCTATCCAACAGCACACACACAAAAATCAGGAAAGTGAAAGCGCCACACAGACAGGAAATCCAAAGCAAATTGATTAAGGATCTACAGACACCAAAATTTACACAGAATGACTTCTATTTTCAACAGTTATCTATTTCATACCATGCAAGATTTCTTCTAATGTCACTGCTATTATAGAATATAATGCAAATCTCTCAGCCTGTATAGACATTTTCATAACAGTAAATTTTCTTTACTTTTTAAATTCAACACCTATGTATTACATAAACCCATCCCTACTCAAAAAACCGAAAAACACAGTGACAGGGCTTCTTCTTTAGCAAACGATTAGAAAACATGTATCTCTAACAATTTCATTACATTTAGTTAGCTTTTACACACTTACATAGATGCCAAGAATTAGTAATACACAGTATCAATATCAGATTTGAATAAAGAATGTAAACTACAGTTAGGAGTTGCACAAAGACATTGCTGCCTGGATGTTTAACAGTTACATTAGAAACAGCTAAGCTTGAAGACTTTAACATATTTAATTAATGAGCTATTTTTTAAAACATCATATACTTTTAACTATATAAGGAAACTCAATTTTCGTACGAACTACTAGAGAGAAGATTTCCTCCCCTCTCATTGACAATCCTTTGACTTAAAAGTCTGAGAAATACTGCTTCATGCCATCTACCTGCATCCCCCCTCTTTTCTCTAATGAGCATCCCTGCTACCTTTACCTATATTCCTAATCATCCTTTTACTAATCTCAGAGAGGAAGCCTCTACAGGATAAAAACTCTCTTTTCTCTCCATGGATACTTCCTGAATTTTCTGTATTGTAAAGAGAATTTAAGAACATAGAAAAGCAGTATCAACATGCAGAAGTAGTCAAAGAATGTGGACAGTTTGGTGCATTTCAACATGTGGATTACATTTGACAAAGTAACAACAAAACAGTAACCATAAGACAAATAGTAACTGGTTTTAAATTTCAAAGGTTCTTAGTTGTCAGGTATCTGGCAAGGAACTGGAATTTGTTTAAAAAAAAAAAAAAAAAGGACTAAAAATGTAACACTAGGGAAGTGTAGCTGTGAAAACATAGAGCATTAAATTGAAAGCAGAACACAAATTTTGACACTCTCTACCAATTTACAAGTTTCTTATTACAGAAACAGATTTAGTATATAATGTAGTAGTACCACAGAAAATGCCAACTGAAGACTTACTAATGATCTCTCAGTTCACACTGAGCAAACGTTCTGGAAAATTATCAGAGGAGACAAGCAGACCTTTGTTAAGGGTACTAAAAGAATACCTACCTAGAGTATATTTGTCACACATTTACGGTATCACTCAGACAAAATTGAACTCAGCAGATACTTTGAGGCTTATTTTTTTCATTTACCAAAAAAATATTTTTTTTCAACACTTTGGAACTGCAACAGAGGCTACAAGGAAAATTTTAACTTTGCATTAATTATTTATTTGTCAGGAGGAAGTTGGGAAAGTTTAAAGTTTTTGAAAAAACCACATCTTTCAGGAATTACTGAACACTCACAGAGGACTGTAAAAAAAGGATGCCCGTCCTAGCTCAGTAATGCTGAAGTGGTTATCACTGTTAGCACCTCTACATACTCATTTTTCTAAAGGCTTTAGGATTACAACTGAGCATTCAAATAAATGCACAATTTAGCTACTACTCAGAGAAGACAAGCTACATCCCCTAAATTTTAACAATTTGGTGATTTTTGATGATTTCAGGAGCTGGGGTGGTGGAAGACTGTTGTTTTTCCCCTGCTTTGCCACACTTCAAAACATATAAAGCTTCTACCACTAGAAGCTTTATACCATAATGATAAGATAAAGCTCTTTTATGCCTTACAACATTTGGATGCGTGAAATGTAAAAATTTCTAGTGTGACAGGAACCCCTGCTGTGCAAGCACACTGCAACGCTGAAGCTTGCTGCCAGTGATTTTCAGAACTAATCGCTCCACTTCTGTCATCTACTGCCATCTCTCCACATTACACTCCCTCTATCCACTCTCCACTACTACTTTGACCCCTGCTACCACAATGTACATCATTCCCTTTCACATGCTTGTCCTTATCCTCCCTCCTTCCCTTAATTCCCATCCCAGTAACCTTTCCTGACTCAGTCCAAGAAACCAATTTCCTACATTATTTACCACAGTTGCTCCAAATAAAAATCTCTCTACTAGAGGCCAATTAAAGCAACAGGCTTTTTTCCTACTACGGAACAAAATTCAAACAGATTTTGGCTGAGCATAAGTGAGCTTTCACAGCTTTAGTTCAATTTCTTTGAGCTGTCCAGGCCACAGGAAAACCACTAGAAAGCTTTTTGGATACTCAGGTCACACCTGTGCAGTGTAATTGCTATTTCACTTGTGAATATGTGGGGGGTTTAGGTGGTTTTTTGTTGGTTTTTTTGTTTGTTTGTTTGGCTGGGGGGTGGAGTTTCTAATTCACAGAATCTCCATACTTACACTCCTCTTACCCGTGGATTTTCTATTTACTATTACACTTGCAAGCCATTTTTATGCTACATCAATCATTCTTGTGCGCTGACCAGGAAATAACACGAATATAATTCATTAGCAAAAAGCATGTGCTTTATAGCTCATGGGCTAGAACACTGGTTTGGTAAAACAGGGGTTGCCAGCTGTTCTTTAGGTTGGACTAGACGATCTGTGAAAGACCCTTCCAATCCACACCATTCTATGTTTTACACTTTTAAGACATACAGCCTTTGCTCCAGGCTGCTAAGGTAAAAGGCCAAAAAACGCTACCCCCTTCTCATGCAAGCCCCAGGTCTAACAAAACATATGAAATGACACTCATGTGTGAGATGCTCATATGTGTCTCAACTGCTTGTTTACTCCACATTCTGGAGCTGGCAGCAGATGTGCTGAATTCTGTGCCAGCATGCAGTATTTTGTTTCAGAACTTTATGTTTTTCCAAAGTAGACTTTCTAGAAATGCTGAAGCTATGGACTACTGTGTTAAACTTTGTCAAAATGAACAGGCAAAAAAATTAGCCCATTCGATCCTTCAATAAAATCTTAATTACTTCAAATGATGAGCCCAACAAAATGGGTCACTCATTTTAGTATAATTACACAGCTTCTTACAGATCATTTTGTACAAAATTAAAGATCCAAAAGTTTGGAACTTAATTTATTAAGTGTTACTACAAACAACATAAAATTACTAAGCAATGTTTTTTGCAAAAGTTACTTAAAAATATGAATATATAATTTAATATTTTACAATTATGTCAGAGGGATACTCATTGTTCTTTGCCTTAAAATCTATGAACCATGAACTCTTTCACATTAAGCTATACATGCTAGTCACATCTGGAAGGTTTTAAGATGATCAAAAAAGCATCAAGTTTTATGAACTAATTAAATCCCCTCCTAACTTTAAGTATTTAATGTGGAGAATCTCAGTGTGCTATAAGCTAGCTTAGGAACTCAATCAATCCAAACAATCCACAGGAACAAACAGTTTCTGATCCAACAACCTTTCATATTAACTTACATGTGAACAAAGGTGGTAAACAACAAGAAAGAGAAAGAACACTAACAAACCACAACTACAACACCACAAGAGTGACGTCCAAGTGCATGCAAGCCTTGAATTAGTAACTTTGCATGCATTTATCAAAAGCTTACTTCAGATTCTAATAATTTGTAAACTGAAGAACATCCTACCAATGTGGCTTGTGTGTATTAACTACACTTGTGACATTGTACTGACCGCTTACAAGCAATAGAGCTGTTTAGGAAGCAGAGGAATGAACCCACCCCAACCTCCAGCCAAAGATCAGGCTAGTCTACTTCCATATTTGTATTTTTGAAAATATTTATGTTAATGTTACCTTCTACAGAAAAGAGAACTTTTGAAAACTATCTGCTAATGGGAAATAGACACACCTTCTTTAATGGGTCAGTGCTTATGAATGTTTAGTGTGACATCAAGAAAAGTGCATCCTAGCACATGACAAAGGAAAGTGTATGTGTGGGGAGGAAAATAATATAGAGTAGTTGCTCTTTAAAAACTCAGAAAGAGGGCATACGAGTTAAAAAATGAACAATCACCTTGACATAATTAAAAAAAAAGTCCAAAGCTACTATTTTTTAAATAGTTGTATTAATTCGTTACTTGAAGAACTGCAGGAAAGGAATGAATTTTAAAACATATAAAATTTAGCTTCAAAGCGTGCATTTGAAAATTGAGTCATTTGCCTACATGACTAAACATTTTTAGAGAATGATTCAATTATTCAAAGGAAAAATCAGTTTCTTTGTACTCCTGCCAAGATGCAAGTTGAACCTTCTACTCTTTCCTTCCTTTCTTCCAAACATTAACTAACCCAGTAGTTTAGGTGCTAAAGAAGTCACAAGACATTACAGAACTTAGATAGTAAAGGATTTAAAGAATAGATGCACTAGGAATATTTTATCAATATTCCATACACAAAAAGTTATACTTGCAAAGGAACATTTTTGACAGAATGACAGCAACAGCTTTAACAAGCCAAGCAAGCTAAACTAAAAGAGGAGCTGCTGGTATTACTGCACTATTTTTCTCAACTTAGTGCCTGTCTGTTGAAATACAGATACTAATTATGCACATGTGTTTATTCAACCACATCCTGTGGTGAATTAACTTATCTGAAAGTGCTTTAAACCTGGCATGCTTGTAAACCAGATACAACTTCGTCTTGGATGACTGGCACATACATCAATCCCATCTCTGCCTTATTCTCTCTCCAGCACCTGTGACTCTTTCCCAGCTCCCACAAGCAGATCCAGCATCCACATAGTCTTCCAAATGAAGAGGGATAAGAGAAACTAAGGAAACTGTAACTGCATGAGAGTTGAGTGCGAGGGAAACAATGAAACAAGACAGGCTGGGTAGAGGTCTGACATATGCTACCACTGTCTGAAGCTTCATAGGAAAAAAACCCCAAAAGCATACTGTGCAATGTGGAAAGCCAAGAAGAAAACATTATCAGCTAAAGGTGCTCAGTCTGGGGAGTGGCCAGTGTGTGACAGGAGGATAAGCAGATCTTTGGTAGAGGCTAAATGTGGAGGAAGTACTCTTACACAGGGAAGAAAGAGGTTCACTTATTACCAATTTCAAAGCTCCTTTGACAAACGGTAACTTGTTAAGCCACAGTAATTCAATTATGTTTTCTCACGTGTCTGCAATCTGCAATTAGATTACAAGCTGTGCCGGTAAGAGCTATGTCAGTCAAGGATTAAACTTCTGCAGGAACACCTCCTGTTGATAAGGGGAGTGAATAAGCTTCCTAGTATCAACAGTAATACATATATAAAGTGCAATTTATTTAGAACTTCTCATCCTCTGTTTTCTATACCCTAAGGAAAACACTATATATATATTTTTTCCCCAAAGAAAACTAGAAAGTCTGCTGTCTTCTTAAACTAGTAAATGACCAAAATGCAGTTTTCTTGTCTTGCACGCTAAATTCTGTAGAGGACCTAGTTGCAGAATGCAGTTTTGAAAGTGGCTAATTAGCTCTAGGGAACATTGCTGGGATCAACATAAGATACGTTGCTCTCCTCACGGTGGTAAGACAGAGTTAATATTGAACATTTCACTGCTAATGAATAGAATCATAGACCGATTTGGGTTGGAAGGGACCTTAAAGATCATAGAGTTCCAACCCCGCTGCCATGGGCAGGGACACTTCCCACTAGACCAGGTTGCTCAAAGCCCCATCCAACCTGGCCTTGAACACCTCCAGGGATGGGGCATCCTCAACTTCTCTTGGCAATTTGCATTATCTGTCAAGACCATATCGAATTGAAACTGACAGAAGTCAAGTGATAGTGTTGCAGGTGGATAGTTCAAAGATAACTGGAAACTGATTTTCAAATTCAAATTTTGCTATGCCTTCGCCTTAACATTCAGACTTCCAAACGCTCAAATTCATCAGTGAAGCTGAAAACATGGCACACGCTGTAATTTAGCAACAAAAGAATGGGACCGAGGCAGTAAGAAAATGTACAGAATAATACTTCTTTTATGGCTCACGTAAGATTATGGAAGAACCAGATTACCCATTATTTAAACAATTCACCCAGTCTGCAATAATATGCGTAAGAACTGCAATTCAAATAGGAATATAGAAGTTAAAACACAAGTTTGGATCTATCATGCTGAATGAATAAGTAGTCATATATACTAAGAGGAAAAAAGAAAAGAAATTCTGTAAAGATAGGACAAGTGAAATACACTTACTTGGTGTGAAAGCAAATCTGTGCTTACATAATTCACAGTATTCTTTTCTGCTGTGTTTAAGCCACTGAACTAAGCTGCAATAAAATGTGATCATATTAATACATGCTATTGTATACATGTCTACACCTTACCCCTCCATTAAGGGAAAACACATCAATTCTGTTTTCAAACATAAATTAGGATATTGGTACTATCAAGCAGAACTTATGTTACCACATTTATTAAGTCCATTTAGGCCATCAAGTAAGTTTCAAAGTAAAAATGTAAGCTGACTATGAGTAACAGCGACTCTTCAAGTACATCACTTACATTACTGATAAAGTACGTTCTCTGAGTATGTTACTGAAAAGGCTAGTAACTCAAAGCATATATCCTGACATAGACACCCACTAGTGACACTAATCCTTATATTTCAAGATATGACACATGTACCCACACAGCTAAGATTTAGAACTGTTGTATTTGTGAAGAAATGTCTATTAAAATACCATCAAAAGGAATGTGTGCTATAGGCCAGAATTACAGTTTCCACTCTAGCATTTCCCTGATCAAACACGAACCTCAAAATGACTAAGAAGTACTAAGGTATTTTTACTTCTTGAAGTTAAATGTACTTTTTATTCACAACTATAAGTGGGCAGAAAAAACTCCAACATACTAGTTTTTCTGCTCAGTTTTCAGAAAGCTGACACATGAGCAGAACTGTAGTCCTAAACACAATTATCAATACTTTCTTTTCATATATAATTACTGAGCTGTAATGAGCCATTCATGTAAAAAACCATCAAAACCCCTAACACATTTCCATGGAAAATTGGATTTTATTACTAGTTAACCTGAAGACTTAGGAAGCATTGTTTTTAGAAATATGTTAATGTGTTTTATTAAAAAAAAAGATAAAAATTAAGATGCCCACAAACACAGAACTCACCATTCCTGATGAATAAATTTAATACTGCCGGTACACACGCATGGATGATAGAGGGGTTTCTCAGGAGTTCCTTCAGACCGACAGACTCTGCATATATCTGCTGACAAGGACATAAAGCTTATTACACTACTGCTTAAAGAAGTCAAATTTACAAGACAAATTGTACAATTAAATTCTAGAAACCTTGCCATGTAGCAAAATGAAGCCAGAATAAATTGAAAGAAGATGAACGACAGATTTAATCTGATGCAAGATATGAAGATTGAGAGATCACCAGAAAAAAGCAACAAGAATGTTACCTGCCTGGTCATATTATAAAAAACCTAAACCATGTCTTATTATATTTTTAAGATTTCTAGGAAATAGACACAGTACAACTACATGCAAAGGTGCTCTTTGCCTAAAAAAGTTATCACTAAAACAACATATGAGATTGTCAAGGATAATCACCCTGAAAGAGGAGACTTTGAAATGGAAAAATTCCACCTGAGTTTTGAAGAAGTTAAATGGGAGGCTGAGCAGAAGAGATTTACCAGTGTCTAACAATGACTTAAACATGCCATTTGCTACTCTTGAATCTAACATGGATGTTTCTTGGTGCTCTTAATGAAAGAGAAAAAACCCTATCATAAAAACAGAAATAAGTGTTTTGTTAGTTTTCTACCTGAGTTGAATAAGGTAATTTGTTTAGCAGTTCACAATCCAGCCAGAAGAGGAAAGACTTTTTCTATTTCTTATTTCAGAACTTCAATTTCAACAATATTTCAATAGATCCCACGCCTTCTATATTCTCTATTTTTGATATTTTCTTACAACTAAAGACTGCAAGATGTTTTGTGGGCAAAGAAGTGAATGCAAACCCCTCCTTCTAAAGAACAGATGCCTACTTTAATACCATTCAGTTATCCAGAACATTTAAACACACAACTACATATAAATAAAATTCGAGCATTTTATTTGCTTATTGACAGGTGCACGGTATCCTCCCTTTACTCCTCCTTCTACTTCTATTAAGGAAATGAACATAAAATGTCCACTTTTATAGATTATTTAAGTTTAAGATTTTTCTCTTTTGTTAATTATTTCTCAATGAAGCACCATTCAGCAAACCTGCAAGAGTATAACAGAAATACATCAGAGACCTTTGTTAGAAAAATACCAACTTAAAATACTGGTGTAAGAATACCAAAAATACGCAATTTCAAGTCTGAATCACCTATCTTTTTTCTTGGTTGAAATCTCCAAAAGTTAAAGATTTTCTACAAAATGTCCCAAAATGTACCAAACATTAAAATAGTAATGTTTTTCTGTAAAGAGGTCACAAAATGACCATGTCCATACTTCACATGGTCTTTGAACAGTTCCTACACATTAAGTGTAAGAATCCACGTGATTCCAAAGAAAAAAAAAATTTTCTATCTATAAAAGAGATTTGAATTTATTCATGCAGGCCAGAAACCTAGAATTAACAGAAACACGTTTTCAATACCACATCAATGACTCTACAAAAAGACATAAACAGTACTTCCACCACTGCCACATCAAATAACAACGTATCATATCGCTGCAAATGTCAAGAGCCGCTGGTTTCTCTGCTGATGAGAACGACCAGAACCACTACTTCACCTAACAAATTATTCTTTTATCACAGAGAGGATTTCCAGATGGCTCCCCAGGACGGATCTCTTCAACTGACAGGCAGGTTCTACCCACTAGCTACAGCATGCCCACCTTCCCTCAGCATTCTTTCTAACACAGCTATTTCACTACAGCAAGCTGACAACTTCATACACTGGATCAGCCTCAGAAAGGGTCAGAGAAGCACTAGAGCCAGGACAAGACAGGATGTGAAACCACTGCTTTAAGAATACTCTCTGGCACCAAAGACGGCAAGTAAAAATCACACTGTTCTCTGAAAGACCCCCATAGCTCTCTGAACTCACTCATTAATGGTCTGTTGGCTTTCACAGCAGATTGTCCACTTATTCTCAAGACTGTTGGGAAAAACCATAATTTGCTTTACCGAAAGCAAATTAATTCTGTATTTGGAAAAGGATTTCTTCTGTTAGCTTATTAAAATATTTCAAGTTTAAATATTATTTTTTTCAAAGGCCATGAGAATTTCTAGATAGTCGCCCTTGTCTTATGAATCCAAACAAACATATACGAGAGTAACAATCTGGACTGGTAAGAAGTAGACAGCTTCAAATCAATAAGCCCTGCTAAGGGTCAACATGTAAAGCTATGCACCTTATGACCTACTGTCGTGTTCAGGGGTAATGCCATTGTGTAATAGATGCCGTTTTTCTACCTGCACACACACTTTGCATCCTGTTCTTCATGCATGTGTTTTGGAAAGCACAACCTTGGGTAATACAGTTCTTTTTTGTTCCCCTAGAGTATGATTTTCTGCCTATCACCGCTCTAAGTAAATTTTCATCGCCCTAATATCCAAAAGCGTAGATTATATGTATCTGGTGCTTTCAGATGCTATAGAGATGCAACTCACACACTGATTCAGAGATGAAGCTGCCGCCTCCTAGGTCTGAACTTTATTACCCTAAACTGCCTCTCTTACCTGAGCTTTCACCATTCAGTTAAGCTTTCTAGATCCACAGTACATTTCAGTCAAGGACAAAACTCATCAGAAACACAATGGCCATACCGTTAATGAGCTACCAATAATTAGGAAAGCCCACGTGACATTTTGTAGCAGAAGTTCAGGCACACAGTACTACTAGAGCACAGATTTCCTCTTCCTTAAGGCACTAATGCAGTCTTTGCGGCTGCTAGCATTCAAAACTTTCTAACCTTGGGAAGTCTCTTCCGCATCCTGGCAAGCGCTGTGAAATTCTAATAGAGGGAATTGAAGCTTGAAACTGTAGAAGTTGTAACATTCTAGGGGTATTTATGGAAAGTGAGTATATATACTACTTTCATCCTACTACTCAGAGCTTTTAAGGGTAACATTAATAAGACTACAATATAATACCTAAGGCTATACGTGTGTGTGTGTTTTTATATATATACACACAGAAAACTCCAAATTCCAAGTGTAGAGTTTAACACAAAGGTTAAAGGAGACAACACCTTAAGATGTAACTAACAATCCCCTCTTTTTTCTCTTCCTGGTCTTTCTGTTCACCAAATTAAGCCTTGTAAAAGCAGGTATGATCAAAGACTACCGCTGTTGACAGCCTGTAACAAATTATCAACTATGCTGTTTGAATTAAATCCACTGAGACGGATTTACCAGCTACTGGAGTGGTAGGAACTCAGCTGGCCATTTCTGAGTATCCACTTCACAGGTTGCTATAATCCAGGTTTTCTGGGCAACCAGAGGCCAAGCAATCAAAGTTTCACATTGATAATTTCATCAGTATAAGTAACTATTGGTCTACAGGGGTATGACAGAGTTGCAACAAGCAGTTTTAAAAGTAGTTAGATTAAAAAAAAAAAATCTAGTATTTTTTCTAGCCCATCTGTTTTCACAAGTACTAAAGATATCTACAGCACAACCCAATGAACATTTCTACAAAGGTGCTATATTATTTCATCCAGTGTTTCATGTTCTTCCAGCTTTTTTCTTTTTAATCTTCTCAAGATGGAAAGTCAAGTCCTACCAGATAAAAAGCTACATTCAAAATGATGCCAAAGTAACAAAAGCCAAGACACAAATAACACTTTCCTTGGAACTGTCTCGCTACTGCAATATATATTTGTAGTTATTGCTTAAGATGACAAACAAAGCTCAAATACTGCAAGAAACATAGCACAACACACATCCTTTATTTATTTTCATTTATGCTACAATATGAAGTCCTGGTTTATGAAAAGTTCTGCATTATCAGCTTGCGCTACATAGTTCATCAACGTTATCTGAAGAGAGCAAAAGTGCTGACAAAACATATCCACATTTGATCGCCAGTAAAACAACACCCTTAAAACAGGAAATTACACATTAAAAAAACATTACTACGATCTCTTAGACAACTTTTTTTAAAAAATGGGGTAAGTTATTATGTATTAGTCTCTTGTAGAAGAGAAACATGTCAGCTCCCGCGTCATTTCACCATTTCAGTTTTCCAAATAGATTTTTACAGCATACGTAACAACGCTAAGCGTGCCAGAGAAGCAGCAGCAGCTAAAGCTGCTATTATTATTATACAGCTGAAAGGGGAAATTCGAGACTCGCTGAAGTTGCAGGACCGGGTATGACAGCGTCTGCTGGGGCAGCCCCTTCCTCACGGCCCCTTCCACCCGAAGCACCCACCCGCCTTCCGCCTCCCCCGCCGGCATCCCCCTCCGCAGAACCCCTAACTCGCCCCCGAGCCCCCCACTCCTCCTCCTACTGCAAAGCCCCGGCCGGTGGCAGGCTCCGGCGGGCCGCCGCGGCGAGGGCCAGCGCCGGTACGGGCCAGCGCCGGTACGGGCCAGCGCCGGTACGGGCCAGCGCCGCGCCGGGGTGTCACCACAGCACCGCCTCCCCCTCCCCCACCCCCGGCTCCCAACGGCCGCCGTTATGTAAGGAGCACTGCCTGCGCACCGGCCCCAACGCTCCCCCCGCTACCCCCACGGAGGCGTACGGGCCCGGAGGCGGCGGCGAAGGAGGAGGGGCCTGGGCGGGCAGGCGGCCGGGGCACCTGCAACCCCGGTAGGCGAAGCCCCTCCGGGCATAAACGGCCCCCCGCCCAACCGGCTACCGGGCGCCGCGTCGCTCCCCACCCGCCTCTCCCCTCCCCCCTGGAGGTAACGCGGGGCAGAGCCCCCGCCGGACCCGGGGGAGGGCGGCGGGAGTGCGGTACCTTCCTCGGCGGTCTCCATCTTGTCGGGCTGACGCAGCGCCGGGCGAGCGGGTGGTGTGACCGCGGGGGGCGGGGCCGCGCGGGCCCGCGGCGCCGGCACCCTAGAGACCGCACCAGCGAGGCGGCGGGGATAGAGCGCCGCTCCCCACGGCGGGCGCCCCCTGGCTGGGGTGGCGGGGGCAGGAGGCCACGGGGGTTCTGGTAGCCCTGGAAACGGCCCTCCTCCTCCTCCTCCTCCTTTTTCTCCTCCTTCTCTTCTTCCTCCTTCTCTTCCTTCTTCTCTTCCCCCTCCTCCTTCTCCTCCTCCTCCTCTTCTTCTTCCTCCTCCTCAGGGGGCAATTGTTACCTGTCCTCTCCTTCAAATCCCACCTCTCTCTCTTTCCTGAGCCTGCTATTTCCAGCAGAACTAATAAACTCTTCAGTAAAACACGAAAAAAAATCTTTCAGCTTAATCATTTACGTGTTCAGGTCTCGCTGGCATAAGTAGCAGGGGCAGCGTAGGTCGAAACTTTGTAGTCTGCCGGATGCACAGAAAGTTATGAGGTGGCCTCCGGCGAGTGGGCAAAAATCTTATTAAGGAAGAAAAGAGAAGTTCGTTGTATTAAGGGTAAATAGAAATTCTATATTGATGAAACGCATGTGTGCGCATGTTAGTTTTCCATTGTAGCAGCTATCTTAACCACCTCTAGTTGATCAACGAGCTGTAGCAGCTCTCAGCTCTCTTTGCCATAGGACCCTTTGTCTCCGACCAGTCATTAAATCCTTCTCATTAAAACTCTGCCCGTGGTGTCAGCAGTAGAGTGGATGGTAGCTCAACTCTGGACTTAAAGCGTAGATGGCCACATGCCCAAGTTACAGTTTTATAGCAATTTTTCCTCAACTTTAACCACGTTAGTACCTTCAAGATTAGCTTCTTCAAGTGTCAGAGCTTCTGGTGATAGTGGCCTGTGTAAGGAAAAAGAATCAGGACAATGTGAAGGCTTGGTGTGGCTCTCCAGAACCTGGATAATTACAGCAAAGTGCTGCAATAAAACACATGTGGGCTACACTACCATTTCAGCTCTTCTGTGTCCTCCTTCACAGAAACGCAAGGTCAAAAAACTCACATCTATAACAAAAAGCCCCAACAGTTCATTTTAAAAGTTAGCTCACTTTCCTCTTGATGAATCATCCTGGCATATTAAAAAAGTGCCAGCATAGACTGAGGATGTGAGAAATGCCAGTATGTTCGATTTGTCTGAACAAGGAAAAATTGATGAAAAAAACCCATGAAAAAGATCAAGAAATGGCACCTCAATTTCCAAGTACATTTGTAATTACCACTGTTTATTTCCCAAACATATAACCATTGTTGTTACTCTATTGTAATAAATATAAATTAAATGTCATATAAAAAGTCTCTAAATTATCATTCATATTAAAAAGGCCATGGCATGATTAATGTGAGTAATTCTCCCGTTTTGGTCTTTCACAGTAGGCTTTTTTAAATTAGATGAAAGATTTTGAAATGAGATGCTATATGTTGCCAGTAAATAATTTCATTCCTGTCTGTATCAATCTATTCAGCCATTTAAATTACCTGACAAAGATTACACATATACCATCTTCTCAGCATTTAGAGAGAATTAATGCCAAAATTTTGTTCCTACTCATTCAGTATGGGCTATACAATAGCTTACTGGTAAACATGAGTTGAATGCAAGCCATAAATGAAAAAAAAAAATATTTTATTGTAAGTTAAATTAAATTAAATCTTTCTCAGCCTTCCTGGTGCTTTTGGTGAACATATTATTAATCCTCATCTATTTGGTAATGTTCGGTGTTCTTCACATAAGAATTACCCACAGCTCAAGTTGGTTTTAATTTTTAGTATGAGGAGAATGTTAGGAGATTATTATTAGTTTCTGACTGTCATCAAGGTCACAGGCACTGAACAAATATATTGGGAAAAAAATCTCTGCTCCAAAAAAGTTATTATCTGGATAACAAAGGAAATAGGGAAATTTTACAGGTGGAAACCAAAGACAGTAATAGATGTAACCCCAAATAGCTGAAGGTCATGGCAAAAGGAAGGGCATATTTGGAGTGGGAGGGAGGAGCGGAAAAAAGATAAGATTCTTCTGAACGTGGTTTTATTTTGGGAAAACATTTTGGGTTTGTAACATTTAAATTCTTGGAAAAACATATTGTTGTTTTTTCAAAAGTTCTCTCAAGAGAATGTAAAATAAATATTGCAAAATTGAAACTATCCAGCATTTGTACTATGACATTTTCATCTTTTCTCCCATTTAAAAATTACTTCATGAAAATGATTCCTTACATTTTTAGAGTTATTTTGAAAGTTCAGAGCATTAGAAAAGCCAAAGAGGAAAAGCTAACGCTTTTCAGTTTTTCTTTAGCTGAATATTTCAAAACTTATTTATTTTCTTAACCAGTTGCTTGGCTTTTTCAGTGCTGTCCTAGTTTTTTTCCTCAACCATCTGCCTGACTCTTACCACAAAAATGGTTCCGCTGGTTATGAACAGCAAGTTACAGAAATGTGGAAAACATAATGGATTCTCTTATGGGAAATCAAATGGATGTCTGTTTGTCTTAAAAAATCAGGCAGTACTTGGGGTGAACATGTATCTGGTTCCTAAAGAACTGATGTACCATCGCTAGGGAGGCCTAGAGCTTCCATGGCAGGAGAGAAGCTGTCAGAGCAGGCACTCTGGTACATGGCACAAGGTATGGCCAACAGAAAAGTTAGCCTGGCACAACCAGAAAGCACAAAGGTCTGCGGACTACAAAAACCCATGGTGAAAGCCACTGCCATCCTGGATCTTCCCCGTGCTGATCCCCATCCTGATCTTCAGACACAGCCATGATATAGGCTCCAGATCCGCTTGTTTTGGAAAATATTTCTGAGAAAATGCTTGGCTATGTACCAGAGTTTATGGATTATTAGTGTTTCAACCAGGAAAGTAACTATGCCTGCTACCGGTTTCAGTGAGAGGTGAGGGTTTGCTATAGTGTAAAAAACCTACTTTAAAATGATATTACAGGAGAAATCACTGTTGAATAGGTTTGACTGAGAAGAAAATCAAGGCTGTTTAGCTGTGTCTAGATTTCAAGAAGCTAAGTAATACTTGGATTATTGACACATATCCATTTCCATGCATTAAAGAAATACTTGCAGAACTTCGTGACTCTTCTCAAGATTTGAGAACATGAATCACCAAATTACATTGCTGAAATGCAGGAGGGATCTTTTCACTTGTATTAGTTGCAGTGGATTTTCTGTTTAAAATGTAGGCCCTATCAACTTGGTTGGGAACCCGCTGTCACACTGAGAGTGGAGCCAATGGCTGTTCTTAACCCACCTGGGATTCAGAGCTTTGTGGCTGCTGCTGCTTGATGAAGGACTCCTGGGTTCAAAACAAAAGAAAGGGCTGTATTTGTCTTCCGGAATAGCCCTCATATTCCTAATAACTGTAGTATCTCCTAATAACTGTAGTATCATTTGAGACGTATGGTTCTTTATCTAAAACACTTCCATCAACTTCAAGCAAACTGTTTAGATAGTTAGATGGTGCCATTAGATGAGAATGATAATTTTTTAAAATTTTTTTCCCCCATACTTCTCCTTGTTCTCCTTGGTAATAGAGAGTGGGGTGTGAAACGCATTGCCATTGTCAAGGGACTGCCTGTAAGTCCTTCCGAGGACATGTTGGTTCTCATGTCTTTAAAAATCTGTGAAAATATCCACACAGATGACAGCAGTTAGGGACTACCCTCAGGAGCAATCTACTTTTGCCAGAAACCTTTGTCTTGACTCTCCAGATGTTATTGGGGGCTATGACTGCCAACTAAATTCGATTGAACTCCTCAGGGCAAGATTCAGTTCTCCTTAATTTAAAACTGTAAGCGTTGCCAAAAAGACACAAAATCTATTGTGGAGAATGATCCACACAGTCACTACAGATACTTTCTATAATGACAACTATGTTACTGCCTCCACTTCTCCCGCACTGACTAGGAGGGAAATACAGAAGGGTTTAGATTTCTAATGAATTGATGTTATTTTTTCTCAAACATTTTCATCGACAGGAAAAAGTACGGGAGTTGTCATGGCCAGAGAAAAGTGAGCCATGGTCTAACGATCAGAGTTATTACGGCTGATCAGAGTCAATGACCTCTGTTTTATGAGGTTGTCTGATTCCTGTAGTAACTTTCACTTCACTGTAGCTTGCACACTGAAAATTTGGGCATAAAGCCCAGTTTTGCTTTTTTCCCCATGGCAAGAATGCATTTGCTATGTGTACTGACTTTACTGCGGGGTCAGGGAATACTGTTAAGAAACCACTTAATGCTTTTCATGTCTAAAGAGGAGAGCAAAATGCTTGGCTCAGTGAAGCAGATTTTCAGTTGGGTGACTGACATGGAACATCAAACACATTTACTACTCAAAACCTGTATTGTCTTGGCTCTTCCTTGTGGATCAGTTAAATGTTTTGTTTTACTCATTTTTTAATGTAGTCATGATGTCAGATGGGCCTCTGCCAGGGCCTCAGTCTGGTTAAAGGTGCTAAAGAGTCATCTCACAAGGATAATACACTCAGAGACAGCAGTGCATAGTATTTCTTTCTCATGACTTTGTCCTCAGAGGGTCTGAAGAGTATCTGAGTGCCTCAGCTAGCATCCCCATTTATCTTCGAAGAACTAGCCTGTTTGGAATCTGTTCTTTTCAAAGGAGAACATCTGGAAAAGTCCCTAGTGTCTAGTTTACCCCTATTTTAGAAGGAAGAGTCTTCTGAGAGCCTGTATGTTCTGATTCATTATCAGCTGAGCCCTGAGAACACAAATTGCTGTCAGAAACCTGTGGCAAATGGGGTTCTCTTTAGTTTTTCCCTGGATCTTCAAGTTTTGTTCCTTTCCTCTCTTCTCTCAATGATTTTCTACCAGGAAAGAAAGCAGGGGTCTTCAAATGATTTATAGCCTCCTGAGGGGATGAACCATCTCTACTTTTCTTACACACTCCTGGTCCCCCTGAGAGGGTTCCTGATCCTGCTTGTATGGAAAAGAAGGGGAGAATTTATACATTAAAGGGCAGAGACGACTCTGAGAGGCCTGAATCTCACAGCCATTTCAAGGGAAGCAAAGGTTTATGGACAACTCTCTCTTCCTCCCTCAATCTCAGTCCCAATGGGGGTAAGCTGAAGCTGGGCAAATAAATGTTCTCCTTCTGTATCAAGGTCCTGCTGCGCAGGAGTGCGGGAAGAGCAGCCAGAAGCTGTACAGATGCAAAGCACAATAGAAAGAATTATGGTGAATCGCATGGTCAAGATGAGTGTGACGAGTGGGGAGGGGAGGGGTGTGTTTCTACAGTGACTAGGAGGAGAGGGACCAGGAGAGGGACTAGGAGAGAGACTAGAAGTTGTCAAGAATTGGTAATAAGGGGGAGATCCTTGAAAACCTGGAAAAAGGCAAGTGTCACAGCCACCCTCAAGGCAAAGTAGGAGAACCCAGGGAACTACAGGTCAGTCAGCCTAATCTCAGTCCACAGGAAGATTATGGAACGAAGTGAAAGAGCCTCATAGCCTCACGGCAGTTTAGACCAGAAGCAGGAGCGTGGGCAGATCCAGAGAGGTGACAGAGCTTCATGGGTGCCACAAGAGGGCACCTCTGCTCCAGCCCCAGGAGATGGCTTGGAGGCTTTGAGAAGAGGGTGGCAGAGAAGAAGAGCATCTCTGGGGCCTGCAGTGGTCCAGACAGGCAAGGGACCACAGCGGTATGCACCTGGCTGGGGCCATCTGCAATTTGATGGGCCACGAAATGAGCAGTCACAGATGCTGGGAAACCTATTGCCTTGAATGTTGCCACCTGCTTAAGCCTGAGAGGCCCCTGGGAATTTCCAGGTGTCTGAAGCTTTCACTATCTGAAGCAGCATCCTGCACAGTTGCCTTGCACCTTACCAGCACTGGTGGCAGCTGAACAAGTGAGCCACCAGGGGCTGCCAATCTGCTGTCCCGCCTCAGGCTGATGAATCTTGCTGTAGCTTCACTGGAATAACCCCCAGATCACATCCCACAACTGCCAAAACCCCTTCATCTGGGTCAGTCATTGCCTGTGCTCCAGCTGGGGCTGGTGGTGGTTGGGGACAAAGACCAGAGGACTTAGTACATCGCCCTGGACCAACTGGGTGATGTGCCCATGGCTGATGGTCTTTGCCTCCAGTCAGCTGCAAAAGTGCTACACTCCTTGAGCCCCAGTAGGGACCAGTCCCAGCTCCTGCCCCAGGGACTGGCCCTGGTCGCTCTGTTCAGGGCGATGCAGGAAGAACATGCAGGGAGTTTCTAAACTTGCCTTACTGATGAGAGCCCAGGTTGGCGCCACTGTCACCCTGATGCCATTCAGTGAACTTTTGCTTCAGATCTAGGATATTTCATGGAAAATGCTATTTGGTAAAATGCCCTGCCAGCAGTATCAAGCAGTCCGAAGTCAGGAGGAAAGAGAGGGACTTTGGCTACCCACCATGAATGAGGTCGGGGACAGGGACAGGGGTGTGGGAGCACTCCAGCACCGATGCACCGAACGCTCTCACGCGAGAAGCCTGTTGTGTGAGCCTGCCTGTTAAAGCATTGGAGCCAGTCTGGCAGCACGTCAGCACAGCCCTACTGACCAGCACGTGTGTGTGAATCGACGTGTTCTCACCAGCAGCCTTTATCTTGCAATGACAGGATGAAGTCCAAGTAGGTCAAGAGAGAGGGGATCCAGAGCCATTGTTTGTCAAAACAATGGGGATCAGTGAATGTAGGTGAATTGAAAAACTCTACAGCAAAGAAAGCTTGCACTTGGTTTTCTGCTTTAGATTGTCTTACTGCAGTCCAAAATTGGGTTTTGGAAATGTATGCATGTTTATGTTAAATATGTTCATGTATTTATGTTAAAATATCTTTCATGATTATATCTGAAATGTTCTTGGACCTGCAGTGTGCTTTGGATTGGCTTGTAGATTTTGGATGTAGGATCAATTCCAGATCAGCTATCATGACCAAAAAAGGGTTGAATTTAGGTTGTCACTGAAAGACACATGAGAAGAAAGACATTAAAGACCTGTTTCTGTTTTTGAAAACCCGTATTTCTAATATGTAGAGCAACAAACCATTTACTAAAATGTAATTACAGTTCAGTAACTTTTCCATCTGATTTTCCATCACACTTTCCCTACCTGCTATACTCTGGTTGCTACGTTGATCTCTCTCAACTTGTCAAAGGTATTTACTAGTGTTCTGCACTTAAATATCACGTATAATCACAGGCACTCAGTAAGATTCTTTGCCTACTTCTTTTCAGTTATTTCATATGACCATACTTTAATAAAAGTTCAAAGCTGAAAGATACAAATTTTCATTCAGCTGGATGTGTATCCTAAATCCATTGTACTTACAGAATCGCCATATGTATTTACTGTTGTGCTCCATGGGCAAATCAAAGTCTCTCCTGGAACCCAGGGAATAAACTGAATGGGGCCTTAGGAAAGTGGTGTGCATTGTAGGACTGGCTTGGCTTGAGCTTGGCTTCTTCTTCAGCATCTCAGTTGAGCTGCAAAAAAAACATATTTCCTGTTTTCAGAAAATACAAATTCAGAAAAAAATACTTTCTTCTTCGTAAAATTTGCACTTAAGATAAATGGAGAGTCATTAAGTACAAGAGAAAAAAAGTTACAAGTGTGAAAAGGTTACAATGGTTGGCTTTCAGATGCTGTTGGGAGATCACAGAAAGAAGAGTTCCTCAAAAAGATACCATATCTAAAGTACACGAAGAATTCCTAACCACCTTTGAAGTCTGCAGATTGTTTGGGAGGTTTCCAGGAGTAAGCAACACAGCTGCCAGCAGTTCAGCTGCCTGAAAGATGAACATAAACACATCAAAAACCGCTCTGAACTGTACCCAGGTGAAACGTGCAAAATCTAGTTTGCATTTAGGGAAGCCAGTTGTTTTCCAAACTTCATAAAACCTTTTTATCCCATCAAAGCAGAAAACATAAAACAGGCCTTTTAACAAACTTATATTATAGCAGCTTCTTGTGTGGTAATGAAGAGCCTTAATTACAAATGTCAAGGTATGAGTATGTTGTTTAATTTCTGACTTCCTATTTGCATAATTTGCAAGTTCACTGAGGAATGTGCAGTTTCATTGCTGTTCTTCTGAGTCATGCCATGCCTATTGCTTGCTGTCAACTCACATAATATGTGTTTGTCCCTGGGAATACATTTAGCTCTCAGAGCTTTAAGTTTGAAAATATTGGCATTTATATCTTTTCTCACAGGAAAGAATTTATCATGATTGTTGCATAATAGACAGAAATGGTTGTGTTCAGCTAAACCATGGGTTTTAACTCTGAAATGAGCAGTTTGTGATTTTTTTAAAGGGTAAATACATATAATCAGAAAAACCCACATGATCAAAATTCAGTTTTGGTGTCATTTTGAAGAAATTTCAGGGGAAGAAATCAGAAGTAGGCACCTGCTTAAATCCTGCTTAAAACCAGAGAGAGAGTGTTGGAATAGCTAAGAGCATACTAGTATCTAACTGGAATGAGAGGAATAAGGCTTCTGGTTCCTGCTTACATGAAAACAGTGGCTGTACAAAGGCAGGGTGTCCCAGAGAAGACAGAGGGTAAGAAGTGGCCTTGTGGGTATGGCAGTCTCCGCTCGAATGGACATGGTAGAGCAGCAGCCTGAACGTGATCTCTGACCTAGCATATTTATGTTAAATCTTCAAGGCCACACTGAAGGCATATGTCTTGGATAGAAAGTCCTGGGTCCTTTCAGGACCAGGCTATCCAAGACTTCCTCCCACAGTGTTATTTCTATCTCCTTTATATCCAAAGGGTTTTTTGTGTGTGAACATTCAGACAAATGCTAACCCATTAACGTCAATCTATCACTCTCTCATGAGAAACAGTATGTGAAGCTAGAGACACTCTGTGAATTTCTTCTGTGGAAAAGATGGCTAATTTCCCTTTTTTCCCTCCCCCTGCTTTATCCAGATAACAAGCCCGAATATTATCCACACTCTGGAGAACTTGTTCGCTGTTTGTATCTGGGCTTACAAGAAGGTTTGCCCAAGGAGGAAAGGAAATCCACTGGGGTCTGGCTTGGCAGAAGCAAACAGTCATTTCATTCAAAGAAATGGATCTTGGCTCCCCCAGAAAACCTAGGAGCAAGCTGGGAGATCTGAGGAAGCTAGTAAGTTGTGGTGCAGACTGTTGTTCTCTCTGAAGAGAGGCAGGTGACTGGGGATTTAATTCCAGCTTGCTGGGGAAGGGTTTTGGGTTTGGGTTGGTTTTTCCTCCTGAACCAGGAGAACAGGCTGTGATGAACAGCCAGACTTGGCCTGAGGTCTGAGCTGCAGCTCAAGACAGAGCTCTGGAAGGGGCCTGCCTTATGGTAGCTGTTGTGTCAAGTACAGACAGGCTCTATAGCTTTCTGGGAAAAAAGGAAAATTGAAGCACCTGAGAGAGGAGCCTTACAAAGGATTGCATAAGGTGGCCCTAAGCTTTTTGCTTCATGTCCCACCCTCCTTGTGGGTGTATCAGGCACCTGAAATCCATTTGTTTCAGACCAGAAGGAAGAAGTATGCTGCAAATTGTCTTGACTGAAGGTCGTAATATCAGCCCTATAAGAGCAAATCTGGTAAGCCTTGAAATTTCCTGCCTAAGCTCATGCTTTTCTCCTTGCTGAAACCTCAAGTTTGAAACTCGCTAGCTCACAAATGAGCTATGGAAGAGCGAGCGGGGGAGTTCACTCTTTGTTGGCATAGCTGCTTCAGCACAAATAGCCCTTACAAATGTTTTAACTGTCCAGTGGGCAGGGGGAGAGAGATGATGTCCAGGTGGGCAGGGGGAGATAACCTCTTCCACATGTTGCCACACGCAGCAGACATCCTCTCTGAACCAGAGAGGGTGGGCAGTGACTGGAGCCTGTTTGGCCTCCCTGGCCCAAGCGTTCCCTCTCACACGAAACGCCACGTTGCCCTTGCGGCTGCCTGCGCCTGGCCTGGCTAGCGCAGGGGCAGGAGATGCCCCTTCCCTGCCTGGCCCCTTCTCCTGAGATCCTCCCTTAATGTGTTTGCTCCAGGATGTGCTCAGGGGCTCTTAGAAACTGATTCTGTTAAACTGGCACAGACTGTGGGGTAGGTACACTCACTCCCAGCACTGATTCACTCATTTGCAGGATTACACAGAAATGTAATTTTCTTCTGCTAGGCCGAAGTTCATTATCTTGCTTTAGAAAAAGTGTAAGAAAAGGTGCTCTCTGCAAACATATTTAATAAAGTACCTTGATTGCTTTGAATTGATTTATGTATGCTAATTACCTTGTAATATAATTAGAAGCTCTTATATTTACTTTTCTTAAACTTGCTGCTTTGATGTTGCGCTTGGGTGTCTGTATTGCTTTGTGGGACACAGTCCAGAGCTGACTGGACCCAGTCCAAGATTACTAATGCGTAGACATGTTTGCAAAACAGGACTTTTAAAATAGAGCAAACATAGGAAGAAAAGGTTTGGGTTTTGTTCTGGCGCTCCATTTAAAATTTTGGAATTTAAAACACTGATTTAGTACAGTCATTTTTGCCAGAATTATACCAAACATCTTTCCAACTAGGAAAATACCCCTAAATATTCATCTAGAAGATGTATAGCCTATGGGGGAAAATATCTAAGTGGAAATTTTGTGCTTCTCTTGGCTTTAAATAGGATCTCTTGGAAAACCTCTCAGACAAATCAGACTGTTCAGGTGCACACTGGGAGTTACAGTGGAGAAGTCAGATTTCCTCCCATGAAAATTGCCTCTTCTGAAAGTGGGGTAAATTCTACTGGCACATGGTGCAGCTTCTTCTCCAAGGCAACTTATTTGTACTGAAGAATGAAATTGTGTTTATATTTTACTGCAAACACAGCCTTAACTACAAGCAAACAAAATGACCCACTTCCAGCTGATTAACCCCAGCAAGTTCCTGAAATATAAAATAAGCATTAAATGAGTTTTGTTTAATGAGACAACTCATACCAAGAAAAGTGAAAAACAAAATACTTATGCTCAGGAGCAACCCAAATATATGTATTTCTAAATCAACATTTATGGAGAAAATTCTGCATACAAAATTCATCTTTCATAAATATGTGGAAGTAATTCATTTTTGAAGGTAATATTCTGAAAGGTAGATAACTGCAAAGAAAAGTACTTTATAGTCATTTCTAGATCCCAATTTTTTGTAGGTTTAGAGAAGAAGACAAAATATTTGGTAATAAAAAATAATAGACATATTAACTCATGCAAAAATAGATGTTCAGGTTTTTACATTAGGAAATCAACCCTTAATCCATGCAATCATCCAGGTAATCTTAATTCTAGCATCTTGCTCGTGTATCTATTTATAGTGTTCAGTGCAACAATGATGCTGCCTCTGATCTTGGGTACCTATTCTTGAGTCATTGCTCCAAAATTTACAATTTTCCCTACTGCTTGCTATTCATATTTGATAATATTTGTAATATTTGAAATAATTTGCCTTGTACTGAAATTCCAATAAAAGTGTTTTTTTATAAATTATGAGCTACTGAATAACCTAGAAATACCTGGGCAGTGTTAGGTAATTTTAATATGCCTCTTTGCATGTCATCCACAATATTAAAGTAGTTTTCCTGTTATCACTTTGGCATAGTTAAAGTTATACTCCCCACTTTTTCTATAAAGTTCACAAAACACACCTTCTGAAATCTCACAAGCTCTTTCAAGAAAAAACAGGAAATCCGAGACTAATATTTTAGGTAAAAATTAATCCAAACCAGGCAGGAGAAACCCAGAAGCTGTCGAGTCAACCAGTTCTACGTGCCAAGAGGCAAACTAGCAACATGGCTATTTAAAACAATTTTTTGCAGATTGTCCTTCTGTCCCTGGGTCAGAGCCGTACTTGTGATTTTTAGGGAGGAAAGGAGTTGTGTGCTCTGAGACCCAACCCTGGCTCACCTAAAAGAAAAGCGTGACACTCAGAGGGACATTAAAAGTGACAACCAGAAACCAGTTGACACTGGTGGCTTCAAATAACTTACAGAAATGGAGTAGAGTGGAAAGCCAGGAAAGGGGGTGGATGCAAGCGGGAGAAGGCCAAAGGGGAGAGATGATGAGAGATGCAGTCTACTATTTTTTAGCAGCAAATAAAACCACAGGGGAGCGGGAGCATGGTGAGAGATGCAAAGATTAATAGCAAAGAAGGGGCCATCACCCTGGCCTGGGTCCTGGTGCCCCATGAGGAATGGTGGGTGCTCTGCTGGGTGCAGGGAATGCGGTCATGTCTGCCAGTGCCGCACCAGATGAAGCAGATAAGGTTACTCCCACAAAGGAGAGACTTTGGAGCCTTTCTTCTTAGACACATGGGAAAGCACGGGAAAGAGCAGGATACAGCTCGCTACTAACCAAATCAGAGAATTCCTGGAGATTTTCTTTAATGCTCCAGGCAAAGGCAGCCATGAACGCCAGAGTACCAGACCAGGTAAAGAACAAAATCATAAGTGTGAAACTAATTTTGATGACAATAAAGTATCTGTACATGAAAGACTTCTGTCAAGCCTTGATTTGTATTAACAAGAGCTGGCCCAATTTCCAAGGATCTTTATTCAAACACTGACTAGAGACCAAAGCCAGAAACCTGAAAAACGATATAAAACTTGTTAAACTATATTTCTTCACTCCCAAGTGATGACTCAGTAGATAAGTTTAGGTGTGCAGCCTTTTACTGGTTTGAGGGAAATGAACTGGAATAACATACAGAAACAAAAGCTGCAAACCCAGCTCCAAATTACAAACCCACAAATTAGGCCCTCCCTTTACAGTGAAGTTGTGTGAGAGTGACTAGTTATGCTCCCCTCCTGGAGCCACCCAGGTCCCAAATGCCTCTTGCTCTAAGGGCAGGTGCTGGGTGCAGAGCCCTCACTGGCATTACCGCTGGCCCTGCAGGGCTGAGCTGTTCTGACCCGATCTCACCACACCTCTCCACCGGTTCCTCACAAGGTGCTCTCAGTGGTGGTAACCCCTCAACAAGGCTGCTATTGCCAGCAGGACCCACGCAAGAGGTGAAGGGAGCCTCGCCATCCCTCTTGCCTCATCTGCAGCTTCTAGGCTGCAAGCAGAGCATCACTCATCTCAGGCGCTTTGAACAGGTTTTTCACAACGTAAATACAACATTTGTAACGATTTCAACTTTCTGACAAGTCTGTTGCTAACAGCAGCACTCCACATACTGTACCAGCTGATGGTACATGGGGCATGTTTAAGCCCGTCCAGTGGTCTCTCTGCTGGGCTCTTTCACTTCTGCACTAGATGCCAGCAGAGTACTTGGCTTTCTGGGTTTTTATCTATCAATAGTTTTCTGGGAGAGAATACCTTTTTTTTTGCCTCGGGACAGCAGGCTTGCATGTCCTAGGATCTTGTTCCTTATGTTAACATGCAGCTGAAAATGCAGCCAAAAGCGGAGGATTTACTTTGGGGTTTTATCCCACGCCCATTTCTATAAAACCAGGAAGAGCAATTAGAGGAGTATTGGTGCAAACCTTCAGGGAAAAAAAAAACAACCAACCAAGTGAAAACCAGCTGTGTGTTTCAGGTGAAGCAGAAATTTGACCAAAGTGTGTTTGAACAAGTGAATCTGATGAATCTGTTGTGCTCATTCCAATACTTGTCTGTCTTCTTCCTTTTTTTGTTTTTTTTTTTTTTTAATTTTTATTTTTTTTGTGTGTGGTTTTTTGGTTTTTTGTTTGTTTGTTTTTGGGTTTTTTTGGTTTTTTTTTTGAAACCCCTAAAAAACAGAGTAGTTCACAGCAGGCTTAAAAAAATAAATGCATAAACTGCTTGAGACTGTAGGAAATGCAGGGGTGCAATGAACTCCATAATCCTGAGTCCATGAGTCCATTACAGATATGATTATATCTTACGGGGAAAGAGAGAGTCGCTTCAAGTATGCGAGATCTAAATGATTTGGGGTTTGCAAGTCAAACAATCACAGTGTGGAGGCAAAGTTTGCATTACAGCAGAGCAAGCCCTTTGCTCCCCTTTCACCCTAACCGCCCTCAATTAGAGATGCTGAGCATGAAGACAGGATATACAGTGGTGAGATGTGACATCAGATGTTTGCTCCTGCTGGCCCAATCTGTTCCACAGGGGACCACAGCTTGGACAGACCCAAGTTCTTGGGGGGACAAGGTAGGAAGACAGTACTTCAGTCTTGTGGATCTGAATACAGTATGCCCACCCATCTGAGCTTGGACAAGCTCAACTGAGATGTGATTAATATCAAAGCATAAACCAGATCTTTTCAGTGAAGACTCCCCACTCCCTCCCTTGCAACACAAGCAATCTTTTTAATGGTTTCTTATACAATCCTGATGTGCAAAGCTACTGACAGGTATGACAGGACAAACGCACTCTGTCTGGTCATGACAAACCTTAATTTTAAGTTGCATGTAGCTCCCAGAGCACAGAGAGGTGGAACTCATCTTGCCTGAGTGATGATGCAGTCAAAGCAGCAATCTACACCTGCACTAGGTGGGTAGGCTGCCATTAAACTCCATGATCAGCACAACTGGTGGCATCTAGGGGACTATCTGTTTCATCCTAAAGAAGACACTCATACTGCGTGAATCATACCCTAAATCTTGATGACAACTCTGGGAGTGTAGACACCTCGCTGACATGCAGGCATCCTCATTGTAAATGTCTGAAGTTTTGTGAACTGAATCCAACCACCATCTGTTTTACATAATCCTCAGATTACACAGTGGTCACTACCACACATCATACTGCTGAGGATCTACAGAGTGACTGTGGGACTTGTCTGTCATAGGATCAAAATTTCTTTATGGATCTTTGACTTGAAATGACATTGTCATTTTCTTTGAGCTCTTTTGTCTCTCTTTTTCCTGCTCCCCAACATGCACACACACACACACTAACCACGTGCACACACAGAAAATTAAAGATACATTAGACATCAGCCTGAGGGCTAAGCTAATGTTCCTTGCATACAAGGCCACTATGGAAATAGGAATGGAAAATTTCAATGAGCCACCATCAAAAACAACCAACTCAGACTCAAGTGTTTCTAACTTGTTGAAAGCAAGTCTAATCAAAAATAACCTGGAACACTTTTGGACTTGTTGGGAATACTTGTGGGTGTGGCTGTAATATGTTTGATCTGTGTGTTAGGGAGACTTCCGTAATTTTTTTATGCTGCAAGTTTTCCAGGACAGAGTCATCTTAATTCAGCACAAATCCCACTAAATACATTTATTATGGACAATAGAAGTGCATGAATATACTATAAGAAAATGCACCTCTGAATTTGACAATGCATCAGCAAACGCACCACTGATGCTAAATGTCTCAGCTATAAATGCTGAGGTCTAAAGATTCTGCATTGTCTTAAATGGCTACATCACACACATCATTTGCTTTGTGGTGCACAGGTCTGGAAGGGACATTTTCCCAGGAAATGGAAGTGTGCTGATAATAAGACTCAGCAGCCTTGTTTCACCATCTCTATACTATTTAGTCAGAAATTACGCATATTTAGAGAGATGAAAAAAAAAAGTGCAGTATAGTGTTTGGGTGCTTCTTGCTTTCTAAACTCCTGAAATAATAAATAAAAAAAAGTAGAGTAAAAGGCAACTGATGTGGAGCCTGCTGCACCCTGCCTCTCCGCATGATCTGTCCCCACCCCTTCCGTCTGGGATGACTCCCATGCTAAGCCTCTCCTCCTCACCTCCAAAGGCTGCAGAAGAGTTGAAGAGCACCTGGAAACTGGATGGGCAGCAGCAGGAGCAAAACTATCAGCAGAACTGGTTTTCTTCTTTTTGTGTTTAGAGAAATCTAGCTGGTATCTCACTGAGCAGAAGAAGCGAACTGGGCTAAAACAGGATCCTATACTCCAGGTATGTGATGGCAAACTGGGCCACAAAGACTGAGTTGGCAGAAGAGAAAGGCTAACTACTTTTAACTGTGTTGAAAGGGAGAAATCTGAAATGGCTAAGCAATTAGATACAGCTCTTTGAAAAGGCATGAAACATTCAGCAAAACCCAGTCTTTTAAAGAGTGACTTTTATTTTGGTTTCAGTAAAAAAAATGCACAAAGAAAGTATTAGGGAGCAGATAAGGTGAAGATAAAGGGTGTCAACTTTCTGAAAGACTGGATTTCATTTTGAGTCTTCGCTGTGGCACAGCAACATTTCTGAGGACACTGGTAACCATTTTATGTCCATCAGTAGCAAGATCACATTATAGGAACATAATAATTCCTTTTGCTCTTATGGTAATGAATTCCCATTCTGTTCCTTGCTTGGTCCATTGGAACACTTACCAGTGAAATTAATTATTGCTGGAGTTTAAAATATTGTCACTGGAACCAGGAAAAGAGCAGAGATGTCACACCTTGGCATCACTAGTCTCCAAGGTCCTGCCAAAGAGCACAGCGCTTTGAGATCATGTGCTCATACTCACTTTCTGAGAAGTGGGGATTATCCATAGGACATTCTTTGCCCCTGTTTTACCTAATTGTTTTTAAAAGATTTTTAGCCTCACCTTCCAACAAGGTATTTGGTTTTTGCTATTGAAAACTAAGACTCAGCAAGTTTTAACTATGTGATTTGTTGGACTCTAAAAACGTAGTAGTTCAGGTCTGTCCTACCACACAAGGGAACCCACCTTTGCCTTGTGATAATAGTAAATAACTCAGTTTCTGCATTACTTGTACAAAAGCTGAATAGTATCAAGACATCCAAGGAAAAGCAGGATAACTGGTGAGAAGGAGAGGCTATAAGAAGGCCTTCTCTTCATGAGCAGAAGGGTGACAGCAGACTCACAGATATCAGTCTTTTTTCCCTGCTGGCAGCAGTCAGTTTTCCCCCTGTTCCTAGCTTCCCACTAGGCCCCGTGTCTCCTCGATGCTGGAGCTCAGCGATGAGGAGCGGGGCATAAAGGCAAGATGCTGCTTGCTTGGAACCGTGCCACGGGGAAAGCGGGAAAAGGAAAAGTGTAATGGCTGAAGTTGGTGGGAAGAAAGAATGAGGTGAGACAGGACAGGTAGGAAATATCCTACCTTGTTCCTTCGCCACACCGTGTTGCATGGGACAAAGAGGGCGGGAACAAATAAAGCTTCTGACTGAACAGGATCTCATCAAAGACTTCTAAGCAGTTCAGGTGTGGCTGGCTATTTACTAACGTTCTCCTCTCTGCAGCCTGGTGCCTGGAGGAGAGCCAGCTGGCTAGGCATCAATCAAGATAGGCCAAAAAAATGATTTATGGGAAGCAACCAACAGTTAGGGAGTAGGCTGTTTCACAACTATTGCAGAGCTTAATGCCTCCTAAACACTACTTCCTTGAAGGGGACACCACAGGTTGTGCCCTGCTGAAAAAGAACACCTTAGTGAAGTAAGATAATGGCTGCCATCTCAGAAGCCAGTGGTGTTAGCTATCTTCGGGAATGCTTGTGAATTCTCCAGGCAGCCTCCTGTACTTCAACGAGCTCATTCATCCTTTGTATGAACAGACACCTCTCAAGCATTTTCAGGCCTATTATGGGGGGCTTACACAAGGAGATACTCTCCCATGCATGTTACAACTTCCGCTTTCATATGATGCCAAACCAATGGAGAATTTAGTCCTGAAGATCAGGCTACTTTATGCTTCCTAGCACCAACCCTGACATTCAGACGTTGAGAAAGGTGGGAGAACAATTAACAAATGTAATCAGCTCTCAGTTAACAGCACAGGGGATTACTCACAACGTGAGATCATCCACGTCATGGCTATTTCTGAAGCAGCTTGATTCTAGCCGTAAAGCCACACTCGCCCAGTTCCTATATCTCTACACAGCACTCTATCAGCCAGGGGTTATGGCTGTAATCAAGCATATTTGCTCAAACTCAGTGCTGCCAGATTTGGTGACAGCAGCCCCAGGGTTGGGAGAGGATGAGGAAGAACAGTATCTCTGTGCTATAGGTTGGGAAGGCTGATTATCTTGGGTATAAGGCAGTCTAAATCCATATAAAATCTGGATGCTGTTATTGAGCCTGTGTAAATCAATCAAGCTGGGAAGTGTGTAAGGCACAAGCAAGCAGTGAGTCTCTGCAGCATCAACTCTCTGTTCTTCAGTCTGCCTGCACCGTGGTTGCAAGTGTGTCCACGTTGCCCAGGCAAAATTTCCCATTACTCAGTGAAACCCAGCTCTCCGCTGCTGTGGTTAATGGAGAGCTGAGGAAGGTATACATTTTCACCAGAATTTGATGCACTTCCATGAAGAATAGAGAGTTTTCTGAAGTATGTGTTACAATGGGAACAGAAACAATAAGCTCATGTAGAAATGATGAAGCAGAGACTGTCATGCGTCCCCAAGGACAGTTTCAAAGTCAGTACATGGCTAGGAAATGCTACTATTAACACTGCCCTTGCAGAGTTAATTGGATTGCTTATATAGATGCATTATAACACTACTTTTAATTACAGGATCACATTTTACTTTTTCCACAGAGTCCATTCCAAGCTCCTGATGCATAGAATTAGAAAAACTTTTGACTTAAATCTCTCTAGTACAGCTACTGGCTCATTGTCTGTAATCAATGTTTTTGGAGAAGGGACAAACCCAGACACTCTCACATATTTTGAATGAGATTTACATATCTGCTTGTTTTCTTGCAATCCCTTTCAAGGGCATATGGGCCCAAGGCATTGGAATCTAATTTACAAATCCATACTGCAGTCCTTCACCAACTGCGCCCCACGCATTGGCTCCCAGAACAGCTGTGATGCTGCTACCAAAAGCACAGGTTGCCCAGCAGGTGCTAGCACTGACAGAAGCACTGAACACTGCACTTTTCTACAGCAGTTGCTGTGGTCCTGCCCCATCACATAATTCAGAGAAACCAGCATGGGATTCCCCGTGAAGACACATGTGATGGCCCCGTGCCTGGGGACAGAGTGACATCTAAAGCCATACTGCTCCACACCAGTGCTGACAGAGTAGTATGGGAGCAAAACAAATGTGATGTGAGAGTCAGAACCTACATAAGCAGTTTTTTTTTTAATTTTATAACTTTGCTTTTGGTACTTCTCTTCATTTTCAACTTAATAACACATAATGGGTTAAGAGCCATTCTGCACTGAAATTTTGCTTGTGCTTTTTTCTACTTTCAGGCAAGGATGTCATTATTATTTACAGAAGTTATTGAACTACTTTCTGCGGGTCGTATTTACCTTTATTTGCCCTTAATAATCTCTGTTGATTTTCTTACTCTCTTTTTTTAGGTTTCCAAATGGCTGATCCTTTTCTATATGATACTGGAGAAAGATCTCGATATGGGTGCCTTGGCCATGAAGTACAAATTGAGCACATCAAGGCATATGTTTGCAGACCATCTTTTTTCACAGACAAAGCTGTGATTGTGATTCATGATATATTTGGATGGCTGTTCCCAGACATTAGATACATAGTCGATTTGATTGCAGGTCATGGATACATGTAAGTAATTCTCTTTCCTGTCTTCCTCTTAAGTGCACTGAGAGATCACCAAGCCCAAAGCTATGTATATGGTTTCCCGTACACGTAGGGCAACCACACCATTTCAGTATGAGCAAATAAAACTGCAAAGGGACAAATTGTTCCCATGAGGCCACCAAAGCTACTAAAATGGACCCACCTACTAAAATGGCTACCTGAGCACAATGCCACAAGGAGAGTCATGAAGTGACAGTGTTTATGTGGCAGGCTGCGTGATTAAAAGATAAACACTGTTAACTGTAAGTTGTACAAACTTTTCAGAACCAATCTTCTGAAGATTTGGTTTAGCTCTTACTAGCAAAAAGATCTATGCGTGTTTATAAAGAATCAGGAGGGTTGCTTAATCCCTTTGCTTTTGTGTTAAATACGACTAAGGAAACATCAAGTTTATTTGTGGGGTTTTTTTTCCATAGAAAGACATATATTTTTAGCTCTGCTGATTGCCGGAACAGGATGAATAGAATATAACTCAGATAGCAACCATGGAGATGTGTACTCTGGAGCAGAAAAGACATTAGGAGACATTTTGACATCTTTAGATTCTGGACATGAAAGTTGACTTGATTCTCTGTCTCACATAGAACTATCTGCCCAGACTTCTTCAAGGGGACAGACCCCTGGAAAACTACTGATCACTGGGCTGACTTTGCTGACTGGATGAAAGCTCACGATCCTATGAAAGTAGACAAGTAAGATGCATATTTGTACTTGAACTTTAAACAGCATCCAACAAACACAGGGAATTTGTGTGAAATGTTAGAAGTGGCACCTCAAGCTGGCTGCATGCACATAATTGCTTATTCTGGGCGGTTCTTCTGTGGTTCTGGGCACTGTCTAGCCTGGGATTTGGAAAGGATCATCTGCTCCATCCATCACTCTGCTTATTGTCCCCATCTTTTTTCTGGGCCCTTTTCTAACTATGTTATATTGGCCACACAGGCCCATAGCCAGAGTTTTACAGGCTATGAAATACCTATCACTTTCACCCACAAGTGCTGATTCTGCCTCCATTCCCTCAAGGTAAGGAGGCAAACTCTTCCACGGCTGCTCATGTTACCTGTTAGTTGTCACTTGCTCATCTTGCTTTCTGCACGTAGATAATGATAGGTGCAGATGACATTCTCCTGAGCAGCACTAGATCAAAATTTGCCAGACAGCCCAAAACCTAAGATACATCTGATCAACTATAATGTTTTTCTCAATGTGAAAGAGAAGGCCTGCTACCTGTAGAGCCTAGAATTGACTGTAACAGGGCTTCCCTGAATTATGGGAAGCATTACTTTTTCTTCAGCATCTATCACCACAGCCTAAAACTTCAGAAGATGAGAGTGAGGCACTGAGACCCTATTACTCAGCTATCATCTTGTAAGCCACAAGTATTCTTCTGACCCTTTCAGGAGGTCCCAGAGGTTACAGCCTAACTTCAACATCTCTCAGCAAAGCTTTTCACCATATAGTTGCAAAAGCTGTGACTGATTTTTTTGAAAAGACAAATAACTAGCACATGTAAAAAAATTCTACTTCAAAGAGTAAGCAGATGTGAGCACTGTGTTAAACAATTAAGACCTCAAGGACATGGCTGTGCTGTCTTTTGAGGGTTCACCTGTAGCTTCCCTCAGGGTCAGATCTGTTGCTCTTTCAGAACTGAAGGAATCCAACATACCCATGACTGACTTAGTCTCCTTCCAAACAAACTGAATCTGAGAAAGCCAGTCCATTCACAGCGCACTCCCTGGCTACAGGCCAAGGACACAATCTCCTCCTCATGTCACTCTATACTGTTTTTTTGTCAGCCTAACCAAACCTGTGATGACCGCACTAATATACCAAATATTTGAAAATACAGTTATTAGTGTATGCAGTCTGCATTTAAAATTAATTTGAAACTCTGTAGATAATGAAAAAGATAAAACTATTAAGACCTAAAAAGTTAGCAATTAAAAACAATTTTCATATTTTTTGCATTATACCTCATGCAATACCTGTTTTTTTAAACATTATAGTTACTGACAATTTAATTTTGAGTAATTGCTACTTTAGTGTACTATTACTGCATGTGGGCTTGGTAGGATATTTTAATATTAACTCATGCAAGAGGAATGACACAGTCAAGATAAATCTTTATCTAAATAGGTGGACTCTATAGAAATAGCACAGTGAAGCCTATCTATTCCTGCAATCCATAATGCAAGATGTTGTTCTACTTGCAGATATGTCTTGTCTTTAGTTGTCCTGTCCTAGACAAAGTGATTCAATTAAAATTTTGCTTATTTTGAAAACAAAGGAGCAGGTCACAATTCAGGTAAGTATTTAAGTACCTACGCCTGTACTTTCCTAAACGAGTATCAGAGATGTTAACTCCCATTTAAGAACAGAAGTCACTGCTCTGGGCTGAAATGTGTTTTTAAAGTATTCTGTTTTAAATGATTGGAGGTACAGATACAGAAAAATTCATGTATCTTTTAATTTACTTCTTAAATTGTTAAGTACTGATTCTGCAATAGATTTCTTAGTTTACTTTTGTTTATATGTCTTAGGGAAGCTGATGTTGTCTTGAAGTACCTAAAGGAACAATGCGGTGCAAAGAAGATTGGTATTGTTGGGTTTTCCTGGGGTGGAATGGCAGTACATCACTTGATGCTGAAAAATCCTGAATTAATCGCTGGGGTGTCCCTCTACGGTAGTGTAGAACACATGGAAACTTATATGGGCTCATACAACAATGCATAGTTTGTAAGTCTAGTAATTGCTTTGTAACAATTTCTGTAAATACTCAACTCAAAGGTGAGTTGTAGATTTTAATTATGATTATTTCAGCGATACGCTGTCTCGGTATCAAAATTTAAGAATGGTGTAAACCAGAAAAAAAAAAAGTTTCCTTTTGAACAGAAATCTTCTAATTTTTTTTAGCACTTGCAGAGTGGGGAAATATATTTTCTAAATGCTTTTTTCTCCATCGGAATAGAAACTGTCCTGATCTAAAAGAAGTATTTAATAAGTAAACTTAAATTGAAATTTTGTCTTTTAATTTGTCATTTTTCTTGCAAGATTGTTAACCTCACTAACAGATTGTTTCTCAAATACATTACAGGAATAATAAGGGACTCTGAAGAAAGATACAATTTACTAAATCCCACATTTTTCATTTTTGGTGAGAAAGACCACACTATTTCTTATGATCAGGTAAGTTGCACTGGAAATCATTTTCTTTTTCCCATAGTTCTTTTATCCTACACAGAAATCCTAGTTTGTTAGAAACCATTTTCAGATATGAAAAATCAGACAGGCTGGACTGTTTTGCTTATATTTCAACTTCCCCTGTATCTTGCTTAGGTTATTCACAGCTTCTTTTTTGAGGTGAGAAATGCAGTAAAGACCAGTCATCAGTCTCTGAGTGGCTGGACAAGCAGAGTGTGAAACTGGGCAGGAAGATTCAACTGGTAGGAGCCAAACAACTCAAAAACTTGGATATTACTGCTATGGTTGAGACAACAGGTAGTTAAACCACTGAATTGTTTCAATTTGAATGGAAAAAAAAATCAGCTTAGTAACTGAACTTTCTGATGATGTGGAACAATGACTAATTGCTTTTGGTACAAGAAGACAAAATGAAATGTGTCAGAAGAGTGGGCGTGAATTTTAAGTATGACAATGACAACTTGAGGACTCTGTTTTGACTCCTGGCTGCCTTCTATATTCTGATATAACCTCTATTGTAAGCGTTATCTGAGAGGGTGGAAAAATATATGTGTAGGAAACTGGTGCCCTCTTCTGTGTGTAAATTCTTTCTCTTTGGTGACAAGGGTAACTTACAGCCTCTAGAGTAGTTTGCTGTGTAGGAGTAAGGTTTTACTGAGGCACTGGCACTGTGCTCTGGGAATGCAGAAGCCAATCGATATTTAATTCTGTGTTATTCAGCATGTTGATCTCTACCTCAAATATGTGTCTCCTCTGCACAGGAAAACAACTCCTTCACTCCCTGTCCCCTTTTTATGGTGAAGGTGTCCTTTTCCCAGGGGTACAATTTTCATAAATAAATTTTTTTCCATCATGCGTTACACATTAAAACCATACCTTTTCTCCTGAAGCTTTCTCTCTGAGCTACTTGTGCAGATTGTGTAAGAAAAATTCCTGCATTAAAAAAAAAAAAAAATATCTTCGAATACATTGTTTTCTGCACTGAGCAATCCAGCGCTCTGGGGAAAAAAAAAGTGAACATGAAATAAATTACAGTACTGTCTCTAATCTGCACAGTGTGTAGAAATAACCTTGCAGGGGTAAAATAAGTGTTCATTCTCCTATTTTCTTAATTTTTAAATGGAAATGAGCATAAAAATGTGTCTACACATGTATACAGGTACATAATCATATTATTAGTACTCTGTGTGTAAGCATGTGTGTACTTACGAAAAGATTGTGCAGGAGTGGTGTCTTTTTTGTCATACAGTAAACTAAAAAAAAAAACACCTGTGTTTTCTTAAACTCTGTTACTAAGCCTATAAAAATATTTTGGACTGAGAGTCACTGAGGGAATATGTTCTCTCAGGATCACAGCTTAAGATTAGGTTACAAAACTAAGTCTCCGAATAGAAATGCACCCACTCCTTTATGGCAATGACATTTACCAAACCATCTTTGCACTAAATCTTGAGGTTCTTAGACTGACCCATACTTTTAAAAAATGTTTCAGTCTTGTATTCCAAAAAGGGGTTTTCTCATCTGTTGAGCCACAGAACCTGCTTCAAGTGTGACAGCTGAGAAAAGACAAAGTTGTAGTGGTATGAGAAAAGTTGTTTGGCAAACTTAAGAAAAAACGCAAAACCACAACATAATGGAAAAAATCTCTCTTTTACAGATCACCTTATTGGAGGAGAAGTTGAAACAGTACTGTAAAGTGGCATATAAAATTAAAGTTTATCCTGGACAAGTTCATGGGTTTGCACAATTAAAGCCAGAAGATATGAAACCTGAGGATAAACCTTATATTGAAGAAGCTAGAAAAGATATGATTGACTGGATCAAAATGTTTATTTGACAAAATAGGCTTCAAGATCAGTGTTTGATTTCATTTGAAAGAAGAAAACAGCCAAAGGAAAACTATCTGGTTTTGAAAATTGTCACAAAGAAAAATAGGAACATTTTAACTTATAGTTCTTAATTATTTTTTATAAGATTTACACAAGATTGTGAAATCAAAGTTGACTAAAGGACAATTAGGCATTAAAAAGTTGCATGAATTTATCTTGATTTGTATTTGCTTCATTATTCTGCATTATGACATCAATAGTAATGATATCGTTTACCCATTTGTCTATGCTAGTGAGTATGACTTCATCTTGATTTTAGCTCAGTAGTTTCAGGCTTTATTTTGGAATGATGATTGGTGGTCATAGGTGTTAACATGGAAATACCCTGGCTTTGCATCTATACTTTTTTTTTTTATTAGCTGCAAAGCATTTGTCTCAGAAGCACTGTCGTACTGAGCAGAATTTCCCATATGTGAAACGAACATTTGGCTATGTTAAGGAGTTAGGAAGAAATGATGTTGTTAGGTGGCAACCTCCAGGCATTCCCTTGGCAATGTTAAGAAAAGCACTTCTACTATTACTTCATCAACATCCAGGAAAGGTATAACCAGTCCCTCCTAGCTGTGGAAGTAACCCAGGCACGAACACTGCAGAAACACTGGGTTTATTGTCCTGGTCCAAACTGTGGTGACCAGGCACACGGCTCACAAACAGGTACCCCTACTCCGTCCTGATTATATTGTTTGCTTTACATTATATTCCTTGTTCCTGTCTCAAGCTTTAACGCCCTTATCTCCTCCCAAGTATACTAAGTACAAACAACATTAAACATCCCTCTTTCCTCTTACCAAACTGGCTCCGGTTTTGCTGAGCTGCTAATCTGTTTTGTTGTTGGGTTTTTTTTTTCATTTCATTGCTTTGGTAATGACTTGGCAACATGTGTTTACTCAGAGATCCTCTAAGGGACCCACGTCCTTTTTTATTTTCTACAACATCTGTCAGTTTCTCAGACTGTTGCCTTGTTAATGTAGCCATAAATCAAGGCTCGCTATCTGCATGGACATTACTTTCCCTTTGGTATCAGGAATACCTGTCAGTTTCACACGTTGCTATCCTATTAGTGTAACTATACTGGTTGTCTGCATGCCTTGATAGACTGAGTACGCTAAACAGTATCGGTGTGAGGAGAGAGGTCATGAAGTTAGACGCACTATGAACTGCACGTTGCTCGGCTTCTGGTCTGCCAGCCAGTACCTGTGTGGCCTCTCAGCGTGTCCATCTGCGCCTTTGGGGCAACCATGTAAGTGTGGGTATGGCTATAGATGTGGTGATGGAGGATGTTCAATAGTCAGAGAGAATGAAACCTGAAATGGAAAACATAAGCACTGTACTACAGCCGAGACAGATGCCCTGCTGTAAGCACGTGGCTTATGTCTAGCGGCTCACCTTCTCCCTGGGGTGCCCTGCTCCTGCAAAGCTGGCAACAGCAGCTCTGTGCTCTGCAGCCAAGCAGCCTGCTCCGCCAAAACAAATTTCCTCCGACACCGAGACAGAAGGATAGATGAAAAATATATGCATGTGTGGGGTTTTTTTTGAGTACCTCTCTGGATGGGACGTGCTTTGCAACTCCAGACCGGGTTTCGGGCACCACTGGGGGAAGCCTGGAGAAGTGCTACCAATCCCCACACTCACCTTTTTCACCCACAGGCCTCGCCTGTCCTCTCAGCGCCCGCCGGACCCGGTCCAGCTCACGGGGGTCCGCCAGCGGCGAGCAGGCCCCCCACCGCCACCAGTAACCCTCCGTCCCCGGAGCCCGAGGCCGCTTTGCGGGCACTGACTGTTGCCCGGAGCCCTCCCCGCCCCGGATCGCTGCAGCCGGCGCCGCCCTTCGCAGGCCGGGCGCCGAGCGGGCGATAGGCCGCGGGCGCGGCCCCCACACGG
>JAOXNO010000013.1:84267283-84293220 GCA_028565335.1 Limnodromus scolopaceus
TTTCTCCACAATATGCCGTTAATTTCAGAGAGTTAGAGGAGGCCTAACTAAAATGTAAAATTCCAGAACACAAAATTAGTTCGGGTTTTACTCAAACCGGGACACCTTTTTTAAAAACCGTATGAACCCAGTTCCATAGACTTCACTTATAAGTTTCTCTAAAGAGTTTCCCGTTTGTTAAAACAGTATAAGAAGTCTAACATGGTTGAGTAGTCCTACCGTAATGAGGTAGTAGGCAAGGACAGAAGAAGAGAGGGGGAATAGCAAAAAAAAATCTTATTCTTCATCTTCCATCCTCCATGAGTCCGAAGCAGTCTGCTTCCTCCCTCCCGACATAGCGCCTGTGAAACTTCGCTGTTACAGTAAAAATTCCAGAAAAGCTGAAAGTCATTGCATGAAGGTAAAGTATACCAGCTTGTGCCAAAGAAAGAAACAGGTTCTCAAATACATGAGAAACATATTGGGTATCCTCTTCCCTGTGTTACCGGGTTACCATTACTTCTAGCCCAAACATATGTACCATGTAAGTTGTAGTTTGGTGGGTTTTTTTATTCCATAGGAAACCAGTAAGGATTTTCAATTCCAGTTAACAATTTGTCAAATTAATCAATGAATTTTAACAGTGCAAAATGTATCTGGAAGTTATACTAAGTCTTCTTATTAGACATAGAAAAGTAATGAGGGTTACTTCTATGATGCTTTGATGTAGATTAAATTCTATGTGTATTCAACTAAATGAATTTTTTGTGTAGTTTACACAGAGTTCCCTTCAACCCTTTCTCAATATTATTTCACGGGCATAAAATTTTTTCATTTTTCTTGCAGAGCCATCTGCCCTGATTTTTTTGTGGGACAAGAAGCTTGGAAGCCTTCTAATGACTGGGCGACTTTCAATGACTGGCTGAAAACCCGAAATGCCGGCAAAATAGACAAGTACAACCGTTGTTCCTTGTCCAGCAAGTGGACATCCTTCTTTCATAGGAATTTTTGCCTCAGTGAAGATGCAGGATTAGATCCTAAATTATCAATGGGGCAAATCCAGCTGGATGTTCACAAACAGAAATTTCATGCAGCTTATGGGTCAAACTCACAGTTTTGTGAAGGGTGCTCTTTAGAGAAATGTAGAACTTTGAACAAGAATAAAAGTGCCCACCATTTCCGTGTGCAGAGAGTAGACGTGAGATGAATGACTCAAAAGAAAAGAACCAGAAAAGGCCAGAAAGTGCAGCTTACTCCTTCCACTTCAGTTTGATTGAGTTCCTGCAGGCAGGCACAACTTCTGTGATTTCAGAGAGGGTGCACTATTTAACTAAATAACATTGGTCCTGCTCCCCATCAGATCCCAGCTAGTTCAAAGCACGCTACTTTCCCATTCTTCCACCTGTATTTTTTCCCATTTTTATCTGACATGTAGCTTGATTGCATAATGTTACTGCTGATTTTGAAGCAACAATTTCAAATTTACTTCCACAATTTCATAAGATATTTGTTTCCCAGATGAGAGATAGTTTACCTATAGTCAGATTTGTGAAAATGGGGTGCTCTTGACCGGCTGTGTGTCTCAAACTTTTATTTGTGTTAGCCTATAAGACAACTATTGCCATTTGTGAAATTAATTTGGCTGCTGTTTATAAAATCACCTTAGGTTCTAGTAACAGCGATCTAGGAAGACTGATTTTCCCCTGTGTCTTCTCCCCTGGAGTTTCTCTTGTATTTCAGAAATGAATAATAGTAAACTAGTGTTGTGGGTTGAGCCCAGCCAGCAGCCAAGCACCTGTACGGCTGCTCGCTCACTCCCCTGAGATGGCCAGAGGAGAGAATGGAAGGAACAAAAGCAAGAAAACTCATGGATTGAGATAAAAGACAGTTTGATAAGTGAAGGAAAGAGGAAAAACAGGAGTGACGCAAAGACATTCACTCACCACTTCCTCCAAGCAGACTGATGCCCAGGCAGTCTCTGAGCAGCAGCCACCTTGCAGGCCAGGGGAATAGAGCCAGCAGAGCCTTAATTCACTTTCATTTACATGTCTCAGAGAAGTTGATGTCATCCTGAAGTATCTAAGTGAACAATGTGGTGCAAAGAAGATTGGTGTCATTGGGTTTTGCTGGGGTGGAGCAGCAGTACAACACCTGATGCTGAAAAATCCTCATTTAAAGACAGGAGTGTCCCTCTATGGTAAGTCTCAAATAGCTATTATGTTCTCAGTAGACATGACCAGTGCAGGAGCTTACTCTGTAGGAGTATTACTGTAACAAAATTCAGTGTGACATCTTATGGAAGAGGGTGATTTTATTATACAAAATCTTTAAGCAATTTGATTTTGCACACTCACATTTTTGCACTTAATCATAACCAGCAAGACCTGTGCATTCAAGTGGCATGGCCAGGACCGCTTCTGTGCAGCAGAGAAGGGACACCAAATGCCAAGGCCTCACTGTTGCTCAGGTTCCTCTTGGCTGGCCATGACAAAATGGTTTATGGGCATATTTTTTGTACCTTTTAGGAGTCAGCAGCTACTATGGGATGGATCTTCGCCACAGTATCTTGCTTACCTCAGTCTGCATAAGTCCTAGGACAGGCTGCTGCCTGCTCTCTGGCTTTCATTGTTTGGAAAACCTGTCTGACACATGTCTGTACTCTATTCCCCTGTTGGGCTAACAGGGAAAGTCACGGCAGCAGTGACACACTGCAACCTTTTTGCTGTATTTCTGTTAGAGTGCAAGGTCTTCTGCCAATGGGCTGGGGGCTGCACAGGCTGCAGACCTTCAAGTCAGGACATGAACACATTATTCCTCGATGTTACTCCTGGCAGTGCCCCCTTGTTACTAATATGAACCATTTTTTAACTCTCAGAGAGGCCAGGGTGGTAGCCAATTAGTTTTACTGTTACTTACATTCAAATATATTTGAACAGTCCAAATTGCAATATCAATTTGTTATTAATTTATATTAGCATAAATATATGTACACTGAAGTCCTAACACTGTATCTGGAATGATGAATATTTACAATGATATTAAAAATGGCTGTGCCAGGCTAGAGGCAAGCAGCTCTAAAGTGTCAGTCTTTCACTGTCAGTCTCTGACAGCGGTCAGAAGCAGATGCCCAAAGAAAATCACAAGAATGGGGCAAATGTAACAATTCTTCCCTGACTTTTTCAGACAGAGCTGGTCTTTCTATCTTAAATGACATACTGAAACACAGGAAATTCTTACAACAAAAGGGAATTTTAAGGAAAGCGTGTTTAATGCCATTACAAGCTGATCAGCTCTAACTGATCAGAATGTCTTTTATTTTGATGGTATAGATTTGGTAGTGATTTAACCACTTTAGGTAGCATGACTCCATATACAGGCCTTTCCTTCCTCCCTAGGAGTGATCAAGTTCTTTGAGGACAAATCTAGTTTACTTCATCCCACCTTCTTCATATTTGCTGAAAAGGATGACCATATCCCATTGGAGCAGGTGAGTTTCCTATCAGAAATATTTGTCTTTTTGATGCCTTTCATGCTTGTTTTCTAATTTGATATTTAATTAAGAGAAAGTAGAAGACTAATTTGACCTTTTTTTTCTCTTTCACTAACTCTTACAGTAGTCCTACAAAAATTTATGTTGTTTATCCCAAATCAAAAAAGTTTTACAGTGACGCTAAAAAGTGTTTTCTGTTTCTGTTGCAAAATATGGGTGATTTATATATGAGAGTTCCTAGGAGGAAAAGGGTAAGAATCCAAAGCAAGACTTCTGTCAAGATAGGAGACCCTCTTTAATCATAGTGATGATGCATAAAATCAGCAGAAAGTTCCCACCTGTACCAGTGGAATCACTAGTTGCAGGAGAACAAAAAAATCCTGTAAGGATTTTTTAGTATAGCCCTTTTCCTTCTCCTACTGTCCTGCGGAGCTTCTCCTTTCTGGTACTCTGTCAACAGCTTTCCTGGGGAGCATGGGTGGAGAATGACCAGAGAAAGATGATCATCCACCAAGGGGATCAAAGAGGAAGATATGCTTTCATTGAGTGCCATTGGCTTTAATTTCCCTGCCAAAAGTGTCAGTGGCTTTGAACAGCCGATTTTGTGCCTCTCCTCCCTCAATTTCAAATGAATTCAAAATCTTGCCTTCCCCCTCCCTCCCTTTTTTTTTTTGTAATGAGGTCTATCAGCAGTTACTTGTAAATTGATCACTACATGCTAACCTTCTTATGACACGGAGCAATAGGTGTTTTTATCTTTACAGGTGTTATTACAGTAACCCATATACTTTTTTTTGCAGTTTTATACAGTCACATGCTGTTATTCTACTGGAGAAAAAAGCCTAGTTAAATACAGAAAGTGTAGTACCAGAAATTCATTTGGGTATAAAATTAGTAGAAGAGAAAACAATGACAAGGACACACTGTGTCTGTCTCCCAGAAAAGTAAAAAAACAAGACAATTTGATGACTGTAAATACATAACATGTTAACTCTGTACTGAGCCAAAGTGGAACATTCTGTGTTACAGGTCACCCTACTGGAGCAGAAGCTTAAACAAAACTGTAAAGTCGATTATAAAGTTAAAATTTACCCTGGACAGACGCATGGGTTTGTACATCGCAAAAGAGAAGATATCAATCCTCAAGATAAACCTTATATTGACGAAGGAAGAAAGGATATGATCAACTGGCTGAATAAATATCTTTAGCATAAGTAAATGCCCATAAAATAAATCAACTATTGCAGGAAATAAAAAAAAATACAGACTATATTGATTAAAATGTTCTTAAAACCATCAAAATATTTTGTAAAACTCTTGTAATAACACTACTTATTTGGACTTAATTTCTAAGTAGATGCTTAGAAGTGGCTTTTCAAATGCTGAAAGCTATAAATGTAAAAGAGATTTATAAATTTGATCTTGTATATCTTAAAATTATTAGAATCTCATGTCAGATATTTTCTAGAATCTGAAAGTTTCACTTTTTTATATTAATGTCAGTATAATAAAAAATAATTGAAACTGCCCACACTTGAGAAATGCTCTGCTAAAAGCCATGTTTAGAGTTGTTGAGCTGTGAGATTTTAATCTCCAAGATTTTCTTCTTTGAGGTAAACATAGTTCTGATTTGGAAGGCCGGGATATTTTCTTGGAAACAGAATATCCTATTCAGAGTTCATAAAAAAACCCACAAATCATTCCAGTATCATCAGGTTACTCTCTACTGTGATTTAATTAGGTATCAGGTTTGGTAAGGCACAGCCCATCCCTGGTGACTAGGGGAACATCGGTCTATTTCAGCTCTTTTGGTCTCCCTCAGTGTAATTCACAGTAATCATGTGGGGAGGTCTTGCCTGCAACTGTGGTGCTGAGAGAATAGATGTGGCAAAGATATTGTGCTGATGAGGGCCCAGTTTCCCCTCAGTGAAATACTTGTGAGCCCAGGGAGCCCCTTCAGCTGTCACAGAATACTAGCCTTCAAGATGCAGCCCCTCAATTGTATCCATTGCCCCACAATATTTTTCGTTTCACAGTCACCTCTACCAGCCATGCCTGCCAGCTCCCTCATGCGGTTACCTTCCCTCTGGCTCCTCACCAGCCAGTGGCACATGCCAGGTCACCCCAAAGTGGTCTGTGATGGAGCTGCAGTCACACACATGTCTTTAAACTCCATAGTGCCTCTGCTTCAGAGTCTCCCGCCAGGTGGGTCCCACCTCAGGCCCCACATCCTTAGCAATTCTTCAGCCATCCCTCTATCTTGAACCCCTTCTTCATGTCACTCCTTCCCCTTCCTCCTGCAATGCACCATGTAGCTCCCACAAGAAGATAGTTCTCCTTGTGCCACACTGAGTTGATATTAAAGAAACTCTCCTGTCTTTCAAAAAGATTTCATGGTAAAAGTCCAAAAGCTTCCCTTGCTCTTCTGCTTTTGCCCTCGGTCAGTGATTAGTGCTGTTCTCTCTGTTGGACACTGCACATCATGTTCCCATCTCCTTGCTGTCAGGAGAGATGACCCTGTTCCTAGTGGGTCTAGTCAGCGCAGGGAAAGCCTCTTCAGGTCTGCAGGGCATTGTTGGCATGAGTCATGCTGTCCCTCCACGTCAGAGGTGAGAAGTTCCATGATACCCTCCCTGAGCTACCCTTGGGCTGGATCTGTACAGCTTCCCGGTGACCTACAGATGGAGGGAAGGGCCAGACAGTGTCCTTCCTGCTAGACCTGACATGGTTCTGGACTCAGCATCCAGAGGAGAAAAGGTTTCATGCGGGAAAACTCACATGGGAAAAAAAGACAGACTCCTCCATTCAGTGGCGCAGGCACGTCTGATACATGTGCCTGTGCAGCTCTGGGGTAACGGGAGGGAAAGCAACGCACAAATCTTCCCAGAAGAAAGCAACGTGGACATGTGCTTCAGATGGATAGTCTGTAAAGCGTGAATTCATTTCCCAGCTATGGATTCATGCCCAATTTATCAGGGTTGCTATGAGAACAAACAGAGATGATGAAATTGAGCTCCCTACAACTATTGTCTCACATGGATTTTAAATAAAAGAGTCTTGGTTTCTCAGAAGGTAGTATCTTGGCTGGCAAACCATTCCAGCTTGTTTTTTTATGTAACTGAACAGATGTCTCAGGGAATTGAGCTAAGCTTTGCCAAATTGCTCCTGAGACAAGGGAAGACTGTGAAACTGAGGGGTATTTTGTCAAAATTAATTGTCCTTGGAGAATTCAATGTGGCTTGCTGTAGGACAGGTATTGCATTTCATTGTGTATTTTTTTTGTAGAAGTATGGCGCCTAAGATGGAAAACTCAGAATTTTGCCACTGTTAACATCTACTTTACTAAAACTCACACACACACACATTCTCAAAACTCACATTTGAGAATATCCATTGTGTCTGGAGAGCACTGATCTGTAGGTGTATAGGTTAGACATTACGCACTCAGGTTTGTAATGTTCAGTTCTATCAAACTTAGCAACTTTCGCATAAGGTAAATTAGCTGCACAAAAAACCAACAGGGTAGACATAGTAAAAATGCATGAGGCCTGGTCAGGGGACCTCATGCAGATGCTTTGGATCCTCTGGGCATTGTGCTGTCTTGTCAGTTCATTCCCAGTAACTTTAGAGCCCTTTGATCTGTTTCAAACAAATTTGACAAAACAGTGACGTCCTCGGTGCTATTTAGTTCTTCTACATCTCTAGAAAATCTGGATGGCACAGAGGAGACAGACTCACTGCACTGACCAAAATAGTGTGGTGTGAATTCATCGTTTCTTTGTATGAATTGGGCTGCTGGCTGGCCGCTCAGCACCCAGGCAGCCCGAACCCCTTGTGTAGGGGTTGTCAGAGGGTATAGGAGGGAAGTGGACTAAGGAAATGTTGGGGACAACCAAGATGCAGGAGATCAGGAGGGCAGAGGGAATGGGCTGAGGGTAACTCTGGGGATATGGGGAACTGAGACCTTATTGGGGACAATCACACGATACGTGGACAAAATGGAAGGGACAACCTAGAAGAGCCCTAATCTCACCTTTTGTAGACTGAGTGGGATTTTGGTCACTTGAGAGAGTGTTATACTGAGAAAGGCCCATGGACTGCATGCAAAGAAACCTTGATGCCTGAGTGAAGAAAGTTATCTGGACTAAAGTGAAAGAGGTCTCCCAAAGGAAAACCTCAGGGACTGGAGATACATAGGACAAAACAGAACATGGTGGAAATCAGAGCTCTGAAGAACAAGAGCACGTATCCTGTCCACTGCTGATAATCTCCTCTTGGCAAGAGGAGTTAGGTCCTGTATATAAAAGAAAATACTAAACCACAGCTGGAATGTGAGTCACCGGACTCTCTGTCTTCTTGGAAGCTGAATTCCAGGTTCCGATTTCTGCTCTCTGGCAGAAGTATTTTGGTAGCATTTGATATCTTTAATTGGCTTAATAATACACAGACTTAACTTCTAGTTCTGCTTCATTTGCTCATTTTTTTTAAACACTGAGTGGGAATTCTTTTATGGGTTTTCTTAATAAGGTTTAATCTTTACGGCAAAAGGTTTTAATCAACAAGATAAGTCTTCAACTCCGCTCCATTTTCTGCCTTCCTCTCTGTCAAGTTAGCATTTACTGGGTTTTCTTTTTTTTTGTTTTGGATTTGGATTTTTTTTTATTACTGTGGTGTCTAAAATGGATAGTCACTATTTAATGATTTTTCTCAGCTTTTTTGACTCCTAAACTCCAATTAGGAATGGGCTTTCAATGTACAGGCCATAGTTAGCAAGGACAAAGAGAAGCACTGTCCCCACCCACCCACACGCGCATGCATACATAGCAGCGCCAATCATTCCCATACAATAACCTGCACTCATATAAAAAATATCTAATATCTTCTAGCCTGCAGCAGGATGGCATCTATGCTTTATGGTAGATTATAAAAGACTCCGTACTTGCTTTAAAAATATGTCCCTCTGCACAACACCAGCTGTATTAGAGTGAGGAGCATTCTCCTTCCTCAGCTGCAGCCTCTGGCTCTGAGGAACTCTGCTGCTAGGTCTTGGAGGGTTTTTTTGTCTTTGTCTTCTTCAGAGCAGACCCTAGGGAGGAAGCTGAACAATTGCTGTGCTGGATTAGTGAGGCTTCAGGGCTAGAGGACTGACCAGAAATTGAACTCAATGGAACTTGGGGAATTGATGGAAGACACAGTAGAAGTGACTACATCCATAGATTCAGCTCTAGCCTATCTGAGGGCCTTGTAATTCATTTTGGCCACATCCATAGGCACACTGAGCTTGTTATTTAGGACTGTAGTTGCCTCCTAGCATAGGCTTTAATCGAACTGGACTTTGTTCCTTTAACTAATGACACTTCAATGTGTTTCACCACAGGCAATGAGTGGTAGCTTAGCCTCTAGAAAGGTGTAGTGAGGGGGCCATTTTTCAGATAGCTAGTCTTGTCACATGGACACAAACCAATCTGGCTTCATTTCATTTAAGATAAGAAAAAATAAAGGTAAACCCACAAAGAGTACTTTGTTGCAGAGCTCCCATGGGAAGAGTGATAGGAGTTTGGTGCCTGCCTCTTTATGCCTTCAGAAACCTCCCTCAGCACATTTTACTTATTTGCCCATTTCTCATCTTTGGCACTGAAGTATATCAAAGTCCAGCAAATAGCAGAATGCTGAATTTCAGAAAGTGGGAGGTGGAATGGGCTAATAAAGCTCCAAAACAAAGTTCGCCTTTCAGACGGTGGAGCAGATGGTGGCACCTGTGGCAATACATTTCCTTCCCTTCCCTCCACTGCTCTATTAAGAGCTGGTGAGGAAATTTTGCATCTGGGCTGGTAGTTTGCCATGAACTTCAGCAAAGCTATGATAATGTTATTTGTTAAGGGGATTGCAAATTATTCCAACTGTACTATTAAGCTGTTCTTTAGTTTTTCTTCCCGGTGTTGAGCTTACAGATTGTTGACAATTTCTTTAAGGTTCTTTCTTTTTTGCCAGACTCCTTAGGCAATTAAGAAAGTTACCAAGAGGTCTCAAGTGGGTGATTAACCACAAGTGAAAACCCCATGTCCTTCAGTAAAGATAAAATATTATTGCTTCCTCTGACCCCTTTGAGCAAAAAGCTGAAGGTAATTTTTAGGCATTGGTGCAGTGCCTAGGGGAAAGAGGTGCAGGGGCAAGGGGTAGTTTGCATGTTGTTGTGTATATTTGCAAACACTGTACTTTGCAGTGCTCTGTGATGCTGCTTTAGAGGGCGGTGAGCTGTGAAAACTCTCCCTGCCAGTGGGACTGTCGCTGGGAGTAGCTGTGTGCTGCAGGGGAGGTTAGCAGTATGAGGTAAGGTGATCCTGTCAGATGGTTTGAATAGAATGAGCACTTGTTATTGTCCCAGGTGTTCCCTGTTCTGCTCACCCAGCTGGCTTTACTCCGACCTCCCTTAGATTTTTTCTTTCTGAGAGACGCAGAGATAGCCTCGGGCAGGCTCACTCGTGTCTGTTATCCACTACAGGGGAAATCAGCTTCTGGCTCCGCGGGTCAAGGTAAAGTAGAGCTCACCTTCTGCTCGGGTGTATTCCTGATGTATACAGGGCATATATCACATATGTATTTTCAAAAATGTTCTCTCTTTATAGTGGGATATGACAAAGAGTGGAAGAAAACTTAAATAAATAAAACAGTAGAGCCCACTTTACTAATGCAACTAGGAAATCACATCATTAGAATCGCTTGAAGCCAGAAAAAGAGAAGTAACACTGCCCTGCAGCAATGGTGTTTCTTGCCGCTCAGTTCCAGAACATGCTTTGCAGATGTGGCTTTGCTGGGTTAACAGCAAGGCAGGGAGAAACCCTGTTGTGTTTGGCTCTGTCAAGGCTGTTGCAAGCAGCCATCAACTTGTTATCGCAGCCTGAGCCAGGCTAAAGCTGTGTAGCCCTGTCAGCAGGGCTCTTTGCTTAAACAATCTCAGCAGGTTATGTCAGTTTGAAATCATTATTCATAGCCAAAGGGCTTCCAAGTGGGACTGGGCTTTTACTGCAGTGGCTGGCAACATGGCTAGAGCGCACACAATCCTGTCTTTTTTACCTCTGCAAAATACTGCTAAGGTGCAGCCCTAATTATCTGTGTAACACCTCACTCTTGCACTTCTCTCTCTATTTTTGCAGACTAAATATCTGCAAGCAGCTACCTATGGCAGGTGGCTACAAGAAAAGCAGCAGAGACCACTGAATAGGAAGAGATGGCACAGCTTTAGGGTCTTTCTGGTAGGGCAGGGAAGGAGGAGACAGAAGTGCTAAAACTGGAACACACTAAGAGTGCAGTTACCAGGTGGGAGAAAGAGAGAGCACATAGTTGCCTGTGAAAGGGAAAGGTGTGGGAGTCAGGCACTGAAGGGGGCAGAAAGTGGTGCTGGTTGCTGAAAACCAGAGAGTTGTGGGAAAATTAGAGGATTCAAGGACCTCAGAGAGAAGGGAAAAACCTGCTGTGAATAACAGGAAAAGAGACCTGGGGCTGACCCTTATAGGTCACCTTCACTAGTCCACATACATCTTCCCTGTGCAGGTTGGTTTTGCTTGCCAAGGATCAGTTGAGTAAGTCTTGTCTGTATGAGGACAGGAGGGTGAAAAAACAAATAGGCAAGTGAAAGGTGTAGGAGGCAAATGGTAAGGCAGGACAAGCAGAAGTGGGGTGTCCAGATGAGGACACTGGCAGTGGTGGTACTTCCTGAAAGTCATGGGTATCCCATGCATCCCCTCCATCTCCCTGACCTAACGGGCCAAGAATCAGCTCTGGCTGAACACTAGATATCATTAGCAGAGGTACATTAGTTGAAGGGGAGCAAAAAGCCAGGGTTACTAAATGGAAGCAGAGGCCCTCTGTGGAGTGAGAGATAAAGGGAGATCTGCTTCAAAGGAGAGGCAGTGGGTGAGCACTGGAGAGGCAAGGCAGGGGACATTTCTATTTCCAGGTGCCCCAGAGACTTGAGGAGATAAGCACTCCTTGCTGTCACTAAGCCTTTCTCCATCACCCTGCGAGCGGTGGCACTGTAAGAGACAGGTGGTCTTGCGTTGCTTCATGGCTGTTGCTGGGTGATTTGTAGATCTTAAGCCAAAGTGCAAAGTTAAATTCCTAGGAGTTGCTGAACCCAGCAATAAAGGCAGGAGGTAGACAGTGAAGTTGGTGGGATGACGGAAGTTAATCCTCAGCAAGACAAAAGCAACTTGGGGAAAAATGAGCATCTGGGATTTTTCTTGGATCTCACCCACCCCCTTCCCTTGCTGAGCCCCAGTTTCACTGCCTCCTCAAATGTACTTGTTCTCCTGGGCTGATGCCAAGTGGTACATGCAAAGGGAGTTGAAGAAGAACCTGTCAGGGTGTTTCAGCAGAAAGACAAGGAGCTGGAAAGCAATTCAAAGGAGAAGGAAATAAAACAGGAATTTACAAAGTGGAACAAGTTTTAAGTATTAATTCCTTCTTCCCCCAGGAAAATTGGGAAACGGTGGGTCTGAAAGAAGGAAAAGAGCTGGAAGAGAAAAGAAAAGAAAGATGTCTGCACTGTAACATGCTAAAACAGTAGGAGGGAGGCTAGAAGGTCTCAGCAAAGACCTCTGCAGGCTGATGAGGTGGGGAGGGGACCATCCCAAGTCTTGTTGTTTCCCAGCTGGCTCACTGCGAGTTGCTGGTGTTTGCTATTCCCATGATACCTTTAATAGCATCTGTCTGATGTACTAATGACAAGATGCTCCATTCACCACTCAAGAGAAGGATTAGGAATCAAATTGCCATTCCAGCTTGTCATTCACCAAGGAATTAAAATCTTCTTTGAATGTGGAATTTACTGACCCCACGGGAAAGCCTAATACTAAGGAAACGATGATTTAAACATGAGATCACTGAAATAAAATAATGCATTAGCTGGAGAGCTTTCAGCTTTCCAAGCTGTGGCTGAGAGCCACTGGGCAGCATTACACAGAGGCACCTAATTCATGCTCCAGCCAGACCATCACAAATACATTAGCCATTTTCTCCTCTGAAGGAATAGCGGAGTACAGTGCAGGGACCCCAAGAGATGGATAGTTTTTAAAGAGTTTATATGGCCAATATGGAAGAGGCTTTGACCTGTGTCTTTCCTAACAGAGAAAAATATCTACTTAATGTCATGGTTTTATCACTGACAGCTGGCCACATTCACAAGTCTGGGTCAGTGGCTGCAGAGAAAAGCACTTCGAATTTCGTCTGAGAAAAAGACTGATGCTTATAGTGATGACTTGAGTGAACCTATATCGATATGCCCACACGGGAAGACCAGCTTCCTGCAGTGCAAGCCCATGATCTTGGCTAGCTCAGCTGCGCTGCCAGGTTTCTCAGCAGAAGTGAGCTGGGAATGAACTAAACGTGCACAATGGTAAAGAGCAGCAATGTCACTTATCTCAGGAAACTAGATGGTTGGACAATGATACACAGTTACTTTGGGTGCTCCTCCAGAAATTACTGACATTTGTGTTTTTAGAAAGTCTGTGGACAACCCACACCCCAGTTCGAAAAAAAAGGTCTTTAGAAGTGTCCAGGAAACAAAATCTTTTAAAAATTGAACTGAATGTGGATTCAAGTTCTTACTATTTTGTGTTGGTTGTTGGTTTGCGTTGGTTTTTTTGTTTATTTGGTTGTACTTTTTTAAAAAAATAATTATTCTAGGTCTAGTTTCTGGTCATACTACACATAATATTGTTGGAATAATTCTGAACTTATCTCCTTTGGAATATAAGTGCAATTTAAGCCAAAATGTGCTCCAAATTGAAGCAATTCAATTGTAGTTGGTGGAGTTACTCTGGATTGATGGAGGTACAAGATGTGACTCGAAGCCAAAACTTTTCTGTTCCCTGCTTTTCCTGGGTTAGATAATACATCCAGTTTAGCATCTTGGTGTGCCCACCCCTACTGGCTCAGCCTACTCAGGAGTTTTTCTGCCTCTTTTGATTCTGTTTGCGTATTCACATCTCTTCCCTATTTGCTTTTGTCCCGGGTCCTCAGCCATCCGCGTATCTAGGTATTAGTACCAAAGCTGGATCACTGGACCACAATGACAAGGAAAGCTGAAGCTCAGACTCTGTGAGTCCCCAGCTGAGAAGGGCCTAGATTTAACAGATCACTTCTGTGGAACTGAATTTCAAAGCAGCTAGATGAATCTAAACAATTAAAGCACTTTTCCTTAGTTTAATATCACCCCCTAGTGTCACTTGGGTCCAGTTTCCACGTATTATGTATTTCCAGACCAGTCTTGATTTTTTGCCTCTGGCCCTCAGTAGTATCACCTTGAAGGTGCAGCAACAGCCATACCAGCAGCCGTGCTTCTGGGAAAGAGTCAACAGAATTCAGCTTTTGAGAGCTGGATTTGCCAAGACGTCAAACTTCAGATGCTTTTCCCAGGAAGTTTAGGAAGCTTTAAAGCTCCTTCCTTTTCACCTTTCTTTTTCCCTTTCTTGGGTTGGTTCTTCCACCTTCCAGCAGAGGAGTGCCTTGGTGGGGAGATTTCCACTGCTGATGCCATATTTGCAGTAGATTGGTCAGAGGAAACAGCTTAGTCTGAAGTAAGACCAGACAGATACTTTAAATATTATTAAGTCACTCTAAGACTGCATTACATTTGCCTGAAAGTCTTGAAGGAATTCATATGTGGAACTGCAAACTTCTGGCCAGGCTGCATAACCTGTCATTAATGTCTCCATGCCAGAGCACTGGTGGATTGCCAGTGTAACACCATCCCCTCCCCAGCCCCCTATAAAAAATAGCTGGTGAGTCTGACTTCCATCCATGGTAAGACAGTGGTGTCTATAATAAAGAGTAAGACTGATGAGTATGTGAATAACAGTCTGTTGAGAAAGATGGGGTGGTTTGCTGCCCAGTCCTCTGATAACATCCCATGGACAACGCACTCGCAGGTGGCCCTGAAAGAAAAAGGACAAATAATCCAGCATGCTACTGCTTAGGGCTGGCACCCGCTCCTTCTCTGGAAGCCATCTGCCCTGTGAGGTCCCTGTTCCACCCACAAGGCGAACTCCCTCCCATCTTACCTTCTCAACCCATCTGAAAGCTGTCACTGGAGCAGGAAGAGGCTGCAAAGGTGACAGGCTACCCAGGACAGACAATCACTCGCCAGCTATTTAAATAGCAGCTATGGAGATGTTTTGGGAGAAGTGGTTGGAGCGCAGGGCCATGGAGCTTGTTGCCTTGCTAGCTTTGCCCAAAGGGTACTGCAGCACACTCGTGCCACCACAGCATTTCATTAGCGGAATGAATGAGAACAGCTGAAACGGATCAGAATAAAACACCGTTTAACGCTATATCCTGGCTGTGAGACTGTTCAGTGGCAAATTCCTTGTGGAAGATATAAGAGCATGGAAGTATGTAGTGAATCCCCCAAATACTCCCCTACCCTCCAGCAGTCTGAGACAGAAGTTGAATCTTTGTACTTGATTTCTTTTCCTCTGCAGCATCTCCATCCAGTTATTTTATGAAACCACATTAGTGTTTATTACCCACACTCTCGTGAGGCAATGTGTCCACAGCTGAAGGCTTGCTGTGTGACCCTTGTGTTTGTTTTGGACCTACCTCTAGTTCTTGTATCTTGTCTTTTGAAGAGTCAGTGAGCAGCAATTTATTTTCATCTTACTTATTCCCCTCAAGGTTTTATTATACCTATTTATTATAGCTATTACACCTTCTCTCCTCTGGCATCTTTTCTTTAGAGAAGAAGTTAGTGTTAGAGGCAGTGAGGAGCCCATGTCACTGGATATCTTCCAGAGAAAACTGGACACAGCTTTTTTCCAGGAATGACCTTAGCTGAAGCAGACCTGGGGAGGGCACCAGGAAGCACAAACTGGCCTATCAGAAAGCAGATGCTCGCTGCTGACACCCCATGGGGGGCATCTCCCTCCCAGTTTTGTGGATGGCCCCAGGAGAAGCCTGTGCACAGTGAGACACTGACACTGGGGAGAATATTCCAGCAGCAGTGGTCGCTGGGGGGGGTGGTTAGTGGAAGATGCTTTTGCAGGGCACTGGCCTGCTACCTCTTGCAGATGAAGCTGTAGAAATGAGGTGAGGCAGCACAGGAGGGTTCAGCCTTCCTCAGGGAGTGGAAGCATCCTTTGCTTTCCAGCCCATTGCTAGAGGCAGATATGAAGCTGCTGAAACATTGAGAGGTAGGCAGGAGCTGTCATTTTGCCTTGCCCCAAGGCCCTGGCCAGCCTCATCTGGGCCTCCATCTCCGACTTTTGCCCAGGGGACCAGGAGCCCCATTTCAGCCCTGGGCTTTTAGTCCCTGCCAGAGCTGTACCGTGGTTTGTCTACACCTCTTTCTTGGCTCTTTCTGGCCATAGACGCTCTTTGTCTGGACCCTGACACATAGACTGACTCCCTGTCTTAACTTCAGACCTGCCTGGAAATCACTAGATGGTGTCTAGAACTGGCTACCACCACTGGGACTGACCCTGACCTGCAGATCATCTTCTCAGCTGGACCTTGGACCTGCTTTGTCACCATGAACTCACCTGATGATCTGGACTCTCAGCTGATCCCTATTCCCAGCCCAGGGCCTGCTCTGCTCCCACATTGTGGGACACCGTAGGAGAAGCCCAGGCTGGTGAGCCTCTGCCCTGCCAGCCTTGTTATCTTGCTTGTCTCCTGGCTCCCTGTCACTTAGGAGCAACTGGCTTCTCTCTCTGCTTTGACAAAAGGAAACTTTCCCAGAAAATCATGTTGTCCCTGCCCCACCACATAAATCCCACTTTTCCCTCGCAAGTCGAGCCTCTTCTCCTGCAAAGTCCCACTGCAACCATTCCCTCCCCAGGATCTGTCTCCAAGCCATCTAGATCCCCAGCCAACTCAGCCTGCTGTGATGGCACCATCTCACCAGACTAGGGTGGGTGCTGCAAGATGAGCTGCCACCCAGATGGTCCCTAGCTGTACCTGTGGTGACAAATAAGTCATCGAGCTTTAGGAAGAAGGCTGATGTGCATCCTGGATACCAGCAATTGTATAGTGTTTTAAGCCCTGAAGGACAGATTGGGAGACATCACAACAGAAAATGTTAAAAATACAGCTATTGTGAGTCCCTGTCCCTGTGCTGGGGTGGAAGGGCACCATCCCAGCATTGCTGCAAAGCACTGGGATCAGTGCTTATGGATATTATTGTATTAGGTCTGCCTCCTGCAACTGCTCTGCACCCAACAGCAACATGAAGGGAGGAGGCCGAAATGGGACTGGGCAGGGTGTTTTGAAGGAGGTATGGTGATCAGCAAGTGACCAGAGGTATCAGGTGTGAGGGGCTCTGCCAAAGCTGGTGAGCGTGCTTGAGAAGCACCCCTGGGGAGCAGGACCTGGGCTCAGCATGAGTGTGTTGTGTTGGCTGGCAGGCGAGGTGGGACATTGTACAGCACTGTCAGGAAGACGGCCAGCAGATTCCTCAGCGATGGGGTAGCGCTGAATGACCTCAGAGCACAAATGGTCTGCGCAGCTGGTGGACTCCTCTGAGCACCCTGCCTCTGCCGAGGAGAGCTCGGGGCCCCAGCTCTTCTTCTAGGAGGCAGCCCCCACCCTGTAGCACCCTGCAGATTGGCTTGCTTGACTGCCTGCTGAGGCTGGAGAGGAGGAAAATGTTGGCAGCTCACAGAATAATTAATAGAAGAAGAAGAAGTAGGAAAGCAATGGGGAAAGTCAATGAGCTATTCCCACTCCAGCATCAGGCGCAAAGCTGGTTCTGAAAAGGGCCAAGCAAAATTGAATGCTGAAATGAAGGGATCATGACTGCTCTGAAAAGCTGCCTATGGTCAGTTTGAATACATATAGACAACCTGAGTGTTGCTATAGACTACAACATTAAAAGAGCAGTGCCATTTTAGGTCCTGGTAAAGGAGCTTGACATTCCTGTTTCAGCAGCTTTCTCTCACATATGTCCCTGCTGATGAACTTCCACACCAGTGTGGTGTCAAAGAATGCTATCTTGAGTCCAAAAGGGGATCAAATCTTCCATCGCCCTCGGTGCTTATGGCACCTTTGATAGTACAGAATGGAAGCTAAAGAGCCATGTGGAATTGGGTAACCTGAAACAGGAGAACAGACTTCTCCATCCAACTCATCTTCTATGGAAATCACCAGTGTCATTAGCCAGGGATATTGCAGAGTAAGGGTTGACACCAAGGCTAGCACTTGAGAAACTGAGTGTCCTGTTAGTGGTGTGTTGGAACAGCCAGTTCCCTCAGTGGCTCCTTGGGTGCTTGTTGGAGCCTGGTGGATTTCTCTTTGCAGGGACAGTGTTCCAGTTGCAACCACACATCTGACATGTTGTCTGATTTTGAGCACTCACTAATAGGAATTCAACTCTGATCCTTTAGAGTGTATACTCGAAGAACTGCTGCTATTCTGATGGGAGTGAAATGGGCTGTGGTGTAGAAGGAAGGACCAAAGAGGTATGTGAGAATCCTTCTTGATGAGGTCCCTTCACTGCATCTGCTTTAGTCCAGCTGTTCCTCATGCAGTTGTCACTGCCATGACTTTGTGACACTGCCTGCCACGTCTGGCTCTTGGGCATGTTCATGTTCCATTATCTTTCTGTGTGCTGCCTATTCTGAGCCAGGCATGCAAGGGACAGGATATTTATCATGCTAAATTCAACAATAATTCAGAGGAGGAAAAGGACACATTTCCATAAAGTGTTTGTTGTTAGATATCATAGGTCATCCCCAATGCGTGTGTGTGTCACAAAGCATAAATGTGCATCTGAAGAAGTCTTTGCAGTGGACAATATTAAACAATCTGAACACAAGTGCCATTAATACCTACTTGAAATTCGTCCCCTTTTCCACTTTTCCTCTTCCATTCATCTCCAATGGTTTCTTACGGAGTTTGCCTAAAGGATGTATAGAAATCTACAACTGACCTTGACTTATTGCTTTTTGAAAGATTCTTTGTGGATCTGTTTATAGCACCAAAGGCAAATTGTTCTGCATGGCTGGAGACAGTATAATCTCGAGTCCACAGCCTGGGACCAACTTACTTTCTGAAAGACAAAGGTGGTCTAGGTTACATCATATTTCCAGCTCTGCATTGTCTTATACCTGTGACTTCAAGCAAGTCCCCAGAGATACTTCTCAGTTCAACTTCTGACTTTTGTCTCCAGTAGAGTCTCTACTGGACAAGTGTTTCACTCATTCTGTCCCCCAGAAGCCCAGTTAATACAGGGGCCATGTTCCTGGAGAGCAGTGGTTACACTACACCATTTATCCCAGGGCTGAATCCTTGGATATTGGATAGGTTTCTCCTGTGCACTCGAACCACCCCCAGCTGTAATGTTCCTGCCTGTAGGGACTTTGCACATTGAAGACTTTTCCCAGTCACTGGAGCATTCTTCAAGAATGAGTGTGAATGGCACAAGACCTGTAGGTCATCAGCACCACAACCTCACTCCTCACCTCTTACCCAGAAGCACAGGGACAGCTGGGAGCATGACTGGGCTACTGGTCTTGCCCTCTGATATGCACCGTCTTTGTGCAGCAGCAGACTCACTCTTCACAGGTCTGTGATGGCAGTGCAGTGCTTCTCACCTTACCACCTCTACATGGGGCAGAGCACTGAGTGACAAGCCTTTGGTGTAATTCCCCTCCCTTCAGAGAGCTGGCAAGAAGGTTCAGTCCTGTGCTGGAGACCCAAAGTATGGTTATGGGAGCTGCTCTGCTCTCCTCTGTCAGAGTGCCTTTCACCTCTGTCCTCTCTCAGTCTTCCTCACCATACTGGCCCCCATACTGAGGGAGCACAGAGGTTTATCTGGTGCTTAAGCCTTGCAGGTCCCCTGCATGGCTCCAGCTCTAGGCAACAGGGAGGGCAGTGACACAGGGGTGTCACAGCTGCATGCATCACTGCTTCCTATATACAAGTTGATCCATCTACTTGTGAGCAAACTCATGTGCTTCAGAGCCAAAGTCTAGGACCTGCATGGTGTCAGTGTCCCCAGGGGTTGCTTTCTTCTCCAAGTTCAAGTGAAAGAGAGGACACTGGTGCAGGAATATAGTCTAGGTGGAGGTATTGGGAATAGGTGAAACTCCTGCAAGTCATTGTAGTTACCATTAATAATTTCACCTGCTCTGTAATGCTCTTCAGTACTGGTGTGCATGAGTAGCCTGACTCAATGGGCCCCATGAAGGAACCCTGAAGCAGTAATGGTTTGTGCCTGGTCTCTGGTGATCAATGACACAGACAATTGTGACTGACGTGTCTTTGGCCCCTTTGGTGTCCAAGAGCAAGCGCTGGCAGCCCACAGTTGTTCTGAGCCCTGCCATCACGGCCGTACTCTTACTTGCCACAGCCCCAGACCAAGGACCATGCACCAGCCCAGGGAACGGCTTTGTTCCCTCGGCTGTAACGAGAGCCCAAGCTGGAGGGAAGGGCTGAAAAGGGGGGCCTGCCAAAGGGTCCCTGGGGCTTGTGAAGGTATGGCGAGAGCAGAAACTACAGCCCCACCCTGATCCCTGCAACACCTCCCCCTCTATAAACAAGGCAGATGGATAGCCTTCTTCCTCCCCTCATTCACCCTCTTTTCTTCCCTCCCAGAGGTCACCTTCAGCGGGGAGGCAGTGTGCCCCCAAGGACATGGGGAAGGGGCGGAGCGTCACGCTTCGCCCCGTAATGCCTGGCAGCCCCCTCCGGCTGCTCGGCGCAGGCTGAACCCAGCCCAGAGGCTGCAGCGGGGGAAGAGAGGCAGTCCACGGCCGGCCGGCAGTGCTGCGCTGCTGGAGAAGGTGAGAGGCTTGGTAGGGAAGGGGAGGGAGCGTGGGAAGAGAAGATACAGCCATGGCTGTATGGATACAAGATTGGACAGGCTTGTAAAAGGGCGCTTACCCCACACAAACCACTTTTGGAGAGTCCAGCGTAGTGTGCCAGCACAATGTGGAGTGCATCCTTTTCCCATGTCTGGTTGACGGTGGGCTCGTTGGTGGCTCTTCCCCGAAAGTTTGCTTTGTGTCCGGTAGCGTCCAAGTGGGATGGTGTGGGGGTACCGGCTGGTTGGCTGGGAGGAGGCTGTGATGTGCCTGCGAGATTGCCGCTGATTTCTGCCCAAGGAGGCTGCTGCGCGGAGATTGTGGGATAGTCCTTGCTGGGGAGAGGTTTACGGGGCTCTGTCCAGGGAGGCTGCTGGGTGTTTCTGCCCAAGAAGAGCAATCTGCAGTTCTGCTAAGGGGACAGTCATGCGGTTCTCCACAGTGAGATTAAGCACTAGCCTTCTGACCAGTTTTAGAAAGAACCTCATAAATCTATCAGCGATAAGGCCAGAAACAACCACTGTGATAATCTGCTCTGATCCATTTCCCTGTATTAAACGTGGCTTCCACTAGATTGGACCTTTTAGGGTAAAAAAGTGCTGGTTTTGAGTTAAAAACTCCAGAGATGGAAGGATATTCTTCCCCATTTTTAGGGGAAAACGTCCTTCTTCACAAAGTCTGTACCACAGTTGAGGTCTGAAATTGCCCCATTTCAGTTTCAGCTATTACTTTTACTTAATTGGGAGAGCCCTCTTCAGTGAAATCCTAGTACCCACAAATGTACATACAGATGATAGACTCACTTCTTCGCTCTGTTTGATAAGCGAAAAAGAGACTGCTCCCCTGGAAGTTTCTCCTGCAATTATCAGCCCTGTTGTCATTCTAATGGTTCTCCTCTGTTCCTTTTTCCATCAAACTGTGGACAGCAGTGCTAGCTTGTGGAACTGCAGTCTCACCAATACCGTTAAAAAGATGCAAAACATCCAGTAACTAGTTCTGTTGACCCATCAGCTGGCCTCCAGAAGAGTTCAGGAAATTTACCCTAGAGAAACCAGGCTTTCACATCAATGTATTTTTGACATTGAAAAAATCAACACAAAAAGTAGATAAAGAAGAATGCAAAGCAGAGCAAATGGAAGGAATGCATTTTTTAAAAAAATACAAAATCCACTGGTGCACAATACTCTCAATCCTAGCGCAGAAGTCATTAGCAGGTGGCCAGCTCTTCAGAAATACAGCTTTCCTAACTCAGCTGATTTTCAGAGATTAAATTTCAGACTGTCTCAGGGCATCTGTGTAGGAACCTCTGCAGAAACTAGAGTTCTCTGTAAGAGGCACATCGTCTCAGAACAGATCTCTTCTTTTGTTATGATCTGTCTTAATCTATGTAAAGCTGAATGGCTATATCTATTTTTTTTTTGTTGTTTAGAATGAAGCTTATTTTCTTAATTTAGCATCTGGAAAATGCTAGTTTGCCTCTCGCTGCTGATGTTCCCTGCATCTGATGCTTTTTGGGCACTCTGTTCAGCAGAGCCAATGCAAAAGTGGAATCTGCAACATTAAGATGTCTATCTATATCACTGTAGATTATTTCTAGTGCAATTCTGTATCTTCGTTCACATTTAGGCCTGCAAAGGAAGTAAGGCTGTACAAGATCTACATTTCTGGGTTTGCACAGCACCCATTTTGTCTATAAAGGAGCATCAAGATTGGATTTGTCTGATTAATATGACATTTCTTTTTGTGGTTTTTTTTCTGTCACTCAATGCCAGACTAAACTCCTGACTTCTTTGCTCATTTGAAACACTTTTGTATGTATGTACATGCACTAGTTTCATCAAGCAATGCGTTATCTACCCAAACCCATTTTGTGTCATTTGCAAACATCTTCTGGATGATTTCAGTGTTTTTTTCTAGATCATTGACAAAGGTAAAAGTCATAAAATAACAGTCAGGCTTAAACAAAATTAAGTGTATAGGGTGAAGATACCAGTAGAATACAATAATTTCCACTACACTGGGATTATTTTTAAATCCATTAAAAATGTGTGGATTATTGATTTTTACCAATGTCAGGATGAATTTGTTCAGATAGCTTTCAGGGAACGATCAGTGAACGGGACATTTCTAACAGGTGCTGTACAAACCAATACTGGGCTGAGAACTGCTCCGAAATCCCACCAGCAATTTAGATGTTGATGGGAAAGCCCTGCAGGTAAGGTCCATACACAGCCCCTAGACAGAAATGAATGCGGTGGTTTGATAACACCAGAGACACCAAGCAATCTGAGTTACTTGATACACTAAGTCCATTTGAGCAAAACGTGCTTTATTAAAGGTGATGCAGGAGTATTCAGGTAGAAACAAGGCAGGAAACACCCAGAAAGGCAGGTGAAGAGGAAGTGGATTTTTTCCCCAAAAAAAATCCCAGTAATTTGGAAAAACTCTGGAGTCATAATTGATGTATAAGATAGATAGCGCAGCTTCTCAGCGTGGCATTCCTGCAAAAGAGATTTTGGGGCCACAACATGAGGCAGAGGGTAATTCTATCTTAATGTGTCACGAGAGGCATTCCCCCAGGAACGGTTGGTGTTTTAACATGGGGGGGGGTGCAGAAAAAATGGTGAGGCTTCAGAAAAGAGCCATAAAAAGAGCCATAAAAGAGCTGGACAAAAGGCCTTGGTTTGAGAGTTGGACAGAAGGTTGTTTAAATGAAGGCATTTAACTGATAAGAAGACTGAGAGGTGTCTTGGTCAGAGAGCTTGGAGATGTTTATTCAAAATTCAAAATCTGACTATAATTTCTGGAAGCTTCCTATCTGTTTTTAAACTAAATCATCTGGCCACTACAGAAGCACAGTGCTAATCAAAGCATTGGTTAAATACACAGCCTGAGTTTCAGGCTGTACCCTGCTAGTTTTACTCAATCTCAGTAGTTTAAAATATATTCTCATAGGCTGTGGTTGTACCCCTGACCACAATGCATACAAAGCCTGCAAGAGTCAGGAGAAATACAACAGGCACTAAAAAACTCTGTTTTCTAGCTGAGAAACTTCAGCGGCATGTTAGGTAAATTTGGATCAGGATATCATATAAATACATATCAGCAAGAATGTTAACACCGGCTTTTATAGTTGACCACAGTTTGTCTTTGGATCAAACTTGTATGACTTTTTGTAAGAGGTGCCTCAAATGTTGTTGGCTATTTAGTTTGGGTTAAAGCTCCGTAGAAGGTCAGACAAGAAAATGGACCCTACATGTCATATGCTCAAAGCCATTTTTAATGTAGCATCTTTGATGTGAGGAGAGGCTGAGACAGCTGAAACTCTTGAGCTTGGAAAAGGGAAGGCTCAGACGGCATCTTATCAGTGTATATAAATACCTGATTAGAGGGAATGAAGAAAAGGGAGCCAGGCACTTCTCAGTAGTGCTCATTGACAGGACAAGAGGCAATGTGCACAAATCGAAACACAATAAATTCCATCTAAACACAAGACGACCTTTTTTTATTATTTATTTTTATATTTTTTACTGTGAGAATGGTCAAACAGCATAATAGGTTGCCAGGAGAGGTTATGGAGTCTCCATCTGTGGAGATATTTAAAACCTGACTGGATACCTTCCTAGATAATATGCTTCAGATGCCTCTGCTTGAGCAGGGGAATTAGATTAGATGATCTGAAGAGGTCCCTTCCGACCTAAACACCTCTGTGATTCTGTCGTCATAGCACTGTCTTTACTATACAGACATTACACTGGTTTTGGCTCTTGACATGTAGGAGGTGATTTTCTGGGCTAAATATATTAAGCATTTTTGGTTAAAGAACTGGGATAACATTACCTAGAGTAAGACACTATATCTCCATAGGCTAGCTCCTCCTCAGGAAGTTCAGAAGTGTCTTCCAGTGGTGAAAAGGATGTAAATATCTTACTGCTGTAATTAGGGACTCTTTTGGGGAACTAGGGTTCCTCACACGTTGACAACCTGGAAACAGGACCTCTAGCAGGGTTGAAGCACAGGAAGGATAGCAGAGGAAAAAACAGTTTTGAAAAGGACCATGCCTGCTCCCTTCAATACAGCATAGCCAAAAATGGTGAGTCCATCCTGGCCAGGGCCCTGGTGGCCTCATCGCCAGTGCCTGTCACTCTGCAAAGGGCAAACGGACCTCTAGAAGGTAACAGAGGTAGGTAGGTAACAGAGAACCCAGGCACACTCTACTCAGTGGTGCCCCAAATTTGGCCCTCACTTAGCTTCCTAGCTAAAGGCAGTGGTATCTCAGAGAAAGACCTGGCAATTTTAACTGTTTCCTGAAGTATGAACTGTGTCCTGTAATCAATTTCCTCAAGAACAGCAAAGGCCAAAGCTCTGGAGTGACTGCAGCTGGGGGTTTCCTTCATATAAAGCCCTGATCAGACCCACAGGATTGCCACTGTCCCTCAAGACACTCTACCCATATCCACTGGCCTATCTGTTTTTCCAAGCTGGCTCTTTCACTTTGGTGCTCTACTCTGTACCCAGACAATCTGCCCTCCTGTGCCAGTGAGGCCACACATGGAAGTAAGAACCCTCGCCATCTGTATTGCAGTTCATTTGAGACGTGGAGTGGAAAGAAAAGAGTTTTTTGGATTTTTTTAATTGCAAAAGCTTATCGACTGAAATATTTTGATTCATAAGCTGGAGTGAGAATCAAGAATGAAGACAGAATATCCTCCCATTCACAAAAGCAAGTTTTCACACAGTAAATAAGAGAGAAGTAATGAATGATAGAAAAAATAGAATAGCTGAATCATTGTCGTGGTTTGGGCCAGTAAAAATAAAACCAGATTAATGAATAGATATTTGAAAGTAATATCATTATTGAATAATACATTAAGTGGATGCAGCGAGAAGATTCTAACCTTTGGGACACATAGCGCCAACAGGTGGCCAGCCTACAAGGGAGGAAATTTTATCTAACTCAACTTTGAGAAATTAAGTTATGTGAGAAGATCATGAACCATTTGCTGACAAGAATTTGTATGTGACCATGAATTTGATATAGGAGAAGCACCGTCTTACAGAAAAGATCTTTTGTTATTTTTTTCACAAATATAAATCTAATGTGTTCTGTAAAAGACAAGGAGACATCTCTCCTGTTGCTCCACTCTCTATTTAGTGTGGCTTTAGCCTATGTAATATCAAGGGGAGTGCTATGTCTTCCAAAGGTCAATTACATTTTAAGTTTTTTCTCTCTATTACTAGCTAGGACTCTTTAAAAGGCTTTTTCAACTATTTGTTTTAACACCTGAATGTGGTCAATATCAGTTTGGAAATGCCAGTGGCAGAGTGGGTCCATTTGTGGGTTCTTTGATGCCCTTGCTGTGTGGAATTTCATAAGCTGTGTCGGCTGAGCAGCAAGCAGGTGGGCAGCAAACAGGTGGACATCAAAGCAAAATCTGTAAAATACTTTCCAGGCCATCTTTCCCTGAGAGTTTCTCCCCAGCCTTCCATTATCCCCTCCCATGCACGCACTTGTTCATTGTTGAACTCCCTACGGACTGTACTAACTTTGACTTCTGTTGGCTCTCACACCAAGCCAAAACGGGAAGGGAAGGGAAGGGAGGGGAAGGGAGGGGAAGGGAAGGGAAGGGAAGGGAAGGGAAGGGAAGGGAAGGGAAGGGAAGGGAAGG
>JAOXNO010000013.1:84293320-84318770 GCA_028565335.1 Limnodromus scolopaceus
GGAAGGGAAGGGAAGGGAAGGGAAGGGAAGGGAAGGGAAGGGAAGGGAAGGGAAGGGAAGGGAAGGGAAGGGGATGTCTTCCACAAGTAGTCCCAGACCTCTGTACAAATCCAGCCTTTTTGTAGTTTCCCTAGGTTTAAATAATTCTGTTGCTAAATTACTGGATTCTTAAGAATGATCAGATTTAGCAGCAATGGGGGATGGAAGTTGAAGGAATTGTAATAAGGTCTTGTCACAGACAGACCAATGTAAAAACTAAGGGAAAAGGCTTCATTCTTTCTGTTCCCACTCATATTCTCAGGATGCCATTTTCCTTTTTAGGAATGTGAGGTCCTATTCCCTCCCCAAAAAGGCATCATGTGAGTCAGAATGTTTCATGGGAAGACATCCTGAGTTTGTAGGTGCAGAGGTGAGCCACTGGTTTTATACTGGAGCTCTGTTTTGCTGCACATTGTTTAAGACACATCCAAGAATGCTGCAACCCTCAGGCTCTTGGCCTACATTAGGCAAAGTTTTACCAGCAGGGTGAGAGAGGTGGTTTCCTCTCTCCTCAGCACTAGTGAGGCCACATCTGGAGTAGTGAGTCCAGTTCTGGGCTCCTCAGCAGAAGAGAGATGTGGACATACTGGAATGAATCCAGACCATGAGGGTGATTAAGATATTGGAGCATCTCTCATGTAAGGAGAGGCTAAGAGAGCTGGGACTCGCTTAGACTCAAGAGGAAAAGGCTCAAGGGGATCATCTTATTGATGTGTATAAATACCTGTAAAAAAGACACAGCCATAATAGTCTTAGTGATATTGAGTGAGAGGACAAGAGGCAGTGGGCCTGAAACAGAATTTCTATTTAAGCATAAGAAAAAAAAATTTACCATAAAGGTGATTGAACACTCGAACAAGTTGCCCAGAGCAGCTGTGGAGTCTCCATCCTTGGAAATATTCAAAACTGAACTGGACACAGTCCTGAGAAACCCGCTGTATTTAACCTTCTGCTGAGCAGGAGATTGCACTAGGTGATCTCCAGAGGTACCTTCTGACCTCGACCATCCCATGACTCATTCTGTGAGCTTGCTCCAAAGCCAGGAGAGGCTCCCAAGCCCAGGGTACCTGTGTTCCAGGCACAGGGTGTGCCCCCCCCAGTCAGTGGGGAGAGTGTGGCCACAGGTGCCTTAAAGTGCTGACCTGTAGCTGGCTGGAGGGACTGAAAAAGTATTTCTCTGAAATGGGTCTGAAGCAGCTGGCTGTAGCTCAAAATGCCATTGATGTCCAAGCTTCCTTCCTGCCTAATTTTCTTGGCTGCACAGATGAGTGACTTTGGGTCAGAAATGTCAACAGGCACGTGAGGTACTGAGCTCCCTTTGGCTTGCTTGGAGCACACTGCCTCTGACTAGTAATCTCTTTTTTTGTCATGGGCTAGCTGTGCCTCTGCCTAAGGAGCAAGTTTGTCTCTCCTGCTACCTCAAGGGCTTTCTTCAACAAGCAGTAGAGATGGGTTTCTGAGTAAAGAGACATGGTCTCACTGCATTAGGCTAAGGAGAGCAAGAGAACTGGGTCACGCTTGGTAACCTGGGACTCTGTTAACATTTTACTTTTTGCCTAACACCTTGGAAAGTGGAATAAGAGGAGGCCTGGAAGGCCAAGCTTTAGTACAGCTGACACAAAAAGGTGATCCAGGTCTTTGAAGTGAGAGACACCAGGAACTACAATTAGAGAGAGTCAAACATCTGTCTGGAGGCCAGAAAGGATTAGAAGGCTGAAGGAGGTTCCCTTCAATAAGGATCTTCTATATGATGAGGGGCTTTGCCCAGAGGTGTAGTGTATAAAGGCGTAAACGCAACTCTAGCACAGCTGTGAGAGTGCTCAGGCTCCAAGTGGCAGAAATACCCCCCACCACAGCATGGTTTGTGTGGCATGTCTGATCTGTTTTTCTTTGTGCATGTTGTGATGTTCTTGACTTGGGCTGTGGTGTTTCTGCAGCACTCAGCAATGGCCGAGAGCTCAGCTGTGGCCACAGCAGGGACAGCGGGCCCAACCGTGCTAGATGAACTCCTGGAGATCACAGCTCAGAGTCTGGTGCGCACTGAGGTGGCCGAGCACTATGAGGTTATTCGTGAGCTGGGCAGGGGCAAGTATGGCCACGTGATGCTAGTGACACACAGGCAGAGAGGTAAGGAACCGACCGTGCCCTGTGAGCTACTGTGCCTTGCCTCCTCTCCACTCATCAGGGTGCTGGGTGGGTTGGTGGCTCCCTGGGGCCAGGCACCAGGCATGGCGGGGGGTCCCCTGGGAGACCAGCAGGACAGGGAGTTCCCCAGCCAGGGACCATCCCACTACCCGGCCAGGGAGCAGGTGATACCAGGGGGCAGGCCAGAACATCAGGCATGATTATAATCATGAAGCAGGTCCAAGGTCAAGGCAGAAAGTCAATCCCCAAGTCAGAATCAATAAGGTTCATGGCTAGGCACTGGCATGGATGTGATATAACTGGAAAGCAGCACTCCCAGCACACTGCTCAGGCAGGGAATAAAGCCCCAAGCCTGAGCTTATATGGTGCCCTACGGCCCATGGACAGAGAGTGTGAGTGAAGGTCTTAGGTGGGGTTGGCCGAGGCCATTAAGGCTTATGAGTTACCACAGGGTCCTGACACTACTCCTCCTGAGTAGTCCCAGCTCGCACTGATGTGCCCATATAGCCTGAATTTCCCTTGCTCTGCCCAGTGCTCCTCTGCATGCACTGACTGGCTCAAAACTCACACCAGCAGCAGAACCCGCTCCCAGATCTGGTGTTCAGAGGGTATGTCCACAAAGGCTTCGGGCCAGAGACTCCCTGTGGCTGTGAGTGTACAGACCCGTGGCTGCTCACTGCCCTCTGTCTGGCCTTGGTGTGAGTGACTCTCAGGAGAGCCTAACCCACTCTCCCATCCCCAGGGACTCCTATGGCTCTCAAGCTTCTACCCAAAGCCAGTACCAAGCTGCACACCTTCCTGTATGAATATTGTGTGGCCCTCTCCCTTGCCACCCACCCTGCCATCATTGGCATGTTTGGAATTGCCATTGAGTCCAGCCAGTACTATGGCTTCCTCTACGAACCAGCACTGCACAAAGACCTCATCTCTATCATCAAACCCCGGGTGAGTGCTCCTACAAGGCCATGGGGACTGGGACTGTAGCGTTTGGCCCTTGTGCAGGCTGGCTGGGTCGGAGGGAGGGAGATACAGGCAATGGGCTGTGGGTCTCTCTGGGGTCTACAGCCCTGAAGCAGCTTCAGGCTTGCAAGACCAGACAGGCAAAGGTCTTCCCCAGTATGGAGGATGTAGGTGAGAGCCCAGCTGGCAGGGCTGCCCAGGAGCCCTGTGTGTGCCATAACCACCTGCCTCTCTCCCTCTGCAGGACGGGATCCCCGAGCCAGCCGCTAAGCAGTGTGCCAAGCAGCTCGTCAGCGCCCTGGAGTTCATCCACAGCCGAGGGCTCGTGTACCGCGATGTCAAGCCTGAGAATGTCCTGCTTTTCGATCCCGAGTGTCGGCGCATCAAGCTGACTGACTTTGGGCTTACGCGGCCCAAGGGTACAAAGCTCAAGCTGGTGGCCGGGGTAATCCCCTACACTGCCCCAGAGCTGAGCAACACCACTAATACCCAGGGGGTGCCCATCGACACCAGCTTGGATGCCTGGGCCTTCGGCGTGCTGCTCTTCTGCCTGCTAACTGGCTACTTCCCCTGGGAGCAGAGCCTGCCAGATGACCCTTTCTTTGAGGACTTCATGCTGTGGCAGGAGACGGGCTTGGAGGAGAACCTGCCCCGCCATTGGAAACGCCTGACAGCTGAAGCTGCTCTGATGCTGCGGAGCCTGCTGGCCCTGGATCCTGCCAAGCGCAGCCCCGTCAGCGGGGCGCTGCGCTATGTCGATTGCCCTTGGCGGATGGAGGACAGGCACAGTGAGGAGGCTGTGGTGAAGCCCTAGTCCCTGCTCCCCATGGTGGGGAGGGAAGGCAGGTCTCATCCTGCAAGGGGCTTTGAGGTTTGGGGCACCACGGTGGCCCAGGTGTGAGAGGCCATGGTGACCCAGAGAGCAGATTGTCTGCAGCACTGTCCCTGCCACCGCAGAGCCAGGCTCCTTCTCCAGCTCACAGTCCTCACCCTGTGGCTCAGTGCTTCCCAGTGCCACCTTCTTGTGCTTCCTTGGGGCTTGAAAACATCTCGTTTTGCTTGGAAATGACTATCTGTGTGTGAAGCATCCACTCGCTTCCTGGCCACAGGGACTCCAGGGTGTTTTCTAGGGGCTGCAGCACCTGGTTTGTCTCAAATAGAGAAAAAAAATGTGCACTTTTGTGTTTCTCTATGTGGCTCTTTTTCCCTCATAATAAAGTGCCTGTGGGGGCCTGCTTGCTGTGGGAGAGCAGAGGCATGACAGAGCCTGTGGTCATCTCAGGAAAACCTGCTCAAGGCAAGGACCACCCCTGCATGTTGCCTGGGCCTCCACCAGGACCCTTGAAGGGTGGCTTCAGGACAGTGGGGTGGAGGTGCTGGGGAGTCCCCAGCATGTGGCTGCAGAGGGTAGCTGGCGTCTGATGATGACACTGAGAAGGTGGTGGGAGCCATGGAGGTGGGGTGTTGGAGAAAGCCACAGAGAACCGCATGCAATAATCTGCCCACTGTCATGCATTTGTTCCCATTTCCTTGTGTTCAGGACCAAATGACAGATGGGGTCTTCTGAGCCGAGAGTTGCTAGCAGCAGTGTCAGTTTGCACAAGTGTCCCCCTCTAGTTCCCGTCACTCAGGAAAATGGCATTCTGCAAACGCGGACAGCCCTGCTGAAGCACAATTCACCCCTCTCCCTCCTCGAGTGGCTTAGGTGCAAGTGGAAAGGTCAGCTCACTGCCACGAACATCCACATGTAAGATTCAGCTGAGAAGACAGTAGCAGTGTGAAGGTGGTCAGCCTGGTCATCACTGGGAAAGCCTAACGGAGAAGCTGCAACCACAGGTTGCGTAAATTTATCCATACAAATAACTCCAGCAAAATTCCCATGGTGATGCCTCCCAGCAGTCCTACATCATTGCCTTGTTCTCACTCATCCTCCTCCAGACTGACTGTGCCCTCCTCATAGAGCCATCCCCTCTCTGTATGAACCCCCACTAACACTTCTTCCCTGCTCCGGTTCTCCTGAATCCTTCAGTCCCAAGGAACCATTTCCAAGACTATCCAACACCAGCCCAAGCACAGCTCCTCCCTTGTATTGCCTTCAGGTCCTATGACAATGTCCTTCATGCTCTTTTACATATCTGGTTACCACTCTAAGAAGACCTTCCTTCTTCCATTTCCTACTACCACTTTAACCCTTCCCCAGCAACACACCTCTCCTAATCCCCCAATGTCCTTCCAGGTGCATGTTTTAATCCTGGGAAGAGGAAGCAAGGAGAGAATTAGGGGTCAGAAGTTCTTCTTACTTTGCTACTTCTTTCCAGTCCCCAGGATTATGCTGTTCATAATCCTTTCCAGATCCTAGCCTGGTCCCATTGCTAGAAACATCCCCAGCTCAGTTTCCATTCTCAGTGGCTTCGTAACTTCTACGAATGCACAATTCCATAACTGTAATTTCTAGCATCCCAGCCTTTCTTTCACCTCAGATCCTTTCCTGCACACACTCTTCTGTAGTTCCTCAACCTCCAGCTCTCTTTTTCCAGCTTCTCACCCATTAGCATTTTACCATTACTTACCTTCCCCACTAACATTTCCTTTCTACTACCCATCACCTGGTAAACATCTTTTGCTCATTCCTCTCTCAGCAACATCACCTCTATACTAGTCTTGTTTAGTTTTCCTGCTCCCTATATCACTTATCTTCTGCGTCTTCCTTCCAACTCCCAACCTACCTTATCAATCAGCATCGTTCTCACCATGTTCAAGATACAGTTTTATGCTGTCCACTTCCATCTCTTAGAATCTTTCATTACCCAAAAATGTAATAAATGCTTCTCAACTCTGAGATTTGACTTTAATTGCTGTGATTACCGTGGGAATAGCAGAGCAAGTTTTAAGGTACCAACACAGTTCCTGTATTTAAAGAGGAGAAGCTCAAAGACCAATGGATCTAGGCCAGGGAACAAACAACTATCCCATGAAAAATAATTGACAATCTGATAGAGGTGTTTACCAACAGAGAATTATAGAACAGGAATGTGGCTATTTGGAATGTGATACCCAGCATTCTATTTCATAATAAAGTTGTGTTTGATAAAGTAAATTCATAGCATTATGGTACACCATTTTTGTGAGGCGTGTTCTATTGATATAAAGAAAATTACAGTATGCTGTATTGATTAAGAAGATGTACTATGCAAAGTCAATAAAGCATACATTAAGTGAATGCAGACTTGACATTAGGAAGCATATCTTTACCAGGAGGGTGGTCACACTGAACAGACTTCCTGGAGAGGTGGTCGATGCCCCAAGCCTGTCTGTTTTTAGGAGGCATTTGGACAATGCCCTTAACAGCATACTTTAACTTTTGGTCAGCCCTGAAGTGGTCAGGAAGTTGGACTAGATAATCATTGCAGGTCCCTTGCAACTGAAAGGGTATTCTATTCTATTCTATTCTATTCTATTCTATTCTATTCTATTCTATTCTATTCTATTCTGAATATGTGTAAATAACCAATGGGAGGGCATAAAAAAAGATGCAGCCAGAGTCTTTGCAGTGTTACTGGGTGATGGGACAAGAACAATATGCACAAACTGAAATGCACAAAGTTCCATTTAAACACAATTTAAACATGGCTCGATGGTGCAACGCTTGCTATTCTGTCTCTGTCTGTGAAGATATTAAAAAGTTGACTGGACAAGGCCCTGGTCAACCTGCTCTAGCTGTCTTTTTTTGAGCAGGAGGTTGGACTAGGCAATCTCCGGAGGTCCTGTCTAGCATCAACCATGCTGTGATTCTGTGATGTTTTTCTTTTTGAGGACACTCTGTGTTGCAGCTGGAGATGTGTGAGGCTCTCAGTAGCTTTGCTTTGTAACTGCTCAGCATGGCAGTCAGTGGCATCAGCAGAGCTGAGCACGAGATGCAAAACTGGCTTGACAAGAAAGGATTAGCAAGATTTTAGGGTTTATTCCAAATTAAGGCAAACCTGAACTGGTGGGACACTGACATCTTTGGGGAAACAGATCAAATTGTCTAATTCTATCAGGACCAAGGCTGTTTTTTTTGCAGGAACCAATCATGCCAACGTGGATCAGGGATTTGGTGCTGCCCAAGATGGGACAGAGGCTATTGGTAGTGAGCAGTGGCAGTGACCAGGATTGTTTCTCTGTGTCCTTTATCACAGAGCCTTGAGACTTCGTCAGAAGGGGTTTCTGCTGCCGGAAAGTTGTGTGATATGTGTGATGACATGACATGACATCACATCACAGTGATGAAATCAGCACTGTGACTGCATCATGCGTGTGATGGCGGTGCAGACAGGGTTACACTGAAGCAAGTACAGCAGTGAGCACAGTGGCAAAAGCCCTGCCCTGAGCCAAGTCCCCAGTCTGGGCTCCTTTTCTCAGTGGCTTAACCGTAATTGCAGCTGGATTTCTTAAATCAACGAATAAACAGACCTGTTGAAGCCTATCTCCAGGGGGTCTGAAAAAAGATCTGCTTGTCCCCATCACCCCCGCAGCAGCTGCTGGGAGAGGCTGAACGGAAGGGAGCTGCGTGCAAATAGGCTGGCCCTTTGCACGCCCAGCCGCTGGCTGCAGGAGGGCTGGCCAGGTGCCCGGCACCATAAAGGGCAACATTTCAGCTAGTGTGGGCACAAGGTATGGGGTGGATCTGGTGTCATCCCCAAAGAGGTATCAGGTGGCTCCAAAGAGGAGGGAAAGATGTGGTACTTCACTCCTCTCTGGGATGGAATGAAGAGATTCCATGGAGTAATTACAGAGCTCGCCGCACTATGTGAGTTCTGGCTGCAGTGTCTATGGCCCGAGAAGTGTGAATCCAGCCCCTAGTCCCCTGGTGCCTGCAGCACACTGCACACACAGGCTGGGAGCATTGATCTCCTGGCTGCTGGTAGGATACATGGCCTATGTTTCTGGATACCCTGTGAAACTCAGTACAGATTCTGTTCCCTCCTCTGCACCACTCACTCCACATGGCTCCTGGATAGTCATGCTCAGCAGCAGCCTGGGAACTGTGATGCAGACCGGAGCCTGCAGGGTACAGGGAAGGACCAGCACTTTGGTATTGCAAGGGCAGGGTGATAGGTTAAGCCTGGATCCGTTAACTGGACAGATCCCTTGGTCATAACACTCCTTCCAGTTAGGAAGTGTCAGTAAGAAGCAGTGGAAATGGAAGCTGTTTGCTAGGCAGAGATGTGAAAATGCAGGCAGATATGCAAGTGATTGCCCCAGGTTATCATAATGGTCAAACAGTGCCACAGACGAGTCATCTCTGAATTAAAGTCTTGATTGTTGAAGAGAGCACTTAGGCAAATTATTTGGGCTAATTACAGGTCAGCAATGTCCAACATATAGACTGTGTTGTGTTGCTGGCTGGACTCAGGGCATAAAAGGGAGGGCAGGACCATATTGGATACTGGGGTCAGTCATCTCCTCCTTCTACAGGAAGACTACTGAAAGTTGGTCTATTGGACTGGCTGACCCAGTGACCAAAGGCAGGACAGAGGTCCAGCCTTCAGCACCTCTCCAGTTAGGCTTCTGGTGTCATTTCTAGAAGCTTGCAGCATATAATATTCCTTCTGCAGCACATAATATTCCTTCTGCCTTGCTGACTGACACTAAGATACTTCCATCCTTTCCCATTTAAACCCTGTTAAGTATCATTACTAGGACGGTGACTGAAGTTTCTTAGGAAGGGTAGCGAAGGAGTAATTATCCGTATTCCCCAGAGTTCCCTCATAGCCTTGTCTCCTGAATGGGACTGCATGCTGACCATCCTGTGGGACCCTTCCCACTCTGCACCCGGATTTCAGATCTTAAGTCTGCAGAGGGACTGACCACCAGATCCCAAAAATGAGTGGGGGAAAGCATTTCAGGCCAGATAATACGATAGGGCAGATGCAAGACTGCATAGCTCCTGTGCCTGCCTCCTCCCACACTGCTTGTTCTTGAGTTTTGACCTTCACTTCAAAGACAAAACAGGCCAAAGCTTTGATAAAAATCACAAACTATGACCCTAGTCTGAACAGCTGTCCTTCTGAGCACAGGGCTGGAAAGAGACAATAGCTGGGGATAAAGATGGTGGGAATTTGTTACCTTTCATTCTTACTCATGTAGGGGCATGTTGGTGACAACTGCAACCCAGCTGATACCTTCTAGAGCTGCCTGTAGGTGGGAAGCCATGAGAAGTCATAAAGCCCTCTTGTCATGCCAAAGGACAAAGAGCTGCATGATTCAAAGTGGCTGGATCAGAAGACACCTGGTGCCTGACTGGGAAATGTGCAATGGCTCACGGAGTTTCAGCTGTTAGACCTCCTTTTTTCCCTCTATCCTGCATCCCTGAGTGGAGATGCATGAATCAGAGGGAAATGCCTTAGACAGAGAGATCAAAGGAACTGCCTCAGCGTTTTCCACATTCTGTAGCTTGGGTTGCATGGTACCCTGCTGCCCATACTATAATTTTAATTCTCCTTGTGCTGTGTTGGGCTCTCCGTGTCAGTGCTGACCACAAGAAGAGGCCTGACCGCTAGTAAATCCCATGACAATCCTCCAGTATCCTAGACTTCCCTACTAACCCATCCAAGGTCTGACAGCCAGCCATGCCAGCCAATAGTCTGGGCTTGCCCATATACAGGCCTGCCTGTTGCTGTGGGTGTGTTTGTGTTCTTTTTCCCCCCTGGGCTGACAGGCAGCTGGGCATGTTTATAAGCCCTGTGCCTTGGCCCGGCTTTGTGAAGGAGAGGGAGGAAGGGGAATTTGGCCTGACCCAGAGTGGTGACAGAAGATGGTCACAGTTGTCACACGGTCTAATTGCACTTCTAACCCTTCCTTGCTGTTTACAAGCTGCCCCCCAGCAAGGACTCGTGTCTCTGGCTGGCTCCTGTGTCTCAGGGTGGAATCGCACAAGGCTCCTGCTCCCACTCTGTGCTCTGGTAGCCACCTTCTGTGTGCTAACTTTGACTGAGTGCAGCTTTCACCTGAGCTTTGCTGACAGATTTTCTAAGGGATTGTAAGAAAGACAATCCCTGACCAAATGGTATTATTTAAGTAACTGAGGTGCTTAGGAGAAAATCTATCTTAAGTGATAAAACAGTCTGGTTTTTAGTTTGCATCTGACATCTAGCTATATAGAGTTGGCTTCAGGCAAAGCAGTCCTGTTACTGTGATTAGAGGCTGCTGAGAAGTCTGCAAACAGTCACTTGATCAGGCGGCTCTGAGTCCCCTGTCCTTGTCCCCAGTGCCGTTCTGCACCTGCTTCAGCTGGTTGTCTTCCCTTCCACTGGCTGAGTAGGAGATGGAAGCAGAGCAAGGAGAGCAACTTGTGGATGTTGGCTGACATCTGCTGAACCTGCTCCCTCCAAAGCTAGGTAGAGAAAAGGCAACAGCTTTCACATCCCCTTCTTCCATTAACAGTTGCTGCAGCTGATGCTCTGCCTTAAGAAATTATTTCATCTTCCTCTTCAGGGCAGTAAATCTTGCAGAGATTGCCAAACAGAGTGAACTCATAATTGTCTTCCTAGGGGCATCCTGTGCAGAGTTAACTCCTCACAATTCCTTCTGCAGAACCTCTCTCTGCTTTACCTTGCAACCCTCTCTGAAGCTACTGGATAACTTCTGGCTGCTCAGCCCTCTTGGTAGGAACCAAAACACTTTTTAATTGCTTGTACCCTTATGATACGCTAAGTGATGTGTCACCTATAGGTCAATTCCCTGAGGCTCATGGGTGTGGATGTATTGCATGCCCAAATCCCTGAAACTGAGCAAGATGAGCAGACAGCAAACCTCCATACCTTCGGACTGGTCAATACAGATCAAGTGCAGAAATTTCACTATACACCAGATTTATGTGATGGATCTGACCACAGACAGGCACAAGACCGTCCTAGCCCAGGACTCACACCATTATTGCATACAGCCACATATGTATCATGGAGGCATGGCAACTGTAGTTGTACTGTGCTCAAGGGTATAGATTACCCTAGCTGGGGGATGAGAGCTGCTCCATATATATGAGGCTTTGGTAACATTACAGTGCTCATGCTGCTATGGACTAACATCCCTCATGCTGAAGAGAGGCACTTACCACCAGGGACTTCTTTCCTCCTTCAGCTCCTGAGGAGCTTTCAGGGATCTTCCTTGTGTGGTCTTCCTTCTTTTCTCTCCCTTTCTCACTCTTTTCTCCATCTTTCTCACCCCTTCAGCCCTTTTTCTTTATTATTTGCCCATCCACTATTTACCTTCATGTGAGTCATCCTGCTGCAAAAGAAATATCCCATGATACAAAACCCTGGAAAACTTTATGCTGTCAAGAAGCGATACAAGGTGCTCAGCGTACAACTCAATGGTTCCTTTCACCCCGGCTGGGAGAAGTGCTACTCTCTTTCCTTCATGACTCATCGGGATCTGTTCATTTCCTTGCACCACTGATCTGGGGAGCTGTAGCAAGAAGAGGCATGTACTTACGTCCTCAGGTTCCCCTTCCTCATACCAGTACTGCTCATAGTACTTCTGAGAGGACTGGTGCACCTTTATGCCACGAGGACTGTTTATCACTCCACTAGAAACATAAGAAAAGACTTCCATGAAGAGCAGCTGCTGGTTGGGTACTGCTAGTAGCAGGAGTGGACCACCCAGCGCTGGAGAAGGTTAGGGCAGACAGAAGCAGGATCTTCTGTTGACTCTGTGTCTGCCTTTGAAGGTAGATATTGCCAGTCTCTGTTTGAGTTTACTGTTGCTGGGCTAACCCAGGAAATGCTGAACTGCTTGGTCTCTTCTGTACTGCTCTATAATGGAAATCTGGGGATTAAGTGGGAACCATGATAGGCAGCGATTCTGCCGTGCTCCTGAGCAGTCTGTCACCCTCCCACTGGTTCCTGGCTGCACAAGGGCATGCCAGGAATTGGACAGGGCTGGCAGAGACCTGGCTGTAACAGGATGCCCCTGTACTTTCCTTTCCTTCCGTCACTGCAAGAGAGACATGAGTTTATGGCACGTGGTATATGAGGGCTGCCAGGTGGCACTGGCCAAAGGAATGATGGGACCTCAAGAGGGGAAGGTGACTGGCTATCCACCACCAAAAATCAGCTTGGTTCAATGGGTGGAAAACTCACTGATGAGAAATTTGGACACAGAGCAAAGTCCTGACCTATAACTCAGGTCACCCAGGATCCAGGAGCTGAGAACAGTATTCCATAATCCTGACTTCAGGTCTCCTTAACCAGCAGACATATCACTGCTCTCCCAGAGTCCAGCAAAGAATCGGAAGTCCTGACCCTGAGTTCTCATTTTCCCTTCCACCCCTTCCCTTCTTACCAATAGCTCCCACCTCTTGGACTTCAGCTCAGGACAGTATTCTTTGAAACAAAAGCCTTGACTGCCTTCCACCTTGCCTTCAGTTTACAGTTCACTGGACCCCTTGCTCTGCCTGCATTGCAGTTGCCATCACTTTCCCGTTGTGTGTGCCAACACCACACTGTCTCCAGAAGTCAGAACCAATATTTCTTCTTTGCTTTCACTACTATGTGATTTCAGCCAACATGTGAAGAATTTCAGCAGGGCTTTCTGTGTTTCACCACCTGAGTCCAGCAGCAGACTGTAGCCTTCCTTAGAGCTCATCCATAAGAGATCTGGCATTAGTCTCTTTCCATAGAGGGCTGTAACGAGTCTCACAGCTCTGGAAGACAACTACTTTAGTCCCTACATAGGACTTATGTACAGTTTGATCAATGCTATATCAGAACCCGCCTGGAAGTCTCTGGAATGGCCATATTGTCCACCTAGGATGTTAATCTAGACACTGAAATATTATCAGTTGGTCTGGGCACAGCAGGAGCTGCCTGGCAGGATCTCCAGTGCAGTCCAAAATTCCAATCTGGGGACTCCTGCACCAATTAGTCAAACACTTAATTATGAAGGTAGCTAGGAATTCAATCAATTGCTTGGCCTCAAGTTGGTCCACATTCTCAGATCAGTCCATTGCCTCACCTATGCAACTAAATAGACAGGGAGTTCCTGGACCACCAGGGGATTGAATAGTTTAAGTATGTGTGGGAAAGTACCAGAAGATTGGTGAGGAAGACTGTAAACACGCTCAAGTGACTCACATGTGGGGTGTTGGAAAACACATACATCACACTAATTGTAGCTTAGTTTTGTGTGGTCGACAAGTAGAACATCTGCACTTAGATAACATAGTCCTGGGATGGACTCAGGGGCACCTTATCGAACACGCCTGAGATTCCTGCCCTGCTGTTGAAGAGATCAAAGCACAGCAGAAAACTCTGCCTGCCGGAATCCTTGAAATACAGGCCCAAACAGCAAGTGGGAGCTCTCTCGCTCTCTCACTCCCATGCTAACGAGGACTCTCTGACTAATAAAGACTCTCTCCTGCTCTGCGGTGCCTGCATCCCCTGCTTTCCTACCTCTGCCCAGGTGCTGCTTCAGAGGTTCCCTGATCCATGAGGTATTGAGATTAAATTTTTTCTTTCCCTTAATCTGTGGTTTTGTGCTTGTTCCTGTGTTCTGCCTGCATCGACTCACACAGTATGTTAGGTGTGGATACAGACAAGAGTCCTACCACCCAGCTACACACAGTTATAATTCTAGGAAAACCTGAGTTTCATACCTGCAACTTAAATTTCGTATCTCTTGCCACAGACCAAACCACTATAGAAAGAATGACATGAAAGTTTAAATTGGTCTCATTCAAAGACATTAGCATTTTGCTGTAGCTGCAATCATTTTTGCTGGGTTGGTTGGCTGATAATTCATGAAGTCTAACAAAGATATCTGTTTGCACAACCCTACGCAGTATTTCCACAGAAACAAAGTATTTGGGGCATTTCTGTTGCTTGCGTTGCATTCCCAATGAAAGAAAGGCATCAAAAACAATACATCTCTGTTTAGTAACAATTTCCTCTGAACGGCTCTGGTGGTTCTTTTCTAGGTCACTTAATGATTCATTTCTCTTGTGTTATGGTTTGAGAAAACCCATAACAATATATTGTCGTTTAGACAATTATTCTATCACCCAATGACCCATCCCCACCCGGAAAGGGGAATCAGGGAACAGAAAGAAACACAAGGGTTGAAATATAAATAGATTTAATAGACTAAAACTAAATAATTAACAATAATACTAAAGAACCAGTATTAATCCCGATACTGATATAAGATACAGGAATTATACTCAGCCAATTCTATCAGCAGGAAGCTGTGCGCTCCCAGCAGGGACAGCAAATGTCGGACACTGCGAGCGCAATGGCTTCAGGAGGAAAGGAAGGCTTGAGGGTTCCAGCACTGGGGCAAGGAGTTGTCTGGACCCGCCGCCATCAAGGCAGAGAGAGAGCTACGCAACAAACTTTTCTAATTTATTTTGAATGTGACATTCATGGTATGAAATAATCCTGTTGGCCAGCCTAGGTCAATTGGCCAGGCCTTGCTCCTCCTCGTCCCTGCACCTGGCAGGGCTCGAAAACACTAAGACCTTGAATCCCACAGAGCCTGGCTGGCTATAAAGTAAATATTTTCACAAATTCAGACTCTAGAGTCTTCTAGAAGTGCAATTTTCCCCAATATTAGAAGAAAAGTTAGTCCTGTATCTCTCAACTCAGGACATCTTGATTGAAATAGACCAATCTATATTCATGCAGTTTGGATCTTATATCAGCACATACCTCATCACAATCTGTATAGGCTCTAAATTTCAATAATGCTGGCAAAAGCAGGGGCAATAATGCCTTTATAGACCCAGGTTCTGTTTCCTGCATTCCCAGATTTGTCATGGCTATTCATTTTGCCAAGCACTGATACAAATTTTGCTGTTCTTGGGACTGTTTTTGGTTTACTAGTGAGGATGGCTGGGTAGCATCCACGTGTTAGAATTACACAGGGGAGAGTAGCAGGAGTGGTTGGATTAGGTTGGATTTCACATTCATGCTTCTAAACTTTCAGATTGTTCTTAAGGTCTGAGGACAATGTTATGGGGGAATCACTATTTTCACTATAGGTAATCCTAATCAGATGATGGTAAAGAAAAAGAAAGAGAAACGGGAAACTCTTTGCTAGAGGTGAAGAACCTTTCCTTACCAAGAGCAAAACCAGACCATTTGCAATGCAGACTCACTGTAGAATGGATAGCATTCCACTCCCTTTTCTGGCTCTTCCCTTTGTTCCAGAGTCTCATGAGATGCTGGCAGAAACTTCCATGCTCACTCACAAAGCTGTTGCTTTGCAAATCTTCCTCATTAGCCTTAGCTTCATTGTCTTTGTGACTTAAACATGTATTTACTTTGGTGATAAATCTGCTCACCATTTCATTGCCAGGTAATTTTGTTGCAATTAAGAACCAAGGGCTACTAACTGTCAGCCTGCAGACAAGGGAAGAGCTTATGTAGGCACATATTGCTTAGATTATAAAACTAAAACGCACCCTTCAGTGGTCAGGCAAGTACTAACACACCAGTCATGTCTGGGCAGTCACCAAAGAAGGTAATTTCTTGCCTGTGTACTGAGGCTGAAAAGAAGCATTTTAGAACAGAAAATCAGCCAATACATGTCTTGAGAGAGATTTCTCAGCCTCAGAGCTGTCTTCACATCCCCACATTTTCTTTCCTTATAGTGCTGTTGAGTAGGCTAATGATTAGGGAATAGCTATAAATACTTCCCAAGAAAAGGCTTTATAACCTCAAGTCCACTTTTTCAGGCCTGCAGCTTCACCTTGAGATTCAGTTATGTTAGTACCCAGAGAGGATAAATGTACACATTTCCCGTCAGTGAGTAAACTGTACACAAGATAAATTCAACATGCCTGGATTAGGGGATGGTAAACTTTGGCAGCACATAAATTAGGATGTGTGTAAGTGATTTCCTTCACAACCTTTCTGTATCCCTGCTCCACAATGGTGCACAGCCTGGGCATGCACTGCTACTGGTCACTCAGGTCCTGTCTTCCACGGAAATCCCGGCATATAGACCAGAAGCCAGCAGGATCAGGTCTCTGATTTGGACAATCAGGACACCAGGGTTGTGGACATAGCTTCTCTGCGTGCTCAACAAGACCTCTGCTATCTCATCTGTGGCACTACTTAAACCCTTATAGAAGCTAGCCTGTCTTCCTTTAATGACCTGGAGCACAGCCTACAGCTCAGGTAAGGATTATTATAATCCCACGCTGCACTGCTACTTGGTGTGCAAAGGTCCTGTCCTCATTCTGCCTCGTCTGCAGCGCAATCTCTTGAAGCAAAGTGAGACCTGGGTTTTGCAATACCTTAAAGGGACTGTTTCACTGCAGGGATTCTCATTACCATGTCTCAGTCCCTTGGATGCTCACACTGCTGTGTTGTAGTAGCTGAAGCTTCCAGTGCTGGGAAGGTGCCAAGGATTCAAACATCCATACCCACTAACCCCTGCCTCAGGAATCCAGATTTGCCTGGGACTTAGTAACATGACCTGTTTTCCACCAGCTCTAAACTGCTCGCTCCAGAACTGAGTTTCATCTTCTCCCATGCTTGGTTTCAGCCAAGAAATGAAATCACTGCTAAACATCCACTGAACTTTGTTGGCCCCCATAACTTCTGTACTTCTGCTCAAAAGCAATAATACTCAGTACTTGGCTTTGAAAAAGGCACATCTCTGCTTATGTTCTCTCCTCTTCCTAAAGAAGTGGGAGCTGGAGGGTACACACTTTTTGTATTAGCAAAAGAGAAGAAATGACTGCAAATTTTCTTTGTCAAGGAAGCAAATACAAGGCTGTGCTTATCTGTCCGTCTCCTGGGCACTCTCATGGTCCCACTATGAAGGAGTAAGAGAGAGCACCTGACCCAGATCCTGAGGAGTCAGAAATGGAGCTCCCGTGGAATTTGTAGCTTTCCTTAGGCAGTGAGTCAACATAGCTGAAAAGCGAGGCCGTGTGACAAGTATTAAGAGGATGTGCCATCACAACCTTGCACTGAAGCTTCTCAGCAAAGGATCTTTCCTAAGTGGGGTTTCAGTCATTTCAGCCACTCCTGCTTCCCCAGAGTTCACCACACATCACCTTCTGTCCCTCTCAGCTCATTCCCAGTCACTAGCGCTCACGCTCACTTAACCTTAACTATTAGTGCTGCCCTTAAATCAAAGGCAGTGCTGGAAACTTGCCTTTCCCAGCCTTTGGCCTTCTTCCAATTATAAGAGATGTGTTAATGAGAAGACCTCATGTCTAACTGTCTAGTCAAGGCACTTGCAAAATGCCAGCCAGCACGGTAGCTGGATGTGAAAACCAGGAAACCAGCTAGTGTCAGCTCACACCAAGACTTAAACAGCAGCAGAGAGCAGGAAGAATTGACGACCACCTGGAGTGAACACATCAAGAGATGGTACAATGGTCCTGGGAGAAGTGTTATGTTCACTGAAAAACGCAGCTGAGTGTGAGGACCATCAGGTCCTGCCAGTGGGTTTTGGGGACACATACCTGGCAGCAGGCAGCAGAGGAGTCAGTGGTGTACGCGTGGGAGAAAGGTCAGGAGATTGCAGAGGGCTTTTCACTTGCGAGCTGGGTGATGGGAATGGTCAGTGAGTGATGAATATGAGCAGCTGGCAGAGAAATTCACCACGAGACAGTCCAGTTAGAGAGCGGGAACTCAGCAATTTTTATGTTGGACGGGTTTTTTACGATACTCTGAGAACTAGGTGCCATAAGGCACATAAATCAAAGCAGCTTCTTGAAACTGAGACAGTCTGAGGCCCTGATGCACTGAGATCAGAGCAGCTGAGGTGACACTAGATAGTCCCCCTGTGTACATGGGCTCTGTTTGTGCCAGCAGGGAAACCACTCCCTCCTGATCTGCAGTGAAAAAATAAATGCTATTTTTTAGGAATTAGCTTGGCTACATATGAATTTTAGAGAAAAAGACGGTTTTCTTCGCATGGTGTAAAAAGGCACTATACTGTATCAGAAATCACAAAATCTTTAGATTCAAACCAGACTTTTAAACAGTTGGGTCATATTTATTTTTCCTAACAAATAATTTAAAATTAAGTGTGAATTCAAGAAAATCTTTCCAACTAATAAAAAGATTTAAAGACGGAAAGCAATGCTGCTTCAGTGGCATCTGTGTAAATTTTAATGAGTTAAAGCTTTTTTTCTTATTAAAGCAGTACAATATTGACCCAAATATAAAACATTTTTTTTTTTTTCTGCCAGAAATTAGGATATGGGAAGAATGTACTCTTCCTGTAACTTCTGACTATGTCCCAGGAAAAGAGACACATTTAAAGACCTTTTAAAAAGTCTTAGGCAGCTACATAGTTTTGACAATTGCCTTATGAGAATCAGAAACAATCTGCCAGTTCACCAGTGCTAGCCAGTTATTCCTTGTCCTTTAAATCAAATCTTTGTCCTAGTTTTATCTACAACACAAAGTTTGAAAAGCTTGCTTCAACATAATTGTACTTAGATAATAAGAATGTCTGTACCACATCTGACCAAAACTCTAATATAGTCCAATATTCTGTATCTTAAAAAAATAAAGATAAGAACAGAGCAAGCATATGGTGGTAATTCCTCAGACACTTTCCAGATTTCGGCAGATTTTGATTTAAAAGGAGCCTGCAAATAGACAGAAACTTTAAACTTCCTTGAGGTTCCTCAGCTTTCCTTTGCTCACTCCACCTCTTCTTGCACAGCCCTTCTTGCTCGTACAGTGCAGGAGAGCTGTTGCCCCACTGCCCATTCTGTAAGGAGTACTCCTTCAACGGCCTTCTGAGGTGCCCTTTCCAGACAACTTCTGGCCGCTGTTCTCCTCCAGAGCTCCTTGACATCACTGTACCCAAGCAAGAAAAGCAGAGCTGGTCCAGCCACAGTGACCAGGGTCACTGAAGAGTCAAGATCACCAGGCAAGTCCAACTTGACAAGGCAAGGCTAAGGACAAGCCAGGAAGTCAAAGCAGTGTCAGTATCAGCAAGGCACGGGTGTAGCTGAACCATAGCTCAGGCAAAGTGCAAGGGCATGGGCCTGACCTTAAACGCAGCTCTGGAGAAAAAGTAGGGGGGCTTCTCCCAAGTCTTTCTCACCCCCAGCATTTTCCCCAGCAGTCTGATTCAAGGTGACACAAGAGTGCCGTGCCGAAGCTGGGGTAGAGTAAACTTTTGGGGTAGCCGAACCCCTGGGGTAGAGCCCACTGAGGGCCCTGACAGCAGCGTCCCATGTTCAGTGAGCACCCAGACAGCAGAGAGCTGGTGGAGACCTGTGTCTCTGAGTGCCCGAGCTGCTGCTGTTCCGCACTGCGGGGCGGCAGCCTCACTGGTCCCAATTACTGGTCCCAAGTAGCTCAGGGAGGAATCTCAGGAGGATGCAGATTGTAGTGCACGTACAGTGGGCAGGTATCTCAGGGTCTGCGTCTTATAGAGAATGTACTAAAACTTTACCCCCCCCCCCTACCCCTCCAAGTCAATTGAGTTTATCAATCTGTGTCTGTTGTATCACAGAGATGAGTTGTTTACAAAGCAAACACTGTCAGTCCATTTAATTGGCTCTTTAACATGGTGAGAAATGTTCCCTGGCAGAGAGTTCCTGGGAAACCCTCCAAGATGTGAAATGGAGAGGTACTTCTACGCAGGGAGGACAAACAAGGCTAGTCTCCCAGACCCAGACCTCACAACCGAGTCATCCCTCCTTGGATGATGGTAAGACTCCGGGGGCGTAGTAACCATCCCCACGGCAAATATAACAGTAAATCTTAACAGTGCGAGGGAAAGCCATGCCATTCTACCACGGAGGAGGGCAGCTCCCACGGTGCCCTCTTTTCTGTACAGCCTTAGCAAGGAGATATACAGCCTGGGCAGGTTCTGGAGCCATTTGGCTTAGTTTAGGTAGGTCTAGGTCTAGGTAGCCTAATATCCCGGTGTCTTGATATTGCAGAGAGAGCTAGCAGACCCACGTGTTAGCAAGGCTGCTTGACTTGCTCCACTTAAGACCCTATCTGTGGTTGCCTGTAAGTTTGTCAAATCAGATCTTTCAGGCAGGAACTGCTCACGTTAGGAGGCATCATTTCCCATGCAGAACACAGTCAAAAATGATCAAACAGCAGGGTTGTTTGTTTTTTTTTTTTTTCCTAAGCAAAGGAAAAATACATTTGTATTAAAAAATGTCAGTTTGTAGAGAAACAAGCATGTTGTCTCACAGCTCTGCTTAGCCCTATTACTGAAAAGAAGTCCACTCAGACCTGATCACTCTGAATCACTGTGGAGCACCCGAAGTCAGAAGCCCAGCCCTGGATGCGTGGCACCCCACAGCTGCTGTGGGCTGGCTGTGCCCGGGAGGGACGGAGAGAATTCTGCCTGTTCCTGGCAGCCTCGCCTCATGCGGCTGCAAAGACGAGCACACGTTGTGTCAGCATGGAGATGCGAGCGGTCAGAGGAGTCCGGGCCTGGGAATGCAGCAGGAGAGACTAGGATGATATGAAAACTGCAGAAGAGATGGGGAGGGACCCTTCGTCAGAGAGTGTAGTCATAGGATGAGGGGGAACGGTTTTAAACTGAAAGAGGGGAAATTTAGATTAGATATTAGAATAAATTCTTTACTGTGAGGATGGTGAGACACTGGAACAGGTTGCCCAGAGAAGTTGAGGATGCCCCATCCCTGGAAGTGTTCAAGGCCAGGCTGGATGGGGCTTTGAGCAACCTGGTCTAATGGGAGGTGTCCCTGCCCATGGCAGGGGGGTTGGAACTCGATGATCTTTAAGGTCCCTTCTGACCCAAATCATTCTATGATTCTATGATTTAAGAGGGCACATGGGGCTAGTCATGAAACTAGCTCAGGTGACTGAGCCCTTGAGGGGAATTTGGAAAGATTCGGGTCTTGTTGATGACATTTGTGTGCCTTGTGATGCTGGGAAAGCCTTGCGGGGCTGCTGCAGCTCGTTTTTGAAAGATCTGGCTGCAGTCTGCTCCGGCAGATGCTCCTATGATGCCCTCCAGTGGGGGCTCCTCGCTTTTTCTCTGGAGTAAGGGAGCAGTACTGGAAGGGACCGTGGCCCTCAGCCCCAAACACACGGCAGGGCAAGGCTTTTGTTTCCTGATAGTTACAAACACACCATGATTAATCCGAATTTCATTACTCAGATACATTTGCTCTGTTTTATTTGAGCCGAGGCAGGCCACAGCACAAAATCACAATACTGGCATTCCCGCTGTTCTGCCAAAGCACAAATTCAATTACTCTTGCTGTGACAATGTACCAGTTTGAGCTGCACTACTTTAATTAATTAGGCTTAATACTTTCAGTTGCGTGTTGCATGCTGTGATGAAAGCCGTTTGTCCTCCAATTGCCTCTACGCAACAATTATCGACAATGCTAACGCTGTATATTTCTTATGTTGAAGAGCAGAAGTACAAGACTGAAAAAAAGACTTCCTTTTCTTATAATTTTATCAAGGTTCCATCACCAAGCTTCAGACTTTATATACTAAGATCTGGTTGAAGATTAAATATTTAGATACAGAGCGCAAAACCTTTATTTCTGTAAGTCAGATCAGCAAAACCACATGATTTCAAAATTTTTAAAATAAATTCTCCCGTGTTCCTAGATGCTTCTGAATTAGGCAGCAGTTTAGTCAAACCTGCCCTTGGAAGGAAAAAAACACCACCAAGCCAACGCACCACCACCTAATTCTGGCCAGGTCTCGGCTCACACATCCTTAGAAACTACCAGCACGTCATGCTGAACATCTGTCCAACGTTTCCGACTGCAAGCTCCAACTTGCTGTGAAAGAGCCCCATATACCATCTGCAGAGCATCATCACAGTCTTTCTTCCCTCCAGCTGCAGCATCACCTGCAGAGAGTGCTCCCTCCTCTGCCTCCTCATCTCCTGGTCGGGACATCCAAAAGCAGAGTAGTGGAAGAGGTGTGTAGTGCTACCTGTTTCATCTTGGCCTCTCACCTTTTAAAGCAGACACGTTTTCTAAGCTATATCAAAAAAAATGTGACTGAAGAAGGTGTTGATAGGTGAAGCTTTAAAATTATTTGGTAGTAGGATTCACTGGTGTGGGCAGAACAGGCATTCTGGTCCTGGATGGGATGGGGTTAATTTTCTTCATAGTAGCTGGTAGTGCTGTGCTTTGGATTTGTGACCAAAACAATGCTGAAAACACCCTGAATAGTGCTTGCATAGTGGCAAGGCAACCTCTGCTTCTCACTCTGTCCCCATCCCTGACAAGCAGGCTGGGAGCATGCAGGTTGGGAGGGGGCACACCCAGGCAGGTGCCCTGAACTACCAAAGCAATAGCCCGTGCCCCGTAACACTGCGCTCGGCAATAAAAGGCTGCGGGAAAGGAGGGGAAGACGTTCAGAGGAACCGTCACATTTGATGGAGCCCCACTTTTCTGGAGATGGCTGAACACCTAGGATAGGAAGCAGTGAATGAATTCCTTTTTCTGCTTTACTTTCGTGTGTGGCTTTTCCTTTCCCTATTAAACTGTCTTTATCTAAACGCACCAGTTCTCGCTTGTTACTCTTCCCATTCTCCCACCAACCCCTGCAGGGGGGTGAGGGAGCAGCTCTGCTGCTGAGCTGCCCACTGGGGTTAGGACACAACAGGGGACAGGAGTTGAAGGGAAAAACTAAAACGTGAGTAACTTTTCTCACTTCCTTAGTATCACATGTACAACTTCACCATCAGGTGGGAGGGGTATGTTAGTACAATTAAATTATTCCCTTTCAAGTTCTAGCTACACTCATTTTATTTTTCCATTACCGAATGAAGAGATGGCTTCACATCAGCCAATGTATTTATGGGATTTTAGATTCACAATTACAACCATAAATCAGTTCAGGATGCTAGACTTCAGCAGCAGTAGAACAGATTTACTGTTGTTCACTGAACTGCATGTAAATGAAGCTAATTTGGAAAAAGGCAAAAGAATAACAAAGAAACACCCAGTACTCACTTTCTAACAGCGAAAATAAAGCTTTGCAGGATTCTTCCTCGAAAACAGTTCTGGAAATATATTTTATTATCACTAGTCCAGGAACTCTCCCACCATAAAACTCAAAACTTGTTATTTCTACCCTTCTTCCTCTACCAACACTCACCGAAAGACTTTGTTTGACTCAAGCGATGTATAATCATAGCAAATAATTAGAACAAGATCTGCTAGCTACCAGGGGTCAGTAAAAAAAGAAAGTTTCCTCTCTACTACCACACTTTGAAAATCATGCACATGAAATGCAATGCAAATAATGTTCATATTTTCAAGACCTCCCTATCTTTTGAAATGTCAGAAAAAATGTACATTAGTTCTGGTCCACAACTTGTTACTTGCTAATAATTTCACAAGCGAGGCACCTTACTGGTGAATTTTACTCTACCTTTCTAACATCGTATTTGGGACTCACTAAGTAAGGACACTATTACGGTGGCACTGACAAAACTTCTGGGAAAAACCCCCATTTGGCTGCTTATGCATACCCCTGTACAAACGCCTCCTTGCACATCAATCAGGAACACACCTAGAGGGTACCACAGAGATTTGATAAATTTAACATGTAAGAATTACTGCAGGCTACGATGATGTTCTGCTTGCGTCACTGACGAGTGACAGACCTCTTAAAATGAGAAGCTGTGGGCTTTGCTCACAAGGCACAATGGAAAAGGACCAATGGAATTTTATTACTGTACTATCAATGTTTTTTTGGTATACATTCAAGAAGTGTTTTCTATGAATATTCACGCTGAACAAAAGACACAACGATACTTCGTCTTGAAACCACCAGTGCTAAAGTGTGTTTTATTTCCAACAATTAGCTGTTACATTATCTGAAACAAAAAGTGTCCAAGATAAATAGCTGAAGATGAAGAATCAGAACACTACCGTCTTCGCTACTGCTGTGGCCCCCTTAACGTTTCCTGCTTTTCAACCTTCACTCTTCAGATTCTCCAGGCCTACGGATATCGTCGATCTTTAGAATCATTCTAACCACCTGAGTCGCCAGAGAAATCTGCTGTTTCTTACCAATCAAGGTTTCTATAACATGCTGCTGCTTCATATCTGCCAAAAAGAAGCAGAAGAATTAGACATCCTCCTCAAATCTAGATATAACATTTAACCTGGATAGTAATTTACACGTAATTTTAAAGAATGTTTTAAATTATTGCTCTTGGCCACCATAGCTAACAAACAATTCATACAAACTAGGGTTTTATGTCTGGGTTCTTACCAAAGATCTTAGAACATTAAGATCTAAACTCTTTTCCCAACTAAGTCTTCCCCAATCACTGTTTTTTACCTTTCTGCGTTACTTTATGAAAAGTACAGTTTCCATCTACAAATACTAGAAGGACTGAGCAACTACTAAAGAAGTGAAAGTTCAAATGCCATAAAGCAGCAACACCATATCAAAGAAAGCCACAAATTTACACAAACACAATGCCTTATGTTGTGTTCCAAAAATTTACCATCATCTCTTCTGAAAAAACAACAGAACAGCAGTGTGAAGTTTTTATAAATTGGTTTCTTCTGCTTGTTACAGGTCCGTATTTGCATACATACTGGTGTGAACAACGCTACCTAAAGACATTTCCAAACTTTTGTTTACTTCTTTCACAAGCTGTTTCTCAAAACAACTGTTTCCAGTGGTGCAGCATAAACTGGATCACTAAAACTGCAGTACTGAACACACAGCCTGATCTTGCCTCATACTGAGCAGCTTTTATTACTGTATCACAAGGTCAGTCAACATCTTCAACTAATCTTGCCAACAAATACAGGTTTTCAAGCAATTATACATTTTTGACTTGGTAGAAATGCATGTGTCTCTCCACTTGCATTCGCATTTATTATGACAAGGGAGAAGAGTTCATAACTCAACTGATGCACAGGTTAAAACAACAAAAAAAGGCTGAGGAAGCAAAATAGTGAGCCTTTGGATCTTCTAAGAAAGAAAACCCGGTTACGTTCCTCCTTCCCCATGCTGCAGTTCTTACCATTTGTTCCTTTCTGCAAACAGTCAATGCCGAGGGCAGGATTATTTTCTTTCACTTGCCTCGCCCGCACTTCAGTCATAGTCTGGATTGGATTCATACCACTGTTCTCCGACAGTGCCATGGGAATTACCTCCAGAGCATCTGCAAAAGCTCTCATAGCGTACTGTTCCAGAGATGGGCACTAGGGGAAAAGACATTTAAATTCATGCAACTATTAACTCCAGTGTTAGCACCTCCACCACCACAGTGAGGTGGACTGAGAACTGGCTGTGTGACAGGACCCAAAGGGTAATGATTAATGGAGCAGGTTCAAGCTGGAGGCCTGTAACCAGTG
>JAOXNO010000013.1:84320861-84367697 GCA_028565335.1 Limnodromus scolopaceus
TTCGTAGCCTTTCAACTGCTTGTATGTTGCTCCTATCAGGATCATAAGCTCACTTCCAGAAATAAATCTATGTGCTATGCTATTTTGTGTAAATGCCATGAAAAACACCAAAAACGGAGAAATAATCCTAAAGACTACCTGTTTCACCATCTCTTCAAACTTCTCTTTTTCATATTTCTGCAGTGCCTTGTAATCCTCCACAGATGTGACATCAAGCTTATGCTTGGTTTTAGGCTTAGGTGGTTCAAATGGACAAGTAAGGATTGCAATTTTAGCATCTTTAAGCTCCTGTACAGTTTAAAAAAAAAAATCAAGTTAAGTTTTGACCTCAGTAACACCTCTTTCCCATATTTGTACAACACACAGACATACCTTCATACCTCCATGTTTTTAAAGATAACGTGATTGATTCTGAAGTGAAACTAACAATACCCAAACAATTCCATCAAAAATCTCTCTAAACCACCTAGAAGAAATTCCACAGCTTCAAGGCACTGTTTAAGCACTTAGCAATCTTTACCAGTGGTGCCTTTTTAATGTTTAGGCTTAAAAAAACCCCAACAAATAAAACTTCAACAAAACCATTATTTGCCCTCCCATCCACCGTGACTCATCTTCACAGCCATGTTTTATGTTTGACAAGACTGATACTTTCCATCAGTCTTCCTTTCTATAGGATAAAGTGTCACCAATTAGAAAGGTACTTCAGATTCGTAGAAATTCAAAATTGCCTCCATCTTTCCTGAAGTAGGCTGAACAAAGACTTGGAGATCTTACCTACACCAAATATAGCAAAAGGACAGCTTCTGGAGCATTCCCAACAGGACAACACGACAACTCATAAAGCTTAAGAGCAGCAGAAGCATCTCTTGATACTGAGTTGCACTAAGCATCTTAAGCATATTACGCACTACAGATGATTATTTCTGCTTCAACACAGAACTGTGCACTTGTCACCATTTGGTTGTACAGTAATCCCCCCAGCTAATCCTCAATTTCTAAAGACTGCTGTAACTTCTAACTTGGTTTCTTCCAACATGAAGAACTTAATAATGCTCCTCTTCCCTTTCTCTGTTGATATATGGGTGAAAAAACAAGCCAAACAACACTGTTTAAATACTTAAGAAATGCTAGGACAGCATTTGAAGTGGACTAGACAATCTTATTTAAGACATTACAGAGATGCACAAAAGGACTTCACTTACTTTAGGCATCTGTGGATGACTGAAATCTTTGTCCACAATCACTCCTTTAACCAACTGTGTATCTTCCAGTCTACCTCCAACTTTGCCTTGTACTTTGATCAGCTCAAAATCAACATCTTTACGTTCCATATCTGCTACTGTCAGTACAGCATTTACAGCAATTTCTGCCATTTGTCTATGACAACGGTTAACTCTGTATTTAAAAAAGCAAAGTTGTGTTATATTTCCACAGTTTGGAAATGTTTCCATCAATCTTGAACAGAAAATCACTATAGCTAACAACTTTCATATGATGCATTAAGAGGGGGTCCTACTCAGACCACAGAAATAAAAGATGCCAAATGTGGCGGAAAACAGAAGACACAATATGGTTTGTCTAAGCAGTCTTTGCGAACATAGTCTCAAGATACAGATTTGAAACAAGTGAGAACTAGCTACTACGAAACATTTGGGTCACAGAAACCACTTTTAAGACAGCTCTGCAAAGGAAGCCCTTACAATGCCTGAATTTATAAAACACACACAGATCACATAATGAAAAATACCCTTATGGAACTATCCTACAGTTTTTATTTTTTTTTTTTTAAGAAAAAGAACACACCAAAACAAACCTTTGAAACACAGCCCATAATAATTTTTTTTAAAAGGTTTGCATTACCCTTGGAATTTGCAATGAAGCAGAAATCTGGAACTAACAGAACAGGTTAGAATGAAATTAATTTTGCATCTGTTTCATCTCATGGAATTGACCCTTTGTAGTAAAAGGATTTGGAATTTCTTATCCTGAGACATGGATCCATTGAGAAATTAGCCAAAATCAAATATAAAAGAGCCTTCAGCAGCCACTCCAATAATACAAACAATTTAATAATCCATCAAAACACAAGAAAAAACCAGGATTTCTTCTCTCAACTCAAAGTGGTTTTAAAGGAAACATAAATATTCTTGTGAAGTTTTTGTGACTTACACTTTAGAGCCTAACGTTGTCTTTGCTGTCTGAATCAGAGGCTCAATGTTCTGTGGATCAACTGGAAAGCTGTCACTGATTTTGTCAAGATGCTCAATAGCAATGCGGGCTGCCTGCTCATAACCGTCTGCTATTCTGATAGGGTGAATACCACGATCTAGTAATTGCTCAGCCTGTTCCAACAACGCTCCAGCCAAAACTGTAAAACAAAATTTTAAAATAATGTTTACTCTTCAACAGATTGAATTGAAGGATCATTTTTAGTACATTATCAAAAGATTAAAAAGATGCCTTTTAAATTTTTTCTGTAATATTTTAACAGTTCAAGGTTTCTTAGATGACAAAATACCTGTGAACAACCTCCTACTTGCTATGCTTGGAAAGAAAACTGTGTTACGTTACATCAAAAAGTAGCACGGGTGGTACCAAAGTGGGACAGGTAGAAAATTATGGAAGAATTTTGTGCAGAAAAATTTTCGAAGTACAATGAGAAGTCTCAACACTGACTTCTAATATAACCATACTTAGAAAAGACACAAAAGCATACTTTTATTTAAAAGACTCCTAATACAAGAACTGACAAAAATACTTAAGCAGTAAATATTCTAAAAACATGCTATGGAAAAACTACTGTTACTTCACACAAAATTTCAAAATTTTTGAAAACAGCTGAAGCAGCTTGATTTTAAAGCTGAAAAAGCCAAGTTAAATTTAAGTCATTTCTTACCAACAACTCCAGTAGTTCCATCCCCAATCTCATCATCTTGAGATTTAGACAGCTCCACCATAAGTTTGGCTATCTGGTGATCCACATCCATCATATTCAGGATGGTAGCACCATCATTTGTCACAGTTACCTCACCGTCTTTGTCCACCATCATTTTATCCAAGCCTAAAGATAATAATATTCAAAGCATAAATGAAAATCTAGAAAATCCCCAAAAACAATTATCGAGAAAGAACGATTAAAATTATTCCACAATTACCATTAGGCCCCAGGGATGTTCTCAGAGTACTTGCTACAGCCTTTGCTGCCATTATGTGAGACTATAAAACAAAGGAGAAATAAGTTAAATCATTATCATGCATCCTAAAGTCATAATATTAAGCTAAGAAAAATACGGAGCAAAAAAGCTAATGCAAATATTGTAGTTTAACTGTCAACAGCCAAATATAATTAAAAAAATAATAAAATTGATGTACATTTATTGATTTTATCCTAGAAATATTTCCTGTGCCTTTTCTTGCACAGCTTGCACTTGCACCGCCAAGGTACACAAAAAGCAGAGCAGCTGAAATGACAGCCCCAAGGTTTAAAGCGGGTAAGCAACACAATCAAGCAACGAGAAGCCAGTACAATTTTGCTCCATTCTTCCACCAGTATTCAAATCACACGCATCCACACAAGGCTGCCTACTCGCTCAGCCGCCGCCTTCCTTAGGAACACGGACTAAGCTTCAGATGGCGGAAGGCTAAAGGGGGGGCAGGGGACGGAGTGGAGCCCCCCTACCCGCGGCGACCAGGGGGCACCGAGAAGTAGCCCCACCTGCAGGGCAGACCAGCCCGAAGCCACGCGACTCAGGGCACGGAGACCCCACAGACTCTACGCCGCGGGTGGCGCATTCCCAGCCCCACGGGCGATGGCTTCTTCTCCCCACTCCGTTCCTTCCACGCCTAGAAGCCTAGACCAGACTTCGGGCGAACTGCGCCGGACACCGGGGCAGAAGACCCTCAAGACCAGGAACACCTCGTCCTAAAGGGCTCCATCCTCCCGCCACGGCCTAACGGCGCCCGCTCCCCACCCACCCCTAACGGCAGCATGGCGCGGCGCGGCCCGGCCAGCGAGGGCCCGCGGGCGGATCGTCGGCCCTTTCATCCCGCTCACCTTGAGCGCCTCGAGCCCCATAAGGCGCGTCTTGCGCTCCTGGTCCTTAAGGATGAGGAAGGGGCGCCCATACTCATCAAAGGCCAGAGTCCCCATGGCCGACATGACTGCCGCCGCTCCCCGCTCCGGGCAAGCACGAGCCGGACACCGCCCCGTGACGCAGCACGCACGTCCGGCGCGCCAGCGCCGCGCCTGCGCAGCCGGCAGCCGCGCGACCTATTTGGCGGGCGGGGGGTGTACGGCGCCTCCGGCTGGCCTTTCTGGAAGCATCCGCCAGGGTGGGCCTTGCGCGGCGGGGCCCTCCCACAGCTGCGGGAGGGGAGTCGAGGGGGCGGGGGATTCCACATTAGGTAGAAAACGGGCGCCGAGCGCGGCAGCAGCGGGCCGCGTCGGGTGACGCGAAGGAGTAGGGACAGAGGCATGGCGTAAAGGGTGTGCGCCGCTCCTCTCATAAGCGCATTCAGAAAGGTTTCGTCCTCCCCCGTTTGGCGAATTGGTATTGCCCACTGCTATAAATATGGAGGGGGGGTGCGCCGTGGGCCTGAGGGAGGTCGCTGTGGGAAGGGGTGGGTTGGCTGGGAGGGCGGCTAGCTGCTGAGGGGCGTTGTGCTCGGAAGAGAAGCTCCTCTGGAAGGCAAGGACGATAACCGCTGAGGGACGGTTCCCTGAGCGCGGGCTGTGGGCGGTCTCGGGGGGGAGGGCGCTCTTTGCGCTGCCCCTCAGCTGTGCTGGGCGCGCTGCTGCCTGCCCGGGGTGGGAGAGCTATACGCCTAAAAGGAAACTGCCCTGAAAAACTAAGCTGGTGCTTCAGCTCCTCAAAAACAGTAATAGTAATGTTTCCCTAGGGTCTAGGAATAGTTAGAGGGATATAAGTTTTGTTTTTGTTGTTTTTTTTTTTCTGCTGTCTGCTCTATGATACAAAACACTGCTTTGTTTTAAATAAGTACTAATAAAGATAGATTAGAGAAAACGGTTTTTCTAATATCTGTCTTCAGGTGTGATGTCGAAGGCACTGGTGGAGGACAGCCAGGCAGCAGGCCCACAGGAGGCGCGTGAGGCCAGCTCCCAAAAGAGGGTCTGGGGGCTGATGGTCACCGCTGGTGTTGGTGGGACCTTGGTGGCCCTGTATGCTGTGGTCACCCCCTTTGTGACCCCTGCGCTGAGGAGAGTGTGCCTGCCCTTTGTTCCTGCAACTTCCACCCAGATCCAGAACGTGCTGAAAATGTTAGAAAACAGAAGCGGTTCCCTAGTTGACATTGGTAGCGGGGATGGCCGTATTGTAAGTTACGGATATCACCTGTCAAATGTGCAAAATGCTCTAGCTGTGGCTGCTGGGTTTTTTTTTTATTAATATATATGAATGTCTTTGGTGTCCAGTGTTTTTGTTTGAGCCTTAGAAAAAGGCTGGAAGCTGAGAAAGGTTTACATTCAGCTTAGGTGAGTAATCAATATTTTTGTGCCAGTCTTACCTGCTTGGCAAGGCAGTGTACAAAATGATAACCTCATCCTGTTGGCTGGACGGAATTGTACTGCATTCGCATGAAAAGATGCAATTGAAGTATTGGTATGCTTCAGAAGAAACTGATTCCACACAGGTCTATAGCTGCAGCATGTGAGGCTGTATGAGATTAAATAGCACTCTGCTTTTGGAGCTGCAGCTCTATGCTTATTGTATAAAGGTGATAGAAGAGCAAAAGAGAATGAGAGATGAGCAATGGATTCCAAAAATAAAATTCCTAGTATTGTTAGAACTGAAGACTTCATGCCTTTGTGCAGCGCTGGCTGCCTTGCTTCAAAATTAATGTGGTGAAACTAGAATAATTGGCAAGAGAAATGGTGAGAATCACCAAAGCCAAGGTGATAACCGTGTTTCCCAGATATTGTCTGAACCCTGATTTGTGAAATGTGGTGGTGTATAGTAGAGAATGGTGTGGGTTTTTTTGTAGTTGTTGTGTTTTGTGTACCACTTAGTAAATATCTGCTTCAAGTCTGTTCTAGCCACAGGATGGCGCACTAAGTGAATTTTTGATGGAAGCAAGTAAGTTCTTGAATGCTACCTTGTCCATATTTTGTGTGAACGAGTCAACCATTTGTCCACACTAAAAAAATTTTATTTGGAAATCCAAATCTGTGAAGGTGGCTTAGAAGGGATTGTGCTCGAGTAGGAAATGGAAAAAAGCACGTAGGTATAAGGGAACTGCAGTTTTTGATGTCCTCTCTGCTCAGCATCTGGCTGTTGACCCTCATCTGAGGCACCTATTTGACTAAGTACTGCATGTTTATTTCTGATTTTGTGTATATATTATATATATGTGCCTAAATGGAGATTGAAGGCTACTTGGAGAGTGAGGTGCCTAAAATTGAATGGTTGGTGTTGCCTTAATGCATCTGTCCTAAAAAGGTTGAGATTCTCTTGTGATGCTTTTGAATATTTAGCACTTACTGGGGTGTACTTGGCGGGTAAATCTTTTTATTTCCAATATGGTAAAAATGTGAGACTTTTTTAGTATATTTGCAAATGCTGTGTGCATGATGCAAGATGCATTATTTTAATAGTGTGAAACACACTGTCCAGGTAATGCTGTTTGATAGGTTCTATTAAGAAATGTGTACTACTTCCTGATTTGACCTTGTCTGTTCTGTAATTCATAGTTCATCAGTTTTTTTTTTTCAGGTAAAAACTTGGCAGTAGCCTTTTAAATTATCACTTAAACTTTAATTCTAGCAACTGGTGCCATTTTGTATTTTCCTTAATTTTTTCTTTTTCTAAAAAATCAATATGTTTTGATGTTGTTTGATGACACTTGCTATACAGTTTAATAATTCTAAATCTTAGTGCCTAATATAGAGGAATGTCTGAAAACCTATTTGTTATCTGAATTACCTTTTGCCTTTTAAAATGATACATGAAGCTTAGCATTGGATGAAAGCTGTACTGTGAGATTTATATGTGGTTTTGTTTTTTTTTCCCCCAATTTTTTAACCCCCATTTAAATTCTTGACCTACATTCATACTTTTTCTATTGGTAGGTTGCTTTGGCTCTGATTCAGGGGTCTCTCAAGTGCCTACCCATCACTGCTCTTCAAATAAGAGTATTTCGGTGTTCAATTTTGGTACTCTTTAATCCCAGGGTAGTGTCATGAATATATTAAATTAAACTTTTATATAAATTATAGACATACTACAAGCTTACAGCTTTGCCCTGTGAATGTTTAAGTGGTTCATTTTGTTCTACTCATTTCAATGGGACTACTCATAACAGTAAAGTGTAGTTTGAGTTTTTGTTCACTATGCTACTGATCTATTGGGGATTAAAATCTGAATTACTTTAGAAAGTGTGTTCCTTTAATTTGTATTGTAAATAGAACTAACTCTGTGCTCCTATTTAGATGAATACAATTTCTCTGTTTCTAAGTGAAGATTTATTTTCTTCCTTGTAGGTGATAGCAGCTGCAAAAAGGGGATTCAAAGCTGTTGGTTATGAATTAAATCCCTGGCTAGTCTGGTACTCCAGATACCGTGCATGGAGAGATGGAGTACATCAGAACACCAAATTTTATATTTCAGACCTATGGAAGGTAGGTGGTGACAGATGTGAGAATGAACCTGGGATGTTGAAGAGATTTCCATAATTTGGTGATACTTTCTTGAAAGAACCAGAATGGTGTCTGACCACAAGGTGCTGTATTGGGCTTTGAGAAAAGTACTTGAGCCCATAGAAACTAGACTCGCAAGACAATTCACTGCTCTGATGGTTTTGTGCTTCAGTGAAGTGCTGTCCTTTTTCAGTACAGGCTCCTCAAGCAATATCATGCTTGTGTCTGATGAATGGTGCGGGGTGCTGTGATGTCAGGCTTCACTGGCAGCTGATTCTGTAGAGTCAATAACAAGATTCTTACTCCCTTAATGTGCAAGATCACAATCTCATCTGACGCTTCATTAGACGTGTTCTTTTCTAACTCTGCGACGTGTTACCTGGTTTTGAATGTTGCTTTAAGGTAACTTATCTGTGACTGAGATTTTTTCACAATTTTCAGTCATTTGAGTAACAGTTGCTTCTTTAATGAGGTGCACTTTTTTGGGTCATATTTGTGGGCCTCTCCCCTGCTATTCCTGTCAAAGTTGTGGGGTTGTTTTTGTTTGTGTTGTTTGGTTGGGGTTTTTTTGGTGGTGGTTTGTTTTGGTTAAGAATGGCATTTTGTAATGGGTAAAGTGAGTACCAGGAATTTTGGGGAAAAGTGTTGAATGTACTGTTTTTATCTTTGTTCTGAGAGGATCATAGGAAAACTTCAGGCACTGACTGGAAGAACCCAGGTGTTGGAATGCCTGGCAAAATTTTATAGCTAGCTAGCATTTAACAAAAGTGGGGGCAATCTGAAAACATACCTCATTTTAACATATAGGAGTTGTGGAAAAACAGCTGTGAGTAAAATCATGTTGGTATTTTCTTAATACTTTCTGTGCTGTTAGAATCGATGCCATAGTCTTGGTTAGGCAGTAGAAGATTTTTGGTGTTCAGCAATATAAAGTTGTCTTTAAGTGGAAATCTGTGTGATGCAAAGTTGATACAGGATCTTCTTTCTTATTCTTGGTCTAAATCCCTGTTGTAAGGAGTACAGCTAGAGGGATTAGGGGAAAAGAATGGTGAGAACTTCTCCAAATATAAATGCTATTTTCATTAAGACTTGTTCTCATATTCTGTTTTAGGTTTCTTTTTCCCATTATACGAATGTTGTTGTTTTTGGGGTACCTCAAATGGTAAGTTTACAATTTTTGCATTATTTGATTGTTTTGATACCAAGGCATTCAGTGTTAGTACATTTGTCTGCAAAATGAGTCAACCTGCAGAATGTCAAACATAGTTGGTACTAATATTTTGATATTTCATTGTTGCTTATTGATGTCCATTACAAAACCTGATAAAACTTGGGACAATATGCAGACTGGACCTCTGAAAATATATGTATTTTTTTTGAGAAGTATTTTCTGTCCATTGGTCCAGAACCAAAATGAAAACTGCTGTGCTCAAGTTGCTTGGGTGGAAGGCGATAGATCGGTTCTCGAAAACTTCTGTTTTTCATACTGGAAAACCGTAGAGTTGGAAATTGGCTACAGCTGATTTTTGGGAACCTTGTTAGAGGACTGAACTTTGCTTAAGTTCTACAGGAACTGGATCACCCCAAATAGGCCAGTAGCTGGTGTATTGAAATAATCCCTTGCCCATATTAGACTGTGAGGGTTTGGGAAGGGAGACAAATACTTCTAGTATCATTGCTAAAGTACGAGTCTACAAATTCTTTGTCTTTTAGGAAGGTTTTGTAGCCTCTGTTCGTTGTATGCCTGGGGAAAATGTGTTCTTCAGAACTGGTGTAGAAATTGAGTTGCATAGTGACTGCTTTATTGATATATTCAATAAGTTCAGTCAGACTTTACATTCCCTTTGGCTTTCAGCTTAATCTAGTTTTCTTTTTCTCTCTTTACTGGAATAGAAAAAAAATCTTAAATATTTAAATATTCATCATATTTTGATTTATTATCAAAATATTCTATATAGGTTGAATGCATGTGGAGGAGTGAAACAGAAATATCCTATGCTTTTGTATTGGTTCTTCCTCTGCTAAGGTAGATGTGGCATGAAATGAGTAAAGAGCTTTATGTGACGCTATACCATACAACGTACACCACTATTTCTGTGGTAGTAGCAGGAAGATGCAACAAGAAGCGTAATATAACTTCCTATTTCTCTGCTTTGTCTTTAACAACATTGGAATTAAATACCTACTTGAGGTTCAAATTGTAACTCATGTTGGAATCTGAAGTGAAAACGCATTATTTTTTTTCCCCCCTTACTTTTGTGGGTGGCGTGTTAGTGAGAACTATGATGATACTTGTCCTGCAGATGTTGCCAAGTTTGGGTATTGTGTGCTCTCTAGCTTGAATTCCAGGAGGGGGCAGTATAAATATTTGAATTTGCAGTCAGAAATTCTGTAATGGCACTCAGGGGCAGGTGGAGAAAGATATTTCAGTAAACTAGAAGAAAATGCCCTGGGAAAATGTGAGCAAACCTAGCAGAAATACTGGCTTAACTTTAAATGTAATAGTATAAAGTGAGATAAATTAGTAACAGCTATGATAGAAAGAGTAGCTATAGGGCTCAGAATAAGTTCAGTAAACTCAGTAAATAGTAGGCTAAATTATTGCAATAAAAAAACTCTCATAAATGTAACATATCCAAACATATGAACTACTGTGTTTCCTGAACATTTTTTTTGCTCATGATCCCTTTTAAATTTACTTCTAGAGTTGTGAATGCTTAGCCTCCTGAATGACTAAATTGATTTTCTAGAAACTTCAATGCATTTTGTCTTTTTTACTGAGGGCAGTAGTTCTCTTTACTTTTTTTAATAATACTGGTCTGATATGATGCTGTCATGCAGTGCTTTTATGTCATATCCATGATTAGTTTACAGAACTAGGATTTATTGATCTTCAGGGAAGACTAAGAGCTCTCTGTTCTTGCAACAGCTGGGGGAAGGTGTGTTTGTCTATGAGTCACTGCAGAGAGACTTTTACTTGTTCAAGGTGGGATGACACAATTCTTTGCAGGTGTTCATGTTCACAGCTTCTGTGTATTTTAACTGATTATATACTGTAAAAAAGGTTTACTAAACTGTTTGTCTGTGTAGACATAAAAAAAACCCAACCCTGGGGTGATATAAAATATAGCAAGATTATAACACTTAGTGCTACTGAGACATTTAGCTTAAAAACTATTTTGACTGTTTGGTTCAAGGGTACAATTCTTTTTGGCTGAACTATTAATAAAGTTTTCCAATTTGAGCTAATATAGACATGAGTTGTCACTAATTTTCATAATTACTCATTAAAAATTAGGCTATGTCTGTATTAGTAATTTGTATAACAGCTTAGTCCTTCCTTTTCTAGTGTCTCAGCTCAGTCTGAGATACCAAAATGGGCTTATTTTTCTAGTTTATTTAAGGTGTGGTAGCAAAAAATGTTTAAAAGCATTTGCTGTATGGATTAAATCAGAGCACAGAATGCTTAAAAATATTCGGTGGTGACTCTTTAATATATTAGATCTATGACTATAATTTTCCTAAAATATTCCATTGTAAGCGTAAATATAGCTATAATAGGATGTTACATCAAAGGCACACCCTGCATGTGTGTGATAGTGGAAGCTATCTGCAGTCTTTGGAAATACATTTTCTTCAGTCAGTCTTGTTTTCTAATAATGTTCTGTTGGTGGTTTGTTTTCTGTGGTTTTTTTCATTTAGTTTGTGTCTTTTGTGACTTAAATGAGCTGTATTTGTTTTGACCTTTTAGTAGCTGAATGCTATGTCATATATCAAAGTAAATAGATTTTTTTATATATAATAGAAGTAAACTGTGGAGCTTGCTATTATAATTACTCCCTGAGATAGCTACAGTATGTAAGAATAAAAGGAATTCCAAATGGGTGTGCACTGATCTACTTAAGCGTAACATCAGACTTTTCTAAAGGACAAAAATGGCTAAATCTATCCAGTTTCATTTTTTTCCAAAACCTAATCACTGTCTGGGTTGGGAAAGAAATTTCTTTGAAGTCTAGATGTGTTAATTCATTTCTCATTTAATCCATAGCAGAATTTGAAAGTACTTATTGGAGACGGAGTATCTGACTTGGCAGGGTGTTGCTCTGTTCTGCAAGAGTAGAGATATTTCTCTCAGCTTTCATGTCTGCTAATTTTTTCAAATGGAGGAAAGCTAGACTGTAGCTCTTCAACCAAGTAGAGTTATGTAGTGGTATTTGACATGGTACCCCACAATATCCTTCTCTGTAAATTTGAGAGGTATGGATTTGGTGGGTATACTGTTTCGTGGATGAGGGATTGCTGGATGGTTGCATCCAGAGAATAGTGGTCAATGGCTCAATGTCCAGATAGAGATTAGTGATGAGTGGTGTCCCTCACGGGGCCCCTACTGGGACTAGTACTGTTTAATCTCTTCATCAATAACATAGACAGTGGGATTGAGTGCACTCTCACCAAATTTGCAGGTGACACTAAGCTGAGTGGTATGGTTGGTACGCTTGAGGGATGGGATGACATCCAGAGGGACCTGGACAGGCTTGAGAACTTGGCCTGTCTGAACCTCATGAGTTTCAACAAAGTCAAGTGCAAGGTCCTGTACCTGGGTAGGGGCAATTGCCAGTATCACTACAGGGTGGGGAAGGGATTGAGAGCAGCTCTGCAAGAGAAGGACTTGAGGGTACTGGTGGATGAAAAGCTGGACATGAGCCAACAATGTGTGCTCACAGCCCAGAAGTCTGACCGCATCTTGGGCTGCATCAAGAGAAGTGTGGCCAGCAGGTCACGGGAGGTGACCCTCTGCTCTGGTGAGACCCCACCTGGAGTACTGCATCCAGCATTGGAGCCCTCAGCACAGGAAAGACATGGACCTGTTGCAATGAGTCCAGAGGATGGCCACAAAAATGATCAGAGGGCTGGAACACCTCTCCTGTGAAGACAGGCTGAGAGAGTTGTGGTTGTTCAGCCTGGAGAAGAGGAGGCTCTGGGGAGACCTTATTGTGGCCTTTTAGTACTTAAAGGGTGCTTATAGCAGTTGCGATAGGACAAGGGGTAAAGGTTTTAAATTAAAAATGGGTAGATTCAGACTAGATGCAAGGAAGAAATTTATTAAGATGAAGGTGGTAAAACACCGGAACAGGTTTCCCAGAGAAGTGGTATATGCCTCATCCCTGGAAACATTCATGGTCAGGTTGGACGAAGCTCTGAGCAACCTGACCTAGTTGAAGATGTCCCTGCTTGTTGCACAGGGGTTGGACTAGGTGAACTTTAAAGGTTCCTTCCAACCCAAACCATTCTATGACTCTATATGCCGTTTCATACAGTACTATTGCAGGGATTGACACATGTATTGACAGACTGGAACCAACAAAGCTTAATTTCAGTAGTGTGTAACATAGCAGAACTTTACCATATGGTGACAGCAGAATGTTTGCTTTGAGTTGTTGGCCATATCATGTTTTGAGTGTTGCAGTATCTGTTTTGGGGTTAGCCTGGGTATTATGAGAGGCATTGGCCTTTGACTATCACATAATAGTTTATATGACTTGGGTTATCATAAATAGCATAAATGCGGGGGGCTGAACTCTCATTCTGTAGAGAGAAGAATTCTACTGAAGAGAATCATGAATTGGAACATGTAAAGTCTTTATTTACGGGCTGTTTTTTTTAACGTAAGGGATTATCTATGGGTTTTGATTGAATTTTTAGAACTTAAGAGTTACGTTTTCCTTGATCTCAACAGTTAAGGCAAAATAACCATTTTCTATTTTTAGATATTCTTTGTCAATGCATCAAAGCCAAAATGTATATAATAAGTACTTTCCTAAAATTTTTTCCAAAATTCCTCAAATCTTGGACTTTCCTTAAACACTTGATTTAGATTCTAAAGAGAATGCCTCTGTTTTTTACTGCTTCTGAAAGCTTTTTATTGTTGCTCAACAGATGCCACAGTTGAAGAAGAAGCTAGAAGAAGAACTTGAATGTAATGCCAGAATCATTGCCTGTCGTTTTCCTTTCCCTTCTTGGATCCCCGATCACACTACTGGAGAGGGAATAGACACCGTGTGGGCCTATGATTTGAAACATTCTAGAAGACATGAAACAAAAACCTTGGCAGTTACACCAGAGACGGAATTCTAAATATCTAGTTTGGTTTTGACCTGAAATTTTCAGCTTTGACTTTCACCTGTTAAAGATAAGATTAACATGAATACATCCCCATGACTGGAATACATATTCACTGAAATAGCTGAAGTACACTGGTTACCTGAAAGCGCAAGAAGGTTAGTGAAAGGTGTAGTTAAATAGCTTAATGTCATTAGTAAAAACTATAAGAAAATTTTGTAGAAGTGGCAAACTTTAATATGGAAAATAGTATAAAACACAGTTCACTACTGCTAAGGGGAATACACGTAGAAGTTAAAATGCTCAAATTGGCGAACTTAACATGTGCATTCTTTCAGATCCTACATAGCATTTGTTATTGGGGTTGGAAGTGATGTGCAAGTGACTTCTTAAATGAGCCGTGGTGCCCAAATGTCTTCATTATGTATGCCAAGTAGGCATAATGCTGTATACATCAAAATGATGCAGATTGAGCATGGTGATGATATCAGTTTTACACCTCAGCCTTGAATGTGGTTTTTTTTTTTTAAGTTGAATGTAACAAATCAAGCAAATATAACAAGTTGTTTATTCATTAACACAAGTGCAGCCTTTAATTGCATTAATGTATTTTTATTTAACGTGTTACCTAAAGACAAATCTGCAGAAAATGAGCTCTTATGGAACAGTTACTGGTATAAGCCTTTGCAAATGACCATGATTTTTTTCTAACCTTTCTGAGGAAGGGTTTCAAAAGTCACCTGCTTGGCAGTGATGTGTCACCACTTCTGTGTGCTCAAACCTTGTATAAGGTACGGGTAAGAGCTCCTTACTTGAATGTGTTATGAAAACCATCTCTGATTCCAGAGCTATTTGGTCTGGCTGGCTTGGTTAAATCTGATTTGACCTCATTTAAATTATGGTTAGATTGGAAGGAAGGTTTTCAATCAGGCATCTTTTTCCCCTCTGCTTTTCTGAGCACTGCCATCTGACGAGCTGTCAAACTCATGGTATGGCTGCATGGCTTTTCCTTGAAAATGAAGCAAGCTCTCTCTGTCTTTTTGCTGATACTGTTTTGCAGTGGGGTACTGGCACTAACACAACATTTTTCTTTTCTAATGTGGTTACAGAACTCTTCTATTTTGTAACAGTCCGCTTACTTGGTCTTTCTTTTTGTTCCCAGGTAAGGTTTGACTGTTTTAACCCATTAGCAGTTAGTCAAAGTTCATAATTAGCCTCCCTTGGCCACAGTTAATATACAGACTGTTTGTTAAGCAGTGACTATGTAAGGTTGACAGACCTTTGCATATAGGATACCCATAGAACGCAGCTAAAACAGTCTAGGGAATTGTCACCTGACTTCTAGGCAATCGTAACCACTACTGAAATTAGCTCAGCCCAAGAGAAGTGCTGAGACCTTGCAATTTCAGGTAAATACAAAGCCTGTGATATTTTATTAGGCATTGGGAAAGCATGTTTGCTGGACTATAGTATGTGACTTGAACAGAAGTTAGATATTATTTGGGGTGTATAGTCTTCAGTTACACATGTACCCAGGCTTTTTTTTTTTTTTGATGGGAGGGGAGGAGGAAGGAGAATGTAAAATGCAAATCTACACTGAGGAATTGATATGGAGCAGCTGAATAGTTGCATCCTGATAATATATACAAAGCAGGAGAAGAAAGAGGCAAACCTATCTGCTCTGGAGTCTGCAAAGGAGAGATGGTTTCAGCCTTGCATGGAAAGGCACAGCTGTAAACATGGAGACTGTTCAGTATCGAAGAATACTGATTTCTGGTAAGCTGTCTTTTACAGCCTTTCACTGCAGTGTAACATAGTGCATCTTGTAAAACTGTACTAAACTCTTTCTACATTGATTAGAGTGTTGTAATTATTACACAGTGACAGGACAGGGCTACAGTGGCTTTATGTAAACTGGCTGAATTTACTCTAATATCCCAAGGCCATAAAACTGGAACCTCAGACAATGGAAACCTGGCATGGTTTCTATTGAAAAAGATCATACAAAGCGGAAATTAGCTAATCAAGCAGAGTCCTTCCCTGAAGGATTTTAAAGGAGAAGAGGAGACAAAAGATTTTGACCACGTGAATTGTGACTTACCTGCCTTGCAGTGGTTTGACCCATGTTTCTGCTGCCTGCTTTCACTAAAGTTAGTTTGCAGGGAATTAAACAGACACTTACTTTTTCTGCTGTGGTTGACTATATATTTGTCCGTTGCATTATCATTTGCCTGTTAAAAGATAAAACTGAATTTCTCAATTCAGCCTGTGGTAAAGGCTTTGGGGCCTGTACTACTTAGTAACCACCTGTCGCTCCAGAAATATTTGTTGCGGAGGGCAGGGTAGAATTAATGATGTGATGGCCTGAGCTTTGGGAGTACTAAGTGCTGTCCTCAAGGCAAGGAGAGATTTATGAATGCTTTTAAATTAAAGCAGAAGGCTGTTTCTTGCTCTGGTCATTTACATTTGGGGGCCTAAACTGGGATAGACAGTGGTCTGAAGGTTCGGTATTCGTTATTACATAAAGAAATGTGTTATATTTCCTGTTTCCATGGCTGAAGTGTGAAATGGAAAGTAAATTAGAAAATCACAGAATGGTAGGGGTTGGAAGGGAACTCTGGAGATCATGTAGTCAACCTCCCTGCTAAAACAGGTTCACCTAGAGCAGGTTGCACAGGATTGTGTGCAGGCAGATTTTGAATATCTCCAGAGATGGAGACTTCACAACCTCTCTGGGCAGCCTGTTCCAGTGCTCTGTCACCCTCAAAGTGAAGAAGTTTTTCCTCACGGGAATTTCCCATGTTCCAGTGTATGCCTGTTGCCTCTTGTCCTGTCACTGGGCACCACTGAAAAGAGTCTGCTCTTGACACTTGCCCTTTAGATATTTATAAGCATTGATGAGATCCCCTCTCAGTCTTCTCTTCAGGCTGAACAGACCCAGGTCTCTCAGCCTTTCCTCATAAGAGATGTGCTCCAGTCCCTTGATCATATTTGTAGCCCTCTGCTGGACTCTGTCTAGTAGTTCCTTGTCCTTCTTGAGCTGGGGGGCTCAGGACTATTCACAGTACTCCAGGTGCGGCTTCACCAGGGCAGAGTAGAGGGGGAGGATGACCTCCCTTGACTTGTCAGACACGCTTTTTTTTCATGCACTCCAGAATACCATTGGCCTTCTTGGCCACAAGGACACATTGCTGGCTGATGGTCAACTTGTCCACCATGACTTCCAGGTCCCTCTCTGCAGAGCTGCTTTCCAGCAGATCAACCCCTAACCTGTACCGGTGCATGGGGTTATTACTCCCTAGATGCAGAACCCTACGCTTTCCTTTGTTGAGCTTCATTATGTTCCTCTCAGCCCAACTCTCCAGCCTGTCCAGGTGTTGCTGAATGGAAGCACAGATTTCTTACTCGTACACAGATTTCTTACTCGTACACAGATTTCTTACTCATATGGATGTAGATCTTGAGCTGGGAGGAAGTGGTGCTTAAATATTAACCAGCTCTCTTGGACCCCCTTACCTTCTAGAGCCCTAACCCATGGGATTCCTCCAAGTAGGTCTTTGAAGAGGCTAAAATTAACTCTTCTGAAGTCCAGGGCTGTAATCCTACTTATCGCCCTGTTTCTTCCATGGAGAATCTTGAATTCCACCATCTTGTGGTCATTGCAGCCAAGGCTGTTCCCAGCCTTCGCATTCCCAACTGCTCCTTTTTTTGTTAGTACAAAGTCCACAGCACACCTCTCCTTGTTGGCTTCTCCATCACCTGTGTCAAAAAGTTACCATCAATGCTCTGCAGAAACCTCCCGGACTGTGTAAGCCTGGCTCTGTTACCTTTCCAGCCAATAACAGAGTGGTTGAAGTCCCCCATGAGAACCAGGGTCTGTGGGGCTATTTCCAGTTACCTGTAGAAGGTCTCGTTGACTTTCTCTTCATGATCTAGTGGTCTGTAGTAAACATCCACAAGAGCGTCACCCACATTAGCCTGCCCCTTAATTCTTAACCATAACCTCTGACATTCTTCATCCACCCCTAGGCAGAACTTGATACATTCCGGTTACTGTCTCACATAAAGGCAGCTCCACCACCTCCCCTTGCTGGACTGTCTTTTCCTTTTAATTTACAAGGGGGAACTGGGAAAGCATTTTCTTACCATGTTGTCCTCAATTTTTCTATTGCTTGCTATGTTCATTTGATAGTTTACAAGATTAAATACTTAACTGTGACTTCAGTTATCACAGTATGGATTATTATGTTGATACACTTCCAATTACTAGGGTAACGTATTATGATTTCGTTGATATGCTTCTTCAGAGTACAAATTTGTTTCTTCTGAAAACCAGGAAAGCCTTAGAGAACTGGCTTAATCAAATTATAGTGTAAATTTGAAGCCAAAAGAAGGAAACCTTCAGGCTACGCGTGCTGTTCAATACACAGAAAAACCTATAGATTATCTTTGTTTACACCTTCTAGTAGAATCACTTTCGTTTTGGGAATCACGTTTTTTATTCCTTCCTTGCCCTGCCAGATCTTAGCAAAAAAATTGCTACATTGCTGAATGAGTAATGTGTTTCTGAAATATTATAGAGTTTGATCTGTCTGAAAATAATACAGGTCAGAGTTCTCTAGGAGTCAGACTTTCAAATTACTTTTTTTTTTTTTGCATTGAGACAGATTACATCCCCACAGACTTTGTGATGCAAGATAAATTGTACCAATTGTACCAATGCAGCACTTGAGTGCTACAATTCTAATTTTGTAGTTTTCTATTTTGCATAAATTTGCTTTCAAGGAGAAGAGGTATGGCTACAAGAGAGCCATCTGATACACAGGTTGCTCGGTAGAGTGTACTGCACAGTCACAGTAGCTATATAGGAACATCAACCAATCTTGTCCAGATTTGTTTGTGAAATGTCCACACGTTTTGAGAGCTTTAGGCATTTCCATGTTTACTGGGTGTATTGAAGTTCTTGATTTATCCTCTGGAGTCTGTTAAACACTGTCACTTAATATAATATTGCTCTAAGGAAGTTAATCCTCTGTCTCTGAGCTGCTATTTATTTCTGACTCATAAGTTGTAGCCAGGTAAGAAGGTACAGAATCAAATTTAAAATAAAGTACCACATTTCAGAAGCCAGTTGAATGAGCATGCTCTGTGGGATGAAAAAAGAGTTCCAAAGGCCAGGCTTTGGGAAAGTCTTTCACCTTTCATGAAGGACGCAGTTCAGGAAGTGACAGAGATCTCCTGAATTCTGCATAATTTTTTTAAGAACGACTTGAGCCTTGCTTTTCTCATGTGTGTGTTCTTTAAAAATTATTGCCACCATCATACCATTCTTACAGCAAGTAAGCAGGAAGTAAGCAGAGGTAGCATTTTTGTTTATATAAAATATTTTGAGCTATGGGAGAGAAGGAGGAAGAGAATCTTATGGCCCAAGTATGGCAGTTTGAACTATTTCAGAAGCAGTTTGACAGACTTGCACATCAACTGTGCATTCTTCTTATTGCATAGGAGTGTCCATACTGAAGATGGGCTGTGATGATCTTTTTCTCAGAAATGGGCTCATGTCTGATAGCATTACACTAGAACGAACACTAATTCTTGAAAGCTCTCAGACTTCTGTAATTTCACTTTTCATGATGGTTTACAAATGCTGAAGTGTTTATTCAAGAAAGGACATGAATCCTTCAAATGTGTGGTTGAAGAGGGCAACTTAACATCAGATTTAATGGCAGTAAATTCTGCTTTGAGTTATTTTTCTTTCACATATGCCAAGTTTGCAATTCTGCAATTTAGCCCCAATTTGGTTTTTCAGAAGTAACCTGTTTCTTTTAGAAGACTTCTTGATAAGACAATGTGGCACCTCTGTTTAATTTAAAAAATCACCCTTGAGCGAGGTAGCTGCAGAATTAATATTTTCAGTGTTTTTCTTTTTATGATCGTCATTCTGTTCATCCTTGTGTGCTTTACTGAGGGAGACTTATACATGGATAGTTACCTTTTTTTTTCCTTAATTCTTCTTCTGAATTCTCCCTTTTATTTCAGTGTTTGCTTTTAGTTTTCATATTGCATTTTTTCAGTTTGACTATTTGACATCATAAATTCAGCAGATCTTACTTCCTTTAATAATTTTTTTTCTGTAAACTAGTTGGGGTTTTTTTCAGCAACTTTACAGGAAGACTATGTTAAGGACTGTCCTTTTTCTCTCCAACATTTTAACATGTATTTAACTAACCTCCTTGATTTATTTAGCAGCCCATATGCTGACATAGCATGACTTTTGTTTCCAGTAAATGAAAGAAAAACACATCCACCCATATGGTATGTAGACTGAAAAAATAGCTTTGGTCTACAGCAATTCTGACTATTTAGTATTTTTAAGTACTTAATTTAACATTTTTATTATATTTTACCACTTGGTAAATGAATACAGGCCTTCTATCCGTTCAGTAGTTCTTTGGATTTGAGTTATTTGTTCAGGTGGGACTTTTGCTGATTTCTTTTTTTTAGTATAATGTTGAGGCTTGTATTGGAGGCTTTGGTTGAAAAGTTGGACTGAAGTTTTTCCTGCGAATTGCTGTGTAGTCCTTGAAAAATCGCTGTAATACAATCCAGTGGACTGCTAGCATTGGTAAAAATTAAGTAAAACCTGCTTACCGGTAAATGTACAGGGATATTTTTCAGCTTACTGCATATATTGTGGTTTTTAAAAATAAACTAGGTTTTTGAAGACCCATACAAAGCTTGTGGCATAAAGTATTGAGGTGAGCAGAGGTCTTTGCAAGGTCAGAAGCAGTGAATTAATGGCTTTCAACCTGAGGTTTGTGGATGCCTTCTGAAGAATCCACAAAAAGTAATTTAAAGAGCAGATCTACTATCAGTAGGTTTCTATTTGTTCCCCATGGTTGTGCCCTTCCATCGGAAAGTTTTAATGTGTCTGAAATGTTCATTTGAGAATCCCTGAAATAAAAATATGGGTTTACTTCGTATTTCATTACATGAGTGCAGCTGCATGGTTTTGCACATTCCCATTGCACTCTAATAAGTCTAGCTTTTTAGTTAATCTATGATTGATAGATCTGGCTTAAGGTTCTAATTGTGGGTTTTTTTGTTTGGTTGGGGTTTTTTTGTTCGGTTGGTTGATTTTTCTTTTTTTAGGAGCTGCCTAAATGTGAAATTTGCATTTTCAAAACACCTGATCAGCTGCCACTGAAACCTCTCTCAAAAGCTTATGTACTCCTTAAATACTGTAATGGCTGCAGCTGTCCATGCCAGAACTCTGGTTTAGATGAGCAGAAATGTGCTTATCTTGTGCATAAGCTCTCTCAATTCTTGATTGAAAATGGAAATGTGAGGAGAGCACACAAAATGAGCAATAAAAACTTGAGGATCAGTGTAAGTTCTGGGAGAGAAAAATGTGAATGTTGTGGGTCACGGCCAAAACCTAAGGGGTCTATCACTATCACTCTAGCCCCTGAAGGTTTGATGCTTTTTTTTTTTTTCCTAGGATTATGTAGCTCTTCTTGAAAATAGACTTCTTTTTGTGTCTTTCCCTTTCTTTTTTCAAACTTTTCAGATTGTACACACAAATCAAAATAATTTGAGTTCAAACATACCTTTCTCTAAATTGTCTATAGAGACCCTCATCGTCTGTGTTCGTGTATATGATGTTGCTTCTTCCTTTTTTTTTCAGCACCTGTAAAAGCTGAATTTATACTCTGACTTCCTTTATGCTCAATGCATAAATAAGCTTTGTGAGTGTGATCAATATTGATTAAGATTATTTGTAAACACAGATCTCGCACTGAAGCAATTCTAAAAGAATTTTGAGCAGGAACAGGACAAGTAATAGGCATGATGTGGAAACACTGTTACTTAGTGACAGGGATGGCAGGGACTCCGACCATTCCGATACTTTGAATTTCAGTTGTCAGTCTGACGTGTCAAGCAAAGCCAGGGAATGAAAGATGACTAGAAAAGCAGCACTGTTGTGTGGTATTTTAAAATAAATTTGTTTTCTAACGCTGTCATCAGAGGCTGCCTTCTGGTTTCATTTAATTGTTAAGTACTGTCATTGTTCTAATAAAGAGTATGTTGCTTGAAGAATATGATTAGCTGGGCTAATGCAAATAGCATCATGAAGTGCTTTTCAATAGTAATTTCAGATATTTTCTTTATTTACACTTTCTGCTTTCCCAACAAAATACCTTCAGAGTGACAACAGTACAGATTTTAAATGGAAACTACATTTATCACCCTTAGAAGTTAAAGATTAGGAAACAGCTTCTAATATGAAAAAAGTTGCTGGCTTCAGCAACTGGGTCTTATTTACCAGAGCATGTTAACTATAATGTAGGTCAGATCCAGACTGACTTAAAAAATGGTTTAAGTTCCTTAGAAGAAGTTACCACTTTTTGTAAGCCTCCTGGACGTGCAATCTGAATTAGGTTGTTTGCTTATTCTAATAAAAATGCTGATCAAACAGCACTTTTCTCAGGATTATTTGTCTACTGCATGAAAATTAGTTTAAGCACTTCCCAGGAAAAAGGAAACCTGGATGCTGGATCTTTCATGAGGCTTTGTCTATAGCTGTTTTCTTCATGATTGTCTGTAATTTGGGTGGCTGTGAACATCAGATGATTGGAGTAGGGACTTTTGCCCGCTTGGGTGATACTTACACTGTGTCTCTACTAAGGACAAATTAGAGGTTGAAGCATACTTTTAATCCCTTTCAGGTTAACTAATCAAAACGTGATCCTTTCTCTGGTATTATTTAAATTTGACTCTGGTAAAATTTCATTTCCAAAGGCATAAAACTAGATGTTGCTTATGATTCATTTATCTTTCTGTTCTGCTGTTTGCCCGATCTATGTATGCATGATATATTCGTATATATCTCCCTCATCGCTGCTCCCGCCCCCCCCCTCCCCCAAGATAAATAGTTCTCCCCAAACCTCATTCATCAGAATGTGTTTTTTTGCTTTTCAGCCGCTGGTGCAAATAACCGTGTTACTTTCCAGCTTTCTCTAGGCCATGGACCTTGTGAGGCCTTCCCAGCTTATGTTTCAGTCAAAGCAGGCTCAATTGTAGCTTCAGCTGTCTCAGTCAAGGGGCTGCCTAAGAAATCCTTGAGAGCTCTGAAGACACTGAAACAAGCAGGTCTGGGTGCTGAAGAGTTGCTGCCTTAGTACGAAACACAGCATCAACCTTTTCACCAGGCTTTTATAAAGATTGTTTTAGCACTGCTGAATTTGATCTTTCCCCCAGCTTAGGAACTCCGCAACACAGAGGATAAATTCACTCCAATATTCCCTCTGCCTAATATTAGTAGAATGTTATTTTTTAGTTTTTCACTGCTGTTTGTTCCTGGCACAGCTTAATCATAACTTTCCTTTACTGGAGAGAAAAACCTAACATCTCCCTTGCCAGCACAATCTTAAGAGCAAGGTTCTTTAACTGAGGGGCTTCTCCTTTGGAAAGTCTCTCAGCAGCACAAAGATCCTGTACCTGTAGAGTTGGGAAGGCTTTATCTCAAATTCCTGTTGCTGATATAGATGCAAATTGTCAGGGCCACTACTGGGAACATCTTGGTTTTCCACCACGACTTGGTGTAATTACCTGTGGCTTAAGGTTAGCTCAAAGAGGTTGATACTGAGTTTGGTATGGAGGCTTGGAGTAGCAGGACTCTCAGTCAGTTTGCCTTTTTTGGGTAATGTCAAAAATCAAGTTATGCTTGATTTTATCCTTACAGTAGCATAATTTCTTTTATATGTCAGTAAAAATGTCGTAATATATTGAAAATATAAGAATAATCTTCTGATACTAATACTCTGGCAATAGCCTAAGCTAAATGTTACTGAATGGAGATTTGTAGGTTGGAGAAAGAAAAGTCTATTCTCCTTTCAGTAGACACGTGTTATTCCTATAACTTTGAGGGAATTTTTTTGCATGTGCTAAAAAAAAAATAGATGTAGAAGACGGCAGTTGGCATGCTAGTTATTAGTTTGCATTCAGCCCTGCAGTAAAATGCAATGTTTATACAGCAGTATTCATTTTCAAACTGCTACTGAATAGTAAATCTAGCAACACTTTTGTAGGGTTGGCTGGTATTATCTTCACCCTTTACAACTGCAACAATTCAAGCAAAGAGAGAGTTGTTCAAGATCACAGACGTAATCGGTGGCAATGCTGTGATTAAAATGATTAAGTCTGTGACTGCATGTCTGTGTGTACATCTGGAAGAATGTGTTTTTTTAATTGGCTGCTCCTGAGGGAGGCAGTACCTGTGTACTTTCACAACTGATGGAGCCAGAGAGATAAAGGTCAGATGCTCACACATGGCATTTAGTACCGCTTGTGACTGTAAGAAATAGCACCTACAGTGGTTGTGTCTGTCAGGTTCGTGGTCTTGGTGTTGTCTTTTATTAGCTGTTGACTACATTTGATGCCCCAGGGTTACTGCTTTTAACTGCATTTGGATCCTTCTGTCACTGTTTATATGTGCTACCTTGGAATAAGGCTCATTATTTGTATTTAAGTATATGACTTTGCATCATGTACTACATCTTGGTGTATTGTTCGTGGGTACAAATGAGGAGAACTGAGAGAACTATTTTCCTTAGGCCCTAATAACTTTATCCTGCATCAAAATAGCATGTAAAATTGAATGAAAAAGTTTTCTGTTGGTGTGACTCGTCAGCAGCTCTTGCTGTTAGAACCTTCTGTTCTGACAGGCCCAAAGTCTTTTTGCTGTGACATAACCATCAGTTTTAAGTACAGTTACTGTCTTGATCTTCTGATTCAGAAGCTATAGATCGCTATTCAGATAGCCATCAGCTTAACCAGCCTAAAAACTGCATGGATGCATGTTATATTTGTCTGCTTGGAAAACAGGCTGCTGAAATCACCTGTGGGATCTTCCTCGATTAGTTGCTTTGACTATTTTTTCTAAAATAAGAGGCAACAGCTTGACACCATCTCTAAATACAAACAAATCCAAGACAAAAGACTTTCTCTGCAATATGCAGAAAAATGCATATTGAGCAGTTTATGAACAGATACAGTAACTCCACCATGGCAATCAATTTGTTTATCTACCAGTTAAGTAAATATAGTCAATGTTTGTTAGTCCATGAACAAAGCAATAAACAGCATTGCTGCTTTCTGCCTTTTATCACTGAATTGTGAAGTGTTCACAAAATCAGACTAGTCTTGCCAAATAAAAAAGCAATTCAGAATGACTGTACAGAAAAGGCTGCTTGAGATTAGTTTTCTACACAGCAACATTAATTGTTTGGGTTTTTTTTTCCCTCCTGGTTGAAAGATTCCCCAGCCTTGAGACTGAAAGACTTTCCTCTGCATCACCTTATGCAGAATACTACTTTGAATAATATGCGTCAACATACTGAAGCATACCACTAGAATTCCATAGAAAGGAAAAGATGCTACAGAGAACAGTAGTTGCTACCAATTAGGTAGCGTTATCCAGCCATAGTAACACTTGGATGTTCAGCCTGCACTACTTCTCTCATGCCACATTGATGGTACAGCAAGAGCCATAAGATCAGGTAAAAATCGATACACTTTTTCAGCTAGGGCAAGAAGGGAATGAACAATGCAAAAAGGTCAACTCAATGGAAAAAAACCGAATCTTTTTTGAGGGGCAAAAAAGCCTATATGCTACCTGCTTTCAAAATGCTTATTGAAAAGTGATGGGGAAGAAATGTGTATCTTTTGTTTTAAATGGTTTTCCTTATTACAGAGTTGTTACACCATCTATTATATCCATATGCTTTAGGGAGTATCTGTTCTGTAAACTGCTTTAATATTTAACAAATTATGCTGTTAAAAACTATTTGGAAAAAACATTTCTCCTGCAGTTTGTATTAAAAAGAAAAATAAGACCTCTTCATTAAGGGTGAAAAGAATGTAGGAAACTGGTCAAACTGTAGTGTAGTTTTGCCATAAAGAAAGAGGGTAGTTTGTTTTGTTTTTCTTGAGCAGTTATACAACAGAACTATAATTTTCAAGTATCAAATATCTGAACCACAAATGCCAATTTTCAACATGTTTAGATAGATAATCTGCTGGAGTAGATTACAAACCTTAACTTTTAAATTTGTTTACCGCAAAGAACACTCTGAATTTATACCATATGCTAGTCAGTCTCAATAAAAATGTATTTTCTTCTATGTTGTGGCCTAGGCATGTTATTTGGGCATGGTACCAATAGGCACCAAAGATTTCAAGAACAGATTTCGGCTCTTATATTTCATAACACTGAAGTCACTAAGATTTCAGAAATTATGGCATCAATGCACCTGTTCTTTAAGAATAACTTGATACCATCTCATTTTAAAATAAAATGTTTCAAAGTCTTGGCATGTTCTTGGAATTGATTGCTATGTTACAATTATAGGGGAGCTGTGAGTTGCAGGACCTGCGAAGACTCTAATCCTTGTTCCACTTCTTCTAAATTGTTCTTGCTACTTTCACTTGCCTTTCAGTTTCTGGGTCAAATTCTGTTAGTTGGTCTCCAGACAGAGGTCAGACTTTTACCTGTGTATCAGCAGTGCCATATTTGCCATTTGCCCCCACCCCCAACTTTTATCCTTTCTAGATACCAATAGGAGAATTTAAGTCAGTGCCTTCACCACGTAGGTTAAGGTGCATTTTAAAGCAGCCTTATTAGTGGGTAGAAAAGCCCCTTATGGCAAATCTTTTTCAAGGTGCCAGACTGAAAAATCATGAAGTAGATGGTATTTTCTGGAGAACAGTTTATAAAGAACTGTCTTAATGCCTTAAAACAAACTCCAGGTGGCAGTTACTGATTACCCCAATTAAAGAATGTGGAGGGGAAAGCAGGGACTGAAAAATCAGATGATGGCTATTCTGAATATTGCTAGACCAGATGTCCATCAAAAATAAGCAGAGAAGAAAGAAATGTTGAATATACAAGCTTTAGTGAATGGTCTTCATGTTAATGCTGCTCTTTCTTAAACAGACTTGCTCTCCTGAATACAAGGATTAGAGACAATCTGCAAAACAGACTGACGAGGTGGTGTTTGTTCCTTTGCCAGAGGTCAGAGTTGTACCTATGCGTTGGCATAAGCACGGCTGGAGCAGCTGAAATCCACACTTCAGCACATGTCCAGCAAGCAAGGAGAACCTGAGTGCTCACCCAGGGGAGTTTTCACATGGGCTTCTGCCTCTTCTGGAAGAATCGGCTTCTTTTAATTGCCAGTTTCTGAAACAAACTGGGTAAGTGCATGCCAGCAGGCCAAATGTCAAACATGAGACCTAGTTAAAAGGACTGAAATACTACTAGACGTGAAGAGAAGGTGCAGCTTTCTCTGAAGTACGTGCTGCAGAGGTGGCTAGCAATGGCATGTTACAGTGAGAAGCTCAGAGCTTTTGTTCTTGCTATTGGCAAGACAGTAATAGTTGTTAGTGTTCCTGTGACTTACAAAGTAGAAGTAACTGTCTATATCCTAAATAAATCCAGATGGAGGGATTACAGATATTAATTAGCCTTTCCTAGAGAAAAATCCCTCTGAAATGCAATCGGTCTGGACCTACTACGTGTGTGTGTTTGCTGACTCTTAGCTGATTGAACAGTTCTTTGTCCTTTGGCCTACAGAAAACGAAGCTGATCTCAACGCCAAGGTTGCAGACAGCTTCTGTAGGTGGGGGTTTATAAGATCATTTGCAGTTATGCTGAATCCTATTGAGCTACTCTGAATTCCTCAAATTATTCTGTCAAAATTTAATGAAACTGTAATAAAATCAAAACCTGAACTAGTTTTAGCCCAGTCAGTATTCTATGTCTACTTTTTTCATGCATTCAGATCATTTAGAAGCCTTGTTTTGGTTATCAGATTCCTGACGTTACTTACACATTCTCCTTTATTAGTATAACCTCTCTCAATGGGTTGCAGCGCTCATTTTATATGTGAATCTTAGTGAAGGTCACTTAGTAACATTTGAACCTGTTGGAAGGAAGATTGAAACAGTAATTGAGATGCAGGCTTTTAAATCACTAGTAAACCTTGTACCGAGAAGACTATATTTTTATTGATATTCAATTAAACAGCACAAAGCATTCCTTAACCTTTTACTGGTCAGCATTGCATGTCACAATGTAATAATAATGTAATATAGCATATGTTTTACACTATAATCCTTATGGAGCATGTTCAGTTTGTTCCTTCTAAGCCTTTCTAGATGTAGTTGAATTCACTTGCTAGGCAAATTGTTAATTATAAGGTAACCAAATATTAATTTTCTTGCAGTATGCAATTCTGTGTCCTTAAATAGGGGACTGAGATATTGAAAGAAATTGAATACAAGGCAGGTGTAACACTTCTATTACAGAATTCTCTAGATACATGCCCATACTTAAATTATTTTATTCAGTATAACTTGTATTTGAGTAACAATTGGAAGACTGAACTGTGACTGAAGCCTGTTTACTCTTTAATCTTTACTCATAACCATATGTGAAGAGACTTTGTTGGCATGATTGAATTGGGTGCTATTGTTTGCCAGCCGTAGTAAGCACAGAGGCCTTCAGTGTCCGCTTTGACTTTTCACTGAAAATAGCCAAGATTTGGTCAGTGAAATTCCCTGGGCAGACAGAATATGCATCTTATCTCCAAATGGTTGAAGGAAACTTCATTTTTCTCATTAACCAATTAGTGCTGGCAGGCAGTCACTGGAGTTATCAGCCTTTTCCCATCCTAACCTGCTTCTGAAGGCCCAAGCATGACTAGCTGAAAATGGGGCTGTGGGCCTGACGGGTAGTTTTATTTTATCCATTTGGTAGGTAAGAGCTTTCTGCTTCTTGATGCTCTCTGTGCTGCACTGTGGACAGGCTCCATGGGGGGCGTCCCATGTTCTGATTATCTGCTCCTCATGACCTGGCTAATGTAAGTTCTGGTGCTCAATCCTGACACCTCTTCGTTATCAGCCTGTATCTGCCGTATCTGCTTCAACCCTGGCCCTGGACTTTCATCAGCTCCTGTCAGCACTGGTTGGTTAATGAGGACTTGGAAGTTTGTTCTGTTTATTGAGACTTGGTGCTTCAGCATTGTTTTTACAATGCCATGGGTTCCTCAGGTGTAACAAGAGCTAATGATAAAGCACAGCCCTGTGTTTGTTTTGAATAAGATTTTAAGCTTTTCATTAGTTTCAGCCATTTAGAGTATTACTATTTTCTCTGGGAGGGGAAAAAAAAAAAGGATATAAGTTTTTCTTGTCTAAACCATCTTTTGCAAAAGATTTAAATTCCAAACTGTTTTGTTTAGACCTTTCTTTGTGTGTCTGTTTGTCCACATTTTTGCACTTTTGGGTACATTTCCTACTGTTTTTGTCATGGTACCTAGATAGGTTGAGGCTTTTGTGCTTGAAACCCTGATGATAATTTGACTGTTTAATGTCACTAAATAAAATTTATGTGCTAATATATTTGACTGTGAGCCATTATTTCTATGCAGTTATCACAACAAAGCCTTGTACTATTATTTATTTTATATTTTAGAGGAGATGTGTGTTTTAGGCTTTTGCAATTAACTGCTTTCTCTTTTTGCTATTCAGTGCATAGGCTTGGTGTTCTCTGCCACTGTTTTATATACTCAGAACTTGCTGGGTAGTAACATAAGAGGCTTCATGTTGCTGTTTTATCAACTTAATGAAGGTTAAGCAAGGGAGATACAAATGCTTACTGTAAAGCTGCGCTTCCACAAAAACAGTGACTGACTTCTGACATCTTCACAGTCTTTGCTTCTGCAGCTCTTGCTCCTTCTACCAGTTCCTGGTAAATCTGATATGGGAGCTCATGCTTGTCTTACATGGATTTCAACTATTTTTCTTGGTTATTTATTTAATAATTAATTTGTTACCTTCATTATGACCACAGTAGCAAGTCTGTGAAAGGAAGAATTGTTCATGATATATGTTAAGTATTTAACTTTTGCCTCTTCTTGTATATCTTTTGATTCTTCCTGAATACTCCTGTTTTATTCATAGTCATAGGGAGAAATTATATTGGTGCAATGAGATCTAAATTTTTGATCACAAACTGTGATAAAGGCCATGAAAATAGCAGACTAAAACCCGTTTTATATAGCAAAACTAACAAGTATAGATACTCTGAGAATAGCATAGAATACTTAGCTTGCCTGCAAACAAAATTTTTTGGGATTTTAACTTTTTGAAGGAAAATATTGAAGGAAAACATTGACTTCTGCATTTTTCTTTTCTTGGTTGAAGCTATTCACTGAATTGTGACCTAATTCACAAATAGCTTTGACCCTGGAACTGTATTTTCTGTGAGTAAATGAGCTCTGATAAATATTGCACAGGCCTCTATGCAACATCCTGTACAAAGCTCTATATAGATTATTCCGCTCTGGTTGTGTTCTTTTTATTTCTAAAATATGTGAATGACACTGCTGGTTTTACAGAAGCTGGGAAGGAGAACTCATGTGTTACATGGCAGTTCTTCTCCAGGTAATATATTATTTGGGAGAGTACTATTTGATCTAATAGGAACAATCATGTCTCATTTATGTAAATGTCAGATCTTTTTTATTACGTTGCATAATTTTCCAAATTTTTGGCCAAAATGCTATTTGGATTTATATTGGATATGACTGAATTTAACTGAATTGAAATACCTTTCCATGCTGAAATTAAATATAAAGAAGTGTTCTGTTTTTTAGTGGAAAACACTCCAGTTGCCTGGATTGTAATCCTTTCTATGCCTGAAGGAGTGTGAAGTCTGTGCCCCTTAGTGCGAGGGCACTGAACTCTCTCATTCTGTATGAATAATTAAGCAACCCCTGCTGCAGGGGCTATGAGTTGGGAGTCCCACATCTCAGTAACCAGTACTGAAGGATAGCCTGTCATTAAGATCCTAACCAAGGACGAAGCAATTTCTCTAACACTAGAGGAAAAGATTAAAGAGCAACTCCTTCAAACTTCTCTTACCTCTTGTGTCCCCTGTGTTCCTCATCTTTTCAGCAAATCAGTGCCATTCGTGCATCATAATGGTGTGGAAGTGACATGGAAACTTCTCTGTCCTAGGGAAGCGTTTCTCCAGTGAGGAACTGCTGTCTACTCTGCTGTCTACATTGCCCAAATGAAGAGTGAATGGATACAGGAAGACATGGAGGCATGGGCAGTTGGATAGCATGCACCCTCAGCAAGTTTGCCGATGACACCAAGCTGTGTGGTGAGGTTGAGACACTGGAGGGAAAGGGTACCATCCAGAGGAATCTGGACAAGCTTGAGAGGTGGGCCCATGCAAACCTCATGAAGTTCAACGAGGCCATGTGCAAGGTCCTGCACCTGGGTCACGGCAATCCCAGGCACAAATACAGGTTGGGTGGGGAATGGCTGGAGAGCAGCCCTGAGAAGGACTTGGGGGTGTTGGTGGCTGAGGAGCTCAACGTGAGCCCACAATGTGCGCTGGTAGCACAGAAAGCCAACCACATCCTGGGCTGCATCAAAAGAAGCATGGCCAGCAGGTCGAGGGAGGTGATTCTGCCCCTCTAATCTACACTTGTGATACCCCACCTGGAGTACTGTGTCCAGCTTTGGAGTCCTTAACACAGTAAAGACATGGACCTGTTGGAACGGGTCCAGTGGAGGCCCACGAAAATGATCAGAGGGCTGGAGCACTTTCCTGTGAAGACAGGCTGAGAGAGTTGTAGTTGTTCAGCCTGGAGAAGAGAAGGCTCCAGGGAGACCTTACAGCGGCCTTCCAGTACCTGAAGGGGGCCTGCAGGAGAGATGGGGAGGGGCTTTTTATTAGGGAGTATAGAGATAGGATGAGGGGTAACAGTTTTAAAGTGAAAGAGGGTAGATTTGGATTAGGTATTAGAAAGAAACTCTTTACAGTGAGGGTGGTGAGACACTGGAACAGCTTGCCCAGAGAAGTTGTGGATGCCCCATCCCTGGAAGTGTTGAAGACCAGGCTGGATGGGGCTTTGAGCAACGTGGTCTAGTGGGAGGCGTCCCTGCCAATGGCAGTGGGGTTGGAACTCGATGATCTCTAAGGTCCCTTCCAACTCTAACCATTCTATGGTTCTATGAAAAGGTTGCTGCCAGCATTGGGCATAGTTCTTGATTCAGCCAGTCCTCAGGTTTTGATGATGCAATTGGTGATGAGGACAAACCTGTTTGTTTTCTGTCTGTAAACATTTCAGACAATGCTTTTCTGTCATCGTAAATCTTTTTTTTGGACTTAAATGACACATAAGAGCAAGATACCTGTATTTCTATCCAGTAAAGTGTCAGTTTGGATTATGCCTTAAATTCTTACCTATGACTACCAATTATGTGGTGTGTGTGTGAACTGGAAAGACTGTCTTGATTTCCTGATTTTGTTATGCATGGACTAATTGCTATAAAAACTTAAATAGGCAGTGTAATTAACAGCTTTTTAGGCAGTCGTTCATGATACGTTTTATTTTACAGTCTCTTGCAATGCATAATTCAGTAAAGCATTCTGTTATAGCACAATAAAAACATGTACAGTACCATGTTAATATACTTATTGTAGTCTGCTGTATTTAATATGTGGAATTTTTCTTTCTTTTTTGAAATACTTTATTTTTTTTAATGTGCTTTGGGATGATGGAAGCTAAAAAAAAAATTACAAAGCTTTAACTACTACAGTGTTGCAACAGAAAGCATTATAATTTCTGTTAATTAATGGAAAAGCTTTTGTTTCTTTACCTTCAAAATAATTTGAAATATTAACAGGTTTCCAACTAGTCTTTTTTAAGACAAGAGAGTGATACATTTTACTTGGGAATATTTTGTCAGTAGGTGGAACTAGGGTTCCTGTTTTGTTATTTTCACAAGTTTGCATCTTACATTCACACCAAGAAGGTAAAAAGGTATTTCATATTTAATGTAATTTACTTGAAAACTTTCAATAGTCAGTCATCATTTCCTTTCCACAAATGGAATTCAAAATCTGTGATTGAATGACACTCAGAAGTATGATGTTGCTTTGTGAAAGTGAATGGTATTTGGAAATTAATTAACCCAGATGCTAAAGAGAAGAAAGAATGAGGTAAAAATTGAAAGAAAACTAGCCATGGAAAGTATGTTAAGATTTCAAGTCACAATTCTTGTAGCAATGAACTGACTTTGTAAAGCAAACAGAATTTCAGAGTGCAGCATATTTGCTAGTCCGATCAAGCCACGTGATAAGAAGCCAAGAATGGAATATCACCACCAATGTTATAATTTGAAAGTAAATCTTGCAGCTCATTTCCTGTGTGCTGTAGTGCTTCCTTTTTGTTATAAAGGGTTCCTATATAAAACTGTGTGTAGTATATTTGTTTTCATGTAATTTGATCATCCTGACAAAGACTTTCTCATTGAAGTGTTTGTATATCATGAAAAAGAAATCATGGTTTGTTTACAGTGTCATAATTTTCCTGTAATTGTTGATAAAAGTCTGTAGTTGGAAGGTTTTCGAGCAGTTGTTGTTCTTGGATTGTTTTTATTTAAATGAGAAATCACTAAGTATGAAGGTGTTTCTAAAATCAGAAGTTTTCATGCAGTATATCACCTCATGTTTTAGTCTTATGGTAATAGCTTTTTTGAAAAATGAGGTGTTTAGGAAATCATTGCCTTAACAATGATTTGAGGTTGTGCATACATATAGTTGCAAAAAGCTGATTTCAAGCATTCCCGAACTGCTTGGCTGCTTAGCTATGTTTTCAGTAGTTGATTTTCCATGGAAGAGTGAAACCATATTGTTGTTGAACAAAATCATAATTTACCGACTGTGAGAAATCTGTTGCATAACAAAAAGTCTCTGTTTTGATGTTGATAGAGGGAAACAAAGGATTTTTATTACTGAAGAGCAACTTCAGCAAGGTGATTTTTCTGGCTAGAGTTAAGTTGTCATGTTAGCTCTGCAGTTGGAAGAGAGCTGTTGATTTCCTTACTGTGGAAAAATTGATGCATGCATCTTAAAAAGAGGTAAAGTTTAATTATCAGCTTCCATATTAGATTTCTTTGAATTTTGTCAAGTAGAACTTCGTATTTATTCAAAAAGTATATTCAGTCCTAAAATAATGAATGGACAGTAATCATAGAAAATATGAATGACATTATTATGAGGGGAAAAAAAAATCCCAAACATCTCTAAGTTTTTTTTCCCTGTCATGATGGAAGTAATCAAAATATTTCAAATTATACAGAAACTTTTTTTTCCTGTGCATGTTTGAGGATAAACTTTGTTATAACCAGAAGTTAAATTTTAGTAATGTTCTGGAGACATGAGTTTAGCCACTAAAAGATGTCATCTGTTTTCAGAAAACTGGATGTCAGAAGACAATTGTATCTGCATTAATGTTCTGTGTTTTCATGCAATCATCAGAAAATTTGAAGCAAGTTTAATCTTTGAATGGAAAAACACATATAGGTAAATAAACAGATGACAGCATGAGGTTATTGGAAAAGCGAATAGACATCATTATCTGAACTCTGTAATCTGCCAATAATGTATATGCATATTGGGTTTCTGTCAGTTTATTTTAAAAGTTGAAGATAAAAGATTACTTTGTTATTTCAGGCAGGTGAATGCACTTCAAAAAGCCATTAAAAGTATTCTGAGGTAGACTAGCACTATCTCAGCAATCTAGTCTGGCAATTTGTAGTCTGAGGGAAAAGTAATGAGTTATTAGTTTAAAAAATATAGTTACTACTCATGTATCTGGAATTTAGTTATGTAAGTATGGATAAAAATATACTGAAGTTCTTAAGTGAATTATTTTTAAAAGGCTGAAATTTCAGCTATGAAAATGGCAAATACTTAACTAGCATAATATTAGATTTGACAGTAGCTCTAAACTCTTCAGGGTTCCTTCTCACTGCTGTAAAAAAAACTGGATAGCGCATCCACAATGAATTATGTTTATTAGCAGGTAGTTATTTGGCAAAAGTTGGTTTCTAATGTGTTTGTCCTGTGAGTCCTGTCAATCTCCTCTGTGGAAGCCTCTAGTAATTTTTAAATCTGCTCAAAAGCTTTTGCTTTGATACTGTTGTGTTGCCAACAGATTGAACCTGCAGGGAGTGTGCAACCTGTGACACAGATTTGAAAACAGGAGCACTTTGGGACACTGGGCTTAAGTGTAGCATTAAATAGTCTGTTTATATTTAGTCAAGCATCTCCCCATGTTCATTTTAGTATATGTTAAATGTTGTACTTCGCTTAATCTCACATACCACCTTGAGCTTTATGCTTTGTCAAGGACTTAGAAAAGATCAAGTACTCCTCACCTGCTCTCGAGAGCTATATTTGAACAGCTTGAGGGGGGTGAGAGTGCCACAGCTCCCGCTGCTATCAGCTGAAACTGTGAAAACCAACACTCAGGCTTAAACCTGACTTATTTTACAAATTCTAAATTCCCATTGGAACCAGGTTTGGGGTTAATTTGGGTAGTCAAGGTGGAAGAACTGCCTTACTAGACAAACATTCAAGCTCAATAAAAGTTGGTATCTGAAAAAAATTTGTGATTGCCTCAATTTAAGACTATTCCATGAAGTGAACAGAAGATAAACTTTGATCTGTTACCCGTAAACTCTGCTGATGGATGACTTTAAATAGTTCATGCATTTACAGTTTTTGTTTAATTCCTTTTTTTTTTTTGTTAAGATGGATTTTCTAACTACCATTTTACGGATGTTTTATAAAATTCCAGATAATTGGAATTCAACTGCAAAGTTTCTGCCCTTCTTTTCATACACTTCATTGTTTTATTTATTGGTTTTCCTCCTTACACAGTTTGCCTTTTATTAAGGAGCCTTTAGCTCTGCCAGTCGATAGCTGACTGTCTTGTGGCATTGCTGTGCTTCTTGGGACAATAGGACAACTAAACCAAGGCCAGGCATAGCCTGAGAGCAGTGTCCATTTCCCAGGTTTTCAAGTCACTGAGAAGACTGTGTGCTATGTCCAGAAATGAATTTGAGTGAGGCAGCCGAATGCCTTTAGATTTTTATATTTGCGTTAAGAAAAATGGTTCAGATTTTCACAGGAGCTTTAGCCCAGCTCAGTTTTTTCTTCTGAAGATTGTCATGGGGAGGGGAAAAGTTCTTGAAGTGCTTTGCAGCTTAAAGTTGTGCTGTTGAAATGTTAAGTTTTCATTTTAAATATAAAATTTCAAGCCTAGTTGTGTTTTCTTTATTAAAGGTCTGCAGAAAGATTTGCCAGTGGTAGTTGGCGTGAGACAAAGCAGATGCACTCAAGTCTTTGAACCACAGTTAACTGCTTAGGACTGGAGAATGACAGGATCTTGCTGGCATCATTGACTCCCTGAGCTTATCTATTTCATGGTAATTAATACAACACTTTCCATTTAGTTTCCTCTCAGTGTAGTTCCATTGCCTCAGGCTGCATTTGCCCTGCTGCTCAGTGTTGAGAGCAGCCCAGCCCACAGCTTTCTTGCTGGAGTTTTTCTAATCACTATGAGTTTGTGGGACAGGAAAGGGATTGCAGCAACCTCAGTATTTCTGAGCTGATGAGAAGAGATAAATTTGTAGCTCTGGAGGAAAATAATTTGCTTGATTTAGCTTCCTTATTTCCCGTATTCTCATTTTGCTTGCATTGAGCATTCAGATTGAAAGAAAAGGGGCTTGTTTCTCCAAAACACACCTATGTTTTAATCTAAGAATCTCTCTTGAATATTTTCCAGTCTTCTGCTTTTTCTTACACCTACTACGTGTTTGTGGAGACCATTAAATGATTCCCTCAGGTGTTTGTAGAGCTTATATTTCTTGGTCGGCTTTGTTTGTTTCAAGGAGACCATGAAACCAGTAGGAATTTGGCTCCTAAATTCCTGTGTATTTCAAAATCGTGTCTGTGGCACCCACTCTTGCAAGTCAAATCAGGAGTGGCTATTGTCTCTGACATCACAAACTTCTCAGAACCACTATGCTTCTGAGAAGCATAACATGTTTGCCCTCCTGGTATAAGCTATAATGTTTGGTGAAGAGAATGTGTTTTATAACTTGAAAACTTCTTAATTTCACAAAAGGTAATTTTTAATCTGGATTCATTGTGTGTGGCTTCAGACTGGTGTCGTGTTTCTTTTGAAGTCTCACAAAAATGTGTTCATCTTTTGTTTCTCTAAATAGTTGCATGAATATGGATATATGGGAAGAGCTAGATAAGAGACATCTGAGATTTTTACGCTTAGGTAATTTAAAACCAGACTTGTTTGAAAAGATTAAAAGTTTTATGACTTCAGCAGAGAAAGACTGGATCATTGTATCATCACACTGTGTACTTTGAAAACAAGGTCTTTCAGTAATGGCTAATAGCTCTTATGCAATAATATATTGCTGGCATAATACAATGGCAACATGCATAGCTTTCCCATTAGATTAATACATAGAAGCTTTATTCTAACATATTTTTGCATTATTTTTAGAAAATAGATTATTTCAACATAGCACTACCTTCCAGATTTCCCATAGTTCTTCCTTTTTTGAAGAAACAGCTCTAAACTGGGTTGTATAAATATATCAAGCTGATTGTATACTGAATAATTGCTCTGCCTACTTGAATATGGTGCTTCTTTGAGCTATCTTTGTTGTATGTCTCTATATTGGATTGAAAACTTAATGCGTACTGGGTCAAGCCAAATAAATGGATTTGTGAAAGACATACAATTAATTATGCTTGCCACAACAGTTTTGATAGTCTTTGTGTTGTGCGGCATGTTGTGCCAGCTGATGGATCAGAAGAATACATACCAAGGTATCAGAATACAAACCAGTAGCTGTGATGAATGTGTTTTCTGGCTTCTGCTGATTATTTTATCTTCTAGTAGTAGATTTGATTGGCTTGTAGTTCACAACAGTAGTTAACTTTATGAAAAGAAAGTTCTTATCTAAGACAGCCTGAAAGTTCTGAAGACTGAAGAAAATTTAATTTTTAAAAAAACCCCACAAACATTTTCCAAATCACAGTTAAGTACTATAGGCAGATATTGAACTTTTGTTACTGTCCCTGTGGGGAGAATGCGATGAATGTGATTATAACCTACACTGTTTCACCTTAGACTCCTTGGAAACCTCTGTTGCCTCAGCCATTGAAATCCACCAACAGCCCTGAGATGGTGAAAGTGCTTTATATAATAAATACAGTAAAATAAACAAAGCTTTAACTTATTTATTTCAGTAGCATTTTTCCAATCTAAAGCTTGTGTCAATTAAAACTAAATTACAATTCAAACCTTTAAGTGAATTATTAAACATAAGTAATGGAACTACTACCATTATTAGTGTTAGTTAAATAGCTTTATATTACGGGCTTTTTGCTTATTTGTCTAAAAAATGGCTATTTGTGTTTACAGCCCATAGCAACATTGTGTGAGGAAAAGCTGTAGGCTTCTGTAATGGTGTGGGGAACAGTAGGTGGGATCATGCATTCTCAAAGTCAGTTTAGGCTTTTGGCATGCGTAATGCCCTTTTCCCTTGGGAATGAGCATAGAGGTGTTTTATGAAATTAGGGGAGTCTGAACTGAATTTCACATTCTGTAAAGTTTTAAGTGCACCTGGTTGCTTGTTATACTATTAGATGTGGTAGTTTTTTGTGCTGATTAGCCATAAATTTAATAGGACTAAATAGCACTGCTGGTGCTGTAAAATTAGTGGTGGAATACAAAGTTAGCATTAAAGTCTGTGTTGAGAAGATCATGGCTATTCAAATCTTGCACTATCCTCACACCCCAATGTGTTTGCAGGCTGAAGAAGTTAGCCATTTTGTTTTATGTTGTGTGCTAGATTTACAAGGTTATGTGTACAGTCACTAAGCTGAAACCTTTAGCTCAGCATCCTTTATAGTGTCAATTATAACTGACAAACATGACCAGACTAATACTAGTTGGCATGGATGGTGATTCTGCATGACTGCTGGTTTACTTTCAGAAAGCTGTAGTGTTACTTCATAGAGACCAGTAAGTTATTATTGTTGATCACTAACTCAATTTTGTTGAATTTTTAAAAAAAATAATGCACAGATAAATATTCTCACAGCTCAAATAGTATTCCACTCTAATTGTTGTCTTGTTTGCAAATATTAGAAAGAAATCATACTTTATGCAGTAAGGGAGCAGAAAAAAATGATATGTTCGATGTGAACCTTACTGTGACACAATGGGACCAGTAAAGTGGAGATCTTGGATGTTGTTAGTTTATTCAGTAAAATGCTTCCTTTGCTTTTGAGTTATCTCAAGAGACTTTTGAGCTATTTGAAGAGACTATTACACTGATGAGCAATCCAGGGAACTTATTAATATGCTGATATAAAAGGTGAAGAATATGGGAGAAAGGGAAGATCAAGGTTTATGTAAAACCCTGTAAGATTTACTTTATGAGCTGCTTCAATTTTTTTCTAGTTGAAAAAAGCAAACAAAAAAATCTAGTTTGTATCCGGACATCTTTGATTGCAGCATTAGTCTTAGCTTCCAGCTATGAGGAGATAAATACAACTCTATTCTGAGGGTGGAATACTAACCCATGTATTAAGGCAGATGTGGCCAATTTTCTTGAGCCTGTACACTGTAAAAGAAAATCTGTGTGTATCTGAGAAAACTAAGGAGAACTTTAGGACATGGTTCATGAGTAGGAAGTAGGAATGAGTTCCCTAGTTCTCTGCTTCACTGTAAAGATAGGGCTGGATATAAACTGCTTGGCTGTAACACGTATGTCTATTTGTGCTTGCTCATTGGTTTCTTGTGTAATGGAAAATCCACTAGAAATTTCCTTTTATACCTTTTTCTTTTGAAATTTCCTCTTGTGCGTTCATGTAAGCAGATGGCAACAGTTATAGGTCAAAGTTTTTTCAGCTACATAATTAGCTCTTTATCTTGAGGTATGAGTAGAAAGTGGAGATATATATGTATCTATCTTATATTTGGAAATCACGTAAAAGGAATTTGGAATTAGTTTTGGTTTTTTTTTTAATTAGAACAATAAACATACTTTTACGATATATAAACATTTTTCTCAAAGGACTGAGAAAATCTATTTACATTTATTACAACATAATAGTGCATTTTGACCTTTCCTGGAGTATTAATTCTCTAGAGGAAAGCATCAGATTTATTTTGATGAAAAGAATTTCTTCAAAATATAAAGGACATAATACTCTTTAAATTATTATTCTTATTATTTCTACATACTCACTTTCTTCATGTTTACATTTACCTGCAATGTTTTTGAAAATCCAGAGATTCTGTTGCCAGGAAACAAATTAGAAGGGGATGATTCCCCTTCTAAGTTGGAAGGGGATGGTTACAGATGGATCTATCTGTAGTTGAAGAACTTCTAGAAATAAGAAGAGGGGTTTTTGTGCTATTCCAGGAGAGAAAACAATCCGTATGGTATTTAAAAGGCTTGACTGACTCAAAGGACTGATGATTCATTTTTCTATGGAGAGTTTGGAAATGGCGTGGATTTATTGATCAATGGCTGAAACCTCCACTTCTCAAAAAGGAAAACCGTTGGGTTCTTGTTACTCTAAGATTAAGGTCTCATTAGATTCAAAAACCTTAAGCAAAAAGAACCGACATGAAAGTGATACGTTTTCTTGTTGCTTGCTACTAGTGGTTTTCATATTACCAGAAAGACCTTTTTGTTGACTAGGAAATGCAGAAATACCATATAGTTTCAGGAAGGAAAATGAGTTTAGGGAGGAACCTCTTTCTCTCCAAAGCCAACATCAAAATTCTGAAGAAACTTCAAATGAGGAAAAGATTTAGAGTGTTATGTTTCATTTCTATTTGCTTACTGAATTGAATATTTAGAGAAGGAACAATTCATTCCGTAGGAATTTTCTTTGGATGTCTCAGTTCCACCTTGAGGTCTGAATTCCAGCTACAGTTTCTAGCTGCAGTTTTACTTTTCCTATGACTCTCTATTTCTTCTTAGGTCAAAACTGTTACATTTTTGTTAATTTATGAATTGTTCCTGGGGTGGAAGCTTGGTTTGAGATGTATTAATCAAACTACACGGGAGAAAAATTTTCCCTTCTCCTCTCTCCTTGCTAGTTTTGCATATAAAGTGTTTAAAAGCTGACAAAACTCCTTTGAGGCTGCAGGAATTCTCAGAGACTTCCTTTGCAAAAAGGAGATCCAGGACAAGCCTAAATCTTTTCTATCAGGCTGCTCAGTCCAACTTTTAAGAGGTGGTTTGGCATCTGAATAAAGTATAAGAATCAGCTGGAGACTGCAGGATAAAGATAAGAGTGACTGGTATAGAAAGACATATTTAGATCTAATCTGTACTGGCTTTACCAGCAAAGTAGGAAAGTCTACTGACTATAAATATAGTTCAGTCTTGCCAAAAGATAAGGTTTTCATATTTCTCAATTAACTAAGCTACTTGTTTAAATACACCATTAAAAAGCAGCTGTCTGGACTGAAACACAGGGGAACTTTGGGATGCTCCTCTTCCTTTCCAGCTTCTTTGGGTCCAGGTGCTTTGTTTCCTTTGCTTATAACTTGGAGGGGAAAGGAAGGAAGGCATAGATAATTATACTCGGGTCGCAGCTTGACATGGAATTAAGGAAATGGCAATTGCATTCACAGTATAATCTTAGTCAGTATTCACCCTTTTACTGGCATATATATATATTTGAGTACTTTCATACTGATGTTATGCCAAAACTTTCACCAGTATAGTAAACATAGTTTTAATTCCTGAGAATGAAGGTGGATTACTAATGCTTTATGGGTAAATGAAAAAAAGAAGACTGGAAAAGTATAATTGAACCAATGACTAAGTCATCTAACATTGCTATATGTTATTTAAGAAACAGACAAAAAAATCCTTTCACCAAAAAAAAAATTCCTAAAAACCATGATAAATGAGCATTTGCTTTTTTCACAGTTTGTTACTAAGCTAGGGCCATACAGTAATGTCCATATAGTAATAAAACGTTGTAACAAAGAGCAACTATCAGATTATGCATTTTCCTAACCAGTTGCAGGATCTAAAATAGGTTTTTTTGGGGGAAAAAAACCACAAATAACAAACACACAGAAAAGCTTCCATATGAGCACACCTTTCTTACTGTAGATTTGGTGCTGCCTTCTTTACATAGTCTATGATCATAAGCTGATTACCAAAAAGTCATGAGGCTCTTTTAAAAATCTGTAATTTTTAAGTGGATGGCTTTGAGCTGCATTCTATAGTTGTTATTGCCACATAACTTTCCTAGTGTGCTATTTCCATGTGTTTACTTATGCAGACAGGAACTTTAGTGAAGCTATGAGCAGCTTTTCTAAGTATAGGAAACTGAGGATGTAGGCCAGAAAATGTCTATTTGGAATAATAAAATAAAAACATGCCTGAGATCTGCGCTTCCTTGGATGAATGTATTTTATTCTCTCCTGGTACTTTTTTTTTTTTTGGGGGACACACACACACACAAAAAGAACAAACAAAATAAAGCATTTTTATTCAGGACATTTATTTACAAATATCTTGAGAGATTTCTCTGAACTGGTTGTGTGAATGGTCCTAATCTTCTAGGGTTTCATTTTATCCTGGAGGCTCTCCTGGAGAGTGAGATGCAAGTCTTTGATTTCTCCTCTTGCTTAAGTGTTCCAGTCATTGTAGTTTGAGTTTTTGCCAAAGTGGATGAAAGGTTTATATTCTTTAAGATGTGCTTTGCAGCTGTTTAAAGTGTGACTGACTTAACAAAAAACCAAACCAAACCAAAACCACCACAAACGAAAAAAACCAACCCAGCAAACAAACAAAACAAAAAGAAAAACATACAGTGGAATAAGTAAGAGTTAGATTTTAAAAATTTTAGTTGTGCAAATAAGAAGGAAGAGTTGTTCGCAGCTGAGCACTGAATTTTCTGTAGCAAGCAAGCAGATTCAGACTGCTGTGCCCGTATGATTGCAGGAATACCTAGCCTTGCAGCATTCTCTTCTTTTTCCCTTTACACGTTTATTCCTTGCTCCCTGCCGTGTCTTTCTGTCATAAGTTTTTGTGCTTAATCTGAACACGAAGATAACATTTCTTTAGAAAGCTATAAACAAACTGAATGTGCTTTCTGGTTCTTTGCTACTGGAATATTTAACATTTTTCAGTTGAAACAGGTACTTTGCTGTTCGTTTTTTCTTAATTTGCGGTGTTTGTGTTTAGCAGGCCAAGCTTTTCATAGCCTCAGTTTTGACAGAGCAAATGCATCTGTCTTGTTGGAAAATACTGCCATCTTAAGATTAAAAAACTTTGCTGTGTTTCAGCACATTATTTTCATGACACTGGATCCAATCCTTCCTCCTTTTAAGTGAAAAACACTTTTATCATAGTTGTCACTGGCAACAGAAACCATGGTCTTTAATCAGTTCCCCTGACGCTGCTGTGTGCTAAGTAGCTGGAAAGGGCACATGATTTAGAAATGAGTGACTCAAACATGATAAATGAACTGCTGATCTCTAAATCTTTATTGAAAAATATCTAAGTTTTAATTGAGAAGGGATGAGCTGAAGCACATAAAATGTGAATTACTGTGAAAGTTCAGTCTTAACTTGAAACTGAACTCAGTAGTTGTTAATATTCAAAAAATATTTCTCGTTTCCATGCCCTTATGTATTTTTTTTTTTTCCCCTGTGATATAAAGCTTGCTGAACTCTGGGACAGCAGAGAGGCAGTGTAAGTACCCAGAAACGTATTAAGGCAGTGTTCAGCATTAAGGTAGTGTTTAAGTACAAACCTTAAAGTGTTCAGCAAACAGGAGTGCAGTTTCTGCACTGATAGATACATTTGATACAGATACAGAATTAAAAAAACAGTGTAACACCCCCTCCATACCTTACCGGATGCCTTGTTTGATGGATGATTTAAATTCTCCTGAAAAGAAAATTTCTAAACCATAGTTTCCTGCTGTAGTGTGAGATTTTCACAGGTATCACAGAGATGCTGTGAAAATACTATGCTAAAAGAGGAAATAATTTGTCTTTATTTTACAGAGAAGAAAACAAAGTGCAGAGAGCTTTAAAGCTGAAATTGTCATGTTCTCTTCTTTTGTATCCTTTTAAATGCCCAGAGTACTTGGAATTATTTCATTTTTTTTATTATGAAAATGGACTTCCCAGTATCTTTAGATGTGCCTTTTTGCAAGATCAGCGTTTCTGCAAGTCTGGAGTCTCAGCAGATGGACATAGAATGTTCAGTGATCAGCTGTGAGAAGCTGTTTGCCAAAGACTGAGGGCTCCAGGACTGAGGATGTGAAGATCAAATCAGTTAGGTCTTCCAGGAAGGCACTGAGCTGCCTTAATCACATGACTGTCCTTCTGTCTCCTGTAATCCTGAGTCTCTTTTGGTACAGACCTAAGTCCTGTAACTGGAGGGGGCAAGCATCCCTCAGGCAGAAGTCTACTTCAGTGGGTGACTCCTAGGAGAGGAATCTTTCCATCTTGGCGCATGGAAAAAGTGAGGCTTCATATGGGATGAGAGAGGGTGCAGAAAACCTGTATGACACAGCATTAGAGTTGCATGCAAGAGCGGGGAGAGTAGAAATTGCAAGAGACTGAAGCAGAGACACAGCATGCAAATAGACTGTTTAAAGTTGCATAAATTTTATATTGAAGTGAAAAGGGGTGTTTAAGCTAGCTAAGTGTAGCAACTTTCTTACTGTATATCCTCTTGTCTTCTAATCTTAGCTCTCAGAAGCAGCCAAGTATTTATCTACATAAACGTGAAGTGTGTTCTCAAAGGTCAGGAGGTGAGCCCAGGTGTCCCAAGTTTTTGTCCAGAGTTGTGTCTGATAGCTCCCAATTAGAGCTACATACAAAAGATTAGTTGCACGTCTACTAACCAGTACTTGCGCTGGTTTCTAAACTCTCCGATGAAGCTTAGTTATAAAAGCCTTACTGCACCCCAGTAATGCTGTGCTGTTATTCCAGGCTTAATTATTAATAGGATGTAATGCTAGTAAATGACTGAAAACTTTTTTAAAATTAAAGGTTTTGCTGCATAATGCACTCTGCTTTATCCGTGAGCTAATTAAGAGCAAATTATAAAATAGACACTTATTTGGTGTACATGGACAGTTCCAGATCACAATTAATATACTATCTCACACATTCTTTTTGAGTAATAATCAAGTTGAGAGCCTGGAATCATTAAGGATGAATATTCTGTTCAAAACTCAGATGAAGAGGTAGATTAGCACTGTCACTTGCTTGATTAGTACTCTCATTTGTTTGACTTTCAACATTGAAATGAAATAAATGAAGTGATGCAAAGAGAATAGTGCATTGTCGTTGCTGTCTTTGTGGTGTCTAACTTTATTCAGTCATGCAGCAATGCTCTGATAGACAAGGAATTCTGCGGTGTAATTCAAACGTTATGAATTGGTATGAGTTCATTGTTTGTTCTTATTGCCAGGCCTTTCACAAGTAATGCTAAAATGTTTTGGCAAGAATTTCCACAGTAATTGGTGCATTTTGTTTCTGCTAAAGTGCAGTTAAGTGAAGTATTCCTCTAAAGAAAAACACTTTCAGTCCATTGTGATGTGTACATGAATTTATTCAAGCATACATTAGGGAAAAATCCTGTCAGCCAGGTTTATCTGAGAGTGAAGGTGTACTTTGAGTTTGCAATATATCTATCTGAAAAAAAATCCTGCCTCATTTTGCATTTTCACTGTACTTAGTTCCCCATGTAGCCCCCATGTAAACAGCCTTTAAAATAATGATTGAACTCTGCATTACAAAGTCATTGGGAGCATAATCTTGACCTCCCTGGTAGCTTGTTTATTTAAATTAAGTCAAAATAACAAGCAGAGCCCATCCCCTGAAACTGCCTCTTGTGCCAGGCTCTGTGGGCAGTTGCAGCCAATGGAGATTCCCAGCTATCCTATGAGGAAAAATGAAAGGATATGGCTGCTTGCAGTAGCTTGTTTTACACCTTTTACACCATACAGGCTTGGAAACCTTCCAGATCCATTGGATGTAATTGCTGTCAATACTGATGCAACCAAGATGCAACCAATTTTACTCCTGCCCAGGTATCAGGTTCAAACCAAGGGACTGCAATGTCTGATGTGCTTTGCTACAAGGGTGTTCAGTGAAAGTGTTACCAGAAGTCCTCCTGCTAGACTTGATTCTCGGAGAACAGCCTAAAATATTTTTACATTAGTAGTGTTTGTTGAAGTCCTCAGCTTGAATCTGTTCCAGAGAAGAGGCTTGAGGGACCAGGTTTCTACGCTGGATGCCTGAAAGAAGCAGTACCCATTAGCCTGGGTAGCTGGGGTGGCCACGGAGAAGTCTGCCACAGGTCTGTTCTGATCTGTGCTCTGCTGGAGGATGACATCCTGGCTTCCCTGCCCTTCCTGGAGCAGCTGCTGCTTCTGCTGAGCTGCCATCTGGCCCACTCCTCTTGTGGCTGCTCCCTCATGAGGTATGGAAAGGCTTAATCTTTCATCCATTTCTAGGCTCTGCTAGTTTGTGTTTTCATACAAGAAGATTCTTATGATGCTATGTACGCAAGTGAGTAGAAAGGATCATTTTTCTTTCTTGATAAATAAATCAAAGCAACAGAAATACTGGTGTCAATTTTCTCTTCAAGTTTAGGTCTTCCTAGTGTTCAGGAACTCACTCTGTAAATTTTTTGAGTTCGGTGGTTGGAAACACCAGACCTAGTCTTGGTGCCCCAGTGAAAATTTCTTCATTCCTGTGTAAGACTTGAATGCTTAACACAATGTTGTTTCAGCAGAAGGGTGCTATTGAAAGTGTAAGGATCTACCATGTTTTACAACTATCTTTTCACTAGCTCTTTAATCAGCAAGATCTTTTGGTTTTGTTTCTGTGAGGGGGAAATTCTTATTCTGCAGCCCTTAACATTGCACCTAAGTGCAGAGCTAATTGAAGATTTATCCCATATCAGGATATCATCCAGGACATGGTTACTTGTCTTCTTGACAGGAACACTACATACTACATCCTCACCATCAGTACAGACTGGGGGGTGAGGTATTAGAAAGCAGCCCTGAGGAAAGGGACTTGGGGGTGCTGGTG
>JAOXNO010000013.1:84367797-84426313 GCA_028565335.1 Limnodromus scolopaceus
GCCCCGGCCCTGCCTTGGTTTCTTGTATCTACTCTTGTTTAGCTACATAGTTGTCCCTCTATTCTCAATTTTAATAGCAAGAAGGGCTATTTTTAGAGGGAATTCATAACGTGCAGAAATAACTGCCTGCAATTTGTAATTTAAGCAGAATTTATTCCATACCTCTATGTCATCTATGAATGGGTCTAACTTGCATCATAGAACCATTATGCACGTGTAATTGAAATGTAACTTGATCAGAAGAGCATTATTAAGTTTTGCATTCCACTTAAGTTTTGAAAAGAGATCAGAGCAGTAGTAAAATTGCAGTTTCAAAAGCTAAATAGAATAGTTATTAATCCATTTTGTATATTTCAATGTAGACACAAAGTAAACATCCATGGTTACAGTTCTGCTTTCATTTCATTAGCTGTCATATGAGATCTCTTTCATGTAAACCAAATGTAATTCTATTCTGTCCTAACTGAAATAGCTCCTTGCGAGTCTTCTGTATTTTGGGCAGAGATTATTTCTTACTGCTCTAATTTACAGCTTTTGAAAAGAATTCATCTGCAACAAATGCTATGCTTTTGGTTCTTCAGGTAGCACGATAAATGGAATTTTGTGACTAAAATAGTCATATATCTCTCTTTTAAATTTATGCTGTTTCCCACACATTTTTAAAGTTCAGTTTATTCTGAATGGTCTTTTAATCAGACCTAAACACTCATCCCTCTGTGCCCTCATTTACACATTTTTCTTTTTAGCAGGGCAGACTAAAAAATTGAAATGTACATAGCATAATGTGAAATCCTTTTGCTATTTTCATTTTTCTCATTCATATATTGTGGTTTTATTTCTTCCTGAACAAATTCTTACTTTTCTAGAAGTACTTATACTACTCGTATAACGACAAGAGGGCCATTCAGTTAGAAAATGCAATCTTTCTGATTGTAGTTTCAGTAAAGGAATGAATTTTACTGGCTAGCCAAATGTCAGAATTCTGCTGTAGGTTGTCTGTATTTTATTTATCAAGAGGTATTGGAATGGTTCAGCATTTAGCTTCAGGGTTTTTAGTCTCAAAACAATTTGTATATGTGCACACAGTGATTAAGTCTTTGAGAGAGCAACTGCAGAGCACATTGAACACTGTAATCACTTAAGCTTCAGTAGCAGTTGTATTTTAGGAGGTAAAAAAAAAAGATGTCATACTTAATTTGGAATTGTGTTCAGAACTAATTTTTAGAACAGGTGATTAAGAATTTCATCCTGGATTAACACACTGCAGTTGTAACTCAAATTTCAGATCCTTTATATGCTGCTGCCCGTGAGTTAGACCTGAAATATGGAGGCACTTACCATTCTTAGAAGCTGCTGATTGTATTACTCTACATGTTTCTAGCAAGAAATTATCTCTAATTTATTCTGAGCATCACTGTGTAATCCCTTGTTCTTTATTTCTGAATTGCAAGAGTAAACACCCATAAATTTAAAAGTGAAATGAAGCTCATATTTTTGAAAATGGTTGGAGTACTAGTATTTTTAGCAAAAGATCACAGTACAGAAGTGCAGCACTGTGACTAAAATGTAACTCTACCAATTCCAGTTTTATCTCAAGTGAATGTTTTCTTCACATTTCAACTGCCCAACTTTCTCTTTGACTGAAATGAATGATGTATACAGCATATTGACGTGTGCTGTTTTAGAAAAGTGAGATTAGTTCTGTTACATGCCTCATGTTTAATTAAAACACTAGAAACTAGTATTTTAGAAGTTGCAAAATAAAATTCTTAAAGATCTTCACAAATGCAAAGCTACAGAATATAAATACTGGATCAAAGTTTCAATGACGTCTTTTGTACATAACATGGTATTAAATGGTGAACATTTTGCAGGGAAAGCTGAGTAATTTCCTTTACGTTTTGTTTTTTAGATTAAATTCTATAAACTCTTTAGCTATTGCCTTCCATTGATTTAATGGACTTCATTGTTGCTGTTGTTTAAAAAAGACTTTGTTTTCTACAAAAACATTAGCAAGTTCAGTTTTTGTTCAAAAATTTAACCCTTGTGTTCTTTGTCCTTTTTAAATTTCCTCTTTCCTCAGTCATACCTTCACCCTTAGCTTTCAGATGTCATATTGAAATGTGATGGATATATCATCTTCACAAACTCAGTGAGACAGAAATATTTGATATGATGGAACTGCTTCATCCTCCTCCCTCCCCCCTTTTTTTTGTAATGCCACACCTGACCTAGTGGTACCTTACTATTGAAAAGTCCTATCTGCAGCAACCACTGTATGCATGCTGTTGAAGATGCTAGATAGCTTCTTTTCAGCACATGGTGGAAGTTGCTGTCTTAATCAGTTTTCAGGACAGTGCTTCTACAGATTTCCTCACCAGCTGTCTTAGTTTTGCACTGTTAAGTGATTTGTTTTGTTTTTTTTTTTAATGTCTTCTTTAATGTTGGTGGTGTTTCTTTTCTTATAGTTTTCTGCCAGAGGCAGTGGGGCCAGTGAATGGCACTGCTCTCTAGATGAAAGCAGGTCTGCATGGAAATGCCTTCATGAATTATTGCTTCTGGCTATGTTTTTGCATCCTGCCAAGAGCCTGATTGCTGCTCCCAAGAAGACATATATTTGACCCTTTCTTCCTGAATATCTGATTAAGGTGGGTAGCCTATTAGTGGTGTGAATTCTCTTAAGCACAAGAGTGTTGTGCTTCTTGGGCAATAATTGAACGGGGATTTTTTGGCACTAGAATGGTTAACAGATGACATTACTACGATGTCAGTATTTCAACTTTTGCCCTGACTTGAGAATTTAGTGCTGGTTTTGTTGCTTTTCCAGTTGCACATTCTAATTCTGCTTGCGCAACACACACACTCTCCCCGACTCTCCTAGTTGTTCAGCTGTTTAATAAACTGTTTTCACTTGTATTACATGTGTAATCTATGCCAGAAGATGTAAATTTTATAGCTGTTACTTAGCTGGTATAAATATCACCACTTGGTCTGAATTACCAAATTGTGGTAATATAGCTCTAGTGTTAAAGATTAAACTGTTTAAGATATGAAACAGCCAGTGTTTGTGCAGCATTTTCTCATTTGAAAAAACATTTGATGGACTATGGATGATTTTGAGAAATTGTCTTTGAAACCTGGACTTTCCAACTGGACTGTTCTTTGAGTCACAGCCAAGAGCAGACTGTCTTGCGACTAAGACAACTAAGGATGCAGTTGTTCCCTTCAGCATTGGTTTGAGAAGTGAATGGCTTGTGGTCATTTCTTCTATGAGGAGCATATAATGGTTGAAAATGGAGCTAGTTCCATGTGAACACTGCCTTGTTGTCCCTCTCCATAATGGAAAGGTGTTAGAAGAAAGGAGGTTTGCCCTAACCCCTGCCTTGTGCTGGGAAGTAGCTCCTTTGCTGCTTTAGAGGAGATGTCAGGAAAAGGATTCTCTGTGTTGGAGATGGTGTTTCTGCATTGCATGACCAAAGTGAAAAGGTGTAAGCTGATGCTGATCCTGTTATATCTTTGACAAATAGTTTTCATTCCTTCTTTCTGTCTGATTTTTTAGAAAAGGTTTTCTTCCTGCTGTTTTCTTCTGCACATATATGCCACTCAATAAAGCTGATAATTTCCCCTCCGCTTTTTATCCAACGTTTTCCCTGTGCTTTGGACAACATTCTCCTGTGCCTAGCAGAGCCTTTTTCCTACAGACTTGGAGCTGCTCTTTGCATTTACATGACAATGAGTCAGCAGACACAACTTCTTCTAGCCCTCCAGGACAGGAGAAAAGATCACCCTAGGATGCTGCTGTAGAACTGATAAAGGAAGAGAAGGATGTCCAATGAGCATGAGACCAAACGAATCCCTCCTGTTTCTAACAGAGAGTGTGTGTGAAGCCACAAAATTCTCATCCATCCCATTTCCAAAAAATCTTTGGAATATGGTGGAAAGTGACCAGTCTATGTCCATTTGGTGGAGTGAGAGCAGAAAATGCATTGCCATCAATGAAGACCTCCTCAAACAGGAAGTGCTGGGCATGGTAGGACCTCTGTGCGCTTTTGCAACTGAAAACATGAGGAGTTTCATTGGACAGCTCAACCTCTACGGATTCACCAACATGTAACAGGATTTCCAAAGATTGACCTCACTTCCTGAATTCCTGACAGAAGAAGAAGCAGGTTCTTCTCACAGCAAGGTACAGCAGTTGCTGTGCACATCAACCAACTGATCTTCACATAAGTCTTGCAATCCATGAGATGAGGATGGTAGTGAGTGGTCTGGTTTTAACTGCATTTCAGCTCTTTTTTCATCCATCCAAGTAGACGCAACTGGTCCACAAGTGTTTAAAACATTTCATGCGGAGAGCTGCTGCTAGGATGGAGGTTTTGGCACCAGTTCCACTGGAAGACATGTAGGCATCTTCTTGCAGAAGTCCATCTCCGCCAAACTAAAGCAACTAATAGCTAAGCACGTCCCCACATCTGCAGACCCCTTACATCTCCCCAGGCAGCTGCTCCCCCGCTTCCCTGGAGCAGCAGGCAGGGAGAGCTTCTGTCTGTTGGTCTGATTTACAATACTGGTGTGATTATAAAGAGAAGAAGGAATTAGGAAGAGGAAAATCAGGCATAGTATTTTTGCATGTTTTTATCATGAATATTTACATTAGGTGGTCATGTGATTAAGAGCCTGATCCACAGCCCACTGAAGTGGACAACTACCCTCTATATCAGGGTAGTGTGGGGAAAGCTCCTAGGAGAGATGAAGAGATTTTTTTTTTTTAATTTTAAAAAAAGGAGGAATAAGATTTGGAAACTCTATTACTTAACAGATACTTCTGTGTCTTGAGTAAAAATGTTCTTTAAGATTGTCAGGAAGTGGTGCCTAAATAAATTGTCTTGATTGCCTCTCAGGCATTTAGTGTTCTTTGCCCTGCAAGAGATTAATAGATTGGAAGATTTTTTCTGAGCTTCCTCTGAGCTAAGAAATCCTTTGGGTCTGTACATGTTGGAAGATTCATATCATAATTTTTTTAGATGCATCTGGGGCTTCAATTTATTGCAAACATGTTTTTCTTTGTGTCTTTACTTTTTTGTAGGAGGGAAGGGGAGAAACATTTACAGAAAAAATAACATTTTTTTTTTTCCCTAGTAGTAATATCCATTTAATATTTCTGCTCTTATGGAATATTGCTCCTCTGCATGCTACTCTGAGGGATTGCAATGCACTGACTCATTGATGAAGGATTTGAGCTTTTGAAATGTGTTTCTTGTATTAATCCTACACAGATTTCTTTCTTTAACAATTCAGAATCATATTCTTTTTAATCACTTGGGTGCTACAGATAATCTTGAATTTAAAATAGAGACTTTTATTTAGGGTGTACCATAAGGATTTTTGTGGTTAAATTTGCAGAGCAAATCTTCATATGAATTATTCTTCTGAAACTATGTAATTCGCTATTTTGCTAGATGTAAGTCCGGTGAAACACCATAAAATACAGTAATTTTTATGATTTAGATTTTAATCTTGTTTCTTTCCATTTGTATTCAAGCCTCACCTTATGATACTTCATAATAATTGAATTTCAGCTATAAAAAGTGTGTTTTTCTCAGTATAATTCCTGTGCTTTTGTCATAACACATTACCTTTTTTTATAGTTAGGGTTTTCTTAAATTGCATTTTCTCGGTATTTCTTTTAAGAACAAATCTTACCCTCCTCAGTAGTACAGAGTAATCTTCCTGTGCTTTTCTGTGGCATGAATTCCTAATTCAGTCTCTTCTTTGAGAAGGATATCAAAAGCTTAGGCCTGGATTAACTGATTCCAAGCCTATATCGGAGGAGAAAAAGTCCGCTTCTGATGTCGGTCGTGTTGGTCTAAATGGCTCTTCCAGCCCATTCAGCCATAAAATTAAAGGAAAGACGTGCTAAACTAAATGAACATACCATCAAGCCATAGGCTTCCTGTCTAGAAGTTATTTTTACCAGGCAAAGCTGAGGCTTTTGTTATGGGACAGTATCCTTATTCTTATTTTATTAATGGATTGCTTGGAGTTTGTATGAAAGATGTGGTGAAGAAAAACTAGAATTAATGAGGTGAAGTGAAAAATATAAATCTAGCTTGACTATCTAGGGCAGATTTCTTTGCTAAAATTTAGGTAGTATATTGTTAGAGATTGCTGTAGTCTTGTGTTGATTTTGGACAGTTAAGATATAAGATATGATTTGTATGGTTTTTGGGCAATGCTTTCTTGAGTGGCAGGATTCCTGTGCAGGGTTCTGGTGAGACTGTGTCTGAGGATTTCAAGTGGTATCATCCAGCCACGGTGCTGACTCTTCCATCAGTCTCCGTACTTCTTGTTACTGTTCAATATTTTCCCTGTTGCAGGATCCACAGCCATCACAGTTACTCTTCTCAAAGCGTTAAGTGTTTTCTGTGATGCCCTTGCCCATCTTCCTTATTGATGCTTACATGAAAGTAGTTGATTAAACATATTTGGTAATATTGTAAACAGCAATATTACTGTAGCTATTAAATGTATTGAACACTGTTGTCAGTTCTGAAGCCTAATTTAGATGTGTTCATTAAAACAAGCAATAACCTTTGAAAGATTTGCAGGACTCTGCAGAACTTGGTAATGAACAACATTACATATTAAGTTGTTCCTTTCTATTATCAAGAAAACAATACTTGAAGTTATGCAGTGAAACAAGTATTGATTGCCAATAAATTTATAGGCGAGGATGCTATCAAAGTGAGTTAGCAGAGAGAAATTTGCTTTTTAGAAGGTGTTTATACATTTCTTAATAGCAACCTCCCATCTATGATGCGGCTGTAGTAACAGTAAATGATCTTTATGAAGATCTACATAGTGGATGACCATAGGGCAGAGACTTGCTGGATTTAGCAAGGGAAATTATTCTTGTATGTAAGACAACACTGAGGTCACTCATTAGACTTAGAGGTGAATCTTGGATGATGCCGAGGATCCTCTCAGAGGTGCTGCCGAGGATCCTCTCAGAGGTGCTGCCGAGGTCCTTTCTGTTCCATTAAGACTCCTTAGTTTGATCTTTGGCTATGATTTAAGGATAACCAAAGCAAATTTTAAACTTGGAATGAGCATTGCTTCCTGTAATGGAAAATATTTGGTTGATATGATTATTGTAGTAAGTCTAGTGCCCTTTCCTCTAGATACCATCCGGATTAAGGGTATCCAGAGGAAACATTGATGTATGAACCTTGTTCTGGCCATTTAGATGATGAATTACGTCACGTGTTAAGTAGTTTCCTCTCAGTCATTTAATTTAAAAAGGTGGCTCCATGCGGTTTCTTGTATGCACATTGCTATGTGTGTACAATGAGGTCAGAGCATGTCTTCTAGCTAATAAATGCAGAGCAGGAAACCCTGCCTTTGTGCTTCTGTCCACGTACATTGCTCTTCTCTTCATGAGGCGATCTCAATGTCAGCTCAGAGCCTGTCACTCTGTATGTCAAATCTCTTTTCTTTTTCCATATGCATAACTTTACATTTATCAACAGTGAATTTCATCTGTTGTGTAACTCTCCAATCTCAGAAGACATCTGTGTGAAGGCAAAAACAGTGCTGAAGTGCATGTCCTTTACAGGGCTTGTTTGGGGGTCCTATTTTCTTATGCAATTTCACAAAAGTGATTTTTTAGAATCTTCCTTCCCCCTCAAGGCTTAAATGCTACTGTTTTTTAGGAAACCTTCTGCTCCATCCCTCCTGAGGCTTGCTCTCCAATTTCCTAATCTCAGTGTTAAAAAATTAGTTTTGGAAGGCTGAGCAGAAAATAAAACTAAATTAATAGATGCGTTTGAATGGTAGGTTTGTGCAGTTCCTCTTCTGCAATTAGAAAATTGTTTCAAGTGCTGGTCATTCAAAGGTAATTATTAGTAAAAGGTTGAGTTCTCTGTTTTAATGAGTTCTGCCTGATGCTGAGAAGAAACTCTAGTCAGGTGTGGAGTATATTCAATAGTGCTAATTAAACTGTTCCTCCCACTTATTGTAAGTCAAATTAGTTTGATACAATTGAGAAGCTAATGTTTTACTAGGGCAGGTGTTCAAACCTTAACAAAATAGTTTCATGTCAGTTTAAATAAGAGGGTATTTTAAGAAGCAAGTACCCATCTCCACTGAGTGCAATGGAGCTTTTATTATTATTTTTAATATTGTAAGCAGGAGTCTTGAGTAGCTTCTGCAATTAAGATCCTGTTTCATAGAAGTATGATGATGCCAATTATAATATTATGTGTGTGGCATTTTTTTCCACTTTTACATGGAATTACTATAGTTTTATTTTATTAGAAGAACAATGAAAAAATCAAGCGTTATTGACCTTCTGTCATAACTCAGCTGCTTAACTTGTTTTTGTCTACTTACAGGAGAGTAATAAAAAGTTTGGTATCAGAACTGCAGGAGATAGGTTATTGAAGCAAGAATCTGTGATTCTGTGAAGCAAGGATCACCCTGAAAGCTCTTTAGAGTGTTTAGGACCAGAAGTTAAAATGCTAGCAGGCTTAGATTTTTTTTGAGACAGTTAAACTGATTATTGTACCACTTACTGAATTTCACTGGTTTGATGGGACTATACAGCATGAAGCATTTTTCTGTTATTGTTATGGAAATATTATCAGTGAGTGGCGTGTTCATATCAATAACCCAGGCAAAACTTGCCTTTACTTGGTTGCTATTTGGACCTGCCCAAGCATACTGGATTTAGGTAACATGTCATGGCTTAGGGGGTTGGACTAGATGATCTCCAGAGGTCCCTTCCAACCCCATGTGATTCTGTGATTCTGTTTCAGTTAGGATGGAGTTAACTTTCTTACTAGCAGCTGGTCTAGTGCTATATTTTGGATTTGGGATGAAAACAGTGTTGGTAAAACACTGGTGAGTTTGGTTGCTGCTAAGCTCTCAAGGCCTTTTCTTCTCAGTAAGACTAAATGGCTACAGCAGCAGTACTAAGCAGCTCATTGGCTTTGTTAAAGATGAGTAGTTCAATTTTAGTGCAATGATTAAAAAAGAAAACTGTGGTGCTGATGGATATAAGGTGGATTCCACCAATTAATGTAGTTTACAAATAAATTTCCATCTTTCTGTTATTTGAAATCACTAACCAATAATAGGCAAAACCACTTATGCATTTGGCATAATAGTGGAATAAGCAGATATTAAATGATGTGCATGGTAGGAAGCAGTCTTTTTAACAGATTGCCAGGGCAGGCATCATACCCAGGGGTTTCCTTCCTAGTCAGGAAGGAAAAGCCAAATTCAGTCGTATGTGTTTATGACTTGGCAGTGAGGATGCAACACTGTGCCATACTAGTATTGAAAAACATGAGCAGAATTCAGTATCTTGTTACTTTCTCACAGATTTAAATTAACTTTTTAAATTTGTAGTTTATTAATTCTTTAAGTTTTGTGGTTTTTTTGATGTGTGTTTTTTTTTTTTTTTTTTTTGTGGCAGACTATTTTCAGTGTCACTTAAAAGAAATAAAAAATACTTGCAGGGGGTAAGATTTTATGATGTCACTGAAACTTGGAAGATTTAAACCAAAAACTGTCACGTGCTCCTGTTTACAGCTCTTGCTGATGGTGGTGTGTAAATTGTGGTGGCCCTGGGGGTACCACCAGCCTTGACTGTCCCTGCCCAGCACTGCCTCAGCAATGCCACAGCAGGGCCGGTCTCCAGCTTGCTACAGACCTGCCTTTCCCAGCTGTGTGCCCTGCTGAGCTGGACCCACATCCCAGCCCATCCTTGGCCTGTCCCGGTCCCCAGGGCTGGGGATTTTCCAGTGCCTTCCAGCTGCCCTGCTCCTGGTTAGGGTGGTGGGATGGGCCCTGGCTGATGGGCTCTGCCGGCTCCCCACCCCATGGGGAGCTGCTGTTTTTTGCTGCTCCCTGACACAGGTTGTCTTCTCAGTAGGGTCTTTTAGGGATCTACTCTTATTTTCCTCTAAAAGTGACCAATACCAACTTTTCTGAAAAAGCTGTCTTCACTCATGAAATGAAGGCAAATTTAAATATTCAGTATTAAACAGTAACTGGTCAGGTGTTTCACATAGAATCTTAACACATTATTCCAGAATACTCTGGTGTGTACTTCTAAATGCATTTGTTCTGCATATGAATCATATCTATACATTTTTGTGCAGGAAAATAGGGGACATTACTAAAATTAATCAGGGTCAAAGGACCAGTGTGACAAGGATACTGACAGAAAAGTGGTAATGAGCCACTAGGTTTAACTACCTGGGTTTTTAAGAAATTATGCAGTCCTCACTTCTATATTGACATCTTTATTTTTTTTCTGAGATGCTCTGGAGGAATAGCAAGAATGCATGGATGACAGGAAACTGGATGCCTTAAGAAGCAAAAAAAGAGATTCTTGATAACGTCCAAGCTCTAATATGTTAAAATTCCAAGCAGAAAAATTTCAAATGCACTATTCTCTGCATATAGCCTAATACATTGCAGTGTGTAAGATCACCATTTCCCCCATCAGAACATACTGATTTAAAATAAATGGAGGAAAAAACCCACCCCTTTTCTTTTCAGAATTAGTAATCTGAAACTTTTGGTATGAGCAGGATATTTTTTTGTCCTTCAAATGGTGCTTCTTATGTGTATTTGTATTGTAGGCTTCCTGGACACCTCTTAGACGTTTTGCAGTACATAAAGACAGTATGTTTTGTTTCCTATCTTCCATTGTATACAATACACATAGGGCAGATTGAGTATTTGTGACATTTCAGCTACTCTTTATTTCCTCATTAAACATTTTTTGCAGATGATGGTCTCAATTGTCTAGCCCGTTTTTGCCTTTCTCTTCAGAACTTTTTGAGCTTCTTGCCAGAAGCTCAAAAGAAGATCTTCTGTCTACGAGTATCTCGAGGACTCTGCTGATGATTACCTTTCGATTTTGCTTTACAGCCACTTTCCGCTGCCCGAGCCGCATATGAGCTATTTGTGTTGTTAAGTCCTGTTAAGTCCTGTGCTGGGAAAGGGAAGAAATACAAACCCAGGAGAACTTGCTGAAAAAGGTAAAGGTAATGTCTCCAGATCTTAGACCTCCCTCTTGACTCCTTCATGTTCTTTGATGGGGCCGCATGTTTTGCAGTGCTAACTGCAGTTTTTGTACTCTAAAACAATAACCTTTCCTTAAACAACTCAGTCATCACATTGCCTTTTTTTGCACTCATCTAGCTAATACTGAGATGTTTCAACCTCTAGTAGTAATGATGAAGTCAGAAAGCCTGCACAGCCTGGCCTATTGAGTTTGAAAGTGCTTGTGATCCCTGTGCTATGACCACTATGCACCACTCATGTCCTTCTGATGGCAGTACTTAACAGGAGATGGAATAAGGACAAGCTTTAAAATGCTCTTATAGGATATCTTCATTGAGTTGTCCTTGAATGCCAAACTCTCCACACTCATCTCAGCTAGATTGACATGTGCAAACAGGTAACGGAAGGATTTTTCTCATTGGAAACCTCAGCTGGGCCTGTTAATTTGCAGTGTTCAGTGATGTGTTCCTCACAGAACAACTCTTCTTGTTGTGGGTCTATTGCCCGTGTGCACAAATGGGTTCAGGGATGCACCTGAGCTCTACTCATCTTCTTGAGACAGAGGTTTTCTTCTTTTCTTCTCACCCTGCCATGGGACTTGGCCCATCTGGCACAGTGTGCCTGATTTTGTCCTCTGGAAATAAACAAAACAGAAAAAGCCCCACCAGTGCCAAAATCTTCTTAAGCAGCTTCAGAATAAGCATTTCTACCTATATTAGGCTCCTGAAGAAGGATGAGCTGTTTCTCAGAGTCACAATGTCCCTGCAGTTCCTATTGATTTCAGCAGTATTTGTGGGTGCTCAGCAGTTCTGTTCTGCGTGCTGACTGAACACGCACAGGCCCAATCACACTCAGCTGCATGGCAAGACAAGCTACAGGGGAAAAAAAAAAAAAATCCCCAAGCTCAACTGTTACCTTACTTTCCTCTTTCAAATGCAGGTGATGAAAGGCCTGAATTAGTTACTGGAGAAGCTGCTGAACACTCAAGAGCATGTCTTGATTCATTTGTTTTAGAACAATTAGATGTAGCACAACTCATGGAGAATGACACTGAAGTGGGCCACACTTAGGTAGCTAATATTAATTTTTAATTAGACATTCAAAACTATGCTCATTTGTATTATCTTCCTTCTGTATATGTAGTGCAGTGGATCAGAGCCAGACTTCAATATGAGGATTGCAAACTTCTCTCCAGTGCTTTTTCTATTTTTATTCATTAAGATCCCCCACTCCTAGAAAACAGTGCTTGTTTTTCAAGACTCTTCCGTCTTCCTGTTCCCCCGTGCACAACATGCCTTCTGGGGTCTTTTCCCACCTCCTATTGCTTTAGATATTGAGATGATGAAGTTCAGAAGCCTGATAACTTCCTTATTACTGGGGCAGAATAAGTCATTATAAATGTTTCTCTCTCCATAGCACAGTGGGTGGGGTCTCTGCTCTCACTGTACTATCCTTCTTGTAGCTTAGGTCTCAGTAAAGATGTGCTTGAATATATGATCCACAGGCATCAGCTATGCATAAGAATCTCAAAAAAAGCAAGTTGCTGAGTGCTCAACATTTGGCGTTTTGGGGAGGTTTTTTGTAACAACAGAATAAACTGAGATTAAGAAGTTTCTGAGGTGCCAGTCTGATTTCCACTGGAAGATTCTCGTCCAAGAGTGTTGTGTCCTTGCACTAGAAAGCAGTACTTTGGCAGCAGAAGTAATAAATACACTATAGGTAGCTAATGTATTAATTGACTAGATGCCCATGGAACAAAGTTTCCATGCTAAGGTCCTCCAGTGGCGTCCATACTTTTTCTCTATAAAAGGTTGCTGCCAACCCCAAAGTGAAGGGATTTTCATCAGTTTTCTAATTGAGGATTTTTTACATTTTGTTATTATACTATTTCCTCTGAGCTTTCTCCTTTTCCTTATCAGTACGTTAACGTTCAGGGAAACCTATCTCCCTGCTTTGGATGTTTCCGCCTTTCTCTGCTCTAGCCTTCCTATTACTAATTGATTTTCTTAGTGGTTAGAGTTGCCGAGGAGCAGATACTGTCTCCTTAAGCCTTTACCGGACTTGATGAATTTGATGAATGACATTGAGAGTCTGCTTTTTGCTTCTTGCTTGGCTCAACAGGTTCTCTGCTAATTTCCACTCAACTTGATCACTCTAGAGGATTCTTCCCGACCTAAAAGCTGGGATCTATAATCATATATGTCTGCCTGGACTCTTTATATGAAATTAAGTCTATTTATTGTGTTTAATTTCTCTTATGTGGTAGGTTGACCCTGTCTGGAAGCTAAACCCTGACCCAGTTGCTTGCTCACTAGCCCCAGCAGGATGGGAGAGAGAATCAGGACAAAAGTGAGGTAACTCAAGATGAAGACAGTTTAATAGGTGAAGGCAAAACTGCAAGCACAAGCAAACCAAAACAAGGAGTTCACTCACTAGTTCCCATTGGCAGGCAGACGTTTAGCCGCTTCCAGAAAAGCAGGGCTCCATCATGCATCTTCCTGGGGAAGACAAGTGCTGTAGCCCTAGTGTTCCCCTTTCTGCCTCCTTTCCCTGAGCTTTTATTGCTGAACACATTGTTCTATGGTATGGAGTATCCCTCTGGTTAGTTTGAGTCAGCTGTTGTGGCTGTACCCCTTCCCAACTTCTTTCTCGCCCCCAGCCTACATGTGTGGGAGGCGGGGCAGAGCAGGAAAAAAGAAGGAAAAAAAACCCACAAAACCTCAGTAGTGTACAAGCAGTGCTTAGAGATAGCGAAAACACTTGCATTATCAACGCTGTCCTAGTTTTCAGTCACAAACTCACAAATTCAAAACATGCCACTGTACGCGCTGCTATGAAGAAAATTAACTCCATCCCAGCCAGACGCAGTATATCTTATTAAACTCTTGAGTCAAATAGTATGTGCAGACTGATTTAATTAAGATATTCTTGGTCTCATCCATAATCATTAATAATTTAAATTAAAACACAGCTATATTTTTTTATAACATGTACTTTATTTTGCAGTAAATTGTTGTTAAATGGTGTTTTTGTTGGATTTATGTTCAGAACTACTGGGAAAAAAACGTATAAATATTAGTGTTCCCTTCTTCATTGACAGAGTTGTGTTTAGCTCTGATCAAGGCTTCCTTTTCCTGAACTGGAACACTCTATCACGATAGGGTTTTTTCTCTTGTTTATACGGCTACACACTGGGAGTAAATCCACTGAAACTAATGGCACTTCACTAGTTCAGACGTGGTGTAAAATAGATGTAGATCAAGCTTCCATGTGCAATCATCACAGGTCATACCAGCTTTAGTTTTTCAAGCCTTTAAAGAAGCTTTCAATGCTGGACTCTTGGCAAAAAAACCTCCCTGCTAAACTTAAAGTAATGCAGCCTAGTTCTGGAAAGATGCTCATTTCGCGTTTCTTTAATTCAAAGGTTCTCAGCAGGTAGAATCACAGAATGATATGCGGTTGGAAGGGACCTTTGGAGATCATCTAGTCCAAACCCTCTGCCAGAGCAGGTCCATCTAGAGCAGATTGCACAGGAATGTGCCCAGATGGATTTTGAATGTCTCCAGGGACAGAGACTCCACCACTAAATAAAGGAAGAGAAGACAGACTAACAGAATTTATCAGGAAAAAGAGTAAAACCTGAGTTTTGGGAGAAAGTAAAATACTGTATTATTAATTAAAACATTAACTTCAGTGTCATTTGTACTGCATGTCTGTACTGTAGTTCTGACTCTTTTATGTTCCCTTAATTTAGGGATACATGATATACTTCCATGTTTTTAGGGTTTGGAATTAGAAAGATTGATCCTCTGAAGCAGGATTAGTATTAATTCTAAGGGAATGCCTAACAGTGCTCTCTGCGAGCAGATGGTTTTCAGATGGTTTGCTTTCTAGATGATGAGATGGCTCAGAAATTAGAGAATCAAAACTTAAAGAACAGAGCACCTTTCTTACTATTTATCAAAGTTTCACCAATATTGTGAGAGAAAAAAATCTACCTCAGACCTGAGAGAAATATAAGATACTGCTGAAATGAAAAGACAACAAAGTAAATTTTAGCTTATCCTGTAGATAATATCTAATATTCCTTAAGTAACTGCTAGCTTAGCAAGACTTGGGAAGACCTGGCAGGCTTGGCTGAAGTTTTGGAGTAAGGAAGGAAATGAGATTTAGACAGTCGTTACTTTGGACTTCAGAGGAGTTGCCAGATGACTGCTCAGCCTGTCACCGTTGTGAAGCAGGGGATTTTTCTCATGCTTGAGAGGAAAACGAGGGGCATGTGTTTGGTTCCCTGTTCTTTACGTAAGTGTTATTGTCTGAAATTTTAAATTCTTGGTGGATTTTTACAGGGAAAAGAGCAATACAGAGCCATGCAAGATAGATGGCCTTTAAGGGGAAGGATCTGTGCTGGCCTCTGGAATGGACAACTAACCAACAGGACGAGGCTCAGTTCCATTTGCAAACTCTGAAGTATTTTGTAAAATTACAATTCCATTTTGCATTTGCAGGTCATAATACATTGATATTCTTGTTGGATAACGATCAGGCAAGTGAGCAGCATAAACATTCTTGCAGCAAGACATTTACTTTGGCTAAATGTCAGTCTGGAATGAGTGGGCAGGGGAAGCAAGACAATGTTTATGGAGAGAGAGGAAAAAAATGTGCGCCTGCCGAAAAGGTGGGTTTGGGTTTTTTTTTTTTATGTCTGTCTCTGCTTCCCTTCTGAGGAATAAGAACAACATAAAAGCAGTGAGCTGGCTTCCATCATAGCCACAGCAAGCAGCACTGCATCAGTCCAGCTGAGAAGACCTTGCCACATTTGCACTGTCAGTGGGATTACTTTAGCTAACAGACACCCTGGAGTCCTCCTGGGGTCATGTCTCTGAGGTGTGGTGAGACCTGCCCATGTTTTCGGATGTCTCCAGAAAACTGCAAGTAGTGTCAGGAAGGGAAAGTGCTGTTGAATGCTGTTCTGCTTGACTTCATCAAACTTCATATTGCAGATATGCAGTTACTGCTTCAGCAACGAGAAAAAAACCAGGCTTTATGGTGAGAAGTAAAATGGGTCAGCTTACAACAGTTGTGAACTCATCTAAGTGATCTTAACTCACTTTACATTGTATGACAGCTTACTCCACTGCAGGGTTGGCTTTTGTGTCTCAGAAAGCATTTAGTGACGCTTAAAAAGTTAGAATCCATCCATAGCACCAGCCTTAAAGAACCATAAGTGGGACAGCTGAGTCACTGGAGGGGGTATTTGTAAGTATTACGGACTTAATCACTGAACTTCCACAGCTGATAGTTTCTTTTTCTTTCCTTTCTGTAAGACAATGAGTTTTTTCAAATCTGTGCTTTGTTATTGGGAACACCCCAGTGATATGATTTTAGCTTGCAAGATATATGAACGGGCTGGCATTTGGTTTGTTGATTTTTGGGGGTTTGTTGTTGTTTTTCAGAGCATTTTGTAACTAGTTGAATCTGAGCCTTTTTGCTGCAAATTCTGCATAGTAATTCTTCCTTAAAAAGAACAGTTGCTTATTTTGCATGGACTAGTAGCGTTTTGCATCCCCTTTTTACACTGAAGTGTCTGACTCTTGATGTTAAATGGAAATTTGAATTCCCGGTGTGTCCAAACTTTTACCTTTGAGGTGCTTTTATTGCTGGAATTTAGAACACATATTCTGAATTTTTTTTAATCTTTATAAGAGTTTCTGAAACTGTATCTATAAATTTGGACAGAAATAAATGCCCCAAATTGTTATTGATAATTCACTCCTCATTTCCAGTTTCCTGTCACTGAGAACTTGTGAAATCTTCTGAAGTTTATCTTTTCTAGTAAAAGCATCCCAAAACATCGAGTTCTCCATATTCAGCAATCCCAATAGTGGAGTGTATTGGAGTAAGACACAGTATACTGTAAAATTATAACATAAAGCAAATGAGAAATCCTTCTAAAGCAACAGCTAAATGGCATAGATATAAAAAGTCAGGCAAATTAAAAAATATAAAGGCTCCTATAGTAATAATTACTTCCTATGCTGAGTGATTTATATTATGTAACATTGCAGCTAGTAGTAATACACACATATAATTGTATGTGAAGTGTGTTCAGTGTGGTAAAATTAATGTTGCTCTGGGAACCATAACTTTTTATTTTTTTGATCTCTGCATATTTAAACGTCTGGCCTTAATGTTGCATTAAGTCTGTTTTAATTTTCTTAGATTTAAAAAAAAATAATAAAAGGGCTGAGGAGGTGGGGCAGCGAGCAGAGAAACACAGCTAAGATGGTGACACCATTATATACCTTAACAGAAATGAAGGTAAACTAGTCTTTAATGCTGTAGGATTGTGTGTTTTATGTTGTTGTTACGCCTTCTTGCTCTGTGGTTCCCTGATAGCTGGAATCATGTTGCACATGAAACACACAAGGAACTGGTCCACAAGAAACTGTGAAATTTTTTTTTTTTTTTTATATGGCAATGAGTCTAGCAAATGCCTTGAAATGCCATAATTTTAAACTGCATTGTAACAAATGTCCATCAGTTTTCACTGATGCTTAACCTGAATTATTGAACTGGATATGGGATCTCCAGGAGTGGAGAGGAACAAAGTTTGAATGGATTTGCTTTCAGCTTTCTAGCTGTAGTTCACATGAATTTTGATAGGGTCTACACTTGTGTAACCTAACCAATACTGTGTTTGTCCTGTTGTATTCTTTGCATGGTTAACAGGAAGTAATGATTCTGTATAGAGTGCAAGAAAATAAAATAATATCACTTATGCAGATGGTTTCTTATATATGGTTATAGTTTTCCAAATGGTTAATTCTATGAAGCTTGGATATATTGCTTTTATGCACTGGATATAATACCCTACCATTCACTCAAATAGGGCTATTTGTGGAGTAAAGTACTTTTCAACCTGAAAAATAGTACAGAACATTGCTCTGAGCTGATCAGTGAACATTGTTCTTTAGAGCGTTACATTTGTTGGTGCAGGTAAAATAATATCTCCTTTGTATCTTCAAGTACAAGAGCAAAATACAGTCAAATCTTTTCTCAATTCTTGATGTACTCATAACACTTAGCCTTGCCCTTTTTTTGCAACTAGACAAAAAGCATCATGACACAAGTTTAAATCATCACGTTGTAAAATAATACTTTTATATACATAATATTGATTAGATGAAAGCCAGCCCTGCGCTCTGAGCATTACACAACACGTAAAACTGCTTGTCACAGTAATTTTGACCCTTAGAAATGTGTGGAGTGAATGGATATGTAGGGTAGAAAAGGGCAGATTAGAATAGGGACTCTTGAATTTTCAATCAGTGTCAGCTACAGACCAGAAATCCTTTCCCACGAAGCGAAATCTGCATTTGGGAACCCTGGTTCATCTTTGCTTTCTGTAACAGAGATGTTCCTGTTTTGCTGACAGGGAGAGAATCCTAATATGCCATAGGTGATCTTAGCTGGCGTTCCCTACAAGGTCAAGAGGATATGTCACTTGGCTTACAATCTGATTTGGAAGAAATCCACAAAATTAAAGCAGGGAGAAGGGAGCAGCTCACAATTGCATAGAAATTAGATGTCTTAAACATTTATGTTTGAAGAGAGACCCTAGTTACTTCACCTTCCATTGAAAGCCAATGACCATTGGTGGGTAACTAGCACAGAAGCCAGTCTTGGGGCAGAAGCTGGAAGGAAGCTGTGTTACCCCTCTTTTTGTTCTACCAGTGGTGTTTCACCACTGGTCACACTGTTTTCTTCTACATTATGTCTTGGCTTTACACTTAAACTGTCTCTTTGCCACCAATAGCCTTTGCTCCCAAAGATAAGATATCTGGCCTGGCTTTTGAAGTTGCTTTGTGCCTAAAGGTAGCTGGCTCTGTTATGTCTATAGGATAGAGTTAAGGCTCTAGTTTAACTCAGGACACAATGTGCCTACTTTTTTTATTAGGACAGGCAGAATATTTCACATACTCAAAGTCCACCAATGCCTTTTGCATAATCTCCCGACAAATTATAGACAAGTTTCTTGTAAGTGATAAGGAAATCATCCTTGAACAATCTCTTTGAAGAAACAAGCAAGTAGAGTGAGGTTACAGTAACACATATGAAGCTTTGTTATGAGATGCTCTTGCTTGAGGTGTGCTCAACAGGTGGTGGCTGCCCAGTTTGTAAACTCTTCAGTAGAGTCATAAATTCTGTGGGACAGAGTCTGAGCTTTCAGTAAGAGACGAATGAGGCTGAGGAGCAGAGCTGTGAGAAAGAGACTGCAATCTCTTCCCTTGTTGACTACAGCTAGAACTGTGAGTGTCAGTCTTTTCTTTTGCCCAAGTCAGCTGCTGAAGCAGGGGTTAGGACCCAGCGCAGTGAATAAAAAATGGAAAAACAAACAAATAAAAGCTGAATGAAAAATCAGGAAAATACATTGGTGATTGAAAGGATTTTTTCCAACCTTAAGCAGGCTACTTATTTTGTGTACTTATAATAAAAACAAGAGTAATATAGGACTTCATGCCAGGAACAGGAGGTCAAGGAGAGGCCAGTGGACTGCAGATAGGAGCGTTAGCCTATAAATGAAACGCAGAGAGTCAGTCTGGCCCTCTGCCCAGGGAGATTGGTATCCGCACCTCCAGAGTGGGCTGTAACTCCTGGGCTGAGACATTCCAGATGTGGTGCTCTCTGCACCATAGTGCCCAGGTGCTGCTGGAGGTCCCTTTTTCAGTGACCTCTTAAATAGCCATCAAATATGGTGAATGGGAAAGATTAAATCCATTGTTTAGAGCTTTCATATGGAGGAAGGAGACATGTAAGCATGGTTCTCTTCAGAGAGGGGAGAGAAAAGAATCCACATATCTCCCAGCCCTCCTGAATACATTAAAAACGGAGCTACTGAGCTTTAATATAAAAATGGAGCTGTGAGTGCTTGCCCTCCCCAACTCAAACTGTGGATCTTGCTGTGGACCATTTTTATGTGACTTTTATTGGAAGTGTGCCAAATGAAATATTTTGAAAATTTCAGATGTTTGAAGTGTTTAGAAAAAAGCTAAAAAAACCCAACCCTAAACAGGGGTGGAAAAAAAACTTGGGCTTACCTCATTTTACCTCTACCTCTAGAAGGGTGGTGGGCTTTTTTGTTATTTTTGGAAGGGAGGATTTTTATTTTGGACAAAAATGCTATTTTTTAAAAAATATAGGTAGGCACACTATTCACTAAAAAATTATCCAAACTTCACATATAGAATGTTTTCATTGAGGTAAAATACTGGTGTGCTCTGCTGTTTTCTCAAAACCTGAGTATTTATGTTGGTTTTAGCAAAATTTTTTTACTTTTCTAAGGTCTCTGGCTTGCTGCTAGTTGCTGATCAGAAACCCAGATAGTTGAAATAGTGCTTTTAAAATGTTTGGAGTTTTTTATGTTTCAACACAAAAAAAATTTTTAGTGTTTAAATGTTGATAAGAAATGGAGTGGTCCCACTGGAATAGGTGTTATTATTTAGTTTGTGGACCAAACGATGATTGACAATGTTAGTATGTTTTTGGAAACAAAGCCTAAAACTCTGTGGTATCTCTTTTGTGGTAGCATGGCTTAATAAGCAACTTGCCTTTATTCAGACACCCTCCAGCATAGTTGGTCTCTATTCTGGCTGAGGACTTCAAATAGGAAAACAAATAAGGAATAACAAAATACCTTGATGGAACTATCCTCATGGCATTTGTTAACTTGGCTAAATTAACTCACCATCACAAAATATGCTCAAAGAGGAGAGAAACGGAATTTTGTTGGACTGCTGAATGCTGAAAATTCTGCCATTTATAGCTGAGGGATTTGAAGTTTTCAATAAAGAAGTAACCTACTGTAGTCATAATTGTGCACAGCACAGTGAATTATAGTGAAGTGATTGCTCACCTAAGGCTGAAATTCCCAGTGATGCATTACTTGGGGCAGTTGTACTAGAAGAATAGTTTTTATGGGCACATTAATGATACAAGGTACCAGGAGCAGCCACAAAGCACCAACACTGAGGATGGTATGCTCTCATAAAATATATGAAGGAGCAAAGGGAGAGGGACAGAGGCAGAAAAGGACCATTAGTTGTGCAGTACTGTTGGCAGAAAAACTATACTGATAGATGCATATGGCTCTCCCTTGCTCCGATGTGAGGAGCAATCAGCAGAATGCACTTTCTGGAAGTGTGCTTTTGTGGTGATAAGTCTGTTAACTTCAAGAAAAAACACCCAGATGAGAGCCATGATTCAAAATGCTCTGCTGGTGATGTCCCTTCTCTCCCAGAAGTGCCGTCTTCAACATCACTGCCTCTTTGTTCATGAGGCTATTAAACAGGGGAAAAATCAATACATAATTTATCTTTCCACATGTGGCAGAGTTCAAGAAAGTGAAAAAAACTGATAATAGCTGAAGAAAAAAGCAGTGCTTTTGATACTGTGCTGGGAAGGAAAATCAGTTTTTGTAGGAGAATCTTTAATGTGCTTTTGCACCTGTTGCATACGCGATGCCTTATGTGATAGCTGGGTTTGTGCAGAGGTTCCAGGAAAAAAATTCAGGAACTGATGTACACTACTAGGAATGGGAAGTGATAACAGTAACGTTCTTCTAATCAAGGATGCAAGTCTCAGAGCATTGATCCAGAATATGAAAAGCATGGACTCAAGTCCTTGTCTGCCTGAAGAGGCTTTAAAACTCAGGTTTTGGCTTCCAAGAAAAAATCAATTAAATCATCTCCAGAGAGGCAATACTGTAAGATGTTTTCGAATTCTATTGACATTTTAGTACTTATAAATATTTTCTGGGAATTCAACCAGAAGCCAAGTTCTCTTTTTCAAGGGAGTATTTTGGCCACTAGTTTAGCCATTTTTATTCACTGTCTCCTTCTGATACCATTTAAATACTTATATAAAGTCGATACTACTTCACCAGGAAAAGCTGATGGACAGCTGCCTTAAAATATCCAACAGATAAGGCACGTAAGGCACTCTTCAGGAAGCTGTAGCGTAAATCACACAAACTTGGGCAGGCCCTTTCAGGACCAAGGACTTTTGCAGGTGCTCTGCAGACTCTTTGCATTCATGCTTTGGCCTCTTTGATAAGCTTTTCACTTATGATCCTTACCCTGATGTCCACTGATATATCAAAGTTGCTCTGCAGTAGAGCAGGTTACACACAAAGGGCTTGTAGCCTGGACTCCTGATTGAAGATTTCAGCCGGACTGGAAGGATTATTAACAGGTAAATGCTGAAGGGGTGAGAAGATTTTCAAAGATTAAATACTTTTTTTTTTTCCCTACTGCTTCACAAGGTTAAAACTTAAACTGTTTTTTAATGCAAAGCTGTGTGTGTATAACGGTGTGTACAGGTTTCATTTTGCACAGCAATATGTATTTGTCATGGGTTACACTGTTATCCTTAAAGGAAGCTATAATGAAATCATGATGAATTACATCTATCTAACACATACAGTAATGAGTTTAGATATAAAATAGGGAGCAGAATGCATTTGTCAATACCGTACATTGATTTATAGCCGTGTCCTGTATCGTTATGACTCTTGTCATTTAGAGCCATGGAGTCAGTTTAGGTCTGGAAGGGAACCCTGGAGGTCACCTAATCTACTCCTCTGCTCAAAGCCAGGTAATTTCATAGTTAGATCGATCAGGGTTTTATACAGGTTAGTTTTTAAAGTTTCCAGTGATGGAAATTTCACAGCTCCTCTGGGCAACCTGTTCAAGCTATTAACCACTTTCATTGTAAATTTTCTTTTTCTGTATATCTAGTCAGAATTTCCCTTACTGCAACTTGTGGCTGTACCGTTTTGCCCTTTTGCTGTGCACTTTTTCAAAAGGTTTGGCTCCACCTTCTCTATCTCCTCCTCTGCTCAGCCATGAGTGGATCAGCCTGGAGACTGTTCTAGTCTGAATAAAGTCAGCTCCCTCAGCCTTTTGCCTTACATCATCTGCTCTAGTCCCTGGCTGTTTTAGTGACCTCTGGTTGTCTCCTGTTTTGTCAATATTTCTCCTATACTGGGGAGAAGCCAAAACTTGTCTTCTGGACTATCCAGCTGTTACCAGCTGTCTTTTACCTATTGATAGACTCTAACTGCTGGTACGTATGTGGTATTTTAGAATAGCTACAGGCTGAATACTGTGTTTCAGTTGTTCAATGAAGAAATACACAATTTTGTATGGTCAGAAAGTGTTTGTTTTGCAGGATTGTGTTCATTTTGATAAAAACTCTAAAAATAAAGGCTGTTTGTGCTTGCTCACTCTTCCGAGGCACACTTTTTTATTCCTTTATAAAGTTTATGACTTTTTCAAACTATGAGAAAGTAACCTAGTTCCAGACTTTCTGTTGTTTTTCCTTTGTAACCCCCACCCTCCAGAATTCAGAGTTGGAATATCAGTCTTTAGGGACCTGGCAGAGCTATAAGAAACAATACACCCCTGCTATGTACCACACCAGGATATGTGAACAGACAAAGAATGAGAATGAGTAGGGGCTTGACACTGCCAGACCCCAACCAATGACACTAAGGGACAGACTTTACAGTTAGTTGTGAAAGAAAATTATTGCTGCACCTTGGAGGGCTAAAAGTAGTTGTGGTTTTTGCCTGTATGTGTGTTCAAACAAGTTAGAAGTATTTGGCCTTAGCAAGTTCATTTAGTTCATTTTCTTTAACAAGCCACAATTTTCTATTTGCATACCTCCTGTACATCTAGTGTGCTGCAGTGAGTCTTTCAATCTTCTCCCATTCTTCTGAAAAAAGGGAACAAAATCAACTGGGCTCCTCCTGATATTAACAGATGCAATTCCATTGACCTGGATTGAAGTGTATTATTTTATTTCAACATGGAATTTTGATATGGTAATGTATAGCTTCTCCAGCTGTCTTTATTCCAACTGGTTGCCGTGACATTATATTTGACTTTCAGTTTACTTTGTTTTGCTCTGCCTTATAACTTTATTGTGCTGGATTCACCTCCATGATGTGATGGCTTAAGTGCAAGATACATCTCCATGGGAATTTTGCATGCAGGAATGATTCTTAGGGAAAGAAGGTAGATTGCAAAATCTCCAGGACACTTCCTTAGAGGCTTTTTATTGGACTTGCATATTTCAGATTTTGTGGAGCTTATGGACAGTTTATGGAAACAGGTGAGTTGTCAGCTCCCCTGTCTTTTAGTTCACTGTTGCTGTTGTTAAAGAAAGGGCTTCCTCATAACTATTTGATGAGGACTCTGCCTGATGAGTGAGTAGTCCTGTAATTGTGGCTATTGCAAATAATCTTTTCACTGCCAGCTGTAAAGGATTAGGAATGTGTGGGTTTTGCACAGCGTGTGCTGTGAAACTGGTTGGCTTGAGGCAAAATGGAAATGGTTTGTATTTTATGCAGCTATTTGAAATTTATGCAAGAGAAATGTTTAACTGCTGTAAAACTATTGTGAAAAATGCAAACATTTTTTCATCTTTGCACATCTCTTACTGTGCAAGGGTGTGAGCCACTCATGCCTAGTGTATCTTGGAGTTTCTGTTAAGTTTTGGGCAGCTGGTGTCAGGAAAGGCAGGTCAGTTTTTCTGGCAGTCAGCCTCTATGACAGTGTCACTGTACCTTCAGGATTTCCACATTTATGTACATTATTAATTGCCATGTGTGCTTATTATTATTATCAGCACATTATTAATGTGCTAATGTGTGATCTAGAGAGCTCACTGTCATTGTTGCTCTCAAAGATGAATACCTTGACTGTGAACCTTCGTTATTTTCTTGCAAACACAATGTAAACAATGAAGTGTACTAGTTCTTCATATAATGCTAACTAATTCCCTTTACTGGTGTTTGGAATCCAGATAAACCAACTCATTAGACTGGCAAGCTGATGTTCTCAGGTCAGGAACATGGGACTTCTGCTATAGCTTCAGTCCAGGCCCTGGTAATGCCCATATTCAAGTTTTGCAATTGGTCTTTGCCAGTATGGGTTTGCAGGCAGATATCTGAAGGTATTTTGAGGACAAGATAACAAGATCTAGAAATTGTTAGATAATGATTATATCAGGGCTTAAACAACATTATACAGCCTTAAACTCTTCCCCTGAAAGAAGAGTTTCCTGCATTTCTCAGATTTCTATTTCAGGATTTTTCATGTTAAAATTTTAAGGGATTTGGCGCTAACATCTAACTCATATTTATAATTCTGCTTTAACAATAACATGATATCAGTTCAATGAGTGCAGAATTTTTTATTTGGCATACATGAGTGATTTTCCTTCTCACTACTGAAGTAATTTAAACCTTCCAAATAGGCTTCAAATGTTTCCAGACATGAGATCTTTATTTACATAATTTAGAGCTGTTGTGATTGAGTCCACTTAAATAATGTATAATGGAGAGATCTTCCTCAATCCAATCATGATTAGAAGACTGTAGTACTTCCTTTTGCAATTAGGGAACTTATTGCCATGAAATTATCAAATTGGAGTTAATTGTTTACAGAGTGCATCATCATGTACCCCTTCAAACATTTATGTTGGTTTTTCTCTGTATTTAGGTGTCAGCATTTTAAGTAAACAATAGCTGACCACTGATTTCGATCTCTGAGGCTATGTGTACGTTAGCAGTCTGTTTTCAAGCAGTAACGTACTTCTGAAGCAATCCTGCTGTCTCCCTTTTCAGCATGGTGGGCTCAGCTTTCACAGTGGTCATGGTGCATGTGAACTAGATATCTCCTAGAGAAAATTCATCCAGAATAACTCCTCAGACACTGGAAGCCCTTTGGAGTAGCCATAAGGGTCTGAACCAAGAAGCATTGGATTGCAGCAGCTCTTCTGCTGTGGCAAAGTCTGATTCCAGTTCTGGTGAGGCACCACTTGGGGTCTTGAGGAGATGCTGCTGCTTACTCAACTGTGTTTATTAGGGTTAGAAATTTCTCATGTGGCAGAGTCATCCAATGGCTCTATCATTAATCTTATAGCTACTGTAAGATGCAAAAGACATGAGCAACACTGAATAAAATTGCAGAAAAATAAGGTGCTACTCTGGGAAGACGCAGGACAGCAATGAACTTTGAGGTGGCACAGATGTACATCTGTTCTGAAAGCTTAAAGAGATTTTTTGGGTAGGGTGACATCATCAAACCTGGTGCTACTCTAGGTTTCTGTACCCTGCCTTCTGAGGCCATGATGCAGGAGAGAGTCTGGAAGAGCTGCTTTGGGATTCATTGCCTGAGATCCTTCACAAGAGCCCTGTCTGTGATAACACATCCAGGGGCACTTTTCTGATATGAATTAGCAACTTCTTGGTGCCAGCATTCCTGACTTCACCTTGGTTGAGTTTGCTGCTTTTTCTGCACATGTCTTATAGAAGCACAAAAAGCTTCTGGTAGGCACAAGGCACAGGGGTGGGAGTTCTGGGTAAGCAACAGGCATCATCTGTCCGATTGGGAGCAATCCTGTGACCTTTAAAAGCGTCTTTCTGGAGCAAGTGAGCCATGATAGCAAAATACCGATGTCAGAAAACGATTTCCTGGCTACTTTCCTGTATGAGTGCATAGGCCAGCACTGGTGATCAAGTGCTGCACATAGCTGCCATGGTGGTTCCATCCTTCTGTCCTTCCATACAGAGACCCAGCCACACAGCTCCTCAAGCACAACAGTTATGGGCTTGTGCTGTTGTAATGGCGTTGTGCACCATGAAATTGTGAATCTTCTTCCTGCACCACAGACAACAAGAGGAGGTGGAGTCCTGTTTATCTGACATGCAAAAAGATTACCTGCTGAGCTGCTTGACATGATGTTTTCCCCGCACCTACACACGCATCCTCTGACAAACAGTGTTGCATGATCATCCCTCCTCAGGCAGCCTCTGAGGTGGCTCATTCGGAGGGTTTCCTTTGTAATGCATGTTACAGTTTCTCATGCAGGCTGGCTCTTTAATCCAGAAGAGGGACAGCTGTTTAGCTATGTGTGTAACTGATGGGACATTAGCAGTTGAGAGTGAAGCTTTCTGTCACCACAGAAGGTCTTACGGTTGAGACTTACTGTTCCAACAGATATAATGTGGCACAGCCAGACCCTATGGCCCGTGTAATACAGGAGCTGAAAACGGGTTGCGATAACCTCTGACACTGGCATGCCTCTAACCTGAATTGGAGGGATGTTTTTATCTGGTGTTAAGTGATCTCTCTCTTTTTTTTTTTTTTTTTTTTTTTCCTCCCTTCCCCCCCTCCCCACCAATAGGCAGGGAATGATGCAGTCACTGAAACGTGTTGATTACTTACTCTGCATGGACACGTGCTGTTTAAATGGATGTGCTGGGATCAGGTGTGTATCCATTCTACATATATGCAGGAGAGTAGAGTGGCTAGGAGCCCTTCTGGTTTTTTGCTTTATCCGAAGAAGCCACGGGTAGCCTTTTCATTTGATTGAGTCATCAGTGACACTCTGCTGTTTACCCAAATCACGATCTCGGAGAAGATGCAGCAGCTATGTGCTCCGCTGTAACCAAAATCCAAACCAGAAAATACTGGCAATAAATCTCTATCTGTGTGGACTACATTCTCCTGTTCTTTGAATCTTTAGGCTTATTAATGAAACCTAAGTAAGAAATTAACATTGCTATATCACTAGCTTCTGTGTCTGACATGGTTAGGGTAAAACCCAGAACGACTATTTCCCATGGAGAGGGAAAAAGGTTGGATTGTAAGGGCTTTCTCTTTCAACAAAGTAGCACAACCTATTTCAGAAACAAGAAAGTTGCACGCTTTGAGATATTTTGTGTGCCGTCTCTGTAGCCCTTTGATTTTATACAATAGCACGCATCGCTCACAGAGGATAACAGAAACTGAGGATGACTGGGGAGAGTCAGTGCAGAGGCTGAGTGTAATGGGCTCTGCCATGCCTGTCAAATGAAGTGTTGTCCGTAGACATGCAGCGGTTTAGTACATGCAAATGAGTTTTGAAACTTTTGGTGTCTCAGTCATGTCAAATTAAGGCATGTGTTTCATGATGATGCTCCCGTTCCAAGCTGTCTTAAGATATTCCAGAGAAGGATAAATGTGGTCAGTAGAAGAATTTCGCAACCCTTCGATTCAGTAAGTTGCAGGGGTTTATTTCCATGAGGAAGCTCTACTCACCAGAAGACATTAAGGTGCGTGCCCTGCTGCTGAACTGCGTCATACAGCAGCTTAAGCTGAAGTGGGCAAAACAGGAAGAAGAATGGGAATTGCCTGTGGATTATGCTGAGAATGTAATGTGGCTCTCTGGCAGTGGGGTCACGAGCAAGAATGACTCCACCACCATACATTCTGCTGTGCCATGCTTTGATGTTGACACATCGGAAAGCCAATAGAATTTTCATTTTGCTCCTATAAGGCGATACGGCAATCGTTAAACGCACGATTGTTGTGAGAAAATTAAAAAAAAACAGTGACAGTCTTAAGCACTTGGAGATTGCAAACTATTATAGAAGGTGATGCTTCTGAAGGCTATTATAGGTTATTTAACCTTATTTGTTCATTAAAATCCAATTTTTCTGGCACATTGCTGAATTTTCTGTTTACTCATAGATGTTAAGGTATGTTGTGGGACAAACTAATAGAAAATGGTACAGACATTCTTTCAGGTACACAGAGGCAAATTGTGTAGATTGTGGTTGTTACATAGAAGAGAATTTAAGTGTGTCACTGCTTTGCCATGCCTAAACAGAGTCACCAGCATCTGTACACACACAAGTGATAGCTGTGCTCCAGCTTTCACTGATATCAAATGTGCTGTGCTGCACAGAATTCAAAAGGAGCTGGACTGTCTGCTCAACGCTCGGAGCGAGTTAGAAGCTTCTCATGTTGCTTCATTCTTAACGATTATCTTGCCCAAAAATATAGCTGGAGGAAATTGGAGATTTTGAACTTCTGCACACCTGCTGTTCTGATAGCGGTCTTATTTTGTATTGAATTTTTTTTTGACAGTGCATGCCAGTCGCTGAGAACTGTTAGAAGTTGTGATATGCAAAGTGTTATTAATACTCTAATCAACTACTATGTGAAAATGTGTGATACTACTGTCTGACTAGGACATGGTGCCTCATTTATAGTGTTACATTTTTCTCCTGTATGGTACTTTTAGGTGTACTAGGTTTCTTTATATAAAGATATTAATAAGAAATATGAAAAAAATGGTTTTTACACATCAGCCTAAAAAGTTTATAGAATATTGATTAAATAAGAAAATAACACAGTTCTTTTCAAGAATAGGCCTTTATTTTGGAAAAAAAAATTGAAATGCATTAACTCATTTGTGAATGGAAGTAATTAACCTTTAAACAGGCAAAACTCATTTATGTACTTAATCATAATCACACTGCCACAGGGAATGGGATTATGTTTTACAATTCCCTACCTAATTATTTGGATCCAGAATATAAAAAGTAAAATGCCAAAACCAGTATAAATAGTAAATGCCCATGTAACTGCCTTTCATATTTTGACTGCTTTTAGGATACACTAATGTTTGGAACTGGAAAAGTTCAATGGTTTGTTCCTGTATTATTTATATTCTCTTTCCTACCAAATGAAGAAGGGATTGATGATTACTGTGAAAGCTGTATTATTCCACTCTGAATCCTATATTGGTGACAAAACATGAACTTTGTTAATATTTAAACAAGTGAAAAACCTCCAAGCCTATATAAAAATGATGCATCACCTAGTCTTTATTAGGCAGACTAACCTCACATTTTTATCTCAAGTTTGAGCTTCTCCATGACTTTTCTTTTTATTTTCATATTTTTACCTGCTTTTTCACTTATTTCTCTAGTTATTCTGCATTTAAAAGTCAAATGTTGATCTACTCTGTCTCACTCTTTGAAGTGTTATTCACACTTTTTTTAACTTGTCTAAACAGAGAAATTCTTGTTATTAAATCAATTTTATTTTCTTAGTATGTTTTAGGCATTATTAATTACAGATGGCTTCTACTGCTGGAGCTGTGGCCCACAAAACTAGTTTCTGAATTTGCAAGTTGCAAATACTCTGTGACAGGCTTTTGTTTCCATTTGGTTGTTTTACCAGTAAGTTAATCGATAAGTGTAAAATAACTATGCCATTAGTTATTTAACCTTATAGAGTCTGTATATTTTTGTATACTACAGTAAGTGTCATCATTAAACCTGAAGAATGAATGTATATGCAAATCCTTGTTGTTTATGCATAGCCAACATGGGCAGTTTTAATAAGCAATTAGATTTTGTTATAACTCTGCAGCAGGTCACAGCCAATCTTTGTCACCAGTTCTTCAAGTGCTATTTGAACAAGTACCATTAACGTTGTACTGCATTTCATTATACACGCTGTGACTGAGCAAAAGCATAAAATGGACTTGAGCTGGGTGGGGTAGTACTGATCCTATGGATACTTATCCCTGCCTTGGATACAACCTGAAGGCAAGGAGTTGAATACGTTTGAAGTTTTCTCTTCTGGTGTGTAAGACTGGAGATAAGAGACTGTTGCAGCCACCTGAAAGATGTTTTTGATTCATGGCTTAATTGTATCTTTACCTTCTAAACACTTTAATTAATAAAAAGATAATTGTGCCTCTTGAGCTAAAGAGATTAAGAGCTTGAAATCTCCCCCCATAACAAAAACCAAGCTATGCTAGACATGAGGAAACACACTTGCCACTTTCCTAGAGTATTTAGAAAAGCAGTAAACTTAAATGACCATTGAGAGCTATGCTTCACTAGTTCTCACAAAATCAGTCAAAGGATAAAGGAATTTGCACTTAGGTAGTCAAAAAAGGCTAGCTTTGGAAAAATTAATAACCACTGAAATCAGAGGTCAAATGGAGCTGATAAGAGATTTCTACAATCAAGATATAGCATATGAAAACTGAACAAAAATCAGAGAGAGTGAGGACACACTTCAAAGAATTCCCCCATTAAAGTTTAATATCTTGTCTTATCCAATGGAAAAAAAAAAGTGAATTGTTTTCAAATCAAACTTACTATAAAATTTAGGTCTACGGACTCTGTGTTAATCAGCATCACTTTCCCTTATCTATGCAGGGGGGAGAACAGGTAGAGCAGACACTGCACTTGTTCTCATGGCCCTGAGTTAGGTGTGTCACTTCGCCTCAGGAGGAAAGAGATGCTATAAGGTTGGAGTTCAACAAAATTTCACCATCAGAGTACAGAGAAACACAGAAAAATGGCAATACTCTTTAAACTAAGACAGATGTCTCTTCTTCCGGCTAAGGTGGTTCCATTGTATAAAACAACCTAATTTTCTTTGAGTAGCTGTTGGAAATTATCCCTAAATATCTCTTGATCTCTGGAAGGCTTCAACGGAAAAGGCAGTAGTTTTAGACCCATTGTGTTTAGAGCAATCAGATCTCCAACTAATAGAAAGGGATGTATTTCTGCAAAAATGAATTGCACTTTTTTGCTCTACAATGTAAATAATGTTAACATGGCTTTTAAAATATATCCATTAATCTTCAAACACTTTATCCTTTGTGCCTAGTTGAAGACACTTATAATGCACCCAGAAACCTGATGGTGATTTCAGGGGAAAATATTGATTTCTCATAATGGAGGTGAAAAAATGATTATAATGAACGTGACTACATTAGATTCGTCAATACTTACAAACTCAGGGTTTTTTTCCTGGGGTAAGTTTCAAGATGGAGACATTATGTTCATGGGAATGGGGAGTTATTTGGTAAATCATGCATAGTGGCATTAGGGAGGATTCTGTGGCTTAACCAATAGACCTGATTAGGACTTTTTTTAACTTCTTGAGCTTCCAAGAAGACATAGGTGGCCTTGGTCACTCTCTGCAGACATACAAATTATTTCCAGCTTATCACACAACTAGATTTTTCCAGTTCCTGCTGCAAATTTTGTGCATGTTTGACATGCATGTCAAGAAGAGGTCTCGAGGGAGCTAAACCAGTGTTTTTCATTCATAGAACTTCACCTCTGAAGTGTTACCCCTGCCCGAAAATATACAGTACTGAGCTAGGAATTAGTGACAGAAACGAAGTATTCCTAAGATTTCTTGTAGCAAGGCTTTCCTCCAGCACTGTTTCCTCCATCATCAGTAAAAACATAGGGCCTCAGGAGGCCAAATAATTTATCGCCTGCCCCCTATAAATTGTTTTCCCCTGTACGTAGATTTCAGCTGTATGTTTTATGCTAATAGATGACTGCCTGATCTGTTCTTGGGCGTCTCCAAAACTGATGATGCTACAGCAGATTCTAATGCCTGACAATCCTTACTGTTTTCCTAATACCCTGCCTAACTCTTCCTTGCTGTTGTTTAGTTATTTTACTGTCTGCCATGGACATAGCGAACAGTTTATTCTGAGAATGCTAAGACTGAGCTTATCTTCCTTGCAATATTTTTTCCCCTTGCATATAGGGAAAATGAACACGCATGCATGTGTGCACACACACACACATATGCATATATATATATATGTATAAGTGAATACGCATAATTTAGTTTTTTGACTGATCATTCTTGCTGTTCTCCAGGAAGTCTCTGTCTAATGCAAAAAAGATGATCAATATGAGACATTCTGCTCTCTCCTTGCCAATTCTGGGGAGAATGGAAAGTTTCCTTTTCCTTCATAGATACATCCACACTTGGGATGTATCTATATGCAAGCATTGCTGAAGAGCTTTTTCCTGGGAATCCCTGTGTGAGGGATCCCTAGCCCATGACTCTGCATGCGTTACCCATGAATCATCTCTGAGAGGGACAAAGTAGATAGAGTAGATACTCTCTGAGTTTTTCTTTCAGTTGCTTCACTGAGAACAAAATTTTCCTTCTCTCAGAACTTGACCTGCATCCTGACTTCACGTAGTTCAGACTATTTTTTTTTGGTCCAGCTCTTGAGCTTGTAATAGGAAGCCTTCTTTTTAGAGCTTTGTTTCTTCAGATTAAAGAACCTTTCAGCTTCTGGACAGTGGGTGGCTGCCGTTTCCCCTGTTAGCTCCAAACATTGTGTTTCTTGTGGAATATTGATGTATCTGCAGCTCCTCCTGCCATGGTGTGAAGTACATTGTGACTGTTTGACCACTGCAGACATGAATTGATGTCTGAGGCATGTCTTATGCAAACCCACAAAGTTTCCTGCTGGTCTAGGACAGTTAGAACTAGTCCTACACTAAGAAGTCATCATTGAAAGATAGGAAAGCTGGTGTCTTAGAATCAGAAATATTTACTTCCAGTCCCTCAAGGCTTGGAAATCAGTTTCTTCTGCTTTGTACTATATTAGCAAATAGTAATTCAGAAATATTTTTCAAGACTCACTGAATGTCACTAATAGTACTGTTGCTAAAAGTGTGGTGCTTAGAAGTTTCAGGAGACCTCAAGTTTCTCAGAGGGGGTCTGAATTTCAGAAGAGACTCTAAGTGGTGGAGGAAAAGGACTTGTTCAGTATTTGCAGTGTTGAGGTGCTGCACTTCATGCACATGTACACATCCTAAGTAACATCTTTTGAGATTTCGTTAAATCCTCCAGTCAATCTCTGAAAGGAGATCGACTTTTTGTCTTATTGCCTTGCTAATTTCAGTATTATTCTATAACACCATGTATCTTTTTATGTAAAGCGTATATAAAAAGCATATAAAATTCAGGATCCTGAGAGACAGACCGTATATGTGTTCTGTAATGTCACAATGCTAACACAGCTCTCTTGACTCTAGCACCTGAGTTACTGCAGAACTAGCTCGCAGTTGTCACACAATGCATGGCTTTGTGCTTTGTGAATGCTAATATATTGCTAGAAAACAAGGATAAGACTGTAGCTGTCTTGTGTGGGTCACCTGCTGGGATTCCAAAGGTAGGTGATACCTGTGAGTCTCCATCTCTAGATGCATTTCCAATGTATGTCACACTCATTAACTCTCTTGTGCAGCTCCGGTGGTGGTGGTGAAGGCTGGTAGAGGAGGGTGTGGTGCTTTATTCCTGCTTAAATATTAGCCAGGACATATGGTAGAGTGGTCACGCAGGATACCCAGGGTACATATTGCATGTTATCCTGTATCTAGACTGGCTAATACATCTTAAATTTAACAGTACTCAGATTTAAAAAAAAAAAAAAGAAATAGCCACTGCAAAGAGAACAAAACCCTGCTCTCCCACACTCTTGAATGTGCAGCTTAATCACAAGGCTAAAGAATGTTGCTCACCTCTTCCCCTCTCTTTCAGCTCAGTGAATCATTTATTTCTGTATGCAAAGTAGGCAAGAGTGACAGTGATCTTTTCCCCTGTGACTCTGTAGCCAAGTCTTTCTTCTGGAATATATTGATTAGTTTATATCCCCTTCCCTTCAGCACAGGAAAAGCTGAAATCAGGTTTCTAATATTGCAGTGAGATTCACAGGAAAGAGGTGCTTTGCTCTCATTGTAATTTAAAGAAAAAATAATCCTTGCTGTGCAATTTGTTATCTGTCTTTGACTTTTTTTTCCTATTTTTAACTAGTAGAGCCAAGCAAAAAATTTCATACCTGGGTTCCAAGTGGAAGCACATACTTCCTTGTAACCTTGATTCGGGTGTCTAATCCAGGCTCTTTGGGGTGCTAGCATTTCTCTGAATTTCATTATGAGGATCTTTGCTCTCCGTGTCAAATTTATTAGCGACCTGTGTCTATTGCATCACTGCAGTCACTGGGCTGACCCTTAAGCTCAGTGTAGATAATCCTCTTTCTCCCTATGTAGGTGTTCACAAGGATAACTTATGGTTGTAAATTAACAGAAAACTAAATATAAATAGATTCACCTGGATTTTATGAGCAAAGCATAGATCTTCTTTTAACAGATGCATGGTGCACCTGAAGAAGGGATAGCAATAACAGCAATACACTTAAAGTATCCGCAGTCTAGAGTGTGTGTGTAAATTATGATAAAAATTGGACTTACGCATAAACCAGTGTCTGACAGATTTTTTTTTTTTTGTTTTCTATTTCATCAGCATCTAGACCTCTACTGGGTGCAAGCTGTAATGGTGCAACCTACTGAAGGATAGACTAAGAGTGAGTAGTCACAACTTTATGCCCTTAACCTTATTCTGAATAGCTGGACATGAAAGTGATATGTCCATATATTTGCAAACACAGATACGGGTATGTCCATTCAGTCTTCAAACTGTATCAGATAAGTTCTGTGCTGCCTATTAGTTTGACTGTTAGTTTTTAGGGGACAAGATGTGGCTATTTTTAGAAGAATATTCTTCAATAGGATAAATAATATAGCTTCTTCCTTTGTCTTATGAGAAATACATTAATTAAAACTTAAAATAGGAAAGATGATCTTGTCCTTCCAGTGTCTTCTGTCAGAATTTTTATTTTGAGGGTCTGAAAGGCTTTTTGGAGTTTTATAGTAGAAATCAGTCTTTATTTTTGGTTTTGTTGCCACTTATTTGTCACTTGTTGTGTGTTATAATGTTAGTGGAAAAAAAACCTGTTTAAATACGTAAGATTCTCATCCATTTATTTGAAATGCAGTGAATGTTCTCAGGCCCTCCAGAAAGTCCTTTAAAAATGGATAAACATCAACTTCAACATTACTGATATTTGTTGAAAAAGCACATCTTTCTTAACATGTGCACGTGACTCTCATCGTTTCATATCTGAAAGTGTAACATAAATAAGCTCAAATCTATGTTTGCTTTTTGCATGCCCTCTTTTAAGTTAGAGGGAAAAAAAAATCAATAGACTCTCCACTTCCTGAGATCTTCATTCTGCAAGTCCACTTCTACTCATCAAGAAGAAATGCTTGTTGCAATCTGAGGATAAATATGTGTGCATGACTGCTGCAAGTGAACTCCTTATTAGAATATTGACAGCAAATCACTGACCTGCTTAACCATTAACAAAGGCAGTCTCAGTTTTAAGGAGCAGAGTCAAAAAGAATAGGAGAGAAGTCCAAATGTGAAGGTAGGAGGATAGCCTTTTCAATAAGGACAGATAGAGGAAGCATCTTGGCAGCCTATATAAAAATATCATCTTTCTGTCTAAACAGAAGACCTTCCTACCTAAAAGCAAGGTAAAAAAAAATAGCATTTACTTAGAGGTCTTTGTAGCTCCATCTCCTCTCTTTTTATTCCTTTCTGAACTCTGATTTGCGTTCTTGAAGACTTTTTGTGTTTAAACAAATTTTTGCATTTTACAGCTTATTGTTTTGGCCCCTTTAAAGAAATCATACTGAATTTAGATTGCAGAGTAAACTATGTAATTGTAATCTGATTCGATCAGCTATCTCACCGTATTGTATAGTTGCTTCAAAGAATACCTCTGTCTACGGAAATTTCAATCAAATCCCTGATTGAAGTTTAATGTTTTACCTAAGAATATTCCTGAATCAAGTATATAAATATGCAAGATACAGTCAGTTTTTCCTTTTAACTGTAATATGTAAGATACCCTGCAAATTGCTTTTCGTATTCTCAGGTGCACCTTAGCAAAATTGTAAGACTTCATTTTTATTTATTTTATTTAACTTCCCCATCAAAACCCTTGTTTGCTTTGATGGCATGGAAATCTGAAATTTTGGGGCAGCTGCTGCTGCTATTTGACTGAGAGCTCACCAAATCTGCAAACACACCTGTTTCACTGTCAGTGAAGTCAGTTCCCTGACTTCTTCAGGTTTGTTCCCGTCACAAATTCTTTGCCGTCTGAGACAAGAGTTTAATTTTGTTCCATTTGTACTATGTCTGTCAGAGTGGGGCCACATTGTGATTAATTATTATTAATGGTGAACCACAATCATCAAATAATTTATGGTATACCAGATTCCAGCAGCAGTGGCTGTTTATGATCGTCAATCTGGAGCATAAAATCATTACATTTCAGACCTGTATGATTGTTTCTGGTTTCTGATGCTAACCTCCAGCACAGCACTGAGGCACTCTGTTCCTCAGCCTGTCTACTTCAGCTGCGTTATATGTATCACCTCAGTGTTTTGTACTTGTTGTGCTAACAGCAGGACTGTGTAGGATGACACGATGGGTCTTTTTTTGATGTTACCTTTTCTTAAAATGTCAGATTACCTCCTAAAGCCTTCCGAGAGATTTTGAGGATTTATTCTGTTCAAATTTCTATTTATAATTTCTTGAAAATCTTGGGTTGTTCCTTTATACTAGTAGTTTCTAAGGTAGAAATTATCAAAATTATGAAGCTACAAACAGAAACTGTACTGAAAACTTCCAGGTGAACAGGTGACAACAGGAAGACTTAGATTAGATAGGGGAGATTTAGATTAGGTATTAGGAAGAAATTCTTTACTGTGAGAGTGGTGAAGCACTGGAACAGGATGCCCAGGGAAGTTGTGGATGCCCCATCCCTGGAAGTGTTCAAGGCCAGGCTGGATGGGGCTTTGAGCAACCTGCTCTAGTGGGAGGTGTCCCTGCCCGTGGCAGGGGGGTTGGAACTCGATGATCTTGAAGGTTCCTTCCAACTCAAACCATTCTATGATTCTATGAATTCTTTGGCACAAAACAGGTAGTCTTGCAGTAACTTGTCACATCTCCAATAACAGCATTTATTCTTGGAAGTACTTCTGAATGCATTAATGTGAAGAGTGTGTTTTATATCCTGCTGTAAGTTGTATGATAGAAACTGAAGATGCATGAAGAGAAAAGAAGGACGTTTTGCGTGTATATTGAATTACGTTCACAGAACAGATGTTAAGGTTTGCAGCAGGTCAGAAATGTTCTGGGACTTCATTACTGCTTTGAAGGAAGAGGTCAGGAAAAGGCCAGATAACAGCTCTAGATGGTTGTGGGTATGTGGATAACCATTTCAGAACTCTGGCCTGCTGAGTTTTGGCACAAACTACAGTGTGACACTCCACTGCATCTCATTGCAGAATGGATGTATAAAGTGTTTCTATGTTTTGTGCTTTTGCAGTACAATGAGTAAAAATCATAATCAAACAGCTGTTTAGAGAAAGAATAATTGAAATTTATGATTCTAGTCAGCATCATAGCCATCAAAATGAAAATGACACTGTTCAAAGAAAAAATTCATATATACCATGTACATTATATTCACATTCAAATGACAGATGTGACAGGTTGCAGTGCAGGGAAAAAATCAGTTCAGATATTTTATATTTTTACTGACTCGTAAAGTGGCACTTTCAGAGAACTTTATATAAGGACTACATTTTCCAGAGTTGTCTGTAACCAGGTGTCATTTCCCAGGATGAGAATGGTGTTTCAAGACGTGCCATGGATTCTGTTCCATTCACCTCTTCCATACTTTTCCTGTGTTGACTAATGCAACACGATACCTGCTTGGCCAAAAAAGGTCAGATTTATTGAAAGTAATCACTGATGTGATGAATTCACACAAGCCAGTATCTTTATTGTGCTGCTGTTTACATTTCTTTTTTTTTTTTTGCATTTGAAATACAGCATTTAGCATATTTGAAGTCAGGCTCTGATGAAGTTCGTGAATAACTATAAGAATAAATGGCCTTTTAGAAGCATGCACTGAAATGCAGTGACTACCAGAACACTGCTTTCATCAATTAGTGTTTGTAGGTTGATGAGCAGCCTGAATAAATTCTCTGCTACTCTCACTGCTTTTTTTTTTTTTCTTTTTCTTCTGATGTTTAGATAACCTCTTTCATAATATTAATAGAATGACAATTCTGAGCTGTAATTGGGGCTTCTTGATCTTAGGTGCCTTCTATTACTTGAAAATTTAGCATTGGCTTACCTTTGGTGTGTGAATAAGTTTTTGGAGGGTCTGATGTTTGTAAAGGACAAAAAAACCAGTCTCTAAACCTGTACAGGAAATTTGCTGATGTCAAATAAATTCTGTAAATATGTCCTTCGAAATTTTTTTCTGAGATCTCAAATTTCCATTTATGGTTTCACAGAAGCTAAGTATGTAGGCAAAAGAGATACAAGGGTACTTTGAAATATTATTTTTATTTTTCAGGAGAGTTCGTTGGTTTTTTTTTTTAAAGACCTTTTATTTCCTAATACTCAGGTTTTGCTTTTTATTTTTTTAATTATTTTTTTTTATTTTTCATATCTTAAGAGAAAAGCAGACTTTATTTATAAGTCTTTCACAATGGCATTGAATTCTAATTATATGATATTTATTCTTAACAAGTGGACATTCTGGAGGGAAGCAATTTTCATAGTAACACTTCCAGCAGACATGTATGCACTCTTGTCTCAGCTTCAGTGTCCTGAAAGCAAATCAGTATGTTTCTGCCCAACTGGCAGTTTATAACAGCTATCAGTTTACAGTGTGTAAGCTGCAAAACTTATTTTCTAAAACAAGAAAAAAAGCAATTTGAGACACCAAATTCTATAAAAAAATAAAATAAATTATATGCAGTTAGGTTACTGATTTAATGCTACTACTCTAGTGTGCAGTTACATGACCAAATTGAGTTACAGGACTCAAATTTCTCAGTAGGCACCTTTTTCAGTAACTACTGATTTTTCTTTTTTTTTTTTTTTTTACAGATATATACTTTTTAAAAGGACCAAAATATCTAGAAGAATTTTTGTTATCCAAAAGTTCTCTTTCTTACGATGTGCTCAATTGTCTTAAGTGTATATTCAGCGTTTCTGAGAGATTCTTCACAGTGAGGGTGGTGAGGCACTGGAACAGGTTGCCCAGGGAAGTCGTGGATGCCCCATCCCTGGAAGTGTTCAAGGCCAGGCTGGATGGGGCTTAGAGTAACCTGCTCTAGTGGGAGGTGTCCCTGCCCGTGGCAGGGGGGTTGGAACTTGATGATCTTTAAGGTCCCTTTCAACCCTAATGATTCTATGATTCTATGATTCAGCGGGACTAATATAATACCGAGTCAATATAATACTGAGTTCTTCTAGGCAATGTAAGAAATAGAGTCTCAATCAAACTCTTAAGACAATTTATCACAAGGGTACTGATTGACAGCAGTGACAGCAGTAGTTCCTGAACCAATCTCTTTTGGACTTGCAAGTCGATTCTTTCTGGGCCATCTGGAAACAAACCTGAGCAATATGTCACCTTTGTGAGCCCAGATATTGCCTGGGCCCTGAGATGTCTGGATTTGCCACATGATTGTTGACAGCCAACTGTTAAACAGGCACAGAGACAAAACTTCCTACTTAATCCGTGCCTGTCATCACCCTTTTTTTTTTTTTTTTAACTTTTGTTTTTCAGTGATTCTTGCTAAGATCTGCCAGCCTCATGCTAGTGCTCCCAAGAGTGCTAGAGATTCATTTGTCATCCCTCTAAAACAATGATAATATGAAGTTGTAGGTTATGGGCTGAGTAATGAAAATAACAGCCAGCTGACCTGTCAGTATGAGGGTGCTTCTCCCAGCTAATCATAACTGGCATAGATGTCTGAAATGGCCCATTTTTTCTCCACCTCTTTTGTTCTCTGGTCACAGAAAATTTCAGGTATCAGGGTTATGAGAGATACAAAAATTTAGTTTGGAAAGTTAGATTCCCTTTTGGCATCTTTTCCTCAACTGGGTTCCTTACGCCCAGATTTTCATCAGACCTATGGTGCAAATCTGGAGTAAACTTGGCATAACTTCACCAAATTGGCAGAGCTACTGCTGATAAGCAGACTATTCGTTTGGTTTGAATTTGTTCCTCCTCTGTCTCCATCCCTTGTGGCTCTTTGGAGAGAAAAGGTGACTTTTGTTGTTTGTTTGTTTTTTTTAAAAGCAGATTGTGATTGGGAGGGTTTTACCCACAGAGTAAAGTGGGTACCCACAGCCCACAGGCTGATAAACATGCCTTGTCAAAAGCAATATATTTATGAAGCACCCGGCTTTAGAGCATTCATACTTCCAATCTACCCCTCAAACTGGCTTTCAATACAGTGTATACTCCTTTGCCAGTTGGGTAGTTATTTATGAGCATTGTTATGCTGTGCATAGAGCCTGCTGTCTTGAAGTTGTTCTGAGAATTGTGCTGATGACCTACATTGGAAGGGAACGTTTAATTCCAGATTTTTAAATGACATGTGCAATTTATAAAATTTCTGAATAAAATTACATTCTGAATCAATGTGAGCAAGGAGATCAGTAAAGCTCCCATTTATCTCTTCCAACACTTCCAAAAAAAAAAGTGAGAATTAAAGGTTCAAAAGCCTGAGATTTATTATTTTCTGTGCCAACTGAAGGCTGTCTTCATGTTCAGTGTACAAAAGGCCATTTGGTTGTTACTGAAATTGCTGACTAAAATACCCAGAGCTGACACATTTGTCAGAAGACTGACAAGCATCTGATTCAATAAAGGTTTCCAGCCTTTTGTTTGACATTTTGGTGGTTGCTTATCGTTGTGGTGGGGATTGTTAGTGAATTATTTTCATCCTGCAGCTCATGCAGATACAACTTATTTTATAGCTCTGCTACCCCTAAAACCTAAAGCAACATTTTCTTCCTTTCCACACGCTCTTTAGGTGAACTTTGTTTTTAGCAATAATACTGCTCTGAAAGAAAATATTTTTAAAATCTGTAACCTCTCAACACTGCAGACCACCACCATCACTGCAGGCAGCTGAGAGCTAAATCTGTTCGTCATTTCCCAGCATTTCATTTTTTTAATACCTTCATGTGACAGGACAAGTACTTCATAGTTCCTACAGAATGCCCATGGCAACTAAAAAGAAGTGTAAACCTCATGCAAATATCTTTCCTCCTGTTGTAGGAAGCTAATCTTTGAGGTCCAACTGGTACGGATAGATTTTAATATACTAGCTAAGTAAACATTTGTAAAGTGATCTAATCCTTGATACAATACAGTAAGTATGCTGGGGATTGTAAAGGGCTATCTTTGTTGTCCCTTATAAAAGATCAGGTATGGATTAAGAGTATTATTGCTAAGTATTCTGACCTATGTTAAATTAAGCCAGAAAGAATAGAACTGGCTTCCTAGGTTCTTGTACTGCATTAAGTGATCTCCTATACTTTACTTGTTGGCAATCCTCTATTTTATGAAGAATGCAGGAGATGTAGCATGGAGAGCATAGGAAGCATCTCTCTCCAATCGTATATCAAGATGCATGGACAATCTCAATAGTAGAAACCACTGCTCTGCCTCTGAGTGATAGTGTGGCCCAAGTTTTGACTTTGAACTACAGCCTTCCTTGATTTATGCTCAAGCTGCATATTTCTGTCTCAGTGGAGATGATAGAGATAACCTTTCATGAGTACATCACATACAATGATCATATTCAGTTTTCTGAGCCATGTGCTAGGAGACTGTCTTTTGGAGAGTGAGATTAAACTTTCTAATAGACTAATAAGACATTGGACAAGAATCACCCTGATCCTCCTTGCCCATAAAAGAAGCCATTCTGAAGCTGACTGTGTTCCATGCCCTGCTTCCCATGAGCACAAAGACTAATAAGGGAAGGATGGTCATGTTCCTGTATATTCAGCTGCTGCTACCTCTCCTCAAGATCACAGCCACTTCTGAGAGAAAAAACCAAAGAGTCTATATTTATAGACTGCAGGTGTCTGGAGGCTTTAGGTAAGAATGTAAACTTTTGTGTTCTTTTAGATTGCCCGGGCAACTACCATGACCATCTTCTTACAGTGAATAAAAGACCCATGGTGGCATCTGCTCCTATGTTCTGGGAAACATGTCATATCAATTTGGTCCTAGCTCAAATCAGCTTTCATAGTTAAATGCAACACTGAGTTGCCTCTAGCAAACACAATACATCCTAGCTGTATTTGTTTAATTGCACAAGGAATATGCATTCTTAGGTTGAAGATTTACTCTTTAGAATCACTATGTTTAAGGTGAGGATTTATGGTGTCTTTGGTTATTTTAAAAAGGCATTCTGATGTTGCAGTGTGCCTTCGTCTCCAGATACGTGCCTGCTTTTGTAGTTTCATCTGTTTGCAAAACCCCTAGTTTCCAGTGCTCGCCTTGCCTCAGGTTCCATGTTGAGGAACGCAGATGTAGGAGATTCCCTCACTCAAGGCCTCTTCTGGCAGTGTATTCTCACTTGTTAGCCCTTGTTAGCTTGTCAACATCACTGACAGCCTACCAGAGAGCCATCACCCATCTCTTCCTTTAATTCTTTACAGTATTCACTGTGGACATGCCTTAGTAGGATGATCCTTCCATTACTGCCCAAATGAAGGACACCAAGACCCTGGTAACTGAGCCTGGAGTTCTTTTGAAGTAACCTTTCTGTGGAAATGGATGTGGGCAGTCACTGGAAGAAAGATGTAGGTTATGTCCTAGTAACTGCAGTTTGCACATAAATAGAAAGCATATGTGCAAATGTTTTGAAGAATTCTAGTTACTGATAAGTAAGTTAACAAATATGGACAGTGTCAAGGAATTTGAACAACATAATGTGTGTATACCTTGACGGAGTTGGTAAAAAATCCTAGGGCTACAGCTTCTGGATGCTGCTCAGGAGAGACATTTTACATTTTTGTGCTTTGCTTCAATACATTCAGTCACAACCACAGGAGTGGGGAGAAGGCAGATATATACCTCTGACACTTTCGAATGGGACACTGGTTGCGATTTCTTGAGTTACAGGGTTCTTTTGTATTTTTAAAAGAGTGAGAGAGGTACTTGTCCTCCTTTCAGTCTCCATTCCTGACCGGCAGTTTCTCTACTGCTGTTCTCTCCCTGGATGGGTGTCTGGGCTGCTCTCTGCATTTCTTCAATTGCCCCAGAAACAAGACAGGTCTGATGAGGCAGTGTGACTTAGAAAATCAAAGTTCCACTAATAGTAACCAGAAAGTTTAAAAAGAGTTTGAAAGAAAGACTGAACATTTCAAAGTTGTTTCAAGGTTAGTTAATAATACAGTTTGTACATCATAAAACTGTATTATAAAAGTTAAATGAATATAAGTCTTATTTTGCTATAATTTGCAAAGGTCTCTGGTTTCCGGGGCTCTATGACATGTCTTTTATTCCTAGTCAGCATCATGCAGTATCAAAATGTCTTGCAATTTTTGTAATTACGGATAAACATTTAAAAAAATGTTTAGTGGCTATAATTTGTGGTAGAGTTAAAACTCTTATATTGTATTGCAGCTCTACTTTAGTCATCCTGTAACTGGCCAGACTACAGAATTAAAGTTGGAGCAAGGACTCATTTTGAATTAAATCAACTGGTGACCTTTCAGTTTACTTGAATCAGAGAGGGATGAAACTTTCTGTGTATGTTTTGAACTATGAGTGTGCAGGGAAAAGTGTATCATTGGGAAGGTGTCAGAGAGGACTCTACTACCCACTCAGTTTCCCCAGAAGCTGTAGCAGGTCCCCAGCAAACAGGAAACGGTGGGAGAAAATGAAGATTTGAATAAGAACAGTGTCTTCAATATGAAACATTCCTGCTTCAGGAAATGTTGGCAGGTATATATAGGCTTTTCTGATTTTGAACATACCATAGACTGGTTGCTGCCAAGAGTCCCCTTAAGACAGCACTGATAGGGGTAGGTGTAGTTAACCTAGAGCTTGTTGAGACTGTAACATGAGAGGGGAGCTGTAGGAAGTGCTATTTATGTGAAACTCCAACTGAGGTTGCTACAGTGGTCTTGCTTTGTGATGGATTTCATTTTATACACTCTTAAGGGCTTGCTTAGCTTTGTCTACTACACTCTGCTGTTGTTATAGACTCAGCTCACTTTTGCTTATAGCATGTCTGGATGAAAATCTATTAAGAAAAAGCTTGAAGCAGACACTTCTTACATTTGTGCCCATCTGTTTGGCTGACCTGATGCCCTTAAAGAAGTGTGTCTTCACCATGTGTTTCAGGCAGACATAATTGCTAGCCAAGACTGACTTCAGAGAAGTCTGGAAAACACAAGCAACAGAAGCTTCCACAAGAACCTTCTGTGTGAAAGCAGTACCAGTGTGGGACCATGACACAAGAAATTGCATCTCTCAGTGGAGTGTGACTGTGCCAAAGATACTGTCTTTTTGATGTGTCCTTTCTATGGTCTTATCTCTGAGCTTGGGACGGAGTTCATGATAAGAACAAGATATAGAGAACGTTGCTGGCCTCCTTTGTAGACTCTGGAAGTTTTGCTAATCACCATTCCTGTTCTTTGAGTTCAGAATGTAGTTTGGCTGTATGTTCTGTCCTACTGGAATGAAAACGACTTCACTTTCTTCTTGCTTGTCCTTGGTAGGTAGAGAGTTGCTTTTGTCTTGGAAATGGCTAGCATCAAATATCTAAACCTCAAACCAATTTCTTCATCCATCACCTCTGAGGTGGTGCTTATGTGTCTGTTGAAGATAATGGAGCTATCTTCAACTCAAATATTCTTTGTTGTTGTTGTTGTTTCTTTTTATTTCTGACATAGCCCCGTCTCAGGATATGTCTTGGAGCTTTGCCTATGGCAAAGAACTTGTTGGCTGTTGTGATATCTGACTCTTTGCAGCTGATACAGTGGCAAGTGATCTTTCTTGTGTTGAATTAACCTGGAGTCTAGCTCCCTATTCTCTACTCAGAACTTGGTTGTGTGTGCCACTGATTTAGTCTCTTATCTCTTAGGGGTCATGTTAACCATTAAGTAATAAAGCTCCTCCAATCCAGTTGACTTGAATCCTATCCTTATATTTCAAGGAATAATCTGCAAAATTTCAGAAGTTTTGGCTTTCTCAGAACCCTGGAAGCAGTTACAAGATCTTGGGGGATTTGGATCTAATACATCAATTTCTTGATACTAAACTCTCTATAGAAGAGTCTAACTATGAAGTTGCATCTTGTCTCTGATGAAGAAATGCACCAGAAATAGAAACACTGTGATAACATTGTAGAATGCTTAGGCTTGTCTTCTCACTGCAGTTTCAGTCTGCTGACCCAAATGCTAAGCAACCAACTAAATTATGTCGATCACAACGCTGCCATCCTGCAATAAGATGAAAATCAGTTTCTTTCATTTGCACTGTTATATGCTGAATGGTTGGCATCAGTTATTTTTCTTTTTCTCCATCATTTTCTGGCTTTCTGTGGTATTACAAAAGGCAAATTTGCATAGCTTGTGAACAACAGCAGATTTGTGAATCTGCCTGTGTTCACATTATTAGCAAGAAAGTTAAATTTGTGCTTTTTTCTGGAATGTCTTCCACAGAAAACAATGTTTTGTTGGAGTTATATGTAAGTGAATAATAGCTGAGATATATGCTTACATTGACTGTTTCTCTCTTAGCCCTGTTTTCTATTGTACTTCAGGCAGTAACACTACTCCTGCTGCTATTCCATTCTGCTAGTTGAACAATTCTTATAGAGTTAGGTCTTGCCATGATTTCACTTTTAGTGAGTTTTATTCTGAGAATAAATTAATGTTTTGAGTGTAAAACATGAATGACAGGATTCTAACTAAAAAACAATGTATTTTAACTTGAGTTGGTGTGTGGGACTACTGTGTGAGGACCTAGTGACATAATTTCTCTTATTTAGGTACACTTTTTAAAATTTATGTTTAAATAAATATTAAAGGAATGCTTTCATTGTAATCAGCAACCTTGAAAAAGATGATACATATTATTTTTGTTGATGGTATAATTAAAAAGATAGGTTTGGTACCATTTGTGAAATTTTCTTTCTTCATGTTATGCTCATCAAGAATGTTAATGCAGCTCATTTAGAGAGTGTGAGCTTCTTACAGGTTGTTTTTTGTGGTATAAGCCTGTACTAATTCATTAAGTGAATGCATTGTAATCTCTCTGAAGGTTTTGTTGGTAGGTATTTTGCACTTCACTTCTTTTTCTTTCTTTGGAAAATTAAACAGGTATTTTCTATGGAAAACATGTAATTTCATATTGTGGTTTCACATGATTTTCTACAGATGCATATCTGTATCCCCTATCCTCGTAAAATCCAGCATTTGTGGTTTGAGATTAGGACTTTTACTGGACTACCATAAGATATGAAATCACATAATAAGCAATAATTCCAGAATATAAAATTGGTGATATTGACATTATGATTTTCATTTGGAAAATAGACTTATTCTCAATTTTTATCACTACAGCTTAGTGGGCAAGATGATTTCAGGTGAGATTTTCTGTAATGACACAGTGCAAGTACAAGATTCCTCATTTAGACATCTAACATCCTGTCTAGATAGGTATAGTATGAAATTAAATATCTAAGTATTAATAAATTGAGTGCGTCTGTATAATTGCAGGCACCTGGAACATATGCATGCCAATGTAAAAGCAAAACTTTAAAAAAAAATCTGTAGTTCTTTTTATCTTTTCATTAAAAAGCCTGGAAACCAGTGTACTCTCTCTTTTTGTGAAATATATACCGTTCAAGTGAATTTATATTCTAAGCAAAAAATACCTCTCACCACATGAGTTTCCAGGCTAATAGCCTCAGCCAAATGGATCTAGAAATTTTTTCCCCATAATAGGAATAACATTTGTAGAGATGAAATTGTCAAGATACCTATTAATGTGCCAAATTAAATCTTACTTATAATCTTCAACATAGTGAAGATAGTTCTTGATATAACCTTCGGGAAATCCATACAGAATACTTTGCCTTGTCTATGTCTGCCTAGCTGTAGCCAAAGTGCACACTTCTTTCTCTCCCTCACTTTAGTCAGACTTTGGCAGTTGGAAATTTTTGATAGCCGTATGAAAAACATTGTTATGCATATCTTAAGCTAATGCAATGACATCCTGAATTTGGGGTTTATTCACATGTGTTAATTAGAAAGGCCCAATTCAGTGCATTTATTTGGGAGCTGCTGACAAGGAGACATGGCAACAGCTGGCAAGTTTAGTGTTGGAAAAAGAGCAATGGATGCACTGGGCTTATGGTTAGATACATGTGGGACAGGACTTTTTACCCAGCCAGTGTATTGGTTTTAAAGAATAGCAAACTGAAGCTATCTGTAAGCATGATCAGCAACACTCATTACTGACTGCTAACTGACCTGAATATTAACTGATAGAGGCATATGCATGTAGAGGTTTAGATGTCTGTAGAGCTCACCAGTGACAAATGGATTTATTTAATATAATTTCAGTATTTAGGAGAGCATTGAAGGACCTAGTTCTCCTTCACATACCTAGGTTTAAAATTCCTGTGGAAATTTTACCCACTGAATTTGGTGAAACTTTTCATGCATTGAAGGGGTTGTGCTATAATGAAGTGGAGAGGAGAAATAAAATCTCCATAGCACTATGTGGCTCGACTGCCTTCTGTCTGATGTAAACAATTAAGCAGCTTTAATTTTCAATAACTGTTATCACCTGGTTTTGTCTCACTCTTTTGTGTATTAGAGATGGTCTGGATGGTTCTGATAACATAAGTTCTAATTTAAATCTTTACTTGAACTTCAAGTCAAATGTTAATTGGTTTTTGAATAATTTTGATTTAATTATTTTGTCTGCCACATTTCTTTCAAAACATGTGCTTCACTAAGGAATGCAGCTCTTTTCCATTGCTTAACTGGGCACAGGAGGTACTTAAATTTTTAAAGGAAATCCTTTCTTTGATGGAATTCTGTCTCCCTTTGCAAGCCTAAATTTTATATGCTTCTTGAAGAGCATGAAAACCAGGCAAAAGTTTGAGGTTTTTTTTTGTTTTTTTTTTTTTTAATGTAATACATAATAATAAACATATAATGCTTGGAAGGGAACAATGTACATATAATGTGATTCAAATGGTGTTGACATTCAGCATTAGTGTGTAGTTTCAGTACTGGATCTCCTGAGTTCTAGAAATGTGTATGGCATGCCTATGCAGGAAAACTTGCAGAACTAAGTCCTTTAACATTATAAGAATCTCAAGACATGAGTCAGATAAAATTGTACATTTCCAGACAATGTTAATGAAAACGTTAAATAATTCACACAAATCATTGCATAGAAAATACTTAGAATAGGTTTTGTGAAATTTATTTTCACTTTTATAATATACCCAATCCCATTTTTGAAAATTGTAATTTAAAATGTATAATTCAGTAATGCTTACAGGAGTTATTACCCTGAATTAATACTTTGGCATTTTAGAATGTTCTGTGTAAAACTTTAATGCCTTTGTTTTTATTAAAGTCATTTCGGGAAAAAAATTGTCCTGCTCTTTGAGAGATCTTCATATCTTCTCTCTTTATCTAAGTGAAAGAAGTAAATGAATATGATGCAAAATGCTGTGATATTTTACCTTTTCCGGTGAAAAAGTAAATTATTATTTAAGCTGGTTTATATCAATGCCCTAGCAGTTTGAATAGTATCGCTAGTTTGAAAAGTCTTAGTACTTTCATGATAGGGGTTACTATATGGCTCTGGGGTGGTGGGGGATGACTACCCATATGTACTGCATTTATTACTGTAAATTTCATTTCTACTTGACAGGTCTTAGAACTTAACTCTCATTTGACCTAATGTACGTAAGGAGTCACTCTACTGACAGTGGTATGAAAATGTCTTCAGTTTAATTGCTGAAATGCTTTTACACTGATTTGCAGGCTAGCTAGCAAGAATGGAGACTTGGAGGGCTTTCTGTCCACTAGAATATCATATTCCGACAGCGTTCTTCATTTAGTGGCTGTGACTGCATCACCTTCCCAAACTGATCAAAGCAAATAGGCAGGTGGGCAGCAGGGAAATAATTTATAAAAGAACATAGAGCATGGACCTTCCCAACTTCATTAACATAGCATGTGTGATCCCTATGGAAAGCTGAATAAGTCCTGGAGACAAAGGGAATGCAAGCATGTGGACTTTTCTTATGACGTGTGACTGATACAATGCTGTATCAATGTCAAAAATGCTTGGCCTGCTTTCAGAACATGTCAGCCTGGAAGGTGTGTAAGCAGTAAGAACAGAGGTGTAAATCCAGGCAGGCAGTAAAGGGTACCATCCTACTTGCTGCACTTGCATTTCCTATTTAGGATCCCAATTCTAGGATCAAAATGACTAAAGTTTAAGTAGTTTTGTGTCACTAAAGATGTGTTTCCAAACCTAGGTGGTGACTCTGTGACCTCTCAGCCTCTTCAGGATCTACAGAAGATTGTAAGATTGGGCGTGTGACCTGTGCTGCCCCACCTCCTGTTGTTTCAGGCTGCTAGGCTGAGGCAAAGATTACTCTATCTGGGGGAGTCCCATTCCTCTCCGCGTTTGTGCTACTGCCAAGAGCCAGCTTGATCAGGCTGTTCTACCAACACTGGCTGGACCTGCTCCTGATCTGCCTTCCACAGGTCCTCACTGAGGTGGCACTGCCCTTCTGCTCCACAGTGTGGGATCTCAGATCATCAGGGAAAGCACCAGCTTCACTCTCAGCTTTCTCTGACATCCAAGTAACCCCTTCTATTCCATGCACTGCTCCCAGTCAGTTTGACATATATTTCCCTGGCAATATTTGCATCATTTCACTGTAAAGGATTTTTGGTTTTCTCCCAGCTCTAGACCATCCTGAAGTTTCATCACCAAGAGGAATAATTCTGCCTTTCCGTTTTCTCATTTTTGGTCTTGTTTGAAGGAGATGTCCTCTATAGAACACAGGGAATTAGCAGGAGAATATTGCTGATCATGAACCAGAAATAAGATCCTTCAGTCAGTTTTCTGAGGTATAGTTTCCTCATTTGAGTAATCTTTTCCTCAGTTGAACTGCTTACTGTACACAGATGTACATTAGAAGTTATTTCACTGGTCACTTCTGTGGAGGTGGGATGCACGGACTTATTATTAAGAATAAATATGCACACACACATGCATGAAAAAGCTTTGAAAATACTGGAGTTTCACTGAATTAATAGTTCAATATATTTTGATGATCAACTGTGTCTTGACAATATTTTATGCTGGGTTTTTTTCCCTGATATCTTTCCAAGATCCAGGGCCAACTTTGTTTGAGGTAGGATGACATTTAATTAAAAATGACCACATTTTCCTGGGAGTCAGTTTCCTGTTTGTTTTCACATCAGGACAGAGGTAAGCATTTCTGCTGTACTAAAAGGGATGATATAATAACCAAGAAAAGCGAAAACAAATGGGTCATAATGGAATATGTTTGACTCAGTTTGTGGTGTAAATTAAACCTTCGTAATATTGCTGACCTTTATCTCATTCTAAGAAAGTCAGAAAGCAGCAGGCACTATATGACTCATTTCACCTCCCAGAGCACGCTTGTGGTTTCCACCGTTCCTGCTTTCAGAAGGGGAAAGGGAACATTAACGCTTTACAGCATGAGCATTCTCCCTGATCCTGGAACAGTGTGCAGGACAGGCAGCTCCTGCCTTGCAACTCCTGCTGCTTCACAGAAGTCATGTTAATTGCATTCCTCAGGTGACTGATTTAACAATAAGTTCTGATGATGGCAGGAAAAATTTCTGCTAGCAATGATGAGCTTGAGAGATCTCAGGGAATCTTTGCCTCGAGTTTCTTCCTGCACCCAAGGTTTGAGCAGTGGAAAAGAGGGTGCTGTATTTTAAAATCAATATTTTTTTAGTCCTTTGTTGCACGAATCCATTGTAATGAAACAATAGGTAGAATTTATCTTTCTTAAATCAGCAGATTTATTCCTGTACACCTGAAATAGGCTTTAAGTTTTCTTTGTGCTTAGATTTGTATTATTTCACCAGCAGTGCATGAAAGCATCACTAATAGGAGATATGAAGATAGAAACCTAAGGCAGTGAAAGCTTAAGGGAAGTAAAGGAAATGTCAGTAATGCTACTGGTGTCTATATGGTAGTGTCCTGGAAATTCTCACGTTCCCTTTACTGTGCAAAATGTATTCAGAGAAATGCTCTGGAAATGGAGCGCTTCACAGAATGTGCTCAGCTGCTATTGGAAGAGGTTGCCTTTTCTTACCTGGTCAGAAGAACTGCAGTGACTCCTCTGCATTTGTAAGAAAGTGTTTAACTGACTGATTTAGATAGTAACACCTTGAAACATATTTCATCACTCTTTTCCTAATAATCTTTTTCTTCTTTCTTTGTTTCTTACAGGTGTTTTTTTTAATAAAGAATAGAAGAGTTGTGGGATTGGTTACAAATTACAAGTTTGTGACAATAATCATCCAGCAGCATGTCACTACTGAAAACGTGTGTTACAGAGGAACAATGCAAGACGACTCCCTTTTTTGAGTTCCCTGTACCCTGTGCTCATCTGTGGCCAAAAACCTGCATGAGTCAAATCTTAGCACTGCTGAAATCAAAGGCAAAACTCCTGCTGATGTTGCTGGGCCAGGATTCGAGCAGTCCTAACCATGTTACAAGGAGCCACAGGAATGTTCCCACTACTGAACCATCTGACAGAAACAGCGAGCTGCAGTAGAAAAGGAACAAATAGGGAATTCTATCCAAAGGCATCGTAGAAATCAGTGTCTTTGTAATCGGGGAGGAACCACAGAAAGCTTAGAAGGAAGGATGTCAGCTGCTTACTTTGGAAAAATGTGCAGTCAGAGTTATTAAGGACAGTTATTTAGGACTCTGCATAACCTTCTGGTATCAGCCTCAGCCTAACTGGCCACACAAAGCTAGACCGAAGTGGGAAGCCTACAGTCTTTGTTTTCTGGCAATCTAGTTAGAAAAAGCAGAACTGTGACACCACCCTGGTGCTCTTAACAACAGGAATGCTTCAGAACATCTGCCTTAATACTGCGGACAAGACTACACCTCTCTAACTTAAGATGCCTGGGTGAGCTAGTCATGCAGTCTCCCTTGTGGTCCATGGAGAGAAGAATGTAGAAGTCAGGTGTGACTCATGTCATCCTAGGATGTATGTATCCTAGGATGAGATAAACTGCACTTTGCTGTGCCTGCTTCTGCTTATTGACTATAAGGTGCTCTAGGCAGCTAGCTTGAATGCAGCTGTCTGCTCAGTAGAAATCTTAAGGTGAACGAGAACCAGTTGTATCCTCAATACTGACTTAGATCCATTTTTAAATGCTTACTGTGATCTTGTATTTCTGTTTTATCCTGATTTTTGCTGATTAGACCAGTATATTACAACAGACTGTGAGTGCTTTCCACATTAACTTTGGAAACAGGCTGAAACACATCACAAATCTTGTGTAATTTTGTATTATAGTACTTTTCTCTTTCCACTGTGGTTTGAATAAAACAGAAATTAACATGACTTTTAATATTTCAGTTTCCACTTACATTGTTATAATACTCTAAATACTTCTAAAATTAGCATAGTAGGGATGCTTATACTGAGGATTACCATCCCAGGAATTGCACCGCATGATTGGGTATTAATCACTACTACTTAGTGATATCTTAAGATCTTTCTGAGTTCATTCTTTCTTACAACCCAGCTTGCTGACATCTTTTAATTTAGTAACGATAGAAGTTCTGTTACATTATTCAGACGATTAATGAAAACCTCCCAACAGTACCAGGTAGATGTGTGTGGACCCCTGTTAATACACAGCAGCAATCTGACTATTAGTTTTGCACCTTTTGTAGATTTTGACCTTGGTTTCTTAGCTTCCTTACAAAAATGCTACATGAGATCATGCCAAATCTTTATAATTTATAAATTCTATTGCCTTTCCATTATTCACAGGACATATGATTCTGCCAAAGATGCACATTACATTGGTTTGATGTGACTTATTCATAAGGAACCTGTCTTAGCTATAATTTATTTTTTGTGCTATCTTTGTACTTACAGTATTTTTTATTCTAGTATGTCTCCAGGAATTGATCTTAATTGAGAGTTCCCTAGACTTTCACTTCCACCCTTTTTAGAAATATGGCCTGTGTTTTATTTCTAGTCATTTGCTATTTTGTTTTCCCCTGAGGTCTTACAGATAGTAATTTAATTGTTATGAGACTACTTCAGCCAGGTCTTTAAGTATTTTTTGCATGGAATTCATACAAACTCAGCAGTTTGAGAATATTAAATTTAGCTGAACTGTTTTTTCTCTCTTTTACATTGAACTCTTAATGCTATTAATATAATCAACTAAAATTGGGTGATTACCATAATTAATGTATTTTTTCCTTACAATTTACTAAACTTTTCTCCTTTCCACTGCCATATGTCAATAGTTTTCTGTCTTGAGTAATAGGTCCATGTTATACCTCTTTTTCCATTACTAACAATAAAGTTTTTTCCTGTTAGCTTGGTACTGTCTATTAGTTGTATAATATTTTGTGCCTGGGTCTTTTTTTTCCCCCGTGCTTCCTTTTCATATTTGATATCAGTAATTCAGTAATTCACAGAAGTTTGCCTTCTTTATGTTGGCTGCTTGTTTTGCTCTTATTCCTTTTTACCCTCCTAAACACTGTGAATTTCATTGTTTCATGCTTGCTCTCACCCAGATTGCTTTCCCAGTCAGTTTTTCCCTCTTGACTAGAAGCAAACCTGTCAGCGTTTTCTAGATGTTTTCTTCCCATTTCCATATTTAACAAACCCAGAACTTCTTGGGCACTTAGTGTTTTCTTCCAACCAACCAAAAAACTTCCCATTTCCACCAAATCTAGTATTTTTCTCACCAGAAGTCTGCTATTGGTTTCCTTCTTAACCATCACTCAGAAAGTTTCAGAGCTTAACAGCCCAGACTTGAATGCAAAATATATATCCCTGATGTACATGAAAATGCATTCTTCCTCGTTCCTCTTCATGTTTCCTGAACTTGCTGGAGAAATGCAAATGAAAAATAATTGCCAGTTTCTTCTCTCGGGCAAAAATAATTAACTGTATGAATACAGAAAGGGGAAATTATGGTATAATATGAATGGCTGAAGAAAAGTGCAGCAGACTTGTGGTATGTTTATACCCATAATCTTGACAGCTTTGGTTGTCACAAGCCTCTTACATGAGACCTTTTCAGGTCTCCTGAACCCAGGAGACAACGGAAAGGTGACATTAGCCCTCTTTCAGCCTTTCTTGTGCTATAGGCTGGTTATAAAATGATATGATCTCACCATTTTAATGAAAATTTGCGTGTTCTCTGCAAGTCTTGGCAAAATCTTTCTTCCGCAGTTAATTGTTGCATGAAGTGTTTGCTTGTGGTAACACCTTCATTCAACAGCTTGACTATGTGTGGAGCTGCAAACCAGCTCCCCAGTTCTGCCATGCTTGTGTTGACATTGCTGTGTAGAAGAACAGTTTCTTTCTTTTATTTTTTTAAATATTTTTAGCATGGTATATGAGGCTGAAACAGAGCTCTTCCTTGTGCATGCAGACAGGGAAAGGAGACTGTAGGGAGCTTTTCCTTCCTTTCACTATATTTTCCGAGCCTAGGCTCAATTGTAGCCTTTGCGTTTGCAGAGGCATTAGTCAAAACCAAGGGGAAAGAGCAGTGAAGGCCATGACTTTGCCCCTCTGACCTGGTCAGCTTGGAGGCACAGCATGCTATTCTCTTGAAAACTTGGTAATAGTATTCTGCCCCATTACATTTTTTGCCAAAGAGCTTTCCCTGGAGCTTGGTATCTTCTTTTCAGATTCAACATAGACCTGTGGCTCAACATGCCTGCCTATCAACTTTCTTAAAGTTCAGGTTATCCCATTAATCAAGTTTGATCAAACCTAAAAGATTTGGGAGTCACTCTGGAATACCTTCTGGGCTTTTAGTGACTGACATTGTTGAGTTAGCAACTACCTTAACACATTTCAATTATCAATTAAAACTCTGTTATGCTTTTGTCTGTTCCAAATAGAAGAACTTGATAAGGAAGATTGAGAGAGGGAAAGAACTGGCATATGGGAGCCCTGTCTCTCGTGTAAAACACAGAATTGCCATGACAATGCAACTATTTTTATGTTAGTTTGTATGACTTCTGCTCCTCTCTTGGAGTACATTTTCACAGACTTTAATGGTCTAAAAATTCAGTGGAATTAGTCTTATAATTAGCTGTCAATCTTACCAAGTATTGCATAATTGAATTTTTTATATTAAATGCATTTTAAAGGAAGGGGAATATTTGGATGGACGACAGCCTTAGGATTGGTAACATTTAGATATTATCTTAATAAATATTTAAAACATTTCAGTAGAATTTGAATGGGGCACATATAAAACACTTAAGTAAATTTTGGATGGGGCAGAAAAAGCGGCTGAGTAAAGATTTATCAGTTTTAAATATATTCTTGCAATACACATGTCACTGATTTCAGACGTATCCACCAGTCCCATAGTAACTGCTCACTGTTCTGTACTCTTGAGTGTTGAACACTCATGTTTACTGCATTGACTTCAGAAACTACAGAGGCTCACCTTGCCTTTGAACAGACATTCATATCTTTATAACTTTTGGGACAGAGGGAAGAAGGGCACAGTGAATAAAAGCATTGATTGTATGCAAGTCATCTGTACATGCTGGCATGTAAAGAAAATTTAGCACTCTTGAGGGTTTTTTAACAGTTATTTAGCCAGCAGTTTAACAGTGACAAGCCATGCCAACCCTTTTGAAAACTTTTCATTGTGGATAGAGGCTGTTTCATGTGACAACTTTAATGTAGTTATTTATTTGTATATCACAGCTTTATTATATATATATTATATGTATAATATAATTTATTATATTATATATCACCAGCTATCATCATAATACTACTTTGTATCTCTTTGTTCTATAGCTACGCTATGCATTTTCCATAGCAAAACTATGCACATCAATTAACGGAGTGTCTTCATGTTGTATAGTTTGCTGTCTAAACACGTCTCTGAAGAAACCCTGGTCTCATACTCCACTCATTTTGAGAACCAACTCAGATTTGTTGCATTTTCTCAGTTCTCCATGAACTCAGTCCAGACTGTACATCTGTTCCATATGGAATGGTGGAACAGAAGTTGTGCAAGAATCTAAATAGCAGAATCTGCAAATCAGAAGAGTCTTTAGAAGCTGAGGGAACAGGGTCTCCAGATAATGTGTACAGCCAAGCAAAGAGGTCTGAACCATAGCTCAGAAGCACTAGATTTGGGTGGAGCACAGAGAGCTTTCAGGTGACGTTTGTCTATTTCCCTATACACATGTGATATGTATGAGGACACTGATAGACCTTAGTGGCCCTAACCAGCCTCACCTGGGTCTTCACCTATACCCTGTACCCCATAGGCCCGGGACCCCTACTTAAGCTCAGTTTGGAGTTTTTGGTCTGTGCTTGAGCTGTGTTGAGGGTGTGTCTGTGTCTGGTACTGTCTTCTGCTATTCCAGAATAGTTTGGATTTTCTTGCTTGACCTCAGGCTTCATTTGCTGCCTTGCCCTTGCCTGATGGCTGCTGGTCTGCTGCTAAAGCTTAGTGCTCTCACCAACCTAGCTCTGCTTGTCGGCTGTGCTGTGGTTGCTCTTGGCTCCTGGCTGATCTTTCCTCATGGATCAGCTGCACAGCCCTCCTACCTCTCCTGTGTGACCACCAGATGCTGCAAGGAGCTATGGCCAGAGAGTAGAGGCAGCTTGCAGCCCTTCAGCCTTCTTTGACCTCCTCTGCATCCAGACTGACCCCTGCTCCTTCAGGTGAGATTTGGTGAAATTATGGGGATTTAACAATTTCCTGTAGCTAATCCTTGATGCCTTCACAATACCTAGCCTGATGGATATCAGCTGCTCAAGAGAAACATCCTCCCAGCTCTTAATGATGGTCGTAGACTGAGCCATTCTCTGTATGCAGCTGCTCAGTGTCCCCATGCTTCAGGAGTCTGATGTCTTACTTGGCACTTCAGAGCAGCTTTTTGGGGACTGTATTCATGTAACTGTGTCTAAGACTGCCTTCCCGGAGCTCTAGCAGCAGAGTGAGTTAGCTACTGACTACACTACATTCATGAAGCTGGCTGTGGAAGGTGAATCTCTGCAACTGTTGAGAATTGCTGATTTCCACCACATAAAACCTTTTTTTTTTTTTTTTTCACTTCAGTACTGACATCTTTGCTTGAGTTGATAATATCATTGTCTATATGAAGGTAATGTCTTGTTTCCCCAAAGTGTTCTGTTCCTTTCTTAATGGCAGTATCTTTGATTTAAAGGTTCAGCTGCAAAGCAGAAGGATAATTATCTTCACATCTCTTCACTCATGGTTGATTTTATTAATAAACCTTTGTGACTTCTGTTCTTAACTTAATGTACTCATTCCTGGCATAAAATAAAGCTCTCTCATTGTTTTTGAAACTGCATTGTATGGATAAAGCTGTGCAGCCATTAAGTTTGCTTAGATATAGCTAGCTTTAAATACGGTGAACAAAAGTACTTGAGCTGTAATTGTGAGCAGATAGGGATATCTTTATTTTTAGGATTATTCATTAATTTACAAGAGCGTTTGTTAAATGTCTTTTCATCATGAAAAATAAAGTCTTCACAGTTTCAGTCCTTACTGATCTATGGAATCGTTTCACCAGCTGCTTCTTGTGCTTCTTTGAACTTTCTAAACCAGATTTGCATAAAGGAGGAAAAGAAAGCTGTGGAGAATAAGAAAGTTGGAGATGCACTGCTGAGCGAGAGCTCGGCAGGTGTTCTTGTATTGATGGGAAGGAGGCCTTGAGATCAGTAAAACAATGTCCT
>JAOXNO010000013.1:84426413-84439913 GCA_028565335.1 Limnodromus scolopaceus
AGACAGAAACTATATATGCTGGAAAAGTGAAACAATAAACGTCTTCGCTTCACCACTTAGCGGAGTCCGTGCCTCTTGTGCTGCAGTAAGTTCCTTCTAGTATTGTACAGAATTTGGAAAGAAGTGGCCAAACTTGAATTTATTCACTTTGAGTGCACATGGTAGTGTTTTTTACAAGTTATTTTGATGTCCTAGGCAGTCTATCTTGGGGCTTCCAAGAAAGTAATAACTTAAGGCTGTAAGTTATGGTCAGCTTCTATTGTCTTGTCACATGATATTTTGCATTTATTGCAGCCCAGCATGAAAATATGGACATCTATTACTTATTCAATTTAGTCTGCGAGGGCCACTGAATGTGACATTACATTGCTCATAAAGCTGATCAGTAATTATGGTTCACAATGAAGTGTTTCAAATCTAAAAAGATACTGGGTCATCACTTCTTACGCTGCAGTCCTACGTAGTTATAAAGTTTATTAATGCTCAGAAAGGATAGTTTAGAGTGTTGTTTTATTTCTATGATAATCAAAGTTAATATTCCTCCATGACTTCATCCTGCCCCAGTAAACGTGTCTGTTAAAGGATTTTTTCATCCTGTGCTGGTACAGAACTGTGTAGTGGGACATGGTCTTAGATAATAATTGTATAGTATAAAGGAATAACATTTCCCCAAAAGTTATGATGTATTTTATTAATATTATTGTGTCTGATTTAGGGTGCCTCTCAGTATTGCAGTCCAGTAACAGATTTTTTTAAAATGTTAAATAGTGTATTCTTGAAGTAATAATGATTGTTGGCAGGGTTAGGTTTTGGGTTTTTTTTTGTTGTTGTTTGCTTTCTAACAAATAATTCCTTACTTTTTCTGTATGACTATTTTTTCTGTTTTTCTTTCCTAGTGCTGAAGTAATTTGCTAATTTTGGTGCTGGACACAGAATGATCACCTGCAATGATGAGGAAGGAACATATTATGTGTACATTAAAATCCTATGTAAGTAGCTACGTTTCAGCAATCACTGAAAAACTGATGTATTTGAAAATTATGATAAGTTATGAAAAAAACTTTGTTTATAGGAGACAGGACTGGAATCTGATTTGGAAGCCAAGCACTATGCTGTATTTTTCTGGTTTGAAAGTAGCCCATAATGGCATACCTTTAAGTCTCAGTAGCCCCCACCCCAATTCATCCCCCTCACTGCAAAGCAAATATTGATATTTGCTTGAGATATTTTGTGTATGTAATCTCAGGGTACAGAACTGGTTTTCTTTTTAATAATCTAAAATATTCTTATTTGGAAATATGGATCATTGTGTTTCTATAACAAAGTTGGATTGAGAAAGTAAATCCGAGAAAAATAGTGCAGACAGCAAATGAAAAAACATAAAGCTTTTTTTGACCTAAGGGAAACATATACTACTGCAAAGGTAGCAAATTTCTCTGTAAGAAGGCTGCTGAATTCGTCCCTTACTAGCAAAGGATGGAATAGGAGCCTTATGTCTGAGTTGCAAAATATGTTGCCATTCTGTGCCATGAACTTTTGGCAAGGGACTGTTGTTTTGTGTAGAACAGTAATTGCCTGGTGGAGTGTGCTTTTACTTTTCTCCATGTTAACAGGTATGGGTAAGGGTTAGTACTTTCCCCTCATAGAGATCCCTTGCCTGGGAATCTCCAGAAGTGGTAATTGTTTGCGGGCTAAGTTATTTCACACTAGTATCAGAGCATGCTGAAGTTCACTGTGTGAGTACCATGCCCTCCTGCTAGCTCATCTTGGATAGACGATTCCTTTGCCTCGCTTAAACTGTTACAGCCTTACACTTCACATTCCATGTCAGTTCCTGGCTCTGTTTCCTTTCCTCCAAACATCTCGTCAAACTGTTCTATAAAAGAAAAGGGACTTTTGCTAATGGTCTGGCAATTCTTTCTGAGGTGTCTTTTCGGTCAGCAATTTTTGAATGCCAGTTTGTGGTTGCAGCGGACTGTCTGGCTTCTCATCCTTCAAGCAATTGGTTTTCTTCATTTTTTTTCTTCTTTTTTTTTTCCCTGCAACCTCTTTCTACAGCTGGTTGATGACAGATTGCTCATGTCTACCAATCTGGATGACTTTCCCAGTCCTACACCACCTAGACAATATGTTTCTCCTGCAATACATTCAGCACATACTGTTGCTATGTACCAGTCATAGCTATGTGGCTGGCTTGTTTTGGTTCATTTGTTATTGAAGAGTCCCTAAGAAGTACAGAAGTGCTGCTTTTATCTTCTTTAAAAAGAAAAAAAAAATTGTGTGTAATATATGTATAAATAGATATTATGTAAATATATAAAAATAGATGAGTCTTATCTATCTCTCAGCTCTATCATCTTCATTCAAAATATTTCGTATAGTTCCTCCAAGAAGGCAAGGTTTCTCTCTTTTTAAACTATGATAGCACTGTGCAGACATGGTATCAACTAAACCACTGTGTTGTCATCTTAGAAATCTGTGAGACACCTGCTTGCAGAACTGTTTTTGCTGAGGGTTACTGTCTGTAGTCTTTGCTAATCCTCTTTCAGAACAAAATTTGGGCATGCCTCTCTTAGGATTTCATTTTGCAGATCAAAGTGAGTGCTGATTCAGGTACAGACCTTTTTTTTCCTGCTCACATAAATTCTAGGTTTGTAGGACAAGTACAGTGCACTTCTCAGCCAGCCTATCAGTGAATTCAAGAACGGGATTCTGAGGACTTTGGTTTTGCCTTCATTCCTGAAATAACTTTAGTGTTTATTGGTGTGTTACATATTGTAAACCTGGCATATAATTTTCTTCACCATTTATTAATATGTAATATGTTTCAATAAGTTTCAAAACAGCAATACCTTAGCAAAGGGTAAGCTTGCCCAAGTATATTAATGTTAGGTGGAAGGAAGCTATGACCTGATGATTAACTGAGTTACCTCTCTATCATGAACTGACCTTCCCGCTCTTGGGAACAAGATGCATGACTTTTTTTACTTAAATCTTTCTGTAAATACTGTGAGAAGGAGGTGGAATTATTAAAAGGTAATCTCATTATAGGAGTGACATTGCAATACAGAGAAGAAAAAGGTGAAAATACCAGAGAAGTCTCATAGCTTGGGTTCTACAAAGCTATGTGACTAGGCCGAGGTCCACTAAGTGTCTAAGGACCTAAATGGGAATGCTGTGCTAAATATTTTTACGTCCTGCCTACAGCCAGCCCACAGAAAATAGTGGGAAGAGGTGCATATGTGGAGGCCTCTTCCTTCCTGGGACTTGGCCTCTCCTCTTGGGATGTGCCTGGGATTTGTAGCCCTGGTGCCCTGGGAGGTGTTTGTCCCCTATCTAATAAACAGCTGAGGAAAACCAGACTTCCTGTGGAAGAAAGTTTGAAAGTAGCTGACACATTTTTTTTATTTATTTTTTTTTATTTCTTAACCAAGTAGTGTGAATACTTTTTCAAGGTGGGGGAAAGTTTGGTACTTTCTGCATTTCTCAGCTGAAAGGGATCATACCTTTATTTATATATAGCGAGGTGTGCTTGTTGCCATGCAGGGCTCAAATAAGGAACTTCTCCCCTGAAGTTATGTCTGCCAGTGTACAGCAAGGAAGGTAGACTTCTCTGGGCCTGAGTGGATGAAGGAGCAACTAAACTAGAATAGTGACTGATGATAATGATAATACACATGACTTCAGGTGACAGCAAGTTGGTGTTAATTTTAGGGTAGGGTCAAAACTCCACCATAGTCAATGATGGAGTCAGCTAGTCAGCAGTGATTCATTTGACCAACGTGTTAGTTGGACCAATGAGTTAGTTGCTGTCTAGTCCCCTTTGGCTCTATTGGTTAGCCTCCTCTTGACTGCAGAGGTAACCTAGACACCTCCATTAGGACATGAGTTCCCTGCTTGGTGTTCAGCTAGGAATGTATGGTCATCCTGTCCTGGCTTCCAGGTCAGCTTCTGTATTTTATCCAAGGTCTGCTTAGCACAAAATTCAGTACAAAAATCCTGAAGTTAGAGAACTACAGTTGCATTTGTAGAATTGCAATCTTGTTAGCATACTCTGAAATGGCAACCATGCTAGTGCTTCAGCAAACTGAAGTAGGGGAACTCCCAGTTTCTGGATCCCATTCAAGCTATGGCATGAATGATGTACTGGTGAGGGAGCTGGTACTATCCAGGCTGCTGTACAGACCTGAAACACTTCTGGACATGCAGTTACTGTTCCAGGGCTTCAGTCAGACACAGGAGTGCATGTAGTCTTAAAATGCTGTCAAGATGAGGTGGAAACTGAGTGGAAAGCGGAGAAGGGAGAATTGGGTTGTAGTCTGGGGTCTAGTTGCTTTCAGTTTTGCCTTAGTCACATTTTATGCACATACTTTTTTTAAAGTATTACCTTCAGAAATACAGTTCTGCAGTAAGTAGATTTGTTTTCAAGCATTTCAGTTCCAACACCTTTCTGAAATGTGTTCTTCAGGTTTTTTTCACCTGTGAATAGCTTTATAATCTTGTTTTTCTTGTGTTTTTTGTGTGTGTGGTTTTTTTTTTTTGCAAAGGATATGTTATACAATTATTTAAGTCAGTATTCCTTCTACCTGTGATGATTTAAGACAATAGTAAACTACAAGCAATCTTTAAATTGTCATCTTTCATCTCAATTTCATAGAACCTAGTGCACGTTTTCTTTCAATTCTCCTGTTCTCACTGTTATGCTCTTAAGGTTTTTCCTTCCTTGTGATGCTGTCACACTCCACATTCTCTAACCATTATTTTATTTATATTTTTTATTGTTTGGCTATTATTTGCTTTTGAAGCTTTTAATTAAGGTTCTAGTTTTGTACTGTTTTTATAACTTTTTTGCCTGGAAGGAACTATAGCTCATTTATTGTCAATTTCTTAGCAATTTTTTTTTTCTGATTTCAGAAGGTTATTTTTTAAAAAAAAACACAAAAATGTGTGCTTGCATATATTGCTATTCACATTATTCAATCTGGTGAGTGTTATTATTGTCAGCTATTGATTAAATCCCTTTGAAAGCAGTTCCTTTGGATATATTTGGTGCCATGCAGTACTGTCTAATTGTGATGCAGAGTTTGATCCTTAATATTGTTTGTTCTGTTCAGAAGACTTTGATTATCTTATCTTTCACCTATTAATTAAATTAAATTTAGAATTGTATGCCATCAGCAAAATTTTCTGCCTCGCTGTCTGGCCTCATTTTTGCTGCAGACTATAGCTGTAATCACCAAAACAGCCGGTGAGATGATAGATGGGCATAAGACCCTAGGAAAACTTCACCCTAAGGGAAATAATTGCTGGGTTTTTTTCTTCTGGTTTTCTGTGTGTGTTGTGTTTAGTTGCTTGTTGTTTGTTTTTCTTCCTAGGGGGTATAACTGGTTATGAAATGTGAATAGCATCTTGCCCTAGGCTGATTTTTAGGTTTGGGAATAGGATTATCATGTGTTCCCTGAGCAGCAGGGCTTCTGCTTGACAGTAGCTGACAGCCTAGTAGTAAATACCAGCTCCCTTATAAGGGCAAGACTTTTTGTGGAAAAGAGGCTGAGGACGTGGTAACTTAGTGTATAATCTGTCTGCCTAACACACATTTAGTTTAGCTTTACAAAAATACACTTGGATATGTAAATGAAGGCTGTCTGAAGCCAGCTCTAAGCTGCTTTCTGGATATTATGCAAGGTTTACTGCAGTGATTACTGAGCGTTCCCACAGAAGGGTAGCAATTACCACTGCAACCCTTACATTAGATGACACATACACAAATAGAGAAATACTGGAAGAGAAAAATAACCCTAGTCTGAACAATACTCACAGATTATAGCCTCTATGAGCAATGCGTAATGAAGGCATCAGTGAAAATGAGGTGCTAGACCTTTAACCTAAAGGATTTCCAGTGTCTGCTTGATAAGCAGAGGACAACTGTGGAAGACAACAAATGTCTGGAAGTTTGGGATGCAAAAGCAAAACGCTCTGCACCTGAGTGATGTTAGATTGTGGGTACTGACTCCTCTATTCAGCCTGTGTGCTTTCCCTCTCCTCTGTCTGTACTTCTCTTGCAGGAGCAGCATGTTTCTGATCAGATTTATAGCTGAAAAATGACAGGATGGATAGGCATCAGAGCTGCAGGAAACAGCCCATCATCTGCACCTGTGCACTCACCTACAATTCTTAACCTTAACTGAAGAAGATTGAGGAGGAAGAAAACAGTGGGCATAAGGGTGTTTTAGACTCTTGTTCTGAACCAGGCTAGCTAGATACGAAAGGATCAGCTGCTCTGTGTATGCTAGCAGCCTTCCAAGGAGGGCTGGGGAAAGCTCTGAGCAGAAGCTCAGAGGAGGATTCTTTGATCTGAGTAGGCTACATAGATTTACTGGGTAAAAAAGAGGTTTCCTTCCTGCAAAAGAGCCAAAGATGAGTTTATTGTTCTGTCTTATGTATTAGCTGTGCTGTTGAGTGTGCTGAACAACATGTTTTATTCTTCTTAGTTGTTATTATTTGACTTCTTCCCAGATATATATTTGAAGGTCATTGCTGTGTTTTTTCAGACTTTTATATTACTTCAGGGAAGTAATTTTTTTTCTTGTGGTGCTAGGGACAGGAAGACACAAGGGAAAAATGGGTGTTTCCAGTTATTCCTCATAAAATGAAATTAAGTTTGATTTCTGCTGAAGTTAATACATTTCATTAACTGTTTGTAAACATAATATCATGCATGAATATAGACATGAAAAATGCAAATGAAACAAATTTCATTTCTAAATTTCCTCTCGTGGTTTTTTTTTTAAAACAGAATTTCATATTTGACAACTGAATTTGAGGTTGAGGTGTCATCTCTGTTAGCCAGTGGCTTTCTTTACAGTTTTTTGGTGATGTTTCTAGAATGTTGAGGGGAAATAAGTAACAGTGGGACTGAATTAGATTGGAATAGTCTTTCTTCAGATTTAACATGCACTTAGAATTCTATCACATAAAATTGAGGGGCTATAACTCTTTGACAGTAGGAGAGTGGCTGTAGATTTAAGCAGTAAATCTTTTTCTGGTTTCCTTCCAAGAAAAATTATAATTCTGAACTATTTACAATGACTAACTTATTTTTTTCAATATTAATTACATTCTTTTCCTTTAAATACTCTCATATTAGACAGGGAAGGCTTTGGGACATCTCACTTGTTTAGCCTTTTTGTGGAAGACAAAAGCTAACCAAGTGAGCCAACTAAAATGAAGACATGAAAGGAAGATATGGTCCGTTAAGCAACTGGGCAATGTAAGTATTGTCAATTCATCCAAGGAGTGCACTCATCTGGCTGAGGGGTCTTGCTCACATTCACTGAGCAAACAAAGGTAGCTGCTGCACGTATAAAGGCACTGTTGCATCTAGTTTGCCATCCTGAAACATGCAACTCCCTCTGCAGATTTGGTAAGTTGTGTGTGGACAACATCAATAGGTTCAGTTCATGGTCTGATGTCTTCACACAAACCACATCTTCATCAGTGGTGTACGTTGATACACTGCACTGTGAACCAGAGCAACCGAGTCACGCATTTCCATCTGTTGTGATGTGATAACGTCTACAGGAGGATGATGTGGAGAGTTAGGAGTGGTGATAAATTAAACCATTCCTGCTAGACTTGTCAAACTTCATCTGTCAGAACTCCAATTTGAGTGTAAAAGATTTTCTTCTTTAAAAAAAAGCATGTGTGTATTCAAACTTTGCTGCAAATTTCTGTGTTCTTGTCTGCTCATGCACATAACACTGGACACAGTTGAACTACGATGTCATGTTCTCTGATGTACAAGTTGGGCATGAAAAAATATGTTCATACTAATTAAAAAGTGTTTTAAACAGAGCTTGATATTACAAATGGGTTTGTATGAGATGACATGAGGAAAAAGCAGAGGACTTGACTTACTGACCTGAAAATGCTTCTGAGGGTGGTTTGAAGAGTCAATGCCACCTGTATAATCAGTTCTCCCATTTCATTTATATAGTTCAGTTACTTGCATACACGTATGCCTTTGGGTCATTCAAACTTTTCATTCAAACTTTTTTCCCCTTCAAGTGTCAGCTTGTTAAGAATTAACACCATACACAGCTTTCACTTCTGTTTTTTAAGAATTGTTTACCAGATCTTCTTAATATTCCTGAGACCTCCTCTTTCAATATACTATCCCAAACCTTACCATGGGCCCATGTGTAACCCAGCTTTCCTTTCACATCTCAAAACTTTCTTCAGCTGCTCTTTTTCATTTTCTATTGAAAAATGTAGTCAGAAACACTGGATGGCTTTTTTTTTTCCCCTAGCAGAAACATAAACCATAGCTGCTGGAGCTCTAGAAAGGTTGCATCAAGAAACTCATATTTGCAGCACTGCTTCAGAGAGACAGATAAATTTGAAGAGAGCAACGTCGGTGGCCGGGGCTTCCTATCATCCTCAGCCTGGATGCAGCTGGATCAGCTACTTGTTTTACATTTCTATAGGAAGTAGCCCTCCCCCTACTCTTTCAGTGACAAGCAGCAGCTTGGACCTTTCATGAGAAATGTAAGCCAAATGCTCAGCTGAACTGAAAAAGCATCTGGGATAGTCTGTGGTGGCAGAGTAGACCTCCCATCCTCTTTCTCTCTGGCCTCAATGGAGCCTGAGCAGCCGTTTGCCTTCATGTCCTGCTGAAAAATGCAAGCTGGAGCTGCAGAGTGCTACCGGGGAGCACTTCCATGGGAAATGGGAATCTGTGTGACAGGCGGGGAGAGAAGGTGTGAGCAAAGACAAAGACAAGAGGGAGACAGGAGAAACAAAATTTAAGTATCATGTTAAATAGTCCTTTTGAGAAGGTGGTGATTTTGGTGGTTTCTCTGCTCTGAAAACTTTTATATCAACAAATTGTTTTGTAGTTTATTTCAAGATACAAACTGAACTAAATGACTGGCTTATTCACTGTGACTCACTTCAGCCACATCTAACCAAGATTTTCCAGAGATCATTTTTGTATTCTCTCTGTAGTAAGATTTTATGTTCCCTTGTCATGATAAAGATGTCTGCTCCTCCTGTTTCTCTCTTATGTGTGCCTGTGAGTCCAACGTTTAAAACAGTTTAATTCTCCTCACAATGAGACAGCCTCAAAGTAATGGATAGAAATGACCCTAAATCTCATGTTCTTGTTAAGTAGTTCTATTTTTCTTCAAAAACTTCAGCCAACAAAAGATAAACCCCAATGTCTACATTCACTTTCCCATTTCTTAAAAATATATGCCATAACTGGCTCTTTGTATAAATAGTGATTAATTCACAAGAGGTAGTGGATTGTTTGAAGCACAGGTGTCATGGGTTAAAAAGACTGGAAACCATTCTTTATTGCATGATACTCTAAAAGGGTCTGCATGAATTAAATTCACTGTAGTTATCAAAGTGCCTTGGCTGCAAAAAAATCTTTACAGCTGTGTTTAGATAGAGTTAAAATAATACTGGCTGTCTGTGTTGTACTTTAATGTAATTTGACCAGCTAGTAAAACTGGAAGTACATTATTAGAAACATATCAGTAATACTGCACAACTCTCCCAGAAATACTGAGGAAGATTTGTTTGATAGGATACTGCATTAGGCTTTCCTCATAAAACCAAAAAAAAAAAATCCCCTTCATTCCCTCAGTCTCTTTTTTAGTAGAAGATATGTTTGTCTTGTGGTTGAATTTGGATACATCTTGCTTTGTTTTTTTTTTTTTTTTTAATGTGTGTGTGTTTGTTTTGTTTTCCTTCTTGGTAAGCCAGGATCCATGTGAAGATACTTAGACCTACCAAATGCTTCATAACCTGCTCTATATTAAAAAGTGCAGACTGGTATAAAACAGGATACAGTTCCTGTACAATCCTATTGTAGTTCCTTGGGCTGTGCATCAAAATCCCCTCTGTCCTTCCCAGCTGCTCTAAGAGAACAAATTCACATGTTCTTGTGAATCTTTGTGAAAATGGTTGAATTGCTAGCTGTGATTTATGAAAGCTAAGTTTAAGTCTGAAAATGTGTTCACGCGTGGAACTTTTATGAGCGGTGTTTTTTCTTGTTGATTGTGTGGGTTTTTTGGTTTTTGTTTGTTTGTTTTGGGGGGTTTTGTTTGTTTGTTCCCTTTTGCCTCCATCAGTTTTGTGTTGTGGTTAGTTCATTTATCTGCAGAACTAGAAAGCGAGTCGGGAAGTGCAGTTTTCACATCATGCTGTAAGGTCTAATGGAATTGAAAACTACAAATTAAGATCCATTAAAGAAAGACTTATATATGTATTTTTTTGCGGCAGCCTTTCAGATTAAGGAGAGCTTGCTGTGTTTTTGTTTGCTATTGGAATAATGGAATTCACAAGGCAGATTAGTTGCCTAAAAAGCTAATGTACCCTTAGTACCCTTAGTAAGGGTGGCAAACTAAAAGACAGGCTTCAAGAGCTGAAGAAAAATGCTCCCACGTAAGACAAAAGTAGTTCCGGGAAGATTATTTGTTTCTCAAGCCACTGCAGAAAAGTGCTTATACAAATGAAAGATCTTGAATATGCTCCTAACATGAAGATTTTTCCAAGTGGCTGTAATCAATACACAGGTAAATAGGTATGCAGTGAGCATTTTAAACTATAGTTATGGACCGTGTATAGTCATAACAATACATATAACTATGGAAGGCAAAGAAAATAGTGCTTCTGACTTCACTGACTAAGGCAGAAAGTAAATTCAACTAGTATCAGAGCGTATGAGAATATTAAGGGTCATCATTGGTCAGCTTTTCTTGTTGTACGAGGGCTATTTTTAAATTAATTACCTTCACTTAAACTAGAAATTGAAAAAGATTTGCTTGATTAGTGTTATTAAAAGTTAAAATCAAGCCTCAAGACTAAGAACTAGAAACATACTGCCACACAGGCCACCAGAGGGAAGACACTGCTTGAGGCATACTTGCTGAAAGCCTACAAATTTTTCTTTAAGAATTGACTAGAATTTCACAAATGTGGTAACAGCGCATAGTGATATTTAGAAGTTTAAATGCAGTTCTGTCTGCTGCGGTTGGTGAGTCACAACCAATCATACTCTTATTTTTAACTTAGATGCAGTTTCTGTTCTTACGACTGTTGTAACTTACTGTGCTCCTAGCAGAGTAGCAATGCTATTTCATGTAACCAGATAAAATAAGTATCACTTTGTGATGTCAAAGATGTCTACTTATCAGGTTGTCCCTTTTGTCTTGGGAATTTTTTTCTTTCTACAAAAGCTTTCTGCTTTTTTTCTTTTTCCCTTGATTTGTCACTTCCAGATTATCGCTTTTCAAAGAGATATTCTGTAGCAGAATAAAGCCTGTTTCTGCTGATCTACTAGGAAATGGCAAGATAAATTTAAATTGGGCTGAAATACAGAGAAATGATATTATAAAAAAAAGAATTCACAATCCTCACAAATGTTATTTTCCTCCTCCCACACAAATGGCAAGTATTGTTTCATCTGTAGGAATCTTCCCTATAACAGAATAAGAAGAATGTTACATTTGTATTTCTTTTTTCTTGTCTAAGCTGAAAAGAAGTATTCTAGTCTCAGTTTGACGTAAGAGATCAAAGATGCTAATCTATGTTTAGCTCTGTGGTTTGGATTCATTTTAACTCACAGTTCTGGAACAGGCTCATAGGACAGCACGCTCTTGAGCTGGGATTCAGTTATGGGATCTTGCAGGTATCAGGACAACATTACCAGATTATTTTCTGTCCTCCTCCATTTCTTCTTGTTTGTAACTGAAAATAACTCGTGCTCCATTATTATATGCTGTGTGAGGTTGTAGCAAGCACAATATGGGAGATTGCAGTACCCGGCCTATGCTATTGGTACAGTGCTTCTTGCCCTCTGGAGTTCCCAAGGGAAACTTAAGTTGACGTGACCAATTTTTTCCAGTACCAGGGTTATTCCTAAATATAGTGATAGTTTTGTGTAATCTCTTTACAGTGAAACGTACCCTCTGTGTCCCTGAGCTGCTCTTCTGTATCTGATGAATTCACACAAGTAACTTGATAAATTTTAATGGGGTGGTTGTTTTTAATGAACATTCAACAGCGTGGGTAAGGCTTGCATTTTTAGGACTTTAAATTTGTGCTGTTTCTGTCAGTAAAGATACACTTTAGCATGCTTTCTTCTGAACAATATTGGTTATTTGAAAAAGTGAATGATGTAAAAATTTGGAGATTATTAGCAGGAAAGATGTCCTAAGCAGAATTAAGAAAAAAAAAAAACAAAAAACAAAAAACACACAAAACACCAAACCCCAATGTTTCCACTAGTACTAATTGCTAGTAAAATATTGTTGCTGATAAAGCCTAATTTGAAATTCTGTGTACAGTAGAATTGTCTTGTTTTAGGGAAAAAGAGACAAAGTGCGTCTATAAAATTCAACTGCAAATGTTTTCCCTTGCTGCCTCATTGATTCTCAATGTCTTGCTGTGCATCCTTTATGATTAGGGGTTTATGAACCGTGCAGGTCATGACATTACTCTCAGCTTTGGTTAATTCCTCTCTACCGAGGGCCCTGGGTGTGCTGTGTAGCAAAATCCTTGGGCTCTTCAACACTGAGAGATTTCTACAGCAGCTTTGTGTGTTTCTGTTATACTCTTAAGTAGAAACATAATGGACACATCTGCTAACAAATTCAGTTTTACTTTTCTGTGTCTTTCCATCATGACTTGAATTTTTTGACTGCACCGTAAAAATGGGTAGGGAAAGGGGAGCTGAAGGCATTGGCAGCTGTTTACATTTCTATTGGATCTTTCCACCCAGAGAAGTGTTACAGGGAGTTAACTTTGGACTGCTCTGTGAGCTCACTGATAGAATGCTACTGCTAAAATCATCAGCAATAAAGAGGCCAAATTCACAAAACCTGTATTGTTAACAGACCATTAAAGTTGACAGGAGCCATATTTATTTCTCTTGGCTCTACTGTTTCAGGCTGTCTGCAAAATTCAAGTTAATGACACCCTGAGATGATTTTAGGCTGTTGCTGTACAAAGCTAATATAATCTTTAGCCTTTTACTTTCCAAGTCCCTTTCTCTTTCCAGCCCTGCTGCCCCCAGCTCACAGACCATTGCTACCACCATGGGATACTGTTGCCCTGTTAGTTTGCATATTTATTTATTTATTTATTTATTTATTTATTTGGTGACTGTTCTCTGAACTGTTTCATGGAACTAGATTATTTTAAAAATGACCAAGCAAGGAGCCAACCTTCACTCTCCATTTTTTTGGGACAGACTGTGTATTCTGCGCTGCTTACTGTTGAAGCCATAATAACTGTTCCTTCCTTTTCTGTGTTTTTGAACGGAAGAGATTCCTGCTAAGGAGTGATGCAGATGTGGGTAATAGCCTGCTACTTGCTCTGTTACATGCAGCAACTCTATTGTCACAGGACACATGTGCACTGAAGGTTCATGCTTTTCTCCATCAGGGATTTATTTAATACAGAAAATTATAATTATGGTTGCTACAGTAT
>JAOXNO010000013.1:84440013-84456094 GCA_028565335.1 Limnodromus scolopaceus
GGTGACTGTTCTCTGAACTGTTTCATGGAACTAGATTATTTTAAAAATGACCAAGCAAGGAGCCAACCTTCACTCTCTATTTTTTTGGGACAGACTGTGTATTCTGCGCTGCTTACTGTTGAAGCCATAATAACTGTTCCTTCCTCTTCTGTGTTTTTGAATGGAAGAGATTCCTGCTAAGGAGTGATGCAGATGTGGGTAATAGCCTGCTATTTGCTCTGTTACATGCAGCAACTCTATTGTCACAGGACACACGTGCACTGAAGGTTCATGCTTTTCTCCATCAGGGATTTATTTAATACAGAAAATTATAATTATGGTTGCTACAGTATTATAGCTTCTCAAGGCTGAAGTTAAATGCCTTTGTATTATGTAGCTTGAAATATCAGATCATGTTGGTGTAGTGTGAGTACAGTGGCACTACCACAGGTCATCTCAGTTATTGGTTTGCCAAAAAGAAGAGGAAAGCTGTTCTAGCCTGATAACTTCGTATTCCCACTTGCATTGCATCATCTGGTGTGGGTCACTTCTCACATAAGCCTGCTGCCTACATACATAAAGCTCTAATTTAATAGCCTTACTGAATTTATCAAGGGAATACTTTGAATTTGAAAATACAAGCCTAAGTGAACTGAACATTTTGAAGGTAAGGATATAGGAAAATGAGTTCCTTTACTGAGGGGAATATCTGGTTCTGGTTGAAAATGTAGAAGGTTACTGAACTTTACGGCATGTCAGTTATTAGAACCAGAATTTGTTTTGATCAGGAAGGAAAAATAAAAAAGAAACAAAACAACTTTATACTTACTGATAGCAAAAAGCGGCTCTTCCTGAGTAAAAATTGTGGTATATGTTGATCATGTTGTCTCAGCACATCAAAGCAGTGAGTATGAGCAGGACTGGTTTTTAGAGCTGTGTTTGGCTTTAGCAATAAAAATAACTTGTAACAAACACTGGAAGAGAGAAACATATGGAGAAGCTGATGGCAGCTTTCAGTGGAAATTCAAAGGGAAAAGGCAAGAGATTGCCTCTTCTTTCTTGAGAACCATGAGTTTTGGAGTTTCTAGGCCAGCATCAACACATACTCCTGGTGAGCTAAGTAAAATGCCATCAGAGCAATATTGCTGGGTTTCTGTTTAAGCCAGCAGCAAACACAGGTGTAAGCACACCAGATAATGTGTTGGCAGGCAGTGCTGAGTGGGATTCTGCTCTGGGAAAGGCTGGTGGGAAAGAAGGCTTAGTTACTGTTGCCTGGATGGGTAGCATGGCAGAGCTCCTGCCTGACAGCTGAGCACACCAGTGGGGCAGCTGGGGCCAGCCAGCTGGAGCTGAGCCTTCCCCACCACTGGCGGGACTTTGCTGGTGGTGGACAAGCCCATGCGGTCTGACCACCACGGGCAGAGCCAGGTGCTGTTAGCAGGCTCTGTTGGGAGACCCAGACACGGCCCATGTCCTCGTTGCCCTGACATGCAGTATCTCTATGGGATGATGGCGCTCAGCAGAAACCTTGTGAACTAGGAGCATCAGGTCATTTTGCTTCCTTTAGTAGCAGCACCATTCAGCCCATGCTGAGACTGGCACAGAATGGGAAAGGGATGATGCTGCCTCTCCTGGAGGTGCTCAGGCACAGCCAAATCATTCACGATGGATCTGGTGCTGTTGCCTCAGCCATTAACAAGGTTTTGCTGTTACCAGGGGTGAACTCTGTCCTCCTTGCTGCCAAAGTTCCCAGTGGAAGCCTGCTCAGGTGGATGATCCCCCTTTTTCTCCCTACTCTTAATCCTGTCCACCAAAAGTGACTGCCAGCCCCTGTTCTGCAGTTAGAGGTGATTGTATTTGACAAGTATGGATTTTGGTGCAGTAAAAAGAAGTTGGTATCTTATGCTTTTCTTTGTTCTCTTCTGCTGTACTATCTGTGGGGCACTAATCACACTGCTAATTAGAAAATTTAGTCCAAGAGTATATTCAAGCCAGAACAGAGGGGCTGTTGGCAACTCCAGCTGAGGCTGCATCTGGCTCAGACTTCTCTCCTGCCATGAAACAATTTAAATGGTTTCCTATGAGTCGCTACCCGAGGTGAATCAATGTGTACTTCTATGAGTGTTAAAACTAATGAAGATTAGTCTCTGATAGATTTGTATCTTATGGTTACATTCTCTGATGTTTGCTGAAGTGCAAACTCCAAATGAAACTTCTTGTGCAACTGAAGCACTGAAAATCTTTCTCTGTGCAGGTTTTCTGTTAAGCATGGCTGCATGTTACAGCTTTTCTTTTAGTGGAGGCACTGATTGGGCTCTCCTTTCTTTCCAGTTTCCTATTTCCATGAACCTTAAGGATATAATGACCTTGGAGATTTTTATCCTTTTGTCTAATGTGTTTGAAATTGGGTCATAGGTTCAAAGATAACTCGCCATTCCATTCCCCAGTTATCACATGCAGACAATACAATTACATGAGAGTTGCTTCTTCAAGAAGCCAGGTTAAAAAGAGGTGGGAGAGGTTTCCTACAGAAAGATTGCCTGGACTGCAGGAGCTAGAGGGCTGGAGAACAAGGCTGTGATCTGTTCTGTATGTAGATAGAAGCTGAGCTCAAATAAACAAGATCTTTCTTTGCAGAACAGATTTGGAAAGGCAGGGGCTTATTCCTGAAGCTTTATTCACTAGATCAGTACACTTTGAATGTAATATTTAATGTACTCATGACTGTCAGTTGCAACTCAGGAAAGAGCTCTTGGACTTGTCATGACTATCTTGACAGTCCTCTGGAATCCATTAGCTCAGTTAGCAGCAGAAGCCAAAAAAAGTTTTAAAGTAAAAAAAAAAAAAATCATCAGGAGGGGTTTTACAGACAAAATGGAGTGCATCAACATTTGCTGTTGTGTAAAATCTTCATGCACTTGCATCTGGAGTATTGTGTGCAGCTTTGGTCTCCTGACCTGAAGGAGGTTGTAGTACCACTGCAGAAGGAACAGAGGGAAAGGCAACTAAAATGATGAAGCAGATTTTGAGAAGGGACTTAAAGGATCTAAGCTTCTTCAGTTTGAAGCAAGGGTTGAGGGTGAAGTGACTGAAGATTGCAAAATCATGAATGGAACAGACAAGGGTTGTTGGAACTCTTGTTCATCAATACCAAAATGCAAGAATCAAGGGGCACTAGATGAAAATGGTAGTCAAAGGTAGAATGGATCAATTTCAAGCACTCAGAAGAAAGTATTTTACACTGCAGCTTGTACACTTCTAGCATTTACTACTACAGGAAACTGTGGAGACGGGTAGTATCAGCAGGTTCAGGAGAGTTGCATGAATTTATGAACAGCTCCATAGATGGATAGTAAAAGCACAGGGGAGGTTCGTACTGTCCGTCATTCCTAATTTATGAAGTCTGGATACTGGAGGAGGGAATAGACTGCAGAAAGTGGGCCTGTCATATTCCTGAGAAGCATCTCTTACTGCTCTATTGCAGAGACAGCACACCGGGTTCAATGAACCATTGGCCTTGAAAGACTGGGACATTACTTAAGTCCTTGTAGTATCCTGAGCCCACATGTAAGGCAACATCTAGTTTGTGGATTGGAAGTTAGATTCCCTAATTTAATCTGGTCTGTGTCAAAGGCAATAGTCAGTTACTCCTGAACATCAGTCTGGCACAATTATAAAGCCAAGAGACAACAGTTGAAACCATGTTAGGATTATTGCTTCAAGAATAGATATAGGTTTTTTCTCAACCTAGCTTTGCATGTTATTGTGAGCTGCATGTTTAACTATGGATAATGATGGAACTAAGTGCAGAAGACAAAAGCTGGTGACAACTTTCTTTTACAGTGAAATCTGTGAATTTGCTTAAGCATACACTGTTAACCAGATTTTCTTCTTTGACAACAAAACACCTCCTGTTTCAGCATTGTGCTGTAAGATTATTTAGTTAAATGATGAAGTATGTAGGATAGAGTGACTGATTTGAGAGAGAAAAGACAATTGTATTCATATGCTGGTAACCAAAATTAACATAATGCATGTCATGTGTGTGGTCATAACACTGACCTCAAAGTGAAAACGTCTGATAATCTGAAGGTAGTAAGCTACTACACAGTAGTAGTTGCATCTAAAATAACATGAAAGCCTAAAATACTTTGGAAAATCCATTGGGTACAAGTCTGTATGTATTTATTGGATAGTACTTTCAAAGTGCTTTTGGCACAAGAAAATATATTGTCTTTTTATAGAACCAGTTACATTACATGTGTGGAGCCTTTTTTCTCCTAATCAGTGAAACTTTTCATGGGGTAAATTAAGTCTTGAAGAAACATGTTCTTTCAAAATCAGCTGTTCTTTCTGCAAATGTGAGTCCTTCAACTCTTCTTTACTATCTATCAGTCCATTTTAGCGCTAAAGTAAGCTGGCTTTATATTCAGTGTTTCTTAATGCCATGAATCATTCATTATAATGGGATTGTTACTAACGTGAATAAGGATAGAGATCAGAAAGGCAGCATATGGTGGTTGCTCTATTTTCTTTTTTTTTTTTTTTTTGTTTTTAATGTATTTCTCCTGGAAGAAGTTAGGTAAGGAACACAGAAAGAGATTGAGACGTGGAAGTAAGAGAAAACCCAATATAACGGATGTTTAGGAAAATAATTTGGGGAAAAGTGAGGAGAGAAACAATTGAATGACAAGAAGAGATTTTTAACATTTCTGGGGAAAGAACCTGGAAATCTAGTGGTATCATGAAGGGTAAAGTAAATGGTTAATCTTGCCTCTGGATGACATAAAACAACATAGGACGCGAAGAGATGACTAATGGGCAGAGGGCCAAGAAGATTAAGGATTGGCCTCTGACTGAGAGGACTTCAGCTACAGCAGGGACAGGGCCAAGCGGTAGTTCCCACTGATAGCCCAGCCCAAAAGTCTGCAAAAAGCGGATAGCTCCTTACTTCCCTTGAGATGACAGGGCCATGCCAGATCCTGGCATGCCTATTACTTCCTTGATCTTCCTTAGATCCAGATGCTTTTCAATGGCTATAGGCCATAGATCTGGTGCAAAGTGAGCAGAGATGATCAGCATGGCCAGAGGTGGCAGAGACTGGCCAGTCTGTCCCTGGTCCAGCATGCCAGTGGTGATGAGAGGTGGAAGTTGAGGCACCTCTCCAGGGTGGCAAGTCAAGACAAAAGGATTAGTTAAATACCACATTATTTCTGCCAAGACAAACACATTTACTGACAAGGCCAAACCTCTGTTCTCAAAGTTCACATTGGCAGTGAGAATAAATCTTCTCTATTGAGAGTCTTGTGTGACTTAGTAAAAGGGCTGTCCCTCTTCTGTTGCTGCTATAGCAGTGTGGCTGGGCATGTATGGCAAAGGGCCTCAATGGCCCATCCTAAATGGGACATAAGGATTTAACAGGACAGACATAAGTCTGTCTTTGCCATTGAGGGGCAGGGAAAGCTGTGGACAGGTATGAGGTTGCTGGTGGCTCTGGTTTGAGAGAGAAGTGTGGTGGGTGCTCTGGGCTGGTTTTTGACAGGCATGTGTGGCATTGTTGTGCTGCCTGTGAGGGCTCAGGACAGGATGTCGTGTGGACCATCAAGTCCCAGGGTTTTCCTCCCCTGGGTGGGTTATTCCTGCGTGTCTTTGGCTTTCACCGTGCTGGGAAGCTGTGCTAAACAGAGGAAAGGGTAGGACTGGATAAAGGAGGCATAGCAGTATGGAAAGAAAATTATGTTCTCTGCCTGTAGCTGACTCTAAAAAGATTTAATGGTCTTACTGAAACTGCCTCTGGCAGTCAGCAAGCAGAACTTTATTTTGGGTCCCCTAGGATGTGATAAGTTGAGGGAAAAGCAACCACAGAAATGGCAGGCAGCAAACCAAATGAAAAGCCATATAGGGACGTTGCTCTAGCAGTTTATGGAGAATAGAAGGAAAAGACATACAGTCAGTAGCCACAAAAAGATATGAAATACATGAAGACTGAACAGAAATAAGGAGGCTTGGAAACACTAAGAGCAATTTTGGTTGAATGGCTTGACTATATACCACTTTAGACTGCTCAGCTGGTAACTGATAACAAGCAGAAGAAATAGATTTTGAAATTTTAAAAGCTCTGCCTAATGGTGAGAGGAAGCAGAGAGACAGACAGATAGATGGATAGAGGTAGGGTTAATAGGGGCTGGAATCCAAACAGCAGAGCACGCTTCCAAACTGAGTAAGGAAAAATAAGTTGGAAGAGGATGAGACATTAACAGTGAGAGTAGAAAGACATGAGGGTAATAATTGAGTAGCTTGACTGTACAGAGCAGATTGAATAGATAAACTGGATTAGAATTAGCAGTGTTATAATTGATGAAGCCTCATTCAGCCAATAAAGTTTCTAATTCAAACTTCTGATAGCTTTAATATGCCACTTTCTTATTCCTGATATTTTTAATAAGTATTTGGTTAGCATTTACTGCTCCCTTAATGTATGGAAAGTGGCAGAAAAAGCAAGACACTATTTGTCTGGAAATTAAAACTCCATTTCATTTTTGTGTCTCTCCTTTGATTGCTCATTATTTTCTCTCCAGTCTTAAAACAATGGGACTTTTATTCAGATGGACCTTCATCCTGTGAAGGTCTGCAAGCTGCCATATGTTTTTCCGTTAGAGAACAGTCTCCTGTCTCTGTATGTTCCCAGGTACCTGTCAAAATGGGAATTTCAGACATGCTAAGTATGACTTCATAGTTTCCCACCACAGGGACCAAGTATCTCTAGGTAAGATTTTTATTAAATAATAGCAATTATGACATGGGATAGTTTTACAAGTAATGTAAACCAGTTGATTTTTTTTATTTATTTACTTGTACAGATCAAGTTAAATGGCAAAATTATTTCCTTCCCCACCTACTTTGAAGGTAGACACAATTTCTCTGTGAATCGGTGCATCTGGGCAACCAGAAGAACTAAAGGCCTAATCCAAACCCATCTAATTTACAGGCTCCTGAATCCTATTGAATTAAGTTGGCTTTAAGTTGAAGTGTAAACCGGAAAGATAAAGTTTTAAAATTGTTCCTCATAATGATAAATTTTCTACTGAATATTAATCATAGTGCTGCTTTGTTCAAACATTGCATTGGTTTTGTGCATACTGCAGGGCAGACATGAAAAATTTCATCATTGTTTGAATAGATCTTACGGCTGCAACCGAAGTTTGTCCAAATTATCAATTTCTTTGGCATCGATTTTTATGGCTGTGAAGCCAATCTGAATACTGATGTTTTTGTGTAGTAAGGTTCTGAATTTTGCAGAAGTCTTGTATGTCTGATGTGTATGTATCTGTTATGCAGTTATCTCGGTACAGTCACAAGATGAAGGTTTTATGTACATGAAAATGCATACAGACTATTTTTTTTTTTTATCCCAAAGATCAATGATGGGTTTTAGGCAGGCAAGTGAGCCAGAACATATTCTCTTGTGAGTCTTTAAGCATTCATGGCTCTGATATAGACACCATCTATCATTGTGTCCCATGTAGCATGAAAACATTGGCAATGTTTATCAAAGATGCATTTGAAGCAATCATAATTTCTACTTCCACTTTTGGATGAAATCCAAACACAGAACATTAAAAATGATGAAATCACAGCTGTTATTCAGACTAAAAGTTTGAAAAATGTCTTATATTTTATCTAAGTTATTCTCTTTGCTCACTAAGCAGTTCAAGTTTGGACAAGAGGAGGAGAAACAGAAAAAGGCAGAAAAGCTAAGAAAGTAAAACACGATGTATATGACACTACTGACTGTTGAAATACTCTTTACTTTTGTCATTTTTCTGGGACTTGAACTTTAAGTTTCAAAATATAATCAGCATGTATTTTAGTCTTAAAAATTGTAGAGAGCTCAGGACATAAAGTACAGAAAGAAGCCCATGAGCTGTAAGCATTTTTCGGTGGAAGAAATCACTAAGGGCAAAATCTAAATGGAGAATGCACAGGACAGACAAGAAATAATCCTGACCCACTGCATTGCATACACCACTCTGGCTCACCTTCCCATCAAGTGGTAGGGAAAAGAAAGACCACATTAGTACTGCTGCCCTCACTGTAGCCATCATAGAAAGTGCTGGGAACAGGACTCTGGTCCATGTGGCCACATCAGAAACATCTGTAAATGTTAATTCATCTTCTCTTTCTCCAGTCTTTACTCAACCAGGAGGAGAATTTTCAAGTCCTCTGAATTGAGTGTCCAGCACCATCAGTATGTTGTAAAATGGAGCTTTAGCAAGGGAAGAATACTATTTCTCATAGCTGACAGTAGATGTGGTGAAAATGAAAGCTAAGAGATCAAATCCAGGAAAGATGATAGTAGCATATTTCTAGAGTTACCTATAAAGTAAGTAGTACAGTTATTGAACTATGAGATGCATTCAATGGGTCCTGTTTTAGGGGCTGATTAATGCAACATATAAAGCTGGAAGGAGTATTACGGATCTCTTGTCATTGCAGTGCTGTGACATGTTGTATTGGCTTTCTGTAAGTGGCCATAAAAATAGGAGAAAATGCCCTCTGTAAAGGAAGGAGATACTTTGCACTAATCCTCTCTACTTTTGAAACAGTAGTTGGTAAGCTTAAGACAGTCGTTTGTGCAAATGGGTTCAGTTAGAAGGGTACACAAGTAAACTCTCAGAAGAACTGAGCTTGTGTGGTTGGATACAATTTCTTAAGAGTGTCCATAAGTTATATAGGAATTTATGTTTTATATTTCTTAAAGTTGCTTTACTAATGGCATTTTCAGCACCCATTTGTGCTGCAGGTAGCATACCTTAAGAAATGTTTTTGTTAGGATGCCTTAGCTCAACTGACCTCCAACAAAAAGAAAACAAGCCATGATATATTACTGTTTTCAAATTCTTCTTTTCTAAATTCTCTAGGCCAGAAGCTGGGCATTTTATGTGGCTCTGGAACAATACTTTTATTTATTACATTAATGATTATTTCCTAGAAATACAGCTTTGTTCAACCAAAACTACTTCAAATTATATCTGAATTAAGAAATAATTTAAATAGAAAATTTTGTGGGAGCCTTCTAGATAACGAAACTTGAAAGGGAAGAGTGCATTCCTCTATGCTTCTTTTATTCAGTGGTTAGCTCATTCACCTCGGGCATGGAAGGACTGCCTGAGGTGATCTGCAGTTATGTTGGAGTGCACCAGTTAGTGGTTTCAGCAGTTTACCTTGGATAAATAAGCTAAAATTGGTGCTTTAAGTGGATCTGTTGAGGAAGTAGGAGTGTGTTTTGGAGCTCAGCAGAAGTGTGGAGCCCAAGTTACAGGCTATAAGGTACATGAAGGAACTCTGAAATTGGTGTTTAGTGTGGAGATTGGGAACCAACAATCCCATCCTGCAGCTGGAGTCTTCTGGTCTGAGGCAGTGGCATGAAAACGGTGGCTCCAGTAACCTTAAGGCTGAGCAGTTCATTCACAGACTGTCAAGGTAAGACAGATTTGATGAGTTATATGAGGATGAATGTTGGTGAAATGAAACAATTCGTTGTTATTGTCAGGATTTGTCAAGGAAATCATCCAGACTTTCAGTTTGAATCTGGTTGAACTGAAGTCTTTGCAGGCTGGTGCTTGTTGATGTACACATTGCATCAGCTTAATCAGATCAACTTTAGCCTCTCACCTAATCTCACCTAAGGTGGGTACTGTGCCACAGTCTCCAAGTTGGTATTTGATGCTTGCTAGGGAGTCACCCTTTGCAGGCCTGTCCTGCCAGGTTTAATGTCCAACTATCTGTCCTTGACTTTATAGTCTGTTTTCTCGTACTTTCTGGAATTGAGCTGGCTCATGCAGGGTTGAATTGAATGACTCACTTTTGGGGTGAATTCTTGCAATGCAGAACTGTCTTTAAGGTTCTGTTTTTCTGTAAAAAAAAAAAATAAAAAAAATCTGTGTTTTTGTAGATTTAGGTCCTAGTAGATGCTAGGTATTAGTTTAAACAATTTATAAACAAATAACTTTTTATTCCCGGTCACTTTTTTGGTAATTGATGCTTTACAATATCTTTTATCAGTACACTTATGCCTGGTGAATATTTAGAATGATAAAATATTATCATCATTACTTCATGTTTTTGTAGCCAGATTCATGTCACCTTACTGTATTACCAAAAGAATGTAAATGGAGCCCAACCTTCTGTTTGGGTGTGAGTGAGAGAAATCCTGCAAAAATTGGTAATGCCATAAATATCTCAATTTAGAGGTATTTAGCCTGCAAGACATGACAATAGATACATTTTTGCTCTGTGATGAATTTTGGCCCAAATGTGTGAATTTTTCCATTAAAACCCCATAAATAACTAACCCACGTTATAAATAATAAATTCAAGTAAGTACATTTCCGTTTGATGACATTGATTTTAGTGGCTTTTTGACATTAAGCAGCTGTGTGAATTAAAAGTGAAGTGCTGGGACTCCAGCTTGCACCACTTTCTTGCCAAAGTTTTGTGTGCTTTTTAAGGGAAACCAACAAACTAGTAATTTGCTCATGAAATAGAAAATAAGCATATGTGTTTTGAGAAGGAATTTAAAAAAGCCAAATGTCTCTGTTTTAGAGCAATAGTATATAACATGATTAAAACCCCATGGAAGTTAAAGGAAAGGCTTTCACAAACTTCTGCAGGCATTTGGTGAGACCCTTGTGTTGATGGTTACTGTGTGCAGGAGTGCAAAGGGTAAAATGGTTCTTTCCTCAACATGCTTAAAATGAGGACTGAAATTAAAATGCATGGTGTCATCTCAGTAACTCTGTGCTCCGGTGTCACATACACTTCCTTGTCAATAAGCAGATGTGACACATGATGCAACGTTTAAATGGTGCCACGCAACCTTAAACAGTACCCAGAACTGCATTGCCTGTTACTCATTATATTTTAATTAAATATTGATGGACAGTTTGTTTACATCAGGTTTTTATTCTGTTAAATGTAATGCTAGCTTATTATTATCATTAGTGAAATAGCTGGAGCAGCAAGTTGGTGATTAGTGTCAATTTCTCTTGTGACCCAAGAAACTTGATATAAATAAATTAATTTGTAATTGTCAAATGAGGTCTTTTGCTGGGCTGGAACAGACTTCATTTTCTTTAGCTAAAACTAGATTAATAACCCCAAAACATTTTACTGTATGTACCTTATGTACTTATGAACCTTATATGTATTGTAATGGGTTGTGTGAACTGTGCTATATAGACAGTAAATATATTTTTATATATATGTATTTATATAGACAATAAATAAATAAATCTGCAAACATTATGCAACCCATATTTTTAGCTACAAGTCTGGGCCTAGGAACACTGCTTTTGATGTTGTCATAATTGCCCTCCTTTCCTCTGGTTACGCCGCATTTTTGTTTTTGTTTTTTTTAATTTTCTGACCACCTAACACATTCCTTACTTTCATGAGCTTTGTATCTCAGTTCTTAAATTACTGAAAGAATGGAATAAAAAGGGAAAAAAAACCCATCCGAAATATATTAAATAAAATACAGTTGTAATAACAATTGGAGCTGCCTGTTTTCTCCTACCTACTTCTTTTCATAATTTTGCAGGAAATAAATCCTGATCTCAATATAAAGATTTAAGTGGTAGCATAGAATAACTTGAAGTGCATGAAAACCAGAGAAACCCAAATAAAAGCAGAAGAAACTCTAAAAGCATAGCATTATGAACAGAAAAAGAAGTATTTGTACTGGGCAGAAGCAAGCAGTGATATAACTGAGAGTAGTTTATAATACAGAGTATCTTTCAACTTCCTCTAGGATGACATTCCAGACATTGCTATATGTAGAAGTATATGTATTGATTGTGTGCTAGGCTGACTAAACATCTTGTTCCATGTAACAAAATGCAGAGTAAATAATGATAAAAGGAAGATGAATTTTAAAACAGAAACCCCACTTTCAGCTTTGAAGAATTATTTTCTCAGCTAGCAATGATTCTCACTGTGCATCAGCCATAAATCTAGTCATCAATAAAGTTACTTAAATAGGAAACAGTTGCCTGTCCTTCTTAGAATAGCTTCTAAGCTACAGAAGAATAGCTTCTAACAAGCTAAGTCACCTTTACAGTTTAGTCTTCTCTCTTAAGTAATGACCTGATTCCTACAGAACTAGTTTCCAGATACTAACAGGTTCCTTAGATATCGGAGAGGTGCTGTTAGCTGGCATGCCAGGGAGCAGAACAACTCAGGAACTTTTTTTCTCTGTGAAAATCTACTGTGCCTTTCTGTGGGTGTCTCTTTTCCTGCCTGTAGCTGCCCGTCAAAGTAGAGATGTTAGGCTTAGGAGAAATGACGGTTGTTATTTAGATAACTGGCTGTTGCTTAAGGGATTACGAAGCAAGCATGATAAAGCTCTGCAGGATTTTGAATTGAAAACAGGAAAAATAATTCTGTAACTCTTCACTCTGGGATTCACTGTATCCTTTTCCATGGCATCTCAGCTCAGGTTTCAGAATGGGGAAATTAACTGAAATATACTGAGCTCTCTCTGCAACGTGAAGTTTGAGCATGTGAACCATAACTTGAATTAAATTGTGCAAGATAGGTTCAGTCATTGGTTGTTTGGGCTTTTAGGGTGGTTTTTTTTTTGGTCAGTGAGCTCTCAATAAATCCCAAGTGCTATTTGCACCTTTTCTAATTTGGATTTGTCATCATAGATAATGTTTGCTTTGGTGGGCTTATACAGCACACTGCCCTTTGGGGGCTGGCACTGGGACTCAGTAGCTGTGCTGGCCTCTGACAGGTTCTTTAATTCATTTAGGAGGGATGGAACAGAGTCTTTTGTACGATAATGTAAATACTTTAATCATCTGATACTGCTTTTCCTTCTCTGTCCTGAAGACCATTTGCTTCAAGCAAACTAAACTAGGTTACCTCCCACCTCTTGTTCAAACTGCTCATGCTAATCTGCCCAGCTGCCTGCAGCTGGTTAGAGGGTGCCTATGGGAGCCTCACGTGGCACGGTACGGCTGACATAAACCTTCATGTCATCAACAAAATGGATCCCTGCTCTCCAGCCACCTGCAAGTGCTCACGTCTCTTTTAGCCCCAATATCTCAGCGTTGTTGCCCTCCTTACACTGTCGGTAACCGTGCTTCTCTTGCAGAGGCTGTTAGTATGGGAGCTTGTGAAATTAAATCAGATGTGGCAGCATAAGCTGCAGTCTCGATCCTTACTGCAGTACAGGTGCTCCTTCCAGGCGGAATCCACACAGGGAGTTTGTATGCAACAGCTGGGGTGTATTATTCATGTCCTAGTTTGTTTTCAACAGGTTTCTAGTTTAGGCAAACCCTAAGATGCTGCAAATGCAGGCATATTTAGTGACATCTGTTACAAACAGGTTGTTCTGAGGCCAGCACAACAACTGAAACAGCACAAGACTTTGGTCTTGTTTGCATAGGGTTAGTGCAGATCGGATGTGTGTGATTTTAGGTTAGGTACTTCTGACCAGTTCCTGCTGTTGCACACACCTCATCTACAGTAAGAGTGACTTATTTCAAGTTAGTTTAATACATTTCTGAAGAAAGATAAGCTAGTTCTAAAAGGGCACTCTTAATCTGCAGTAGGCTTGTCCTACTGGGAATTAGTCAAACACACAGGTATTCCAGAACAAGACAGCGTGGAAAGGATCTTTTCTTTATTTCAATTAGTTTATTCAAGAGAATGGATGAGGTGTCTGTGCCACTATGCACGCATCTTCTCAATTAAACCCAAAACAACCCGATTTGTAAACGTCCATTTTCTCCTAAGTTAATAGGAAGAGGTAATTTTGCAACCAGCATTCTCACTTTAGAACCATACTGTAAGTGCCCCAACAGGGCAGTAGGAGATCTGTGTTGCATAGAATATTGTGTAGGTGCAGTAATTAGCATGCATGAGGAGGAAGCTATTGCTGAAGCATTTGTACTCAAGTAATCCTCCACTAGCAAATCTGATTTATGTTAACTTGGATGGCAGCAAACTTCAATTATGAGAGTTTTTTTCCAAACCAGTGCGTGGCATATCGAAGAAAGGACTGAATTCTTCTAAAGCACGTGACCTGATGAGGGATGTGAGTAAACCTTATAACTACAAAGACAGCAACACATCACACTGTCAGCTCTGCTTGCTCATTTATGCATCTGTCTGTGTTGACTTGACTTGCTGTGGACTTAAAGATACTTGTATGGCATCATACTGTTGTCTTTGTAGTGGTTATGGTCAGGACTAAAACTGTACACATAAAATATACCTATTGCATCCCCACCTAGTAAGTGCAATAATTCCTGAGTCAAGAGGGAGTTGAATCTCCTGAAAGGAGGCTGTAGAGAGGTCAGTCTCTTCTCCCAAGTCACAGGTGAATAGGACAAGAGGAAACCGCCTCAAGTTGCACCAGGGGAAGTTTAGATTGGATATTAGGGAAAATTTTTATGCTGAAAGTGTTATTAAGCATTGGAACAGGCTGCTCAGGGAAGTGGTTGAGTCACCATCCCTGGCTGTATTTAAAAGACAGGTAGACATACTGCTTAGAGATATGGTTTAGTGATTTTTTTGTCAGCGTTAGGTTGATGGTTGGACTAGATGATCTGAAAGGTCCCTTCCAACCTAGGCCATTCTATGATTCTATGAATAGGTGGCTGCATCCTATCCCAATAAGACAGATGTGATATTATAGCAAGGTGCATCTATTCACCATTTAATGGGTCTGAGCACAGTCTTGGCAAACTGATTCGAGATACTGATACTTTGGTCATTTTTTATTTTTTTTTTTTACTTTCTTAAAGACTCCAGAAAGTAAAAATGTCATTTCTCACATTTGAAAGTAGTCTTAATCTGAAATGTAATCCTCTCTGTTCAGGTGAGTTATGCCTGGGGATTCCTAATGATCACAGCAGGAAGAGTATCTGAGGTATGTCTATTTTAAAACTCATGGTCTCAGTCCTGAAATTTGTTTTTATTGCAGCCAGTGGTGTTCTGAACATCACTAATTTACCAAATACAACATTAACTGGAAAAATACACTTTAAGGTCTTTTTCTTCACATAATTTACACTAAACCAGGGCTGGCACATTTCCACCCCTCAAAAAAACCCTTGTACATTCAGTTCTTTCAGTGGTGTTCTATTTGTATTATAATTTACTTTGCCTGATTTTAAGACTGACTGTTTTACTGGGCATGGCTGCTTGTATAGAACAGTGCTGCTTGTATGAAGCAAATTGGTAACTATTGGAGAAGAGATGTGATTCATAAACATTTTAACAGCCGGTTTTAACCAAGCAGTACTTGATAAGATACTAGAATTTATATGGTATAGATCTTCAGAATCAAAGAATATCCATGCCCTTTGTAGCTTGCTGGAGTTCTATTTTTAGAGAGAATCTAAGTCCAGTATAATTAGAGTCATACTTCAGAAAACATTATTGTAAGTGCAATGTAACTGAACTGGCCAAGGCTTTGAAGTGCATCTGCCTGGATATTCTCTCAACTGACTCCCCAAAGACAATGACCAAAATGGCTTTTAAATCCCACAGAGATTACTTTTATTAGAATATTGCTTAGGAAGAACGTAGTTTTTAAATAGAGGGGGGAAAATTGAATGGAATAGAATAGAAAAGTGTTAGAAATAAGGAGAATTCATAAATAACTCTCCCCTTGCCTGCTGTGCAGGGGAATCCTTGCTTTCAGGCTTTGATTCAATGAGCTTGCTGGTGATGTGGATTGCAGCATATTTTATGGAGCCTCTGTAGTGTTTAAAAAGACATTTTGGGCTTTTTTGTCTACATTCAAAGACCTCTGATGCTTCACAGCTCTTTTTTTTACAGACCCCAGTTGCTTAGTGTAATACTATACACACTTTCTTTTTTTTTTCCCTGTAAGCTGTCTCTTGGAGCCTGGAGAGCACCGTCCCTGAATAAAGTCCATTATATCATAAAAATATGAGCTCCCCCCCCACCTCCTTTTCTGCTGGGTTCCCCGAGACCAGTTGCTTCATTTTAGAATCATAGAATTGTTTGAGTTGGAAGGGACCTTAAAGATCATCGAGTTCCAACCCCCCTGCCATGGGCAGGG
>JAOXNO010000013.1:84456194-84469589 GCA_028565335.1 Limnodromus scolopaceus
CTCTCTGGGCTGCCAGCGCGCACTGCCGGCTCATGTTGAGCTTCTCATCCACAAGCACTCCCAAGTCCTTCTCCTCAATCAAATTGGTAGTGACCATCATGGTAAAATTATTAGAATTTGAGATTTCTTTAATACAGTATACAGTTTTAAATCCCGTGGGTTTATTCTATTAATGTTCTAGATCTAACATATTAAAACACAGTATCACTAGGATTTCAGTTGTTATCTCTGATAAGCATTCTGCACTAGACTTTCAAATCCAAGTGTTTATTTTTTGTCAATTTTGGTGAGCTGACATTTTAAAAAAATTATTTCCTAAGCACTTATGCTTCTGTTCAGAGTTGCACTTAAAGGCCCCAGTAGCCAGCCAGACAAATTAGCTCACATTTCTCCTCATACTGATTTCAAAGGAAATAAATTTGCCTATGTTTGCTACCCAAATACATTGTCCCCAAACTTCCAGAGGGGTTTTGTTCCAATAGAAATGAATTCTGTTATTTTTTCTGGGTGCATGTGATTTCTTATTGTGCTAAAATCAGTATGTTTGGTTTTGGATAGTGCCAGTCTAGTGATTTTGGACTTTGTTATGGAAAAGGTCACATTTTCACTAAAATCAATCCCCATCATGAAAATTGAGGGGCCTTTCCACCATGATCTTCTCCTTTTTCTTATGTCTATTACACATTTGACTGTAGATTATTTTGGTAGCACCTTTACTGCTTTTGTTAGTGTTCTAACATTTTCAAAGTATTTCAATTCATTGACTTTTATCTGGGATGCATGTGTTGCCAGCATCGTTATTTACCATGCAATGTCACTTGCACACATGGTACACAAACTTGTACATTTGTAGGCAGTGTCATTCCAGGTTCAGCTATTTCTACTTTCGGTTTCTATGTTTTATTTCTGTTTTTTGAATTCTAAGTTAAGTTTATTCAAAGCAAATGTGGTTAAAATCTATAATAAATCAACTAATTATACTAGTTAATTATTAAGTTATGCTTTTAGGATAACATAAAGTTCAATCATACATCTCAAGATGAATTCTCAAAGATCATCCTCAAAAACATTTAGTGAGGATGATCAAACTTTATGTCTAAATTGCCTAATATCTTTTGGAGTAAAAATAGGAGATAACTATGGCCAGCTGGTGTGGTTTTTTTGGTTTTTTTAAAAAAGTTTAAATTAACAGACTTAAAAAAAATTTAAAATAACAGACTAAAAGCAGACCCTCAAGTCTGCTGTAGGTCTTCATAATCTCCTTCTTGAAATGTGTTTATACTTCTTTTCATATAACTTCCTATACTGTGTACTGAGGCATATGTATATAACCTAACAAGAAATGGAAAAACAGATTAGAGAGAAAGTGTTTGCCTTTCATTGTCCTTATATTCCAGTCAGCTTAATAAAGTCATACCAAGCTGAGTTACAGCACTGTGTGTCTTTAGCATTGCTTAAGACAGCTGCATGTTGAAAACTGAAGTGGACATAGCAAGCAATATTTTTCTTAAAACTACTGCTGCATTTTCAATATCAATGAAATCTTAAGGTCAACAAGTTTAATTTGAAGGTCAAGCTTAGATTGAGGCAACTGAGCCTATGCCCAGAGGATGTGGATACTAGGGGCTGGTGGGTGGTTTTTTTGCTTTTGAGTTAACACCCTTCCTTTCACTTTTTTCTTCCTCCTTATTGCTGTTCAAAATCCCACTGCCAGTTTCAAATGAACCGTTGGTATGTGGGGCCGAACTCTTGCCAAAATACCTCACACGATAGCAATCACATTGAAACTTGAATTCATTCTTTGGCATTCAACCTATGATTGAAGGTAAGGTAAATTTGTTTCATTTTGTGGGCAATCTGGAATATTTATTCTACAAATATAGCTGCTGAGGTGTGTCATCAATTTGAATTTACTGTTCAGATTGACTCTGTGTATTTTCATTTATCAATGAAAGCATGTCACATTCAGGCATATAAATTCACTAGCATTGTTGAGCGCACACAGGTATTGTCCTGACATAGCATATTAACAGTTTATATTTTCTACTTGTGAGACAGTTTATGAAAAATAAACATACTTATTTTAATCATATTTGAACTGTGACAGGATGATTTTCATACTGGAATATTTCTATCTCAAAAGTGGTCATCTTGATAGATGTGTATAGCGGAACTTTGAATGGCTTTTTTTTTACCATTACATCTAAGGATACATAAAACAATGTTGAGTGTACTGCGTTTTTCAAACTACAGATCTCTTACTGTTTTTATATTTTTATGGAGGTGTAAGCAATGTGCCTTGAGGTGATACACAACCATAATCTGACTGGGTTTTGTAATATGTTTATTTTGTTGTAACATGATTTTCGCAGTCCCCTGTGGGCTAAAAATACACACATCGCATGGGATCTGTGGGTAAATATATGTTCCAGGATCAAATATTCTCAATTGGAAACAGCCTGCCACAGGTTCCAACACAGCAAGGTTGCATGACCTGGGTGATCATGTTTGTCACAGTAAAGGGGACAGAATGAGTTATCTCTTAGAAATCTAAGTTGTGCTATACAGGAATATGTAAATGCAATATTAACTCTCTGATTTATGTGTACAAGGAATATACAACTACCTAAATCTGGAGGGACTTGGTGTTAATGTTGCCATCGTCCTAAGAAAGCATGGGGTAACCAGACACCTGATGGAAATGAGATGCAGGCATGACCGTTCTCTCAACAGAGACCACCCTAACAGTCTCTTTCCTCTATCATCTTCCCATTTTCCAGAGAAAATTGAGCTAAACTTCATTAAAAGCTGAGAGAATAATGTCCTAGAAATCTTGTAAAGGGGGTCATTAGCAAAATGAATAAAGACATTGGCAATGCACAGAAACTGTAGTAAAAGACACCTTTCGGAGCTGTTCTAATGTGTAATCATTCTTTGGTAACCTCTGCGAGATTACTCAAATTAGTCTACCTTTGTCTCTGAATAGGGCTGCTCTGTCAGGTTAATTTTATAGGCCGATGATCAGTAAATGAACATTTAATTCATAGATCTCAATAAAGTGGGTTGGTTTTGTAAAATATTTTATCTCTGTTTTGTGAGTGAGGTAATTAAAGCACAAAGGGTGTGAGTGAGCTGCTCAATAAATCAACAGTAGAGTTAAGAAGGGGAGGACAAAGTTCTCTTGATTCTCAAAATCATGCTCTGGCTAGTGGGCTATGAATCAATTTTTATAGAAACTGTGTCCTATGCAAAGTTTATATGAACCATAAAGGGAAAGGGTTTTATAATACTTCAGAATTTCCTTCTTACTCCCCTTCAAATTGTCTTATTTTCAGTCTGTGGGAATCATGGTCCTGATGAGGTTTTCAAATCCCCCGGTTTTTATTTCAATTGTGGAGCAAAACTAATGTGATTTTAATTAGAAGACCAGCTGTGCTGGTCTTAGATTGAAAATTCAGAGTATCAAGTGCTTCCAGACATTATCCTGGTGGATTGCTGCAAATTTACAAAGAGAAGTTTTTTGCAGTAAATTTGATTACTCCTTCACAATAAATCCACTATACAGTTTACAGCAAACTCCTGTAAGGGTTTACCGAGCCAGTGTTCATACCTCTTTCTGTTTCACTGTTCAAGATGGAATTTTCTTCCATTAGTTTGCCTAAGCCTTTTCTTGAAATAATTTGTAATATTCTAGAAAATCCTAATGTAACCAGGCTATTTGATTACACTCTGTTAAAAAAGTACTTATTTGGTTTTGCTTTGAGCCCAGTGCCTGGTATTTTTCATCTGATGAGTCTTGGCACTTTTATCAGCAGTGAATAGTCACTCCCTATTCACCCACTGCATGCTGCTCTTTTTTTTTTTTTTTTTGGAGTTTTCTGTTGGACCCCGTTTATCATTCTTTTTCATCTCTGTAGTATCTAATTGTGTTCCCTTATTTTTTACACAGAGGTGTTGTTATCATTCTTTTTTTCTTTTTTTTTCTAGTAAAAGTCTATTTGTGAAATGGAGAGGAGCAGATAATTCTGGAGTTGAGCACGTTGCTGATATATACTACGGCATAACGGTCTCTGTTTTGTTGGCTACTTATTTCCAAATGTTCTGTTGTCTTTCTGGCCACCAGTGAGCATTTTGCCATTTGTTTCCAAAGAACTATCCATAGTGACTATAAGACCTCTTTCTTGAGGGCAGTAAGCTCATTTATTACTGTGTGTGCAGCCAGGGTTGCTCATTACATGTACTTATTGTCACTGAATTTAATCTGCTATTCTATTGCCTGGTTGCTCATCATCATGAGTTACTTCTGCAACTGCTTGCAAACTCCTGAATGTTAGAGCACAAAGGAAATGTTAGATGCAAGTAAACTACTTACTCTCTTAAATACAAAGATCATACATACCGTAAAGTGTCTCCTTTCATGTCAGGTTTCCCATAGATATTTCTGGGCATAGGCAGAGTTCTTCTTTAGCTCCTGCTACTGCTGTGGAAGGTGTTAATTTTAGTTCAGTTTAAGTATAGCTCTTTCTGGTCAAAACAGAGAGGTTCGAGACTGATGGGAGAAACTTTGACAAGCATAGTTTATATATTAGCCACCAAGTAGGATATTTTGTAGCCTCTGGGAAGGACTAGATGAATGTGCAAATTGCTGTAATCGTGGCTGTGGACCTCGCTGGCTCCCACCTGCCTTAATAACAAAGGGAGTAATGACATGTCAGGCACCAGAAATGAAGGTGAAATGTATCATGGTAACAAGGAAAAATGAAAACAATGGTGTATGGAGTAAATTTCACTAATTTGAAGGGTGATATGTCCATTGTTACTTTGGGGAAACTGATGATTTGATAACGCCAAACAAGTGTCATGTCTCACAAGCTCTCTTTACTCAGAGAGCTTGATATTGCTACTGACTATGCTAACATCCCATTTTAGGAAATGTAAGAGATGTTTTCAAGATCATCCTGTATTTTATCAAGATTCATGAATAATGTGCGTTTTTTTCACAAGATGCAACCACGTAAAATTTTGCATTTTTATTGTGGTTTTTTTGTTTGGTTGGATTTTGGGGTTTGGGTTCTTTTTTTTTTTTTGATACTGCAGTTCCTTATTTTTTAAAAGCTAGTCAACACCATGTTTGTTTTCAGACTATCAGAGTTTAGACAGCTCCTCTTGACAATTTCAAATATGACATGGAATACTAATCTCAAATCTAGATAACAATTGTAAAACAATTTTTGTTTGTGCCACTCAGGTACAAATACTATCCAACTATATTCTGTGAATGCTCATGAATGAGCTTCAGATGCAAGTGCAAAATTTTACATGTTGTAGAGTCCTGCTGATTGCTGGGCTGGCAAACATTGAGGCCCACCTTTACAGAATGCAGCAAGAAATAAAGTAGCTCACCTGTCTTTATTATAGTTGCTCCTTGGGAGAGAGACTAGTGTTTGAAGAGAGGCTTAAAATCTCCATTAGAATTTCTTCAAAAAGGAGATCCTGTCAGAAACTCTGTTGACTCCTTTTATTGATAATTTGGGGAATTTAGTCTCAATTATAGATTAGGTATGCAAGCAAGCAGTTGACTCAAGGGTGAGGATTTGGCCTCCAGTTACAAAATGGCCTAGTCTAGTCTTTAAAAAGAACTAAAACAACAAAAAACCTTCCAATTGCAAGTGTGTGGGATCCTATATATAGTGTGTGGGACCCTATATATACCTGATGTTTATTCTGGTCTTACGGTTGTTTCCATACAAAGACAGCTCCGTCAGTGTTTTGAGTGGAATTAAAGAGAAACTAGTATTTCCCAGACTTGAGCGTGCATGTTAAACAATATTAATTGGTAGTTTTAATTAACTACAAAGTCTTGAAATATTCCATTTTAAACTGCAAACAAGTGTTCTGCTGGGCCAACTTAAATATTTCAATGATTCTGTCCCTTGTGCCATATTAGTATCTGGAAGACCGTCAGATGTTTTGTATCCTGTTGCTTTGGGGTTGATTAATGACACCATACAGTGAAGTCCTCAGGCATTTCCTGGGCATCAGTTGAATACTCCCACTTTCTTGTCCTCATGAATTCCTGATGCTCTGCTCTGTTGTAATTGCTTTACAGGCTTTTTTTTTTTCTGGTGGAAACAAAAATCCCATATTTGTATTTATATTTGTTGCCTTGTTTTTCTTTTTCTTTCCTTAAAGCAAAATTTCACCTGTGTATTGCCTTGGTGAACACGTTCTCTCATTTTTTCAGGTGTTGAAAAAACAACTTTGTCACCACTTCAATGACTACCTAAAAAATTCATGCAGGTGATTCCCTTAGCTTCAGTGTACTTGTTTACTTAGTTAAAACTAGATATTTGCTGAGGTCCCTGTAGGGTTTTGTTCATTTGTTGGGTTTGTTTTGTAAAAGAAGCAGTTGAAGTCAATCATCATAATAATAGTGCTGTTAAATAAGGACCATGGGTTTAGGCTTACAAAAATTAATGATTTTTTTTCTCTACTTTTTATAGAAGATATATTTAGGAAAAAAAATTAATTAAAATATAGATATACTTAATCACAATATATAATAATGTAATTTTATCATTTTCCATTAAAGTATTTAGAACTTGCTGACAAATGAAACAAATCTGATTACACAGCATGTAAAATAGTAATACATTAAATACAAATAGCTACAGTAATGCCAAATCAGAAAATGACAGCAAAAGATTTTTCTTAGGGAAATTAACTATTCTGCAAGGCACACATATTTTAATCTTGGTAATATCATAATCAAGCAATTTAAGTATGCATAAATACCAAGCCAAATTCTGTTTTCAGATGTATTTGTCTTAGGACTAATCTCATTTATATCGGTAGCACGCATGCAATTGTGTTAAAAAAGCCTCCCAAATACACAACTTGGTTACTTACCAGCAAGCTGGGTTATCCTAGAAAAAGTTGTATGGCTTTGTAATACTATAAAGACTAATTTAACAGCAGCTAATGGGTTAAATATTATACCACTGAACCTATATAAATATTACAAGAACAGACTCTTTTAAAATTTATAAAAATCACAGATGACAAGATATTAATCAAATAAGAAATCCCTTAAAGAAATTTATATAGTTTTGTAAATCATAGAAGCTAAGCTCAACACACTTATCCCCAGAATCCTGATATGACATTTACTCTTCCTTATTTTTATTCATTGGGTTTCATTTCATTAGCACAGTAAGCTAACAATGAAGTGCTTAGTCGTTATAATAGGCGAAGCATGTACAGGGTCAGACAAAGTGTGACCTCACCTGAACTAAATAAGCACTCAAAAATGAACTGATGTTCTTTACCAGTGAAACACAACTACAAGTATGTCATTACAGCATTCATTATATTACATGTAATTTAAAAGAACCCTATGTATAATCATTTTTTCATTAATATTCTAGCTATACAGGGCTACAGACACAAAGTACTTAAATAGTTCTATAAACAATAAAGTGAGTTCATGGGGTCTTATCTCCTTCATATTGGAGTTTTTTACCTGACTGACTCTGATAATATGTCACAAACTCTTTCCTACAGATGCTGAGGTTTCAGATCTCCTTATTCTTACTCCTTAGTAACATTATTTTATTTTGTTTATTAAGGTAATTGTTTCCCCACAGGAAAAACTGAATTACTGTAATTCCTTGGAACGAGCTACAGAATTTCATACTGTACATATTACAGTATGAAATGCCAAATAAAACCAAAAGTGGGTTTTTTTTTTGAGTTTTCATTTAGGAAGAAAGGTACTGTTCCTGTCAAAATGTCTGCCAGATTTTTTTCTGTGCGTCCTAGTCCTGGAGCTGAGTCCTTGAGGTTATACCTTGAAGGCTGCATGCAGTTCTGCTCCCTCTTTCTCCAAAGGAGCACTCTGCCTGCGTATCCACAGGGACGGGCTTTACCCTGTGCACTAGTTCCCTCTTCACATCAGGGATGCTCCTGCCTTTCTGCCATTGTCTATCTTCTGCACCGTGCAACCTGCCTCCGCAGTCTTTTCGGCAATTTGCGCTCTGCTTTGCCCTAAGCCAGCTCTGCTCTGCAAGTGCTGTGCTGAGGTTAATATAATAAGCCCTTCTGACAGCAGAGCACTTTTTGAATCAGAACTGCTTCTGTCCCCCTTAGCAAGATTGCCTGAAACGCTCACAGCCAGCCCAGTTGTTTGTTAGTGTGCAAAGCTTGAGTGTAAACTTTATTTTGTTATTTCAAGACCCTGTTGGAAGGGAGGAGAATTCAAAATTCAGAGTATGACAATTATTCAGGTTTAGCTTTTAATCACGTTAACACTGCTCTTTCCATAACTGGTGTAGATTAATTGCGACGAGGTTGGTGAGCAACAGGGCATGTGTTCTGAACAAGGTAAAACTTCACACCTCCTTGCTTAGTAATGGAAGGGTATCATAGAGAGCTATAAAATTAGAACTGGCACAAAGAACGTGAGTATGAAATAATTTAATCACTGTTTCTCAAAATTGAGGTACTTAAGTCCACCCGTGGAATTATTGCATTTAAAACTAAATTAAGTACTTTTTCACACAATGTACTGTTATGCTGTGAATTCATTCTCCCTGCAACTTTACGAGGGCTAGAAGTATAAATGGGTTTCCAAAGCAATTCTGTGAAATCATAAATAATACCTCAATTGGTGATTAAAAAGCCCCATCTGGCCTGGATGCAGACTCCATCCCAGGCCCATGTCAGACTACTGGGAGGATATACATGGACCTTTTTTTAAAGCAATCCCCAAACACCTTCAGCTGGTCAGTTTTGGAGGAGAGGATCTAGGCTCAGCAGACCGGTGTCTCAGTATTGTAGTTGTCCTTGTGCTCCCCAAGTCCCCTGCTGCTCTGGCCTCTGACAACACAGTCCCCGAAGGTGTCTCTCTGCCCGCTGCTGGCAGGGACCCAGATGAATACCACGCAGTAGAGAATAAGATGTAGGGTTAAACCTGCCTGTCAGGCGTTGAGAGATGCAATAAAACCAGAGCCTGGCTGGCCACTCAGCTTTTCAGCCTTGTAAGCTGAACCTTCAGAGAGAGGCTTTGGTGAGGTGTTAAGAGAGATCAGCGACGCGGAGGACGGCGTTTGATTTAAGCCTCAAATGCTGATGGTTTCATTTACGTGTTGGTGACCTGTCACATTGCTGTCCTGTGCTAGACTGGGAATTACAATGCCATTTCTTGTGTACTTGGAACCGTACAAAACAAAACAGTCACTGCAAACTACTTGCTTGCCATCTATGAATATAAGTAGCACATAACTGGAAAAATGAATCAATTGTGTATAACGTATATTCCAACTACCTTTATTCCTCTAAACATATAGATAGTATTGACAGATGACTGTGAATACTAGGTGAGTGCAATTTTAGTGTTTGAGGAATAAAACTTGGAAAAAGAAAAGGTAAACATTAATAAGAAAGCATATGTTTATACTGAGAGATATGTGGACTCAGAATTGTATGCTTTAAGACTTCTGGGGACGGAAGCTCAATGTAAACTGTGAGTGCTCTCTCATACATTAACGTAACAATGTAATGAGAAAAAGCCATGATATGCCACCAGCTTTGTCTTAGCTCTCCCTACTTATACTAGGAAGGAATGGGTTAAAAATTGAGAATTCTGAGTGACTTATCAATAGCAATTATCATTTGTATATTCAAGGTGTGCATATTCAAAACTAGTATGTTCAAGGTAGACCTTGCCTTGATTTTAAAGCATGCTTAGGTGCTTTTGAAATCTTCAGTAGACACCTTCAATTGTAGATATCTTGGAAAAATGGGGTCATTACACATTTGCAAGTGAAGATTTCTTTGTGGGAGTTTATTTTCTTTACTGTGCATTATTTCTTTTAGATTATGTAATATTTTAAGTGTCTAGAAATATGTTGTATACATTAATGCATAAACAATATTAGCCCTGAGAGCTTATTTTCATATTTATAGAAAAGACTAAAAGGAGGATTTAGGTGAACCAGGGACATTGGAGTCGGTCAGTGTGATCTAAAGACCTCTGTTTGGTGGTAAGCTAATCTCACAAACGTCTCAGTTGACTAATTCTGACTCTGAAGAAGTGACAGGTCTGCTGATACTAGAATATTGTGTTGATCTTAGAGCCAGGGCTGCTTCTCTCCAGGCAGCAAGATCCCTGCCTCCCTGCCCTGTTGGGACTGAGACACTGAAGAGAGTGATGTCTATCCTGGTGTGACTTCTGAGCTTGCCAAATGTGTGGATGGCATTGGGGCTCTCACAGGCTTTATCTGGAAGTTGCCATGGTGCATGTGTTTGTCAGTGCCTAGCAGCTACCTGAAAGCTTACTGGTAACAGGAGGTTACCAGTAAGTTACTGGGTATAGCGCTTAACCAGAAAAAAGGGGGCAAAGGCTCTGCTCCTCTTTTCAGCTTGAGAATACTCCCCAACTCCAGGGATGCCACATGCACTGAACGGCAGCATTTTCCACTTCTTGACAGGCTGGAGTCAATGAAGAATTAAAAAATCTCCCCTAACTATACCAGAAGGTATGGGGTGCCATAGTCCAGTGTTTCAGGCAGTTGGTTGGGCAATGTGGATCTTTGGACTCCAGCCACAGTGCATGGGATTCTTTCTGTTTCTAGAATTATGCATTTTATTTTAAAAGTCATTGGATAAAGGCCTCTCAAAGTTCCTTAGACATTTGAAGCAGGCATGGAAGGGAAATTTAGAAATATATGTAAAAAGAATTAGGGTTGCTCTTTGTAATGTCTAATGCTTTGAAAAGTATGTGAAATACATAGTCTTACCATCCAATTTCAAGTTTACTGCACAGAAATATGTTTTCATTTGATTTTCTGTTTCACTAATCATTAACTAACTATTAATTTGTAGCCTACAGCACTTATACAGTGGAGTCATATCACTTTGCTGCAAAATCTATGGTCCTCATTTTGCAGCAACACATGTCCTTGTTCAGCAGCGCATACAGAGGCTATGGTAGTTAGAGAAAATGATGGCAGAAACACATAGAAAGTCTGCTGTCTCAATGTATATATTTCTAGTGGTGTCTAGGGCAATAAAATAGTGGCAGGGCCCCATGAAATGTAGATACATGCACGCCTTTGTTTATGATTTCAGGAAACCTGGAGCTTATCTTCATTCTGGCCTTAGTCTTTCCAGCTGTTGGCCATCTGGATATAAACCAAGACAACTGTGTCTGATATCGCATATATTTACGTATTTGTATAAAGACATCTTAGGCAAGTATAAAGATCCATTAGACTTAGTCTTGTCTATGTGTAGTTACTTGACATATTTACTTAGGTTTTCCAGAAAAAGCAAGAGTGTGATTCAAACACACAAAATGATGCTTTTTAAGTTTTACGCTTCTAATAACATGGTATTGGACTTCTGTTGGTTGAACAGTTCTAAATAAAAGCAGAATGAAAGGTGACCCCATAAAGAAAACATCTGAGACATCAAAAGACACTCTTGTAAGCAATAGAGGATACTGTTGAAGGGAAAATGATATTACCTTCAGAAAGATCAGGCATCTTTGAGAGAAAGAAAAACAAATACTATGGAAAACAATGAACTGAAAATATTAGAAGAAGTTTAAAGTGAAAAGTGTACTAAAGGTAGCAGAGAAAACACTTATGAAATAGCCTTTTTTTTTTCTTTCCCTTTAATTCCATTTAGGCAAATAAAAGGAATTGAGACTAAAGCTGAGGTAGGTTTCACACTATCCTTTTTGAAAATGGAGAGGGGAATGAAGATGGGGTTGAAGACCAAAGAAAATTAAGCCAGTAAAAGAAGCTAATAGAGAAGAGAACATACATAAAATGGAAAAATGATGAAAGGGTTGGGTTTTTTTCTTTGATATTTGAGAATAATGTTTAGGATTTTAAAATAAGCTACATAACTAGCAGTGAGAACAGTAGTAAGCTTCAGTAATTGAGCTTCCCCATTGTTTTTAAAGGACATTGAAAGCAATCCAGTTCCTTGACTCGCTATTTCTATGGATTATAAATCTCTACACAGACGTACATACATGGCCTACCAATGATTGCTTATTCATAGTATGAGGACAAAAAAAGGTGGTTCATGGCTCAGGTTATGTTATTGGAGAGAAACAGGGAGATGGCAAACATCAGGTCTGGCCAATACAGTGGTGGTTTTCCGGGCTCTCTGTGTATTGACTTCTTACAGAAAGTTGATGTGGACAGATGGAATATGCTTTTCAGGAGATTTACGTGAATAGAAACAGGGAAAAACTGAGTTTGGACTATTCATTGTGTAAGGGCTTCCAGTCAGTCTGTCCTTGAATGAACGCTTAATTTGAAGTGTGCTTAGAACTAACATCTAGGGGAGAAATGTTAGAGCAGAGCAAGGGGTTGCTGGGAAAGCAGACAGAGAACAGGAGAGCAAAGAGACATGACACTTTAGGGAGTCTGTTGGAACTGGAGAATAAATGCAAAATATAGTGCAGTCCTAAATAAGTCTTCATGAAAACACACAAGAAGCTGACAAGACTTTATTCCTTGACTTTTCATTCCTTTGAAAATAACTTTTAATTTCTTTGAAAAGTCTTTTCTTTATTGAGGTGCATGGTCTAAGAATTGGAGACAGTGCTTATTGATTGAAATGGGACTCTCTGACTGGGTATAAGGTGGGTTTGTGTTTTGTTTTCTTTTGTGAGGATTGTTGGACACTGGAACAGGTTGTGCAGAGGGGCTGCTGAGTCTATGATCCTGGAGGTTTTCAAAACCAAAAAATCAATCAATACATGGTTCAGTGGCTGGTGTCACCACCATAACTTCAGGTACTTTGATAGTGGGTTGGTCCATACGGCACCGGGCTTGTTAACAGGAAATGAAAGATGCCTCTCTCAAAAGGGGAAGACTGTTCTGGCCTGAGAGATGGCGGGGTTGATTGACAGGTCTTTAAACTAGATGTGAAGCGGGAGGGGGGTGATAACATCAGGCCTGTCCTTGAGGCTCCTGAGGCAAATGGAATCTGGGAATCACAGGCAAAACACCACAAAGGAAGAACACCTGAACTGCAGCAGGAAGGAAAGGGAGCCATTCCAGCCAGTAAGTCAGCCCCATTGGGCGTCCAGCTGAAGTGCCTTTACACAAATGCACGCAGCATGGGGAACAAGCAAGAGGAGCTAGAGATGTGCGCATGCCTCCAGGGCTACGATCTTATTGGCATTACCGAGACGTGGTGGGATGTCTCTTATGACTGGAGTGTTGGAATGGAGGGTTACAGACTCTTCAGGAAGGACAGGATAGGAAGACGGGGAGGGGGTGTTGTCCTTTATGTAAATGACCAGCTGGAGTGTGTGGAGCTCCACCTGGGGATGGATGAAGACCTGACAGAGAGCTTATGGGTCAGGATTAA